>JAJNOH010000008.1:0-1200000 GCA_022376275.1 Xylariomycetidae sp. FL2044 | reverse complement strand
GCTCGTTTAAAATCAATTGGTTCAGTTGGTCCTTCTGTCTTCCAACAAAAAATCAATCAGTACCTAGCTGCCTACGCCTACCTTACAACTTAAGTAGGCACGTACGGTCGCATCCGCACGTGACACAATCGAGAAACCCAGCTGAATTGGTCAATGTGAATATCGGAAAACGGACGACCGCTTTTATCGCCTCTGGAAACTGGTGCAACTAATACACTTCAAGTATGGATGGCCTCACTCTACAGACCGAGTTCCTCTTGTCGTGTTCCAATGATCAACTTTCCGAACACATCGGTTCGATACGAAAGCGTCTCGCGGCTCAGGAACAGGAGACACTCGTTATTGGTCTCACGACAAAGAGCATCAGCAAGGGGTATGCTCGTCTTCACGAACTACAAGACGTATCTCTATCCATTGACCTCGCTTGTAAGATCGGAGTCCGAACCCCGGCTATCCAGAGGATCGTGAAAACCGACGATGGTTATGAGTGTATCTTCGAAAGAGTTCACGGCCGCGATCTCATGCATTCGTGGGCTGGTCTAGGCTGGTTCACAACCATCCGGTTAGGTCTACAGCTGAGAGGCATGGTGCATCGAATGCGAACTCAGACGAGTCCGACAGCGGGGTCTTTGGGGACTGGAATCGCTCGTACGTTTTGGTTGGAAGATGCCTACGGTATACCACCAAGACCTTCACCGGGTCTGATTGTGTCTCTTGTCAACTTTTGGTACAATCTTGGCACCTTCAGACAAGAAGCAAGAAAATCGAAAGAGGCGCATAGGTCCTCATGTGAAGGCCCCATCACCCCCCAAACACTGGTCTTCACACACCACGACCTTGCCCCAAGGAACTTGATGATCGACCATGCGGGGGACCTGGTGATCGTCGATTGGGATTTCTCTGGGTATTACCCGCCGTTTTTCGAATATGCTGGAATGTATAATTTCCACCCCCCTCAGGACTGGAGCTGGATGGCAACACTGCGGTGGAAGTTTTTCGCTTGGTTGGCGACGGGTTCGTATTCGAAAGAGAAGGGTGTCTTGCTCGAGGCGCAAAGAAAAACAATCCGTTTCCGAGCTGCGCGGCGATTCAACATCAAGGCTGGCATTACTCCTTCAACGAAGCCCGTCGATGACTGATTCCCACGTTTGCCATATCACTGTAACCACGCGACTCACTCCTTGAATTCTGCAGCTCGGGCTTGGGGCATACTTGATGGGAAGATGGAAGCTAATAGCGACGCGCGGGCGGCTGGGGAGCAAGGAGATGATGCAAGTTCAAAAACTACAATAGAGGTTCCGGGGAAAAAAAATCTGGTCAAGTCCTCGCACCATCCCCATCCTCCTTCTCCTCCTTCTCCTTCTCCTCCTTCTCCTTCTCCTCCTTCTCCTTCTCCTCCTTCTCCTTCTCCTCCGGCTCGACCCAAACCCACCCTTTGCTCAACCCTTCGACCTCGACCCTCACCACGACAAAATTCTCCGCCGACACCTCCCCTTTCTCCCTCAGATCCACCAGGTACCGGCGCACGGCCAGCTCCCTCGGACAGACCACCCCGTCCCCGTCCTCGTCCCCGTCTGCCAACGCCCGAGGACCCCAAGTCTTCTGCCTCTCCAATGGGTACCCCCTCCTCTCCCTTTCCGTGAGGCCGCTTCCCTCCCTCAGCAAGACGTTCGTATCCGGGCCGCCCAGAAACCTGCCGTACAGGTTACCGGGCGATAGCGGCTTGCAGACGTGGGCGTCGAAGCCGGATAAGCGGCGGTCGTCGTGCGGGTTCGCCACGGCGAAGGGCGTCATGAGGACCATGACGGGGCGCCGGAGGTGCGGGTTAGCGGACTGGTGCGCGAGGATCAGGCGCGCGGACTCGTAGCCGTCCATGGTGGGCATGGCGGTGTCTGTTTTGGGTTTTTAGAGGGGGGAGATGAGGATTTTGGTTTTGGGTTGGGTTCTAGGGGAGAGGGAGGGGGAAGGGACACAGAGGAGAGGAAAAGGGCGATGATGGGCGGTTGGGTGGTCATTGTTTCGGCGTGGAGTGAAGGGGGAAAATCTGGAAAGGAAACGGATGACAAACCCATGAGGATGCAGCAGTACCTATCCGGATCCTTCTTGTAGGCCTCGAGGGCCTCGAGCCCGTTGCTGCAAAGCACGAAGTTCTGTCCATACATGCCCAAGTATTTCATTAGGACCTAGACCCCCGTGATGAGATCGTGTTGTCAGCCAAAAAAACAATAACATCATTCCCCTGTTACCTATAGAAGAGGGATTCGGCTTGCAACTGCTGGGTAGGAGATGCGAACGGCTTGCGTCCCTCCTGGCGGGACTTGCTTCGACGAAGAAGATGATGGTGATGTATGTTCATGTTAAGGGCATATGGAGAATGGGAGAGACATAGCAAATCACACTGTACGTGGGGGGCTTCAAACTCCACGACAGTCAGTCCCTAGGTAAGTACGTACATACCCTCTGGTTTACGCGATTATCCTCCGCGCACAGGAACGTAGTCTCGTCTCGATCTTCCATCTCCGCGCCGTCCTCCTCCCCGTCCTCGTCGGTCGCCGCGAACCTGAATGTGAACGTGACCCGTCGGCCATCGTCCGTCCGGCTGACGTCGAGTATGGGCGCCACTGCTACGACTGCGGCGGGGTCGTTGTTTTCATCATCGTGTTGAGTGCCGGGTGGCGGTTGCGGCAGCGGGGTGATACGACGTATCGGTATGTCGTGTATCACGGTGCCGTGTTTTAGCTTCATTGTGGGATTGAGTGAATCAAAGCAAGCGACGACCTAGGTAAGTTTGATATATGAGGTGCTCATGAAGGTCGCTTGCTACTATCGAAACTCGGCTGCCGAGGTTCGTTGCTTGGAAAGGTAGCCATCGTGAACGGCACAGCTTGAAAGAGGGGGGTGCCGGGGGAGGGGGACCGTGAGGATTGGATGATCGGCCGGTCCACTTCCATGTTGGATGACTTGGCTCAACATCACGGGATGCCATCAGTTTCCATCCTCTAAAGTAAGCCGCTGGTAGGGGATAATCACGGATTCTGAGAAATTACTTGGTAAGTCTTCATCGATTCGGCTGCTTCGGTGTCTTATAGTCTAATTCATGTTATGCCTGGTACTCATTCAACATCATACTCCATGCCGAGGCCGATAAAATCCACACCGAGTTTGTCTCAGTAGCGAACAGGGTCGCCATAATAACGAGTAATTCTTTTTTTTTTACAAAACAAGGCTACCAATAGAGATGCACCGTCTCTGGCTGTACCGGGACCCCAAACGCCGTTCATGCATATCGAGGGAAATGAAACCAGGTATCTACCAGCACCTGCCGGTCCGGTCGTGGACCACCGCTATCACCCATCTGAGTCCCGCGTGGAGTGTTCAGTGGAAGCCGGCATCTATCGGGCTACTGCAGCACTGAGCACCTGCGTTCGGAAGAAGCCTCCCTTGGTACGCTCAATGACTTGTTGATACACCGAGCTTGGCGGATGATTCATGATCACGGTACCCTCCTTGTAATCAATCTTGGCATCTACTCTGGTGTCGCGAATCAAGTTCACAATCCATTTCTCGCCCTCATCTTGGTTCAAGCCGAGTCGTGCGCTGAGGTCCTTGATATCGATCCGGGCATGGATTTTGCAGTAGCTCTCCGAGATCAGATGTCGGGCACCATCGACGAACTGCTCGGCAGAGGTAGACAGGAAGAAGTCAGATCGGATGATTTCTTCGGCAAGCGATAGCTGCCTCTGGGCCTCCTCGAAATCGAAGTCGATGTAAAGAGCTCGTATGAATTCGGTGACAGGGTCCGAGTACTCATATGCTTCTTGCTTAACGATGCGGATGATGTCCTTCAGTTGCTTCTGGTATTGACCCGAGTTACGGGCACGGCTTCGGCCGGTGATGATGGTAGCTGTAAGGTAGCGCAGGATCCAAGGGCAGCTCGTCTGGATGGTGTTGATATAGGCTGGGCTGAACAGCAGGTCCAGAAGCTGGTCTCGAGACCGCTCATCGTTGAAGAGAGGAAACAGCGCCCAGTGAACCAACCATGTCCGCTGTTGCAGCTGAGCCAGAGGGTTGTTGAACAACTTGGTATCGATGCTTTCCTTCACCTTCTGGAGCTCCTCGACGCTGCCCTCCCAGTTCGTAGTAAGAATTTCAGACGCCAGCTTGCCCCAGGTCGCAGCGGCGACCTTGTCGTTATCGGTCGACAGCACACGGAACTGGTAGAGCAGATCGGCCGTGGCACCGTAGTTACCGCAGCTGTATTGGAAGTTGCCAAAGTCGTACAGGGCGTTCACCATGTCGATGGTGACCTAGTTTGTGGGGGTCAGGAGGAGAATGTACGCCAGTCAAGGGGGGGGATTTCTGCCACCTACATCGTGATCCTTCTTAAGGAACTCCAAGTTGGCAACCTTATCACTTCGCAAGTTGCCTACAACATCCTCACGTCCCAGAAGATCGGTAAGTTTGCTCGTGCTGGATTCGAACTGTTCCAGTCGCGAAATGACCTTCTGGCGCTTCTCGTTGAACTCGGCAGGTGGTTGGTCGAGTCCATCCAGCTCGGCCTTGAGCGATCCGATAAAGTCGATCATGTTGGTGGGCTTGAGGAGCTCATATTTGGCTTGGGTCATGGCCCGTACGTCGTCGTCGTCGGCATCTTCAGGGAGTTGGTCGCTTGCGAATGCGAGGAGGGGCCAGATCAAATGGCGATCAAGATAGACCAGCATCTTGGGCAGCAGGTCGTATTCGGCCATGGTGGCGGTATTTCTATCGAGTCGGTCGACGAAAGGGGAAGAGAATGGGGGTGGTAAATGGTGGTACGGGTGGTGTTGGCTGTCGACTGAGGTCGCGAAAGTGCGAAATATCAGTTGATAGAGGGGCACGAGCACCAAGCACCAAAAATTGAAAATGATGATAAAAAAGCACGAACACCCACACACCCATTCGCTGAGGGCTGTTGGGATTTGCGGGCAAAACTGTTGTGGGACAGCGAGATGTGGCTGGGCTCTTGGTATTGGCTGTGGCTGATGTGGCTTGTACGGTTCATTCCGATGTTCTGCCTTCTACTGGGCACAGTACATATGAGCGACCTACTGTTTTCCTATCACTGTGCTCTGCAAGTCTCGCGATCCATAAAAAACTCTGGATAGCTTCGGTCTCAAGACTCAACCTGGTCTGCATTTTACGCAGCAGTAGACTGTTCGCCCTTTCGCCCTGTAAAGTTTGCCCAAAATGCTGTCAAGAATGCGGTGGCCTATAGTGGCCCGGCCACTCACTTCTTTTCCAGTCTCTAGTCATTTCGTCTCTCCAATATACGCAAGAAGAACGTTGGCGACATCGACCGCGCCCGCGAGCGAACCGGTTCTGAACCCTACAACTGAATCGAATGCTACGACTGCATCTCCAAGCTCTGCCGAACCCGCCGAGACCGATGTGCCTACTACATCCACACGATCCGCAGACCAGAACCAACCCGCCCAACTGCCATATTTTGTTGGACGAAACCTCTTCAATAATCTGAGCATATATCACAAAAGCAAGAGAGGCGGCAACCTCAAGCTTACCGTGTTGAAGAGGGGAGAGGGCAATCTGCAGGTTCTGAAGCAAGATCTCAAAAGTGCATTACAGCTGAGAGAGGGAGACATATCAGTCAACAGCGTCACGAAGCATTTGGTTATAAAGGTAAATACGAATACGATGAGCTCTGCCGTTCGCCGACAAGACACATACTAAACACCTATGGCTTCTTTAGGGTCACAAGAGCGAACAAGTCGCGAACTTCCTCATTACGCTGGGATTCTAAAGATAGAATCGGCCTAAATATGAACCCGCCCACGACTCTGGAGGGAGATGTATATAGTCCCGTCGAATGGGTGGCACGGCACGAAGAGCGCCTTGGCCAGCAGCTTGCGAGCTACATGCTGGTCCACGATATGCCCTCGTGGACAATCGAGCCACGTCTTGTATTCGACATGTGTTATAAGTGTACAACAATAAAGACGTCCGCATAGGCGGGCAGTATCCCATACATATCACCCATAGAATGGCTCGAGCCTTACATACAGCCCACCGTGCTTTCTTTGGAGCAGCAACAAGCAGTGTGAGATCATGGCTATTTCTTGGGGATGAAGCATATTTCGAGCTGGTGTTTTGTCGATGCACTCCGGCATGTTATCCTTGTAATGCTTCAGCAAGGATACGGCACGACAAGACAATTCCATCTTCACTCCGGTATTGTATACCCCCTGACTTCCTCGGTATTACGGGTTGACGACAGAACTGCTATCAAGTCCACGTTCTGGCTTCGCATCGGTGCAGGCCCTCCATAGGGCAGTCCACTTGGCAGCGCTGTAAGGCCCAGGAGAGATGCCGGCCCGTAAACAGTGCACAAGCGTCGATACCTGGTCTCAAGACCGGTCATGCGGTAGTGGAAAGCATGCCGCAGTTTATGACCGGCCATGTTGGAGTTCCCGTCTTCACCGACGCAGATTTCCCAGCTTTTCAACGAGGCGGCACGAGGGAGTTCCGCCGCGATAGCCGAGGCAGATAGATACCCGTTACTCTCCTATTTCCGCCCTCTTGAAGTGAGACATCGCGGCTTACGTGATGGGTCCTGCGCCGCACGGAATGACAGTGTGCGAGGCTGAACTCAGCCCCAGTCGCCTCGGGATGTCTGCTTGTTGGTTTCCCTCAGAAAACTCACTGAGTTTCTACATATGTATCCCCGGTGTCTTGTGATTCAACCAGCGGGAAATGCTTATGACCAAAATTCCTCATGTCTATGACGTACCTGCAGCCAATTACAAATGGATCAAGTTGCTCTGACTTCCCTCAAACTTCTGGTGAACATTACTTACAGCCTACCTAGGTAGTACTTGTAGATACCATTCCAGTCACAAGTCCGGTACGCCAGCAATTTTCCTAAGAGATCTTCCACCCTGTTGCCACAGGTCAGATTTTCTAGCTACCTGGAATGGTGTACAATGAAAACGAGAGGTGAAACTGCCATACGCGGAATGCAGATAATTGAGACACGCAGTATCATCCCTACTTTCGCACCGCTACCCCCTGGTCGTATCTATTCCTTGTGCATGGCTTTCGGATACCACCAAGTCGAGATATGCAGTACTTCCACATCATCTTCTGAGAGGCCGCCCTAAGCTTCCCCCGAAGGAGCAGCGACTACAGGCAGTCCAGTGGACATAGTGTCATCTTAACCAAGTCTTTTCGCTATCCTGGCCATCACGCACCCGGTCATCACCGGCAGCTCCAGCATCATCTTCCACTCCGGGCATTCAATCAGCTCCTCGAAGATGCAGGCCGCATAGTCGGCCAGCATATTGCACAGGGCATCGTCGACGGCTGCGGCGGAGAAGGCCTCGAAGGCATGGGCGATCAGGTTTGCGACGTCGCTAGCGCGACCGGGGTACAGCGTGAAGTCCTTCAGCGTCGCCCACAGGTTGTACAGGGTCATCTTGCGGAGGACTTGGATGTCGTACTTGTCGGCTAGGATGTAGAGCCCAGCGTGGGCGATGAAGATGCCGTTGTACTCTTCGCAGCCTTTGGTGTTGGTTCGGGGGGTGCTGGTGGGTGTTCGAGAGGGGTACTGCTTGCTCTCCGCGAAGTCCTTACATGCTTGTGCTTTTTGAGGCTTCCATCCTGGCAAGCTCTTGACGTGGCATAGGCCGCACTTCTGGTGCTTGTACTCATGACAAGATGTGCAGTAGGCGCATGTGAAACTTACGCGACAGGCGCTACAAATGAGGCTATCTCGCCACACTTGCTTACTGTTGCACTTCACACAAGGTTTGGATGTATCTGTGGTAGACGGTATGGAAGTGGCGGATGCGAGAAGACTGACAGAAAATCCTGTCGTGTCTTTTGTTTTCGTGGTGGACAAGCCAGGGCTCGGAATGTCATAGTCGCCAGTATAGGCCCACTTGACGAAGCGGAGGAAGGTGCTCTCGTCGAGGTCGTCCCAGATGACGCGGCCCTCTTGGGCTTCCTTCATCGAACCATTAAGGAGGCGGTCCAGGGGTTTCGATATGGTCGAGAGGGCAGCTTCGTGAACGAGAAACTCTTTCTTCTCGGGGCCGATGACGAACGTGAATGTCTTCGACGAGAAGATCCTGCGATGAGTTTGAGTCAACGTGGTTCAATATCGAGGACGCCAAATGAAGAGTAGGAACCTACTTGGCGTAGTCTGCCATCGTGCTTGGTCACTGGTGACGAGTCACCCAAGGTTCTCCGATGAAGGAAGATGCAAGGTGTGATGAAATAGGTTGCTGGAAGGGAGCTTATTCCTCGAGACCAGCTCGATGTGTAAAGAAAAACGCTCGCAATGATGTACCTGGAGGAGGGGTTGATGTCGGGTTGATGGGAAATTTGAGGCGAGGCCAGGTTTAAGAGATGGATGGGAAAGTACATATCGCGGTAAAAACCGCATGTGCACCTTCTACACCTTTTCTGCAAACACTACCCGTTGCTCACTTTTTCGTTTGCGTGCCTGCGTCACCCACCTCCTTCACCACTCTTCTATGATCGCATTCACGAAAAGATACCGCAAATTCTGGAACATTACATGCATCTTCGAAACTTGGTGACAACAATGCCTAGGTATACTTGTATGGTTTTCTAAGGCATATTCTCCCTTGCCGCCTTATCCCAATGTTATCCAATCTATCTGTCCTCGCTGACGTTAAGAATCAACCGATCTTGAAGGTCTCTCAGAAGATGTTGTTGAGACTCGACCGGCGAAAGAGCGAAAGTATCACTCGCTTGGCTCAGAACAATGTCCGCACCCTCCACGCCCGCAGCAATGCCTTCCATGACATCGATGCGCATGGCCACAACCGCAGTATCGGCACCTACTCGAGTCCCCTCTGCGGCCTGTGTCGCCTCTCTGGCCTCTAGCGCCCTCGGCCCCCCTCGGGCCTGGACTCCCTTTATCTCTAGACAACAGAAGAGCGTCTGTCAGCATCGTCCCACGTGCCTTCTCGGGTCATTCACAATATCACTTACCCGCGACGTCCTGGAAGCCCCTTTTCCCCCTCTGGTCCCTGTGGACCAGGTTCGCCTGGAGATCCTGGGCGACCAGGCGGACCTTCCAAGCCATCAAGTCTGAAGGAGATTGTCAGAGAGCCCTGAATGGTTCGGAGTTCTTGAGTGTCTAGGTTACTCACCCGGGCATTCCTCTGTCGCCCTTTGGTCCTTTTTCTCCCTTGGCACCATCGCGTCCACTGCGGCCCACCAGGCCATCTCTGCCGGGTGGTCCGTCTCGACCGGGAAGACCGTCTCTTCCAGGGAGTCCATCTCTGCCTGGGATGCCTTGGGGTCTGTTTTGGATTTAGAGCAAAATCAAGGACAAATATCGATTTATCCGTGGTCCAAAAGAAAACAAACACTTACCCAATTTTACCAGGAGGTCCAGCTACCCCGGTCGCGCCTAGCACTCTCGGTCATTAATGGGAAGACCCCTTCGGAAGTCGTTATGGTACTGGCTTACCAGTCTCTCCGGGTACACCTTCCTCGCCTTGGGGGCCGACGGGCCCTTCTGGTCCCTCATCTGCACGGATATGAGAATCACTGCAAAGCTGTGCTACCAGATAATATCCGCAGCTTACCTCCAACAGGTCCCTGTTCTCCTGGTGGCCCCTGAGCCCCTTGAACCCCTTGAACCCCTGGCACTCCCTGAGCTCCTGGGACCCCCTGAGCTCCTGGGACTCCTTGTGGCCCCGGATGTCCTCTGGGCCCCTCTGGGCCCCGATCACCCCGATCACCCCTCGGCCCCATCTCCCCACGGAAATACTCGCCGTAGCGCAAGATCTCCTTCTCCGTCGGTGACCGTCTTTTGCGCGGTCTGCACATACACCAAAATGCGACCAAAAGAAAGGCGACGGCAAGCAACACCACGGTGACGATGACCGCTGTGTTGGAACTGCTGTCGCCCGAGGAAGTAGCTGCCGGCACGGCTGTTGGACTGCTCCCTTCAGCCTGTGCAGTCACTTGACTCCAATCGATCCCGTCACCCTGTGATACCTCACCATTTCCCAGGGCTATGACTGTGACCTGCACCTCTGATGATCTGGTGATGGTCAGCGTCTTGAACGTAGGGGTCGTGGTCTCCGCCGCGACGAGTACGTGGCCCTCGGGCTTAGACACGTTCACGAACTCGCTGGACTCCGGGATGGCCATCTTCTAGAGAAGGGGACAGGTGTCTGGGTTGATATATATGTCTTGAATATGTTCTTAGTGAAAGGACGGATGCCCGTCTGTCCTTCTATCTGCCTGCTTCCCCTCGACAGACCGCACACTGGACAGGAGCAAAAAGGGATCGAGGTGGACATCTCAAGCTATTTACCATGAAGTACCCGCGGCACCCCGGAGCCTCATCCCTCGAGCACAGGGTGACCGGTGCGCCGAGGAGACATGATGCAGGCGACGGACCGAAGATTAATTGGTCGCGCTGGCCACTGTCCCCCATCAGTAGCATTCGACACATGACAGACCAATCGGGCGGATGCAGGACAAGCCCCCCGGGCCCGCGATAATGCACTTCAACCCTCCTCTGCTATCTGCCATGGAATCCGGCAAATGGTAATCAACCTGAGAGGCGTGGACAAGGGGCTGTGTGTTACTCTGGCAAGCAGAAGGCCGGAAGCGAGGCAGGGGATACGAGTAGAAATCACCCGTCCAGCCAAGATCCGGTAGGATATGGGAGGTGCGTGGCAGGTTGCATGCAGCCTGTGACGTTGGAAGAGTGGTGCTGGAGGAGGGGTGCTTCATGATTGGCTGTCTCCGTTTGCAAGATGGTAGGCCTCATTTTTTTCGACGAATAGAACGGATACGTGCCGAATGTGTGACTGCTCGAGCTATAGTTGCTAGGTCAGCGACCATTGAGTAGTTATCTAGATATCTAGGGAGTCAGAGCTGGAGTCGTATGATTGAGATCAGTCTAGGTAGCAGCAGTCTGCTTATTTGGTGATGCCAATGCATGTCTGCATATGACATTCAAGCTGGTATCAGCATAAGTATGTAGGCAAACATACCAAATACCTTACTTTCTTACACAGCCAAGCTGATTGTGGAAGGTTTGACCATTCCATACTTCAGATATAACCAAACGCTATATAAACTACCTAGGTATACTTATGTAGGAGGTAGTGTGTACCTGTGTAGCCGAGGTAACATCTACCGACTTATCTATATACCTTATAGGCAGGTACATAAGTACCTAGATTCATGTTGGTAGTTGCTTGGTTTTTCAACTGCATGCAATGAGATGACGCGATGACGCGACGTGCTTGTGGAATCTTACCTACTACCTAGGTAGTAGGGTTTGAATTGATGCGATAGTAGCTACGCCTGCTACAAACTTCACTGCTTCAATACCTACCTGAGTACTTAACCTACCCCTAGGTAAGGTAAGTAGGCGCAAAAGACATCCATTCAGGTTATTCTTCCACCCGGCTCTTTCAACCTGGAAGCTAACTACTTAAGCATCTACCGGGTTCTACCTACCACAATTGAATATATGCACTCGTTGAAGGTGGTCGACCTGGCAGCCTGGATAACAGCGCAGCAGGTTGGAACACTTCCTCATAATCCCAACCAGTTCAGGACCACCAACGGTCGCTCATTACTAGCTTCCCAGCACGATATTCATCATTCGCCATTCATCATCAATACGCATCTACATTTGAATCTTAGGTACATACTTAAGTACCTACCCAGGTTAGGTATCTCATCGCTGAGTGCGAACCACCCCCAAGATGCTCACCCCTGTCTGCATGAACCCACCGCATACTCGCGCCCTGCGTGACAGACCGGCCACCTCCTTGACATCTTCTGTCCCTCACGGTGAGCTGGCTGAGGTTCTACTATTCGGAGGCGGAAACCTTTGCGATGTGCTTTTCACTAGCCACGTCGATGACCGTCGACTGGACATAACCTGGAGCCAGCCTCAGAGCGCCTACGCCGGTAAGTGACAATCTATATCTTGCCTATCCACAGATCCGCGCATCGCCCTGCTAACGAACCGCTTCCATCCCCAGCCAGGAACATCCTCCTCCTCACCCTCATTCTGGATGGAGAATCCTGCGATATGGTCTGGGGACCCTTTGCTCACTTGTACCTCACCAACGAGCAACTCAGACGACTTCAGGAGCAAGCACTAAAGCTCTACGACTTGTCTGAGACCATGGGGAAATGGTCTTCCAGCGGTTACGGCTGGCGCCTGAGGTTCAATGATGAAGCAACGCTCTCTGATGTCAGACGGATGTAGTACTTCTATGGCAAAGAGTGTACCGCAGGAGAGCAAGATCTGCTCGACCAATTATTCAGGATGGATCTCGACCGCATGAACAAGGAGGGAGACGACCAGCCCAAAGTGCCCCCCGGTAGCTTCAACATGACATTGCCCGTCCATACGTACGGCTCCGACCTCCTCAGCAAAATACAGAAAAACTTCGTGAAGAACGGAACCCATGATCAAGACGGGGAGACCACAGCATCTGCCACCCGTCCCAATCCTCTCTTCCTGGATACGAATGGCGAGCTCGCTTTTCGTCATGACCTAGAAGACTTCAGATTTCATCTTGCGACTGGGTTGCTCCCTCTTGCCCTCGACAGTCCCCTGTCCCAACTTGATCCCGACAATCCCGGCCAGGAAGAGAACTTGACTCAGGAGACCCGTCTAATTCGTGCGGCTCGCAACGAGTTGCGGTCATGGATAGAATCCTACAAGCAGCGCATCGAGACCATAAAGATCAGTTTTCATGTCGGAGATCCTCTCCCTTTTGCCTATTCACTGCAATACCGCTACGAGACTGACGCAAAAGTCGCCCACTGGTACAGATACAACCACTATTCTGAACCTCTCGTGCTCAATGGACCTGATTATGTTAATGGTATTGCCCCTTCTTCCTTTGATGTCATTCACTTAGGTGATCTATGCAGCAAGATGAGTCCGCCGCTGATCATGGCTGCGACGTCACCATTGCTGCGCGACAGGCTATGGTCTACCCTCTACACGGACCTCGACGCTACTGATCTTGGAGAACCCCAAGACGCTCTGAGAAAGATCCTATATGGCGACGTACAGACCATGTCCACTCTGCTTGGTCTCTTCCCGATCGAATACTGGATGAACATATCACCGATCTCGGTTGCTGATGAGAGCATACATTCTAAATTGGTGCAGACCCAAAGAAAGGAGCAAAGCGAGAAGATACAGGATGATCAGCACGGTGCAGTTCCCAAGCGCGCACGAATACCCACCTTCCTCAGGATACGTTGGAAGCGACCTCTTTTCGTGCACGGCGATCACGAGACCGGCTGTGGGAACTTGGCAGTAGCATTCGAGCCCGAGAAACTGGCAAAGATCCTAGCCAACCTATACTATCGCATGTTTATTATGCGTAAGCTTTATGGCAACGTTATTCGAGGCGTTGAAGACACCGCTCCTTTCCCAGGCGACATCTACAGCCGAGCTTCGTTTGCAGCGATAGTACGCTTTATCAAGACTCGTGTCCAGTGTGACTGGAAGGATGTCTCGAAGAATCTTATGGCCATCCTCCTCAGCTTTCAATCTACGGTGCCGTCGGAAGTTATGCACACCGGATGTCTGATGACTTATTTCCATCTGTTCGATATTGAGGCCTTTACCCAGTTCGAGGCTGGAAATGCGATGAAGATGAACCGCGAGAGGCCCACTAGTGGGGGGAAATGGAATGACATCCGGGACTGGTACAGAAGCCCAGCCTACATTTGCGTCACAGTCAAGATTCCGCGATCAGCTATACTCGTCCCTGATGGCATGGATCTCGATACGTTGAGACAGATGCCTTTGGTGGCAGCAGTTCGTGATCCCGATCCGGGAAACCCTGTATATAACGCGATGATCTTCCCCCTATGCTACTTGTCCTTTGGACGATTGTCTTCCAAGGCTGAACGACACACTGACTCCTTTCGGCTGCAGGTAGCAGAGGAAAAAATGGGTGGGAAAGCAGTATCGCCGCTCGTTGTTTCCTTCTTTGCGCCGACATGCCTAATAGCCGCAGATCCGGGGGCAACCTACTTCCATTTAGAGGTTGACGAGGAATCCAGGTATAAGGAAGTCTTCTGCTCCCAATCAGGCGGCTCTGTTGTTCTCTACAAGTCGCTACTCAACTCCAGCAACATTTACTGTACTCGCCTTGCCCCCAACCATATTGGGCTTCCGGTTGTACAAGGTCTAAGCCGGGCTACTTTCCGGGATGCCGAAGGTGCCAACACCAACGCCGTTACCTCAATGGCCGCAAACTGTGAGGACGACGAAGAGGCTCTAATCACATCTATGACCTCCGCTGTACATCTCAAGTCAGCAGGATCGGAGAATCAGATGATCCAAATGCGACAAATGGCAGTATCGCCAACTATATGTAAGTTCCCCAAGACAGACCACGGGTTCTTGCACATAGCATTCCCGGTCTGTGTCCTCGTGGAGGAAGTAAACTGTAACTTGGTTACACCTCGCGACATGAGGGTCACAGGAGAGGTGGTCACTTGCGCAGAGTGGCACCAATACGAAAGCTTGATGTATCCAATCTTCGTCACGGGCAATATAGTGGTTAATTGGACCATGCCGAACGTCAACCTGGACAAATGTCCATTTGTGGATATCATGAGACCCAAGGAGATGAGATGCTTGCAAGTTCATATTAAGAGCATGCTATCGCCTCGTGAGAAGGTGCTCGTGAAAGGCCGCGGCAGGAGCCACCAGAGGGGCCTGGAGGTGACGTACATGGGCGTCAAACGCGCGGTTCAAAGGATGTTCCTTTACTTCATGCGAACAAATGACGAAGCCCAAGCGCCAGTCCATTTCACCTGCATTCCCAGAACGGAGGGTGGCCCCCTTAATATTGTGGTCATGGCATCCCAGGTACGGGTGGATCTCTCCACCTGCGGTCTGGTTTTCGACTGCGCCATCCTCCCTTACCATCGGGGCAACCGTGAGGCCCTCTCCGGGTTTACCACCTGGTTAGACCAACAGAAAAGACTCGTGTTCGATGGGCAAGCAGCATTCCATCTGCCCTTCTGGAAGTATTTTGTCACGGCCTGGGTGGAGCGCTGCCGGACTTGGCAACATCGCAAGGACTGCGAATACCTCCAGGAGCGCCAGGCACCCGTCAGTGAGCACACAGACGATTGGCAATTTCTGTGCTCCTGCGGTAAGGGACAGATGGGCGTCGGCGACATCTGGCCCCTCAACGGGTTTCCTGAAGCGGCCCGTCACGCCTACCGGGCCGCCATCTCCCCGTGCTGGCACGCCCCCTACAGCAACGACCTCCCGCCAGGGTTCGAAGAAGACTCCGGAGATGATGACGGTATCAACGCCACAATCCACAGGGGCTGTGCTGTCTGTGGGATCCCGAAGAAGGAGGACGGGGCCAAGCTGATGAAGTGCGGGAGGTGCGGCAAGGTCGAGTACTGCTCCAGAGTATGCCAGGTCAAGCATTGGGGGAAGCACAAGATGTATTGCGCCGTTTAGAGCCTTTTCTTCTCTGAAATTCCGTCAAGATTGCGTTCCGAGTTTCTGAATCCCCTTGTGCTTCTGGAACGACGCGACATGGGACTTTTCATCACTGATACTGGACTCGACTCGACGCTGATATTATGCGCAAAACAGCCTGAAAAAGAAACACTCGATTCTTTCTCGCTTTGGAGACGTGGGCGCTACCTCGCAAAATCCCGTGTCTGACAGCACCATCTGCAATTTCGGCTTGTTACGTCGTTCATCCGCAAATTCTCTCTCTCGTTTCTTTGGAATTCTTATTGCACAAAGACCGGCCAGCCAGCTGGATGGATTAAAAAGGTCGAATGCTGGGCTTCAGCACACACACGTCGTGCCCCCTCGCCTTTGTGTTGTGTGTCCTGGTCTATCTAAGTGGACACACGGAAAGGTACGTCCGGACACAATCGACAGGCATGGTGACTGAGGCAGATAGCTGAAAATCGGTTGGTTGAAAGGTAGACTAAAAAGTAAAAAAAAAAAAAAAAAAAAAAAAAAAAAAAAAAAAAAACTGGATTGAATCGCGGCGTTGGAGAGGGTGTGGATAGACTAGTCTACTAGGAATCATGATGATAGAAAGATAGATAGAATCAATGAGAGGTAATTCGTCACCAAAAGCTGTGGATAACTGATTTCGTTGAGTGTGATTTGCGAGATGTAGCGTGAGCTTCAATATAGTGGGATATGTAGGGACTTGGGGAAGGGGTGAAGACGGCGCGGAAAAGAATACGTGCATTTACTAGGTTACTTACTTCCACTTCAAAATTCCCGTGCTGTGTGAGCTCAGCTCTCCTCTCCTCTCAGTCCCCTCCCTGCCCTGGCCATCTTTTCACCATGATCAAAGTAAGTCTCTCTCTCTCTCTACACCCGCACTTCCAGCCCATGCGGCCGCAGCGTACTTAGATGAAACCCGGCCGGCTATTCTCGACCACGAACGAACGGCCCTCGCGAGACGTCTCGACCTCGACGAGGCGGAAAGGAAATCGCGCACGACAAGACACACTGCAACCAGCCAGGATCGTCTTGATCTCGAACATGGCAGAACGCGCTGCGCCGGCCCATAGCAGATCCGATCCGGGGCCCGGTTCGAGAACGAGACCGAGAACGCGGGTGAAAACGCGTAAGGGGAAGACAACGATGATGACGACGACGATTGGTTGGTCGCCCCCCGCACAGCCGGCCGGTCCCAATGCATCGCGTCGATCTCGTCCACGTCGTCGACGCCCCGGATCCTCGGGTTCATGAGCGTGACCGACGGGCAGAAGTCGATGGCCGTGCCGTGGGGGGATGTGGAGCCCGGCGACGTGGAGGTCGTGGGCGGGAGTTAGTGGTGATCGTAGGTAGTCTAGTGCCGAATTGAGAGGGTGAGAGAGCGAAAGAAAAAAAAAGGGGGGGGGGGGGGGGGGGGGGGGGGGGGGGGCGGGGGGACATATCTTGGCTTTGACTTGACTCACCTGTCCCAAAAACTCATCCTCACGAATCCCCTCAGCCGTGCCGCCAGGCAGCACGCTCTCCTCGACGATCCACGTGGTCAAGTCGCGCGAGTCCTCGCTGCTGCTCTGGTACTGCCCCCTTTCCCTCCGCCGCTACGTCGCGGTAGCGATCGCAGATCAGCGTCCGCGGCACGTCGTCGAGACAGCCGATGGCTGGCCAGCAGGAACTCCCGGTCCGCCGCGAGCGGAAATCCAGCGCGTCGGCACGTAGCCTTTGTTGAATAGCAGGAGCTTGCCCAGAAGCGGCGGCGAAAAGAACACGTCGTGCGCCTCGATGAAGGAGTACATCGTCCCGTCGACGAGGTGGCGGCTCGTGGGCCTGGGGAGCGGTCTTTTTTTCTTTTTTTTCTTTTTTTCTTTTTTTGGGTGGATGTTGTTGTTGGGGAGGAAGAAGAAGAAGAGGAGGAGGAGTCTCCGTTCCCCAATTTCATGTATCGCAGGTCCAAGCTCAGGATAGCCGTGCCCATGATGTCCAGGTTGCCCTTCATGAAGGTGTCGGTGCTTTCAAAAGTACCCGTCCGGCCGCCATCGTGCGCCGCAGTGATGATCGATTGACCGGTCCAGGAACCGTCAGATGTCGCGCGCCGTCTCCTGGAAGACAGGCTCGAGCTTCCGGATGTTCTTTAGCGAGAAGGGGTTCGTCAGCATCCTCCGATGCGCCCGGTGCTCTTGACCCTTCTACGAGGATGAGGCCGTGGCCCGCGATCTCCCTCACGATCTTCAGAGACCAGGGCGACTTGGACAGCGAGTAGTACTGGTTGTGCAGGAGCTCCCGGTGCACGTCGAGACTGTTGGGCACGAGGACCTCGGTGTTGAAGGAGGAGAGGTACGGATGAAAGGGGCTTCCGGGTGCGCTCTCATCAATTGGATGTATGGCGCGGCTGGGGTCGCGGCCTTGAGCTGATTGAGCCCCTGGCCGAAGAGGAAATAATTGTTCTGATTATGTCTGAGGACGACTCAAGAATGTGGTAGACATAAACACACCTTACTTCAATATCTTTTATGACACCATGACCTTGCTCGACGCGTTGGCGGCCTCGACTAACTCAGATCGGTATTCCAGCAGTAGCTGAGGGTTGTGTAGCGACCCGGCGTGACAAGGCCGAACCCTTCAAAGCAATTTCCCACCGATGCTCGAATCCGGTTATTGACGAGACAGCCAATCAGGTTATGTAAACGATGTAGTCTTCAGACTCTGTCGCGACGTCGGTATTCAAGAAGATGACGACCTCTCCTAGACGATCAACCGTTGAATTGCCCATCCGCGGCATATCCGCGCAAGCCTGTGGCCCGACAACCGTGGCGATATCTTCTTCGCTGGCTCACAAAGACCTACGAGTACTGACTGGCCTCAAAAGTCGAAGACCTTGTCTTGCGATAGTTTTATATCTCGTAGAGAGTGCCACTCAATCCGGTCCGGGAAGCTTGCGCCGCTCTTTGCGAGCGCGTCGGCAAGCCTATTCTCCTCACGTGGAATGTGCCAGATCATGATTTGGCAGCCGTGTATTGCGTAACGTCTGAACAAGCTCAGTAGTCTCGTCCACAGATCTGGGTTGGCGACTTCGTCGCCGTTGGATTTGCGGAATCGGTGTTCGATCCAGCTCGATAGCCAGCTGGTGGCGCCGTCGGCTACGTACGTCGAGTCGGTAGCAATGACCAGTGCCTCATGCCCTTCCCTGTACCACATCCTGTACTCTAATGCGGCAATGACAGCTCGTAACTCGGCCCTGTTACTCGTCGGTCGATACCTAAGACCATCTGGCCCTTCGGCCTCCAACGAAGAGCTAACACAGCCTCCTGTGTTCTCGCGCCCAGCCTCACAGAAGGAGAAGCCGTAGCCACCCTTTGCGCCTGATCGTCCATTGTTCAAGCAACAACCGTCGGTCAAGATCAACGGGAGCTTGATTGGCAGTGCTGATCCAAGCGGACAAGGAGTTTGAAGGATGTATCGGTAGGGGCGGAAACCGGGAAACCTGGCGAAATCACAGCTAGTCTCAGGAAAGAGTTCTCTTGGGGTGCTTGGGCGGCCCGGTGCCACGGTCCTCGGATTGAATGTAGTTGGAAGGTATATACCATCTTTTAGCATGGCAAGTTTAGCACTGGCGACGCGGAAGTCGTAATCAACCTGGTTCGGACTCTGATTCCATTTCATCCAGGGAGCATCCACTGGCTCGCAATGAATGCGGCTCTTTAAGCATTGTTTGCAAGCACATTCAGCCTTGACTGCACCCGTTGCATCACAGTATCGGTCACCAGCATAGAAGCTGCTGTAGAAGTAATCCATGACGACCCGGCTGGTGAGAAGGAACACACAGACTCCGATGATTTACGAAATACAGATGGCGCCAATATACGTGCGAGGGTGCGAGTGTAGAGGGAACGAACGGCTGAACAACTGAGCTCATCAAGAGGTATCAACAAACGAGCGACTGGATTTTGATTGATGGTTGTCTCAGGTGCGCTTAGGCCCTCTCTCGATGTCTCTTTGGACCCTTTTTCAGGGGCCCATTTTAATCTAATCGCTAGCCAATTAGGAGGTTAAGATAATAACGCGAGCCAGAATGGCCTGTACCTAGGTATGTAGAGATGAGGGAACATTACTTCCCCAAGCGATGGACATCTTATCTGGGCGTACCATATCCCGATCTTAGTTACTTCATTCTACTTGCCTTTGTAGATAATAAATTAAACAAGTAAGCCGGTAGCTGCCTCTTATGGTGAATGGGAGTTCTGGGTACACAACCTTCTTAGCCTTGTTGATAGGTATCTATATGAGTAAGACAAAGAACCTCTCTGACTCGGCATATATGCGATGCCAGGCAGATGAGAAGACAAGCCGCAAAGCCAGATGAGGCACTCAATGACGGACACGTCTAGACTGAAGTCTTTTGCCCGTTGCTCCTGAACGAACCTGTCTCTAACGTGCTGTTCCTTCTTGAGGGCCAATCGTCAAGTCGGAACTCGCCGGCCGCGGTCTGGTAACTTACTTGGTTCCGGTCTGAGGGATGCCGGCTCCTGTCATGAAGACTGAACATGGTGGCCACGCGAGCACTCAACGCTATCGGCAAGCAATGCGGCAAGAAGGGTCAATAGGTAAAGGCTAACAGAGCCAAGCCTGTCATGGACCAGATGGCGCTTTTCGGGAAGAGCTACGACGCCAGCGAAACTCTAACAATCCACGAGCGACAAGTAAATCTCAGGATTAGCTCGGCAGGTGCTTCCGGCATCAGTTCGACAACCTCTTCCAGCTTCGCCTTGGCCTGTCGGGCATAATCGGGGTCGGGGCAGTCCTCTTGCTGGTCAATCTCGATTTGCAGGTCTAGGATCAGTTGCTCCACGTCCAGGGTACGTTGATCGGCCATGGTAGCGGTTCGTTCGGGTTTATCCGGGATGGTCGTCGTTGGTATCAATGTAGGGTCGAAGAAGGATCCAGAGGATGTTCGAGGGTATCAGCTGCGTGGGGTCTCTGCGGAGGATAGAATACCTCCACGGTCTATGTCGTGGTGAAGAGAAGGGGAGCGTGGTAAGGGACCTCTAGAATCGTCCCTCTGTACACCCCCCCCCCCCCCCCCCCCCCCCCCCCCTTTTTTTTTTTTTTTTTTTAACATGATGATCCATCAGAGTCCCGTCAACCTTCACTTGAAGAATACCCACATCAAGTAAAAGCACGGCGCCCAAGCGAGCCTCCCGTACGCCAGGCCAACCCAGACGGCGAGGCCCAAGAGCCCCCACGCAGCCAGACCGCGGGCGCAGAGCACGACCTTGAGCCTGGCGATCTCGTGCTTGTCATTGGCATGCGGGAACGGCACGGAGGCGGGCGGCACGGGACGGTCCAGGAACTTGCAGAGGGTATCCCAGCCGTCGGACGGCTGCCACAGCAGGACCTCCCGATTGCGCTTCCGCGCCTCCGAGAGCACCCAGGCGTTGTAGCGCTGGTACCAGGCGATATGAGTCGCGCGGCTCCACTCGCTGTACTGGTAGCCGTGGTGGCGGTTGAAGAGCTTGTGCGTCGGTGAAGTGGGTTAGTGGGTGAATGAATGAGACAATATTTTGCGGGTGGATTTAGGTTAAGCAGGTTGTGTTTTGGAGAAAAAGGGGGGATTGATGCGGAGGTGAAAAAAAAAAAAAGGGGGGGGGGGGGGGGGGGGGGGCAAAGTGTGGAGAATAGGGACAGGACAGGGAAAAGGAACGATAACAAAAAACAACAATAAGAAATTGAAAACATACATCGAAAGACTCAAGTTGCATCCTGACATGCAGGCGATCGGTCTTAATCAGAAAAGTGCAGATGCGGTACGTCCACGAGTGGAAGAACATGAGCGAGTCCTCGAGCGAGGTGGCCCAGACATCGGCACTCTTGCGCTGGTTGAGGACGATCTTGGCGTCTGGGTACATATCCATCAGGTCGCTGGTAAAAGCTACACCGGGGAAATCTGGCGCAACTGGTTGTCAGCTTTTTATCTTTCGATACCGCTCGAGAAGGAAGTTGGTTTTTTTTTTTTTCTTCTCTTTTCTTTTATTTTCTTACCGCATGTGGCCGCGTGGCCTTGGAATAATTTGTAGAGGATGCTTTGGCGTTTGTGCTTGTCGGTCTCGCGCAGGGCGTCTATGACCATCTGGTGTGTGTGTGTGTGTGAGATTAGCGTCGGTTCTGAACACCGCTTTGTTGTTGTGTTGCAAGTTAGCTCGTTTCCGTCCGTAGTTAGTTGCTTACCTGGCTTCTCTCCGGCCAGGGCATGGTATGGGCCATGTGCATCGACGGGCTAAAGCCGAGCCATTGTGACTCAAGGGCGGCCTGAATCGACGAAGTAGCACATCTTCGGCGGAGGAAAAATGTCAGCTTCTGCAACGTTGGAGAATAGGGGATAGTTAGTTGAAGGTTTCTACGAACCTCGGAAGACCAGCGGCAATCACTTGGATCGACTTCTGAGTTTTGGGATCAACGACACGGTCGTCTCCGACGAAACGCATGATCACGAGTCTATAATGCAATTGCACAAGACCACCTGAAGTTGATCACTAGTCTGGGTGGTGGGTGGAAATGAAGAAGACTGATTGTGGTTGGTTGTTAGGGTAGAGATAGCGATGATTGCAAGTGACAGAGAAGAAGTAGAGAAGAGGTAACTGAAGGGAGAGCCGTGTATGTGTGGTGTGGTGTTAGATGCTACTAGTGCTCAGTCTTGTAGTAAACAATGCAAAGTGTGAGGATTAGCGAAAAGTGCACGGGTCCTCCTCGTTTGATCATTCACATGATGTCTGGAGGTATCAGGCATGTGACAGAATTAACCTTGCTGGAGCAAACTTCATCCCTCTCTTTTCTGATAGAATCATAAATGCTGAAGGCGGTTCAAGTCTTAAGTATCAGGTACCCACAACCAGGAATATTCCCAGCAAGTGTGCTAATCTCTCGAAGGGTCAGGGATAAGGCCAAGGTCACCATGGAAGCACTTGTGATCATATACGACTTTGTAGTTTATACACGTAGTATTACAACATTTACACGTGTACTAATACAACAATGCCTATCATAAATTATACAGAACTTTCCTTCGGGAGGGGAGAGCGATGACATGCCCCTATGCACCTTTGTGCAATACAATTGCGCAAGATCATCACAAAGATGCCCCTATGCACGTAACTATACATCCTGCGGCTATTTCTTCTTCTTCTTTGGCGAGTTTGCTGGTGACTTGTACTTTCCATCCTCCAACTGTTTCATGGCGGTGGTATAATATTGTATTCTGCCATTAACCCTCTGGGCTAATAGCCGGCACTCTCGCTCAACCTTTTCCCAGTCAAGGTCTAAGCGTATTGGGGCAGCTGCCATGGCATGTCGCTTGGCCTCTGAAATACAATGTCTCATGTACGGTATCATGAGGTCCTTCAAGCCTGGGAAGGTTCTGAGTTTTTTTGGCACATTGCCGAGCCTTTTCCCTTCCGCCAAGTAAAAGGCGCTCTTAACCTGGTCAAAATCGAGTAGGTCTTGCGGCTTTTCGATTTCCTTTACTCGCTTCTTTTCATCAAATCCTCCTGGTATGAAGTCGGGGGCTAATAGGGCATGTTCGGCCAGGAGGATGGAATCGAGCAGCGCTTGGAACCCTTGGAGTGGGCCAAGTGAGGTTTGCGAGGCTGGCGGCCTCTCTGACAGTGCGCCCGTGTCAGGCATTGACTTGTTCTGAGTATCAAGATGGAGGAGCCTTGTCAACTCCACCAGGCGCGTCACCGCCGGCACTGGTGGCGTTCCCTGGCCTTCGCCCAATACCAAAGGTTTCAGAGCTTCCTGCAATTTCTCACTTGCATGGAGCTCGAGTAGTTTGCATCGAAGTATCTGAAGGTTTCGCGAGTATTTCATAGCGCGTTCAATACGGGCTTGCAGTACAAGCTCCAATGCTCGGCTGCCCTTTTTCCTTTCGCTGGGTAGTGTGAAGAACTTCCTTACATGATCCTTCCCGTGAAGAGTCTTATGAATTGAATCATTCAGCCATTGGCCTTTCCCGATATGGTGTCCAAGCAGATTGATGAATGCCCGGCGGACGGTGAAGGGCGGGTGCCCTGTTTTTGCTTTCCGATAAGTCTGGCGGGATTTGCGCGTCAGCGCGTGCTTGAGGCGCGAGGCTGAGGCTGAGACTGAGACTTTGTTTTCGAAGGATGCCATGTGACTAGACTGCGAAGGAGGGAATGAGACGACTGGCTGATGGCGTAGTTGGAAGTGATACTGCAGGATAATACCATACTTTGGATTGTGGCAACTACGGACAGGAAAAAACACAGCATCGAGGTCGAGGTTGAAATGGAAAAGATGAAAGCGCAAAGACTTTCCAATGGCAGCTTAGCAGCAGCGGTTGCAGGTGTCAAGTGTCTGGTGGCAGGTGACAGGTGCAGGGCTTATCTGGCTTGAGCCACATCGCACAGCCACACTCAATTTATGACTGCGCCTCCCCCCTGGCCCGTATCCTTGGCAACTTGGTATGCCTACGGTACCTATGCTATTCTGTACTTTGCAGAGAAGTCATCCCTGTGTGCATCAACCTGGTGGTGCTGAGCAATTGCTCTACCCGACGGTGCCCCCTGCGTGCATGCTGAAGGTGTAGTCAGCGATAGTCGCTCGATATCGTCAGGCAGTCTGCGAATCAAATATCGCTCATCCCCTTTCTTAAATCTCTAGACATTATCCGGCCGCCATATTTGAACTCCCGGCGCCATTCATCTTAAATTGTCAGATGGTCCATCGAGATCCGAAGGGTGAGTAGATACGCTGACTTTTGACAACCTACATCTGCGAGCCCGTTAATCCACTTGTTTCTCCTACATTCTTATGAAAAGGTATGAAGTGAAAAAGACGCCAGTCGGCTGGGGCTTGATGGTTCTCTATACTGACCAGACACTTCGAAGCGGCTTGGCTTCAGTACAACTCTTGCCACGCTTACGACATGATTCTCCTTTTCTGCCGCCTTTTTGTCATGTTGCGGCAAGTTTCTTCATTTCCCCCAGCATCCACCATCGCAGGCCTACCCGACTTTCGTTGTTTCACGTCCCATTTTAAGGATGGGTGACCTCTGTCATCTGAATGCGAACATAACTCCCAGACGACACTATGATCTGGGCATTGGGGTCCGTTATTGTTCGGTTCATTGGGAACATGATTGTTCTGCCCCTGTGGTCCCTGATCTTGCAGTCCGTTCTCTTTCCGAGTGCCTTTTCTTTTGTGCCGACCTGGACGGTAACGTATCCGAATGTCTCCTTCTATGTGCCTTACGAAATACATATCCCGAGGATCTCTCCGGCATGTAGGGCATGGCCTCTCTTTTACTGGCAGGCTGGGTCCACAACCTACGTCCGTTTTGTCAGCGCTCAAGTGGACCTGCATTCTTCCATTGAAAGTGTTTTACCCATCTGCAACTCGTCCAGACTCGGCTCAGCTACCCTAGTGCTTAACAGGTATCAAAGCTATTTTGATGATGTCTTAGTAGTGTAAGAGAAGTGTAGACTCTATGACAGTAATCATATATTGTGGTATCAGTGAGTTTTCAGGTGGCAAGAACGAATATTTGTTTACCAATATGTCTCTATTCAGACACAAGCATTCAGAAAGACTCACTTCTGACTAATAACTAACTTGAGTGTGTGACTGTTTGGTACGAGATATTGTACCTCACAACTTCTCTTCTTCCAATTAAAATCTGCAACCCGAGGCCGACGTAATCTGTAAAGACTCCGGGGACATGCTTCGAGCGATACTTAGTTGACACCACTCACAATTCGGCTCTTGATTCGTACCGTAACTCATTGCAAAACGTGGATGAAAGGCGGTTTTACACGTAACCATGGGCGATCCTCTTGGTCCTTGAAAGTCACGACGGTTGAAGCCTAAAGTCGGCAACTATCAATATCATTAAAATGCATCACGTCTAGGAAAAATGTAGGCAATGTGTACTCATTTCGCTTTTCCGATAGTTGCCCCCTCCCTAGGTGAGGCAAATTTCCCTGGATGATGACAACTGAACGGGACCGAGGCCATTTCATTGACAAAATACAATCAAGAAGCATAACCTATTTCCAGCACATATCTTCAGATAGAAAGTGAAGCCATTCTATTTTCCAACTTCACGTCTTCTTCGCAGCGAGCTGAGCGCCATTTAGCGAGCCCTTCTTCCAGCTCCTTCTTGATCTGTGGTAACACCGTCTCGTCAAAGTCCTCAGAGAAGCATGGGACATTGTAGCCCCAGTCCAGAGGATCTCGAAAACTGTATATTAACTTTTCAAAGTTCGCATCATGAAGATTTGCGTCGTGAGCAAAATTTTCGAAAATACTCCCCAGAAACACACATAGTCGTTGTGCGTACTGCTCGAGGCTTAAATCCTCCGGATGCCAATTCCGGAAATCTCCGAGGAAGTTGGAACCCACGAACTTCCAGGTCAAGAAGCCCTGGGGGGATATTGGAGCCAAGACAGACAGAGGAGTGAATGAGACCAATGCCTCCAGAGGAATAAGGTCCCAGCAGACATATTCGTCAGAGTTTGTCGCCCAGCGGCGGAGCGTGCGATCGATGGTGATTGGGATGTCTGAAGCCCGGCTGTCGAGGAATTTGATCATATCCCCAACACGCCAAATATGGTTGTCGTTCAGTTTGATCATGGCGGTGTCGAATATTGCCAGACCAGGCGATTGGTCCGCAGTGGTCGTCGATCTGCCGACCTTGCAAGTCCGCTGCATAGTCCAACGGAAATCACCACTGAGGGACACCAGGGATGACAGAAATATGTCTTCTCCCTCCTGCTCCTGTTGCTTGTGAAGCTGCGTCTTGTTGAGATGAGCGGCGAGAATCCGGAACAAATCTACAATTTCGATGTGGTCGAGCGGAACGGCGGAGTCTATTTGGGACTCTGTATCGTCCTCAAGCCAAAGATGAGAGTCAGATCCAAAGCTATCGATGTACGTGCCACTCCATTCATCGAGCCTCCGTTGAAAGGGATGGCCGTGAACATGAGACCGGTAGAGATGCTCGGGATATGGCCTTTCATCAGCTTGCCCCTTCATATATTTGAAGACTGTTCTCTGTGTTATCATCAATTCGTCAGAGCTCGGCGGAGTTGAGTACATACATTCCTGCCACAGCCTTTGGTCCTCAATCCCGTCGATAGGAGGCGACTGGCGATCCAAAGTCCCGCTACCATCCATTATGTTAAGGGTGATGTCGAGCTGACGATGTGAGGACAAGACGATATGGGTTGCTCTTCGTCCGCATATGACCCAGTTATGATTGTGCAGGGCGGCTGACAGACATAGGATTTACCCGGGTAAGTATTGCTACTGGCGGCCTTGGTACTTCCACAGGGAATATGAGAAGGATAGGTGAACAACAGATTGATATGAGCGGAGTGTTTTTAACACGGTTCGAGAAAGCCTCTCTCCGGCTGGAGGGTATGTTAGTAAGTAACAATGTCTCTGCCGCGAAACCGTTGGCGGCGCAGCCGCTTGAGAGTGTAAAAACCTCGAATGTAAGGCCACCGCTTTTCAGCAGGCAGCCGTGAATCAGAGACGCTGTAATACGATTCCATGCGGACTGACGTGTACACACAGGGCTATGATCATTATCCTCGCCACTAAAAAAGCACTCTCGCGAGTTGTTGGCGCGGCCTCTCATGCGACCAGCCGGCATGACTACGATGTAACCACACGCAAAGCCCCGACAGCCTTGCGTCTGTCTGCCTACTTATATGCCTTACCATCCGCTACTCCACGACGCGCTGGGTTCTTGGATCATAACTTGACTTAAAAAAATGAACGGCCCCGAAAGCCACTGGTATAAAGCTCCATCGGACCAGAGAGTTGCTTCACATATCATCCTCACCATCCAGAGAAGTAAGTATCTTCAAGTCATAAAAAATTGCCATTTCATTAAATAATTTCGCCATTCATAAACCAATCCCACTCATCCCATCCCATTCCATTTCCTTCCCCCCGTCTCCCACTCCCACATAAATCCTCCCCCCTTTTACCCCAGTATCCATCCCCAAATCTCCTCCGCTCCCCTCCCCTCCCTTTCCCCATACGAACCACCAGCCTAAATGGCACCTTCTGTATCTCTATACCCCCCCTTTTTTCTTCAATATGTATCTATCTCCTCTTTAACCAAGGTACTCGCAATGCGGGCACCCCTTGCAGCCCTCGTCCACGATCTTGAGGTAGCACCCGACGTTGCACAGTCGCGAGCAGTCGGCGCGGGCGGCCACCGCGGGCACGGCGGCCTGGGCCTGCACCTTGCGGCCCATGAGCCGGTCGGCGAAGTTGGGGATGGCGACGGCGCCGCTGTTTGGTCGGGAAATGGTAGGTGGTTAGTTGAGTCGAGTCGAGTCGAGGTGTCTTTATTGTGTGGGTGGGCGTGATGGTCGTGATGGTGGTGACGGAGAGGGAAAGAAGGTTCAGAGGGGAAGGGGGGAGGGGAGGGAGGGAGGGAGGCTGGCTTACAAGACGGCGTTGGCGAGGATGAGGATAAGTGATTTCTGCATTTTGATGACTGGGGGACTTCGTGGCTTGATCCGTCGAGAATTTTAAAATCAGAGGTTATAAACGACTTTTTAGATATCAGTTTTTTTATTCGTTCGTACTTCGATGATAGGATGCCAGAAAGAGAGAGACCCCCTAGCCTGGTGCAGGGAAACTCGACTGGTTATTATACACCACAACCATTACCCTTGACAACCCATCCGTGCCCAGGGGTGAAATGGGGTCGTTGTCGATCGTGCGCCATGTCGGTCCTTCTGAGGTTAGGGGGGAAATTTGTCTGTGTGTGGGAAGTGAGGGGACATTTTCCATGTCTCACTCATCGGCAATAATTAGTCGTCCCATTCCTGGAATCAGACAATACCCCTTGGATTCCATAGTATGTATTCGGCGAGGGACGAGCAAGCCTTTGACTTAGGACGCGACAATAGCGTAGAAACCAGCTGGAGTCTATGGGATTCAGGTTGGATGCTGTCGTCGTGCCCCTTGAACATGCGGGATACCCGCGAGCCTACTTTATTACAGCAACAAGCATGAGAAGAGTTCAGACAGATCAGGAGTATATTTTCCCTATCACTCGGACTGAAGTCCAGGAGACCCTCGGCCAATGATGTGAGCACCATCGTGGTAGTGAGTTATGGAGCGAGTTCAGCTATGCCATTGTTCAGACAGACATTAGGATCTATCTGGCAACCACTTCACATGACAAAACATCCCCAATGCTTTCGTCCCCCCTCTCTATGTCTCTCCATCTCACGGTTACGCTCTCTTTAATGACCATAGGAGGAATCATCGCCAATACATATGCGCCATGACTCCCTGTCGTTTAACATATCCTAGTCATCCGACAAGTCTATCCGTGGATCCATTGCCAGGGAAAACACCGTCGATATGCAAGCCTACGTAGAATGTCATTTGCTCGCGAACCTTCTATATGGACAGTCCCAGAACCCTATTATCTGCGGAATGTAGCACTCTTGCCCGGCTTTTCGCCGTGCATCCTCCTCGCAGGCTTAGGACCATCAGCGGTCAAGCCATACGGATTAAATTTTTTCTGCTGCTTGCCATGCCCATTGGTTTTATTGCGTTTGGCATTGAGCACCGACTGGGCCTTGGAGTAGTCAAATGGCTCGTCTTCATCATCCCCTTTCTTCTCCTCCGCCGAGCTCTTATTGTGCATTTCCAGGCGCTTAGCCCTCTTGCGCTCCTTGCGAGCCTCTTTGTTATCACGAGCCTCCTTCCTCGCCCGCTTCTGAGCTTTCTTAACCGCTTTTTTCGACTTCTTTCTTTCCTCGCTGTCGGACGAGCTCGGCACGGCGATCTCGTCTGCGTCCATGGCGACATCTGCGTTCAACTGCGAATCTTCCGTCGCCTGGATGTCCTCATCGGATTCTGAATTGGAATCCGTTTCAGGAGCCTTACGTTTGAGTCCCGCTTTCAGTGTGAATTCGCTGTCTTCAGCGATGTTCGGGACATCAACGGTGCCTTGTGTCGGTGTCGCGATATTTGCAGATGGCTTCGCTGGCTCTTCAGCGGCTGCCCGCGCACTGTCGGGCCAGTCATTGGGTCCAGTCACAATTTGAGAGGATTCGATGAACTGAGCCCAAGGTAGATGGAACTGCGTATCTCTTCTCATATTGATCGCTGGCTGCTCCTCCCACCGGCTGCTTACTGGGACATCACCCCATAATTTTGACTTGTGTGAGACTAGATCTTCAGTACTAACGCTGGGGGCTTTGCGTAAGCTTGGGAAGACTCTTTGCGCCACTTCGCCGATGCCAGTCGTAGAAGGCATACCGCGTCGAAGGATCTCGGCAACAGACGGTCCAAGGGACCCAGCGGCCTGGGCTTCGGTGGTGATCTCAAAAAGGTCCGTCACTTCTCGTTTCGCAAAATGCGAGGCTGAGCCGAGAAGGCTGTGGAGTGCTTTTGGATCGGGGGGTAGGCGCCTGGCTATATCGAAAACCGCTGCGTTTGCCATCACATATAGCGGGCTTTCATCCTCTCGTCGGGCAATTTCGTCTCTCCATTGATGCACAGCACGAAAGACAGCAAATTGCTCCTTTGACATTGTCCCTGAGGAGTGTTTGAGTATCAGGTTGAACCAACCAGAAGGCCCAGAGCCACTTTCTGCATCGTATGCTGCTTTTTCGTAGCGTCGCAGTGATGTTTCTTTCGACTTGTCTAGCACGCGCCGCATAAGCTCATCCTCGGAATCGTTCGTCGACTTCTCCAGAAGCTCGTTGCGTATCATGTCGTAGATGTAAAGGAGGAAATGTGTGTCAGATCGCGCATAGTAGAACATCTGCTCGGGCAATGGTCTGTTATTTTGATTAGTCTGGGAATATGGGTAAGGTAGGCAGACTTGAATCATACCGTATACGCCAGTCCGCCAATTGATACTGTTTGTCTGCATCAAAGTTGATAAATTTTTTGAGCAGATAGGCAAGACTTCTTGAAGGATATTCTAGGGCGCAGGAGGCTTCGTAGGTGTCGAAAAGTCCAACGACATAGAGTCCGAGGTCTCGTTGCAACCAGACGATGTCCATGTACGCACCGTGAAGTATCTGGGAATGTCAGAACTGCTCCTAAGACGTTACATGTCGACCAACCTACTTTGACGATCTTGGGATCGGCGAACACCTCGTTCAATACCTGCAACTTGTGGCGCCATGGTAGGAGTGTGTCTACTATCCAATCTTTGTCGCGGGTACTAATCTGCATCAGTGAGAGCAGCCCGCTATATGTCCGGTAGTCGTGATGCTCCGTATCGATCGCGATCACGGACGCTTCTTTCAACTCGTCCAGCATCTCCAAAACACCTTCGTACGTATCTACAAACGTTGCGGCAGTTGCCTCCATAGGCTGGTATGTGATAGGCTGGGCCTTCTGGAATACGAAGTCTGGGTATTCGAGTTGCGCGATCTCGGTCTCATACGGGTGTTTGCGTCTAAACTTCGCATCAGCACTCGGCATACTTTCTCTCGGCAATTCAAGTCGTGCTTCTTTAGATAAAAGGGTACACTCATACTGCAAGTCCATATTTTCATCATTCAATGTGCCAAAGCTCTGCTCAAGAGGCACAATGGAGTGCGGTTTATTGGTAATAACTGGGGTCCATGGCGACGTGTTGGAGTTGTCAGGCTTGACTTCGAAGGTATTCTGAGGCTTAAGCACATTGGCTCGGCGCAAGGAACTGTCGAGTACAGCTCTTGATTTCTTCTGGGAAGGGCCAGGGAGGTCGGTAGGTGCATTCTTCCTCTTGATTAAGCCGGTGTACTCGTCTAGGCAGGTATCGGCCTTTTCCAACAGATTATCAACCACATCGACAATACGCGACCAGTGCACATCAACATCGTCCGTGTCTTCCAAGGTCGGAGGAGCCACATTGGTATTTTTGGCTGCGGACTTGAGGAGGGATGTCGTCAAGTCCAGCAATCGTGTATCGGTCGAGTCAAGCTCCTCTTCGACGGCGGGGTTGCTCGTTCGGTGGAAGTTGAGGTCTTCGGCGGCAATTTGGTTCGTAGATCGGGTCACGGCCACCAGTGCAGATTGGATTCTGTCCTGTATGGACTTGAAATCGTTTGACGACTCCATCATTTCTGTGATGCTGCGATGAGAACTTGGCAGGGCGCAGCGATCACAGAAGAAGAAGAAAGAGGAGTGAAATGTTGCTGTTGTTTTCTCTTGAGAATGCGAAGTTCAAAAAAATTCAAAGCTATCACAGTAGAGGGTCGGCGAACGGAATTAGTGCCGCTGGTTGCGCCTGTCAGCCTGTATCCAGCGGCGCTAAGATAAGCAAGATGCCGGATATCGATAAGATAAGATAACGATAACGCACGCGGTGTAGAAGGGCTGGCAGCTGGTTTCGTCATTCTCCTTACCTGGCGTTAGGAAGGGAATCCAACCTTTGTTGGCCATATAACAGCCACTACTTTGAACTCAGCTCTCCCGAGCGATACCGTTGACCATACTTCATACACCGAGAAATCTGAGTCCTGTTCGAGATGTCTGCGTCTCTGGCGCCGGAATGCAACCAAGTCAAAGAGTATTGAACCACCTCACTCATCTGAGGTTCTGATGTTCCGCTGAGGCTGACCTTGAGCCAGACGGTATGACACTTGCTTTCTTAAGTGGTACAGCGAGAGTATGTCTCCAAAACAACCTTTGATGTTTTAATTGCCTGAACATCTTACTCATTGTTACCAGAATATCTTCGAGGCAACGGCAAGACAGATGACAATGAATGCACCAAGCTATTCAAAGACTATCAGACATGTTTGCGCGTAAGTCCTCCTTTGACCATACTATTGTCCGATCTCGAGGTCAGGTTAAGACACGACCATCGTATCTACCCAGGTACCGAGGTATGTATCTTGCTAACTTGAACGTAAAGGTTGCCCTCAAGGAAAAGGGCATAGACAAGCTCCTGGACGAAGCCCGGGAAGATACCAAAGACAACGACGAACTGCATATGAAACGCAAATGAGGTAGCGAGCTACATATGTACCAGCGTAGCGTATCATCCCATCCAGATTATGCTAGTCACCCTGGTATCAATCCTAAGGCGGAGGGTTTCGCGATGGCCTACCTAGCAGGATGGGTGTACGACTCTGACATAACTTTCACGACAATTGTCGTTGCATGAAGCGCGGGGCATGGGGCGTTCAGGAATGGGGACATCTCGCATTCACCAAGTCAGGGAAATAGGCTATTCCTCTCATATATAAATAGTAGAGCTGAGGAGTCGCAGGTTTCCCTTTACACTGCGTTCCCTTGATCCATGCACCATGTTTGGCCAGGCTCAATTGGTGACGTTCTGCAGAATAGGGGCTCACACCTGGCTGCGCTGTATCAAGACCAATCAGATGAGTCTCTGTGACTGCGTGAACTCACTATCTTGACATCGACTTGATGCCTATTTCTTGCCTGTCGCCGTCCTTCTAATCTATGTGCTAGTATTGCCATCGATGAGGATCAACAGAAAGATTCCAATGCCGAAAGCCCTCAGAAGCCGCGCGCTGTCTTTCAAAAAGGAGTTCAGGAGTAGATACAAGTCATTCACTCAACAGATGATCCATCTGATAAATAAATGGGACCTGCAGCACCACGCCCAATTTATCTGTGGCTGAAGCATTCAAGTTTTGAACCTCTCAACCTCTGAACTGGAAAAGGAGTTGAGCCAGTCCAGAACATGAACGAGGCGGGAAAAGTAGTAAATATCTGGGTATCTATTCGGCAATTCTTGCTTGCTCTTCGATATATACATATTTTTATTTGTTTTATTTTTTTTGACAGTGCTACTGAATTACTACTTACCTAGGTAGTAGATATATCTCTAGGTACAGTACTTATGTAGGCTTGACTAGTAGCGACGGACGCCACGCGTACAGGCAATGCAACTCTGCAGCTCTACTCGAATCCACTCCAGGGCTGCTGTCTGTCTCTGCAAGGGGCTAAATAAGGTGGGCGTCATTGGTCAACACCACTAATTAGTCTGATATCCAATAATTCCCCCTTCTGCAATCGTCCATCCTCTCATCCTCCCAAAACCTCCATCGCCCAACTAATCGATTGACTGTACACCCTCGACCCCGACGTTCGTTACCTACATAAGCACATACGTAGTACCTCTCCGACGCGAAGCCCTCACACAGTCCGGACTCTGTATCACTCCCTACGAAGAAGTACCGCCACTCTTGACTTCCTCGGCCCACGATACCTATCTACTTTCCGCCCCTACGAACTATCCATACGTCTTGCCGCGATCTCGCCCACTCACTACTGTACTCACCACTGTAGTCACCGTCGCACATCTCGATTTGAATTGACTCGACCAAATATCAATATCGACCTATATGCACCCTTTCTCCATCCTCACCCTCGCCATCTTTGTAGCTGGTTACATCACCGCTCGCTGGGATCTCGTCACTCGTCTCTATGACTTGGCCACCTTTGCCTGGAACAAGGGTGTAATAGTAAGGCATCGTGCCATATCCATATCTTGCCAGTCGGAAACAGGATATTAATCTCTCACGCCATCCGTCTAGGTCCGCGCCGCCCAAGGTTTTGGATTGTTGAGCCTGGCCTTCCTCCTGATCCTCATACCTGTCCAACACGTCGCCCGCACAGAGGCTGCTCTGGTAAATACAGCACCCGTCGCAAAGCATAGAAATATAGATACAACAGAGGCTGATAGATGGCAACCAGCATCCGCGATCGCCAAGTATAGGCATCTCTGCTCGAGAGCAACTGAGGCGCAGAGGCTCCTTTTAGCTGGAGCACTCTGAATGCCCTCCGAGCATGCCAGAGCATGATGGCCTAATGAGGGTATTTTGGCCAATTGATATAACCAGATCCCTGGATCCCGGTGTCATCGTCGGTTGGAGGAATTCCAACTTGGATGTAGTCGTTGTCGCCGTTTTGGACCATGTTGATGTGAGCAACTCTCCCTGCTCTCTTCCGACCGTCAAGTTATAAGAACCACGCAGGGACGTTAACTCGGTTGCAGCCACGGAATGTCGAGAATGCCTTGAAGACCGGTATCCTCCTTCGGAGTGCTCCGCATTCCGTACCTCGAATCTTTGATATTTGCGGACAGTCCTCGATGCATGTGCTGGGAATCACGAACGCGACCCTGAGCATCGAACCTGATCCTTCGTGGGTGCGCGCAACCATTGATATCTCGTCCGCTGTACCCCGGATTGCGTGTGCGAAAGCGTCGAGCATTCAGACCATCCTGTTTGAGAGACCCAACCCTCTGCGGATGCAGTACATATCTCTGAATCCAATCGCACTTTCCCTCGCCGACAAAGGGGGCGACTCGCTATATAACATCTCGGATAGTTCTGAGGCCGAGGATGAGAAGCAGGAGCGCAAGGACAAGCGCAAGAAGCAGCAGCTAGTCGAGAAGCTTAGGCAGCATTCGGTAGTGAAGCACGCTCCGTCGCAGAAGGACAAAGCCCTCTGGAGGATCACGAATCAAATCAACTGGACATGGGAGCTGGAACATTTGCTGCAAAAAAATGTGCCATTGATCGGGACGAGACCGAAGCGAACCCTGAGCGTTTCTGAGCGGGTGGTGGAACATGCGACGACTATGAGAGACTACGTAATTCTGTGGATTTGGGATCTCATTGTCGTATACGTCTTTCCCATCATACGCCGCGTCTTCATACTCGGCTTGCTAGGCCATCGGATGGCTGCCGAAGTCCTGTTGCTTATTCTGGAGTGGAGGGCCCGGCCTAACTCGCCGGCACTTAAGGACGTTCTCGCTACTGCCCAACAAGTGGAAATACGCCTGCAGCAATTCTGCTACTGGCCAATGCAATATGTTAAGTTGCGACTCAGGAAGAACGACTGGGAAAGCGTGACGACAAGCCATCCGGACTACATCCGTTTCTACAACAGCCTCTGGCTTGTGGCCAACGATGTGATCATCGGCATCGCACTTGGCTCCTATATCATCGAGAATGCGACTTGGGTCGCCGACACGATCAGTATGCTGCTGGGGGAGTATACCATTGTGGCTCTGCAGAACAGCATATCATGGTTGATGGGATGGCCCGCTGGTCTGAAGCTGAACAGTGAGCTCGCCCTCTTCCTCGGAGATCTATTTCTCTGGGTGATCGACTACTGGTCTAGCTGCATTGCTACCTTACAACCACTCTTGCCACATATTGTTTGGTTCATTGGCTTTTCGAGCTTCGCAGGTGCCAGCATGCCGATCGCCATGCTCTCAGATCTACTATCCGTCCTGACCGTTCACATCTACTCTTTCTATCTGGCCTCGGCACGCATTTTTCACTGGCAGCTTACCATCCTCCTTTCTCTGTTCCAGCTCTTCCAGGGCAAGAAGTACAACGTGCTTCGGAATCGTGTGGATTCGTGCGACTATGACCTCGACCAGTTGCTAGTCGGCACCATCTTGTTCACGCTTCTCTTCTTTCTTCTCCCCACCGTTGTTGTATTCTATCTCAATTTTGCTATCGCTCGGATGGTTATTATATCGCTTAAGGCTATTTTCGATACGTTACTTTCTTGTCTGAACCATTTCCCATTGTTCGCCTTGATGCTTCGGGCCAAGGACCCCAGGCGTCTACCGGGTAGGTTCCTTCTTGCCCCTTTTCCTGCCGAGCCCTGAAGATCTTGTCAACTAACTTTCAACAGGCGGAATCCGTTTTGAACTTCGTGATACCCAATATAGACTTCCGACTAATTCCACAAATCATGCGGCGGCACCCTTAGAACCACCAACATCCGTCATATACCTTCAAGTGATTACCCCCTCCCCACTCATCAATACCACACCAACTAATTGTTACCAGCCTACGCCTCTAACCTTCACCGCCATGTTTCATCAGTACTTCCAGATGGGCAATCGCATCCGGAAGCACTACCTCTCGCCGCGCGTCCTCTTCTGCCTGATGACGGGCCGCTTCGTCCCGCCCATCCACCGCAAGAACCTGTACTCGCTACAGTACAGCATGCTTCCGGCCCGCCGTGCGGGCATCCTAGAAATGTGGGAGGCCCTCAACTCGCTGCCCGCGAAGAAACGCCCCGTAAAGTTGTATCCGTACGGCCTGACCACAAATACGAATACGACGACACTGAACGGGGGACGTCGACAGCACATGAATGGACGCGCGACGATGACGACGACGACGATGAAAACGCGAGGTTTATGATATGATTCAAAAGAAGAAAAGAAAGGGGAAAGTTGAGAGAAGCCGAGACTTTGTGCGACTGGGAAGGAAGGAAAGGGCTGGATTATGGGGGAGAAGGGGGGGGGGGATGGAAAACCACTGTAGATAAGACGAATGTTCGACGCGATGAATGAGGGGTGAATGAACCGAACCGGCTTTGGATTTTATGATATACGTCGGCAAGCACAAGCACAAGCACATCGATTTATGAAAAAGAAGTTTATATTCTCGTTGTGTATATATAATGAACACAGTTATCATATCGTTATCGTTCATAAAACAAGTTCTGCTGCTGCTGCCGTCCGTACTCAATCGATCCATCAATCAATCTAGAATCGTCGACGTTATTTACTTTCGTCGTGTACTGAAGAAAAGAAGAAAAGAGAAAAGTAAAGGAAAAAAAAGAAAGAAAGAAAGAAAGAAAATGTCTCCCCCCCTCAAATGTCTCTCTAAGGAGATGGAGATGAATGTTGAAACTGAAAAGGTAATCTCCGTCGGTATGTGTCCAGATCTAGGTAGGTATCATAACTCACAGATCCTCCTCTTACTTATCCCCCCTTTCCCTTTCCCCCTTATTCACTCATCACTCCATCATCATCACATCCTCCACCCCCTCACCCCCATCTTTTTCCTCTTTCCCCTTCCCCTTCCCCTCCTTATCCTCCTTCTTCTCGCGCCCGACCTCGCTCTTCTCGACCACCAGGTCGCCGATGGACGCGATGGGCGTGCCGCCCATGATGTCGAACACGGCCACGTTGGCGGCGAAGTCCTGGCGGATCCAGTTGCGCAGCTCGACCGCCATGAGCGAGTCCACCCCGTACTCGGACAGCGGCTTGCCCGTCTCCACCTCGTCCGCCGGCACCGACAGCGACTTGGCCAGCTTGGCCACCAGGCCCCGGACCACCACCTCGGCCCGCGCCGCCGCGTCCCCGGCCGCCCGGAACCGCGCCCCGGCACTGTTCCGCGCCGCCGCCTCGGCCGAGGACGACGACGAGGGGCTGGCGGCGCCGCGCGCCTGCGCGAACCCGGCGAACATGGGTACGCGCATCGACGCCGGCGGCTCCCGGCCCGACGCCAGGAGGTCCGCCGGCGTAACCACGCCGATGAGGCACTGGTGACTCGAGGAGTCTGCCTGACCCGTCGTCGTCGTCGTCATCGTCGCCGCGGTGTTATCGCAGTAGATCTCGAGGACGGCCATGAGCTCCGTGTCCTCGATCTGGCCCATGGTGTTGGCGCCGCGCTCGAAGCGCTGCTGCAGCGCCTGGTTCTCGGCGATGACGCCGATGTTGCGCATCCAGCCGATGTCGAGGGACGCGGCGCGGAGACCTCGGGAGGCCCGGTGCCGCGCCAGCGCGTCCTGGAACGTGCAGCCCGCGGCGTAGTTGCCCTGCGACGCGTTGCCGTAGATGCCCGACAGCGACGACAGCAGGACGAAGAAGTCGAGCGGTTCCGAGGGGCCCAGGAGCGCGTGCAGGTTCCACGAGGTCTGTACCTTGGACCGGATGCTCGTGGCGAACTGCTCGTGCGTCATGTTCTCGAACACGGTGTCCTACGGGTTTTTAATTATGACATTAGCCAATTGAGATATTCAGTCAGTATGAGAGTGATTGTATATGCGTGCTTACCTGAAGATGCATTGCTGCATTGATACACCCCTTAATTGGGGGCATCGTCTTGCTGCAGTCCTCTAACAAGCTCGCTAGTTCCTCCTTGGACGAGACATCGCATTTCGGAGCCATGACCGTAACACCCTGCCCTCTTAATTCGGAGATGACGTCCAGGGCAGGTTGAGATTTCGGTCCTGATCTCGAAGGTAGAATCAGATTTCTGGCGCCCTTTCGGGCCATCCATCTTATGATCCCTCGTCCGAGGCCCCCGAGTCCACCGGCGATCAGGTATGAAGCATCGGGATTTAGTTTCATACCCGACCTCTTCAAGAGCCGTTTCTAAACTTATCATCAGTAACGATGCCAGGCCATTGCTTCATCATGGGGGACTTACCGGAACGACATCATCATCGCTGATGCTTATGATGATCTTTCCCGTGCTTTTACCGCTCTGTAGGTGACGGAAGGCGGCCTCGACCTGAGAGACGGGGTAGATATGAAGAGGCGCAGGGACCTTGATGGCGCCGCTAGCGATCAGCTCCATAGTCTTGCGAAGGATGAAACCACAGAGCTCCGAGTTAGTCGTTCCCATGTGGAAAAGGTCGACAGCAGCAAAAGACACATTCTTAGCAAACTGGCCCATCGGCAGAGACGCGTTAGAGACGATGTCGGACTTTCCGATCTCGACAAAGCGGCCATAGGCCGCGATGCAATCCCACGAGGCCCGTAGGCCATCTCCCGATAGGGAGTTAAGGATCACGTCGACGCCGTAGCCCTTGGTGACTCGCATAACCCCGTCGGCGAACGTCGTGTTTCGGCTGTAGAAGATGTGGTCCTCGGGGATCCCGAACTGCTCGACCAGCAGCTGCCTCTTGTCGGCGAAGCCAACCGTAGCGAAAATCTCGGCACCAACCATCTTGGCTACCCAACACGCCATCTGGCCGGTGCTGCCGGCCGCGGAGTGGATCAAGATCTTCTCGCCCCTGCGAAGGCGCGCGATCTCGATGAGTGAGTGGTAGGCTGTCATGCCGGGCGTTATCAGCGAGGCGGCATCGGCGAATGAGAGAGTGTCCGGCATCTTGATACAGGTCGCGTCGGGGCTTCGTGCGTAGGTGCGCATCGCTCCCACCGAGATCATACACACCCGATCACCAATCCGGATATCGGTCTTGCAAGCTGAGCCCATCCGCGAGACAACTCCAGAACAGTCGTACCCAAGGGTATCACCTTCTAATCGCCCGAGAGCGACGAAGATATCTCGGAAATTGATGCCCCAGGCTTTCGTCTCGATCTCGATTTCGTTCGGTCCCAGTGGCCTGCTATACATCTCATCCTCAATGAGTTCCAAGGTATCGAGTATACCTGGTGTACCCAGTGAGAGCTTGAGCGGTGGCCCAGGCTTCCATGCTTCGCTGACCGGCTGTGCGGTAACGAGAGACCTCACTGTTCTATCACGGGTTGCTTGTTCAATCATTCGCCCGACTGTCAACATACCATCTCGGACGACGTACTCGACTTCGTCAGACTTGTTGTCAAAGGATGACTGGACGACCTTGACGACATGACCGGCAAGCTGCGAAACCGAGTCTTCTTCCGTTTGTTCTACAGACAGAGTGACGATATGCTTCTCGCTAGCCTCGGATCGAATGGTACGCAACAACCCCACCGCGAGATCATAGTACGGGTAGGAATCATCATCGGGATTGGGAGACGTAACCCACAAGACGTCCTGGCAGTGGGTAAACAAGCTCTTCAACCTACTAAAGTCCGTTTCCAAGATCGTAGCCAACAAGGGCTTATCTATTTCGACCAGACAAATTATGGTTTCTGGAATGGAAGTAGAGATGTCGAGGAATGCGTCCCAGCGTACAACATTTACAGAACATGTTGCGCATTCTTGAATAAACTCTGCCAGAGCGACCTGGCGTTCTGATCGAGTATCCGCCACGATTATCCACCCATGGCTATCAACATGATTTTGAAGCGGTTTGATCGTGCTTGCTGTTGTTGCGATTAGACTGCCAGGTTGGAAAGAGTCGTCTTCGAGCCCCGGAGTAGTGAGATCATTGCCAGAAAAACCATTCTGCCTCAGAACACTGTCCCACTGGTTTGCCGTCAAGATTGGGCTCCACTGACGAGCTTTCTCCTCTCCCACCCACCAGCCAGGAAGCACACCAAACCCAAAGTTCATGATGAGGCCCGGTGTCGTGGGTTCAAATAGAAGAAGCCTCCCACCAGGTCGAAGGGCTCGGTGGACTCGTTGGAGCATTGAGGCTATGTTGGTGGCGGTATGGAACACATTCCCTGCAATCACCAGGTCATATTCGCCCTGACCCTGGTGGCCGGCGTCGCTTTTGAGATCTAGCGGGCTCAGAGATACCCGGTCTGCGGACGTTTTGAAAGTCGATTTCGTTGCTTCGAACACTTCTGATGTCATGCCTGATATGTGGTATTCGGAGAACTTCAGCGACCCGCTACGACTCTCGAGGTCCCTGAGAACAGGAAGAAAGTAGCTTGCCACGACCCCTGCTCCTGTTCCGACCTCGAGGATCCGGATACTCGGCTTCTCATGCGTCAGGAGATCGAGGAACGTGTGCAGACTCGAATCGCAGCAATATCCGAGCACATCCGCATAAAAGGTCTCCACAAGTGCAGCGTTGCCTACCAGGGCTTCTGCGTCGGTCTCGCCCAGGAGGATCCGTCTCAAGTTGCGAGCGATGATGGGAAATAGCTTCCATTGCGGGTAGGAGCTCTCGAGCTCATCGAGGACAAAATTCATATTGTCGCCGGCTGCAGAGTATTGAGGAATCCCGGTCTGTTTCGCGTAATACTGCATCCATGATAGATGCTTCTTTAGTTTGTCGGGCACCAAGGCCAAATCTCTCTCTATCATTTGATTAAGTGTGTCTCTCAGGATTCTGTCGAGCACGATGTTCATGCGGAGGCGATACTCTTCGGTTTCCGCCATGTCCATTGCGCGTGGGCTTAGCCCGCAGACCTGGCGCAGCTGTACCGGATCCAATTGACTCAATTGTGGTTTCCACTCAAGGCCGTATAAAAGTTTCTTATCGTCTTGTTGCTCCGCCGCGTTGTTGGACACGCGTGACAGCATAAGGCTCTTGATGGATATCAGGGGGCGTCCGTCATCTGCTAGACCGTGAATTTTGGCTTCTCCAGACCGACCACCTTTTGCGTAATGAGCCTCGGCCACAAGACGGATGGATGAAGTGTCAGGCGACTGCCAACCGTCTGCGGATAGCCAGACATCATTCATTTGATGAGGAATGAATGTGGGTGCCTTTTCTGCAGCCCCCTTTGAGTTCTGCACGACAGCTATTTGAATGACAGAATCCAATATCGCTGGATGGACAAGATTGTTGGTTTGGTGTCGCGGGTTGGACGCCCTGATTGTAGCGACAGCGAGGTCTTTTCCATCCCAGCGTATATCTTCGAGCGTCTTAAAGGATTCACCGCAATGCACGCCGTTCTCGCGGTGACTTTGGTAAAACTTGGCGGAGTCCACCAGAGTTGTGCATTCTTCTGCGGCTTCTCTGTAGTCGCAGTCGACTCTCTCGGCAAACAGACGCCTTTCCTTGCCACTATCGAGCTGGTCTTGAGATTCCTCGTACTGTGAGATAATTCGACTTCGGAAACACTCAGTCCACGTACCCCGGGCATACATGAAGACTCTGACGTCTGACAACGACGGTACCTTCTCATATGGCATCTGGATTGGCCGCAGATGCGTCATAGTCTCAGTCTGTTCTTCGAATGTTCCGCTGATCAGGACTGGCGCTAGGAATTGGGCTTCTTTGATGAGGAAACTAGAGATGCGGCGTCCTGGGGGGCACATCTGTTTGACTGCCTCGACGGCCATCACCAAGAGAGCCGTGCCGGGAAGCACGATGGTACCTGTCACCTAGACAATTGTTTAGCGCAGCCGGATAGGCTTGATATTACTTGGACTCACGATGTGATCACCGAGCCAAGGCATCGATCCAACACTGAAAAACTTCCTCCACCGCGGCTCCAGGGGGTTCCAATCATACGATGGCAGACCCAGCATATCTCCTGATGCTTTCTTCCGGAATCTGAAATCATGACTCAGTCGCGACTCGATCCAGTACCGACGTGAATGATCAAACGGATACTCTGGAGCGTTCCCTGGCAATAGCGGCCTCCTCTTCTCAGAGTCTTGTTGGTTTACGGCCGTCAGTGAAATTGGATACCCATGGCAAAATAAAGAACCCAGAGTCTCCAAAGTGGCCTTCAGGCCTGGCCTGGTTCTGTTCAGCAACGATTGGTACCTTATCACCCGCTTCGGAGACTTGTGTTGTTCCAAGATTTGGAGAATTGGCCGCTTGAGCGCCTGATGGGGTCCGACCTCCAAGATGTCACTAATGTCCTTCATCCCGATCTTCAGCCGCGTTGCTTCCTCAATGAGTGTTCCGAGGGCCATGGAAAATTGAACAGGGGATACCAAATTGTCAACCCAGTATTGAGCGTTGGTAAGGGCAGACCTGAGTATGGCCTTGCCAGTGACAGAGGACACCATAGGGATGGAGCTGAAGCCGGACGCACTGCCAGCCTGGAGGTCACCCATGGATCTGAGATAGTCGGAGGCGACAGCGGCCATTTGCGAAGTATGGTAAGCTACCCCGGTCTTCACTTTCATTGCAAATATATTGTCCTTGTCCAAGTGAGTTTTGAGTTCATCCAGCGCATTCTCCGTCCCAGAAATAGTACAGTTCATGGGGCTGTTAACGCAAGCCACGTGGGCGTTCTCTACCACATGTGGCAGACGAGTCTTGACATAGTCAACAGCTTCATCACGCGCGAGGTTCACAGACATCATAGCCCCAGTTGGGATATCTTCCTCAAGAAGCCTCGAGACTAACTTCCCGCGAAAGTAGGCAACTCTCATGGCAGAGTCGAACGACAAAGCACCCACAGTGTATCTGGTTAAATGTTAGAGCCGTGAAGTACTCTTTGGCAAACCACTTACGCTGCTGCTATTTCGCCCGAAGAGTGACCGACTACAGCCGTTGGTCGAACATTGAAGCTCTTCAATAGTTCGACGAGAGCGATCTGTAACGCGGTACATATCGGCTGGCTATATTCTGGTTGGTCAAGCTTCTTTGCGTCACCGAAAGCATCTGATTCGTCAGTGGTACATCCACCTATAATATCATTAACACGATGATGGCTTACCAAAAATATCCCAACCACAGCCCAAATATTGAAGCGCTTCACTCGCGCGTCGAATGGTGTTTTCGAAGACGGGATAATACAGGAGTTGCTTCCCCATGTCGACGTACTGCGCTCCCTGGCCAGTGAAGACAAATGCCAATCCTATTTCGTTTGGGGTTCTTACGGCTTTAGACATCGACAATGCCTTCTTTCCACAGTCCATACCCCCTTCAGAGACCGAAAAGCTCCTCCATCGGAATTTGCTTCGCCGAGCGCTGAGCGTGTACGCCAGTCGATCTATCATTTCTTTATTAGCCGCGCAGTGGTTCCCGAAGTATTCCTTGTAGGCATCGGCCACTCGTGCCAATGCTTTTTCATCGTTAGCCGAGAAAGCCAGTAATCTCGGCGAAAGCTTTGATTCCTCCAACAATATGGACGGCGAACTCAACGCTGTGCCGTTACAGATCGGTTTTGCCGTTTCTTGGACTGTCGCGACACCGTTGACACAGCTATTAGAACAATACGGCACAGGGTTTGTGCAATGGTTTGCCATGATTTGGCGTTCTTCAAGGTAGTGGTAGGCGTCATCCATGATGATATGGGAATTAGTACCACCAAAACCAAACGAGTTCACCGACACACGACGAAGGCCTTGACAAGGCCACGGCACATTTCTGGTTGGGACCTGACACATGTGAGCATTACCGCCGAGTGGCATAGAAAGATTGACTCACGGTGGTATGATAGAATTCACTATCAATGCTTGGGTTCATCTTCTCAAACAGTGCATTTGGGGGAATAATACCCTTTTCTAAGACCATGACAGACTTGATGATGCCGGCCAACCCGCTACAGCCCTCCAAATGACCTATGTTTGACTTCACGGAACCTCTGGCTCAATGGTCAGTTAGTAATACCGGGTGGGAAGAGCATGGGCTTAGACTCTACACATAAAGGGGTTCTTGAGATGAGCGGGAGGATTTGAAAACCCTGCCGATCGCTTTCATCTCAATCGGGTCTCCGATAGGAGTTCCGGTTCCTGTTGAACACCCGTGAGCCTGGCTCGCTAGTCATCATTCATTCAAGTAAGCGATTCGTACCGTGGGCCTCGAAGTATCTGGTTTTGGTAAAATCAAGACCAGCCTTTCGATAAACGTGCCTGATCAGAGCCTCCTGCGACTGGATGCTTGGCTGCGTAAGCGTCGGCGTCCTGCCATCCTGATTGGACCCCGATTCACGGATGACAGCTCTGATGTTGTCTCCATCACGGATTGCGTCTGATACCGGCTTGAGGATGATAGCAGCAACACCTTCGCCCCTAGCATACCCATTCGCTTGGTGGTCGAAGCTGTGACAAGTACTGTCCGGCGACAGGAAGTTCAGATTCGATAGAAAAATGGTACCCTCAGCGCCCAGCATAAGGTTAGGCGCGCAGACCAGTGCCTTAGACGGGAGGTCAACTTGTGGGGGCGGCGAGTTGGAATTTATCAACTCACCATAGACGAATCCCCTCTCCGAAGGGACTGTATGGCTAGGTCAACAGCCACCATGCTACCGGAGCATGCGGTGTCTATGGTGACACTCGGCCCGAGCAGGTCGAAGTACCAGCTGACTCGATTTGCCAGAACTAAGAGGCATCGTGTAAGTGATGATGTGTGGCTGGATTGTAGGACTTGTGACTGTGCACAATAAAGGTACCAACAACCTCATGGTTAACTTCCCCCATACTGCTTGCTAGCAGTGCATGGTTTGCACGAGACATGCAATGCATAGCGACAATTTCGGCGACGTCACCGATGATATGATAGATCACGTACTGGATGGAACGGTGCCCATTATGCCCTGTGGGGGTATAGTTTCGGGGTCCATGGAGTACATCCTCAGGTATTCGTCTGACATAAAAGCTGCATAAACGGCGGTGGTGGAACCCTTGAGACTCTCCAGTGGAATGCCGGCTGCGAGCGTGAGGTCGGTCAGACAGGCAGCGTGGGTAAATGGGGTACGGGGTAGCACTGACCATTCTCGAATGCGTGGTATGATGTTTCTAGGACTCGGCGCTGCTGAGGATCCATCGCCGCGGCCTCCTTGGCCGTGATGGAAAAGAAGGGCGCATCGAATGCTGCCGAATCATCCTTCAGAAAATAGGAACCACCCGAGGCCAACTGCGGGATCGATCGTCAGCCAGTATTCTAGTTGACCTTTTAGTTGTCTCCCGCCATGCCATGCCATGCTATGCCACGCGATGCGATGCGACATCCGCGCGCTGCCTGACGGCTGAGTCCTATCAAAGTCTCACTGCCTCGCCGAGTCCCAAGTCCTACTTAATAAGTGATGATCATAAATATAGAAATAGGTACCTTGTTATGCTGACGAGGCCCCGGGTCGAAAAAGGAGTCAAGCTGCAGACGACCTTGGGGCCAATCAGTTCTCAGGTTCCTCCCATTGTGCAAGATGTCCCAGAAGGAGTCGATCTCGCGTGCATCCTGAGGAAACTTGAAGGAGAGGCCGATGATCGCAATGTCCGATTGGGGCATGATTGGGCAATTTCATGAAGTTGCATTTGAATGACACGCAGCGTGGGCAATGCAGTGCTGCGCAATGTGAGACGGGAAAGAGGTTAAGAACGTTCGTCCGTCCGGGCTGCTGGAGGGAAGCTGAAGGATTCCTGCTTTGGGCCAGGAAAGGGGACAGAGTCCCACTGGTTGGTTGGATAGAGTACACCTGGGCACAGTCGAAGACGAACATCGAAGACGAACATCCCGATGGTGCCGCCAACAGACAGATGCCTCGCATAGCTGGGTAGGTATTCTAGAATCTAGACTAGACCGTGTAGGTAGTAGTGGTGGAAAGGATCCCAATCACGAAGTAGGCAGTCAACATTCATCCATCCATGGATGGCGTTACGATAGCAGCGATGGATTGCGGTGAATGGATGGATCATCTGCAAGTACCTAGGTACCTAGGTAGCTACCAGGGATGATAATAGGGACGAACAGCGATTGGATACATGCAGGTTGATGTAAGCAATTTTCTGCATACATGTGCATAAAAATTTCGACATAATTATCTTTGTGGCGTACATAGTACAGGCGGCCAAGCTGCTGAAGAACCCACCTGCCATCTGCCCCCACATCTCCGTAGACTACCTAGGTACTCCATACAGGACGGATAGATAGCCTCACAAGTTTGATTCCACAATATGAAGTTAGGCCCTATCTAGTGGAGGATATGAGCAATCGGAATACTATGAAAAGTTTCGGGAGTAGTCTTTTCTCCTTATTTCGCTCTCTTGGTGAAGGCCTGAAGAGTCTGGCAGTATGCCAGAACCAGTGCGATTTTTCACAAAGGAAGTTTGGGTTGGATGCTGGATCATACAAATGCGTGGTGTTGGCGCAGGCGGGGAACTGAGACCCGGTCTGTGCCGCGCAAGCACAGCTGGGTACATAGGTACCTACCAATTGGAGCGTCCGAAGCTCGAATTATATGTTCACCCTTGCATCTTTATCTGCCTCTATGGAGCCTGTTACAGTAGGCGCCGCGGTGATAGACGGGTCGCGATTAGCTGCTGTTGGCGGCCTGACGCCAACCAACAGCGATAGATTACTACCTAGGTACTACCCCTTACCACCATGCTGGAACTTCAATGTTTTTTTTTTTTTTTTTCAATGTTCTCTTCGTACCTACGGGCTGCCTCGGCATATTTTGATGGCCTCCTTTCACGTCGATCATGTGCGGTGTATGCAGTCCTATGTAGGATGCAGATAGGTGATTTTGCAGATGGGGGATTTGCAGATATTTGTATTTACCTGCTTCTTCAGTACTTCAATGTTGTAGGTACCAAGGTTCGTTGCTCGGGTGGAACAGATCGCGATACCGAGGTTCTTGTCCGCCCCCGTCCATGGTCCATGGATGCTACCACTGCTGCGAGCAGTGCAAATCTATATCCCTTTAGGGTGCTGACATACATATCAAACAAAATGATATGACCCATGGATTCAAGGATGGATGGATAGGTGGATACGAAACCGCTGACGGGCTTAAGAGAAGCCGATACGTACATACCTACATACCTACGAAGTAGGTCCACGTATATACATACCTAGGTATCTAGGTATGTAGAGAGTACCTACTTTTAGGTACAGAATATATTGACCTGTATGTAATCTGGGAGGCGCAGCCAGCCCGGCACCACCCATGCCACATGCTTTCCAACAAAGTGTCCCGAATACTGACAAGAGATTGCCAACACAAAAAAACCACGACTTGGCTCTGCTCCCTTGCGACAGCCAGCCCACAGTCACTCCCGTCTCGTCGTTCGAGACTAACCTCATAACCTTCTCTTCTCGACACCAAGCGCCAGCTCGCGTACCGGTGTTCGCCATGGAGCTCCAGCAGTTTGACGACCATCACCACGGTCAGCAATATGACCAGCAGCATGATGCTCAGCAATTTGACCAGAAGCAACACGCTCAGCAGTTTCACCACCACGATGCCGGCAGCCCCGAAGAAGCCCACGCCCTGTCTTCCGAGCTTAATGAATCCAAGGCCTCTAGCGACCATGACGCTATAATCTACCTCCATGGGCCAAGATTCTGGCTCATTTTCTCGTCGTACGTGACCCCAAAACAAAGAAACGTGGTCATGACTTCGTACTCATGGCACTCTCCCCAGAATTGCCATTCTCATGTTCCTTATCCATCTCGAGATTCCCGTCGTAACTACAGCACTGGTTGCCATCACCAATGAACTTCATGGATTCGAGAACTCGGCATGGGTTGTTGCCAGTTACTTCCTTGGCTATGTGGGTAAGTTCGAGTCACACTTACCGTGTAGCGCAGCCTAGGAACTCTCCATTGACCGAGTCATCCGCGACCAGGTGTCATCGTCATTTTCGCCAAATTCAGCGACATCTTCGGCCGGAAGCTCTTGCTGCTGGCCTCCGGTGCTCTCTTCGTCCTCTTCAGCGCCGGCGCTGCCGCCGCTCAGACCATGGTGCAGCTGTAAGTGTCAGACGTACCGCTGCATTCATGGACACATTTCATTAACCCTTCATGCAGAATCGTGTGCAGGGCCTTTCAAGGAATGGGCGGTGGCGGTTGTTACTCACTGATTACCGTGATTATCACCGAGATCGTCCCTGCTGAGCAGTACACCAAGATGGTATCCATGATCTCCATCTTCACCTCACTCGGCCTGCTCGTAGGACCCATCATTGGCGGAGCCATCGCCGTCAACACAACATGGAGGTGGATATTTATCATCAAGTAAGGGGAAAATATCCCTTCCATGACACCGCGAAGCCAACTAAACCTTTTTGCCAGTGTCCCGATAGGATTACTCGCTTGTGTGATTGCATTCTTTGCTCTTCCTAAAGGCTTCCCGTATCACGGTCGGCCCGACCCCCCATCCAGGAAGATGAAGGATATGATGTCGAAGAAATCACTCGACCGCGTTGATATACCAGGCAATATTCTGATATTGTTCGCAACTGTCGCGCTTACGGCGGGCTTTGAGGAGGCTGACGGACAGTTTCCCTGGAGATCGGCATATGTTATCACCCTGCTTACCGTTGCCGGGCTTCTCTGGATCGTTCTAATTATTTGGGAGCGATATGTGACGCTCTCGGGCGGTCTCAGGGAACCTATTCTACCGTGGACTTTCTTGACCAACCGTCACATGGTCTCTATTTTACTGTGAGTTGCCGTGCACCCCCTTCGTATGCTAAAACCCATTGATCTGACCCGGAGGGGACTAGACATCTTGCGGTTCTGGGAGGTCCCATATACGCCAGCTACCTGCTTATTCCAGAGAGGTTCCAGCTCGTGTACGGCTTGAACGGCCTTGACGCAGGTGTTCGTTTGATCCCATTTACAGTAATGGTTCCCCTCGGCACCATTTTCGCCAGTTCACTAGCTGGGAAGCTGAAGATACCCATTGTGTACATCTTCATCGCCGGGGCCTGTTTACAGATTGTTGGATTCGCACTACTGGGAACACTTCCGACCACGACGACAATTCCGGCCCGTATTTACGGCTTTCAAGTCATTGCTGGTTGGGGCTGCGGGATGAACTTCAGCCTGCTCCTTGTCGCTATCCCTTTTGTTACCCCTAGAGCGGATCACGCTGTAGGCATGGGAGCAGGAAGTCAGTTCCGAATGATGGGAGCCGCCAGTAAGTACACTCAAGCGTCGCGTGTTTCGAACCCTTTCTCCCACGCTGCCCCTTACTTTGGGTCACATGGCCCCCAAAGCTTGTTGCCAGTGAAGCTCTGCGCTTCTTGGTCGGATTCGCTGACAATCAATAATGTTCTCAGTCATCTTGTCCATCGCAAATTCTGTCTTCAACACCCACCTACGGTCTAAATTGCCGGATATTCTGCACGTCCCCGAATCGGAATCTCTCATTTCCTCAGCTGCTTCGCTCGCGGCTTTACCAATAGGGACGAGAGATCTGGTCAAAGAGGTCCTTGCCCAGGCTTACAACAATCAGATGATTGTCTTGTGTGTCTGCGCGGCACTGGAGATCCCTGTGGTACTATTGATGTGGAAGAAAAACCTTTTGGTAGTCTAACCCCTGAAGAATTATCGCCGGTTATGAAGGCACAGAGCGTGGTGATAGTCACATGACTCTAATGGAAAGCTTAACTTAGCGCGCTGGCTAAATGTATATATCGAGGTCATTAGTTTGGATAGTGTCTTGTCTAGTCTAACGCCTTTGCTTGTTCAATCGTGCGCTCGATGGCCCGGACGGTCTGGGCGAACCCTTCGTCGTTGCGAAACCCCGGGATTTCGTGGCCCAAGTCATGTACGAACTCCTCCTTGAGATCCGGGTTACAGCGCAGCGCCAGCTCCCGGCCAGCCCCGGGGTAAATATCGCCCTTCTCGGACCAGATGTGGGCGGTAGGTATGTCCACCAAGATGCCGGCGGTAGCGGCCTCGACGATGATGCCACGCGACACGAGCTCCGCATCAGAAGGAAGCGGGGCACTGAACAGGATGGCACACCTGAAATGGCCAAACCGGTGCCTGGCGTCCTCGATCAGCAGCTGCGCGGCCACCGACGCGCCCTCCGAGAAGGCCATGAGGCCGTCGAACGGCCCCTCGGACACAATGAACTCTACGAGGCCCTGGTACAGCTCGTGACGCTGGTTCCAATCGCTGCTGACCCATTGGAAATGGGGAGGATCACTGCCTGTCTCGAAGCCTGCTGCGTGTGTGTGCCAGCCAGCGAGAGGACGATCGATCAGCGCATGGCCTTTCTACTTTTGTTTTTGTTCTCTCTCTTTTCTCTCTCTTTTTTTTCGTACATGGTCTGCACGGCCCGGGGGGAGAGAAAGGGGGGGGGGAGGGGGAGGGGTTGTGCTAATAAAAGCTATCAGATAGGGCTTTCGGTACGGACCGGCGGCTGGGCTAGATGGGACTGCCCCGTTGATAAAGACGAATTCGTGTTCGCGGCCGAGGGCCTCGCGGATCCTTGCTGTGTGGACAGATAAAAGACAAAAGACATGTGAATATCGAATGTTGATCTCAGATCATGGAAGGCGGGGTGGGCGAACCGACCCGTAGGTAGGCACACACGTACAGGTCTGTTTCTCAAAAATCTACCTTGGGTGCACGCGCGCAAGAAAGCTGATCATCAATACAGTGCCCTTTTCTCCCTTCTTTTTTTTGGCAGAAGCCCGCGGGGTTCCGGGCTGAAGATGAGAATGAGAATGAGAGTGCGTAACGCACCTTGGCATTTGTGCCTCGGCCGTGTAAGCACAGAAACCGCATCGTCGGTCGGTCGGGGCGTGTGTGGTCAAGGTCCGTCCGACGCACTCGGTCGGGTATAAAATGTCGCGAGGTTCAGGTGGGATCTACAGTCTCTCGTAGGTAGGTAGGACGTCCTACTCCTGATCACACGTTGTACGGTATGTCAATCCATCGATTTTCTCCCTCCATCTGAACATCTCGATTCTCGATGGTCTGGATTATAGACAAGCAAGGTTAGGGGTTATCGCACCCCCCCTCCCCTGCGGCACAGCAATCATAAGAGAAATAAAATAAGCCCACCAACCATCTGCAGATGCGGGCCCCGTGGCACATGGTGCATGGTGTCTCTTGGAGTTCTTCAATGTGTGGTTGCGGGGCACGAGTATATTAAAATCATACATCAGTTGCCAATCAGGAGCAGCGTACCCTTGCATAGAACGTGGTCGCGAAGGAGTTCCCGGCTCTGAATTTCACCCATGCATAATACTCCCTACGCGCAAAGCCACCCCCGGGCTTATTAGACGAGACGAATCACGATCGCGACTCTCCCGCGACGAAATGCCCCAATGCATCGACGTGCGTACGACTACTACCATGACATGCCACCGACCTTCCCCACTAGGTACAGTTTATTCATCAGTACAACTTTCTGGTATGATAAGACTTGGACCTGGACAGCTGGGCCGACGGTCACATTCACCCAGGTTTGATCCCCCCTCCCCAGGTGAAAGAAGATTAACTTTTAAAAAGGGGATGGCTGTGCCGTGACAGCGCCTGATCCCGTCAGTCGGGTTCTGGTACGTCTCGAAGCAAGCACTTTTCGTCCAGCCAAGATAAATGCCTCCTTCGACTTTCAGCCCATCAGCATCAGCATCTGCGTGTCGTCATAGTCAGATCCTGCCTCATCCGTGACGACTTCTCGAGAATCCTTCCAGCACCCGATTCTCGGCCGGAAGCAGGAATCATTCCATTTTATCTACGGAGTACCTGGTAGGTATACTCGGGTGGATGTCTCTTCTGCGGTGAAGTCGCAGTAGGATTCTTATGGCTGTCATGCGACTGACTGATTCAGCGCCGAAAGGATTCGAATCCTTCCTTCGACTGCCAGGGGAGGGGGGATGCGCCCAATGGGGATGCAGGAAAGAAGAGCGACCATGCAGGGAATTTCCGACAGCACGCCGAAGAAGCTGTATTCCGTAAGCCGGTATTTTCTACATGCCGACTTATTATTAGCTACACAGCATACTCCGTCGCACCACACTACCTACCTACTCCGGAACATCATCCGCTGACCTATGAAGTCGAAGACGTGACATGCGCGAAATACCTAGTAAAAGAGACCTGTCAGTAACACATGTTGAGAAACACCAGAGTCATATCAGAAAAGGAAGCATCTTGCGCGACTCTTACCCCCTAGATCATCTACTGGACGTCCGTTTTTGAGTCCAAGATCTTTCCAGACATCCATACGATGCTGGCAACATACCTAGGTTAGGTAGACACTTAAGTCTATTAGCAAGGTATGTAACTGTCCAACCTTGGCCATCAGTTGACTCCGTGCCTATTTCAATGACTGGACGTTCCTCATTTGTGTAAGAAACCGAAAGGATTCATTCATGCGTGTCATCACCGGTCCGATCGTCCGATGGGGGGCCCATCAGTCTATCTCAATGACTTCCACCTTCCTTCGACCATCGTAGGTTAGACAACAACGTCATCAATTGAGAGGAGATAATAGGATATACTACAGAATCTTGGTTCGACTTGCCTCTGACCCTCGTCGTTCTATAAATCGTGGCCCCCATCGCTGGTCTTCGAATGGAATCCTTCACGATCCTCTGCGCGGGTACGGCGCAATTGCGATAGGTGGTCAGATATACGATACGATATGAAGCTTGATCAGAGTCGGGGTGTCAGGGTTGCATTCGCTTTTGGCCGCACCCCTCCAAGTATATCACCCTGGCTCGTGGCCCGTGTAGGATTCGCGGACAGTCAGCCTGGGCGACGCATGGTGTCAGCAGAAAGAGCTGGACGCCGCGCTGCACAATGCACATCCAGCCCGATGGTGATGATGGTTCTTCACTTGTATCAGGCCCGCCCAGCATGCAGAACGGACGGCTGCTATGTAGGTTAGGGGAATATGCCCAGCGCTCTCAGCTATTCTGCACCTGCTCTTCCACAAGCCCGCCCTGCTCTCTCGCTCGCTGTCTCTGTCTCGTACACTGACTAGGTACTTCGTAGGGGAGAAAGAAATGCACCAAGAAAAACAAGGCCTGAAAAGACATACCTAACCTACAGGCTTTTCAATCCTTCATCACACACCTACACATACATACATACACGCATGCATTTTCTCGTCACACCCGCTGTCACAAGCGCATAGACTAGGTACCAGATATACTTTGGAGATATATGGCTGCGCAAAGCCGTAAGCGATCCATCCCCCGCGCCGCCGCCGTACAGTACCGTAGAATATTCTTCTGCATCCCGCCCTCGCTTGGCCTTATCCTACCTGCTGTGCCCCTGCCAGCTCGTTTGCTGACTGGTCGGGCTCTCGCCTGAATATACACCCTTCGAGACCCTGAAGCCAAACCCACTTCCCCCCGTTGGTTGTTCTTTTGACCTAGTCTTTCCCCTCTTGTATGCGTAAGTGCGTGTTTGTGTCGCCTTTACGTCGTCACACCAAAAGACTCTCTGTGTGTGCCTATCTGTGCGCGCGCCTCGACAGACGAAAAAAAAAAAACACCAAACGCTGAAGGGAGAGGTGCAATACCTTTTTTTTGTCGCGATCATGGTGTCGTGCGAATATCCCATGTCGGCCGAGGACGAAGAGATCTGTCTCCAGTTACCAGGCCAGCACCCTCCTGGCAATGCCGTGTCCAACTTCGATAACCCCCCTAACGACAACCGGTTGGTGATCGGCGTCATCGCCGCCTGCCTCGGTCTGGCCACGCTCTTCTGTGCTATCCGCGTCTACTCAAAACTGTTCTGCGTCAGGAGGATATTATTCGAAGACGGTGAGCACCTGTCTAAATGTCTATCGGCTTCGGCTTTTCTTTTTGGGGGGGTTTGTCTGCGCGAAGACACGATGCAAAAGTCTTGATGGAGAATTGAATCACTGATACCGGTGCCACAGTCCTGGGCTTGCTCGGCTATGTATGTTACCTACCATTGAGCCAACAACAGCCTCCAACTCGATGCCGACTCAACGGTCGCGGGGAAAAGAAGAAGAAGAAAAAGAAGAAAAAGCTGACGATGAGATCGCGTAGGGCTTCATCATCGCTGCGTGCTGTACCTTGGGCGCTATATTCAATGACATCGGCTTTTTCGTACACAATTGGAACGTACGGCTAGGGAATATGGGCGGATTCATCCACGTCAGTAGTTTCTCGCGGATTACCGAAGACAGTTTTTTGGTTTGCCGTCCGTCGCTCACCTCCCACAGGGTTATTCCATCACGACCATCATGTACTGCGTGTCCCTCACGCTGTTCAAGACGGCCATCCTCATCGAGTGGACACGCTTCTTCGTGCCCCTGGCCGTGCGCAACTCCTTCTTCTGGACCTGCCACGTCCTGATCTGGATCAACATCGGCCTGTACGTCGCCATCATCGTCGCCATCAACTTCACCTGCGACCCGCCCGCGAAGCGCCTGCGCCCCTGGCTCCCGGGCCACTGCATCAACGTCGAGGCCCTGGGCCTGGTCGCCTCCTGCTTCAACCTCCTGCTCAATCTCTTCATCCTGCTGCTGCCGCACAAGGTCATCTGGAATCTCAAGCTGTCGCAGCAGCAGAAGGCGGGCGTGTCGTTCATCTTCTCCATCGGAATCACGTAAGCCAAAAACCTTAATCAATCGCGTGTTCACCCCTCAGGGGAACGAACCCACTTGGTATGCACGCTAAACTTGTGATGTCCCTACTCATAGGACTACCGTCTGCGCCGCTGGTAGGATAGAGTCGGCCATCGACCTGCTGGACAACCCGGACTTCACCTACGCCTACTCGCGGCACCTAGTCTGGGGCCTGGCCGAGATCACGACGGCGGGGCTCGTGTTCTTCGTGCCGTCGGTGCCGATCGCCTTCCGCAAGCCGCAGCGCAACGCCAAGCTGACGACGCAGCTGTGGCCGAAGCGGGGCTCGCGCTTCATCCCGACGGCGGCGTCGTCCAAGGGCCGCGCCTGGCGGCCCGTCAACCCGGTCAACGTGTCCACGGGCACCTACCGCCGCATGAACGACACGGGCGACCTGCCCCTGACCCCCATGGCCCACGCGCACGCCACCGGCAGCCCGCCCTCGCACCACCATCCCCGCCACGACTCGCTCGATGTCGACGCCAGCCCCGACGAGATTCCCCAGGGCGGCGGCATCCTCAAGACCACCGAGATCGTCACCTACGAGGAGCCCGCGGCCACCATCCCCAATTCCTACTTCCAGGAGCACCTCCACCCGTGGCTCGAGGAGAAGAGGTAACAGCGGGGAAGGAAGGAGTGCTGTGCGGAGCGAGTTTTTCTTTATTTATCTATTTATTCATTTATTTATTCTGTTACTATTGTCTATAGCTTGGGAGATCGATACCCGCACGAGGGCAATATCGCACTTGGGACATTTTGATTGCATGGTCATCGGAGTTTCTGGGGTCATACAGGCGAGGCGGAGCGAGCGGGTTGGGTTGGCCGGCCGCTTGTGTGAGTGACAGAATGAGAGTGAGAGAGAGAATTGAGGCGAAGAGAGAGAGAAAGGAGCCAAATGACCGCCGGGCTTTCTCTCTGCGATACTTGCATGATAAATCGCAGGTCTTGTGTCAGAAGAAGTACGATATTTGATCGGGTTGCTGCTAGTTTGTCGAAAAGGCGAAAGCAAACGTGTGGCCTCATTTGCTACCCCTAGTCTACTACATCTTTGGTTCTGTAGCACCTACCTACGTAACTAGTCTACAAAAAAGGGGGAGACAGCCCTGCCGACGCAACATGGAAATGATTTAACTTACAAGCCTTTCACTCGACTGCGTAACTCTTGAGTTTTCTCCTCATGTTGAATGATTAACTACTTGACCATGCTATACTCAACTCCTATGGCAACTTTTTTGGTGTGCAAGTCCCATGCCATGTCAGGTTGGTAAGTAGATAACATGCAAGACGGATGCGATAGGTAATAATAACATTTCTCGCCCATGGATGGATGTATGGAGTATGGATGGATGGGCCTCGACCGTGTGATAGATCGATCCTACGGTCTACCTATGACATTGGCAACCTAATAAAGCATGCATGCAGACGACTTACCTACTTGACAGGCCACGGACTTTCGACGTTCTTGGTATGGGTTACGTACGTATGTTGCCGGTGGAGTCGTGGGCAGAGAGCATGTAGTTCTCCGTAACCCTTCCTGCAAGATTCTAAGTAACTTACTTAATTAGGTTATCAATCTAGGTTAGTTAGTTCTATTTATAGAAAAGAAAAAGGCGCTATCGAAAAAAGCAAACACCCCAGCGGGTGTTTTTCCTTGATAACAACCTTAGGCCTCTCGCTTACTTTCGTGCCGGCTGTCTAGTGATCAGGTAGGTGCAATATATTGTTTTTGCTGATTCGATGCCTCTCAAGCCGTGAAGTGACGACCGGGGAAATCCGTTGGTAGATAAAAGTTGGCTGGGGTAATTGTACTATGGTATTTCTTTTCAGCTTTACGCACCCAGAGACGGCAGGTAATCGTGGCGCTTAACCCCCCCCCTTTGCTGACTCAGGTTGTTGTAATAAGTGCTTACCAATCTGCCAATACGTACCGGGGTACGAAGTAGAGCACTCCTACGCATACGGCAGTCAGTCAGCACGCCACGCGGAAGCTGACATGAGGATGAAAGGATCGAGGTGGTCTCACAGCAGCACGGGCCACGAGGTCTCATGGGGGGTGCTGGGTGCGGCTGCTGAGAGGGAGAGAGGTCGCCGCGGATCGATCTTGTGTCACGGGAGTACACAGATTCAGTGATACTTAGCTTTCGAACAAGGTGGTATACATCGCCTATGTCGCGTGAACATACCTAGGTAGGTACTTCTTCAAGGGGTCCGTATATATGAAGCTTTTCTTGTCGTGCGTAGCCTTCCAACTGAATGAATAATAACCATCAGCCTATTTTTCACTTCGAAGCGAAAGAGCTGACCGGTGCATATGTGCGATATGCGCGCCAAGCTGACTGAAACACTGCATCAGTAGAGCCAATAGATCGCCTTGTCTTAACCGGTCTACGCTTGAAATGAAGGATGTAACTCTCGCCTACGACATGAGGATGTTGATAGGGCTGTGCCCGTATGAACATTGGATGAAAGTGATTGAGCTCTACGGTCTATTGGTATACATCTAGAACGCGGAACACACCGAAAAGAAGAAAAAGAAAAACGTAAGAGAAGCGAGGACTGTATCAAGGGGCCCCCAGAAGTATGAGCGCTCATTGTACCAAACAGTGTGCGCGTAGCGTATGATTTCCCTCCTTCACCCTAGGATGAGGCTGCGTCAGACTTATTCCCAAGTAGACAAGCCCGCCAGAACCCCCTCGCGCCAATACCACAAGCCGGCCCAGGTAGCGCCCGTCCCCATGACGAACTGGCCGGCCGCGACTCCCACCGCGGCCCTGAGCGCCGTTCCCGTCGTCGTGAAGCCGCGAGCCCAGAGGTCGAAAACAACGTAGAGATTATACACGGCGATGGCGCCGAAAGACAGCAGGAGATTCCATCGTAGATATGCGTCCGCGCGGGGTGTGGTTTGGTCATCAACGCCCAGCAGGACGGCTCGGAAGGAGGCGTTGATGTGACGCAGGTAATAGACCGTGGCGAGGTGAGAAGCGGCCTGGAGGACCATGGCGACTTTGTAAGCCCGCCGGAGATGTGGGAGGTCTGTCTTGGCAAAAACATCAAATCGAGGTGTTCGGGCAGTAGATGGGTTCTTTTCTGGCCTCTTTACGGTAGCCGCTGATGCTGAGGAGTTTCGACGAGCTTGCCATGACCGGATTGCGCGTGAGAAGATGAGCGTCAAGCCAGTAAAGATGGTAGGGCCAAGGCAGAAAAGCATTTGCCAAGATTGCATGCGTCCAAAACCCCAATCCAGTTTGGTGGCGACGACACTCGGGATGATGAAACCGAAAACCAGCGCCGGGATCAGGGAATTTGCCACTTCAACGGGCACGCGGCGACCACTGGGTCCCCCAAAGCCCATAGAGACACTCAGCAGAGCATGGATAGGGGCGGTGTGCGCCACAGACGTGAGGGACATGGCGGTGTTGAATACAGAGGGCAGAGCAAGCGGACTGCCGTGGTTGCCATACCGGTAGCCCTCGATGGTATAAATCAGCAACGGGGAAATCAGTGAGGACAGGAGTAGAAACCGATGTGCTCGCTGCGGCGCATCCTCGAAGACCAGGGGAGGGGGGCTGCGAGATGAAGCAAATACGGGCAGGAAGTCTGGAACCAGCAGCTTCAAGACCACAACCAGGATTGCCAACAACACGACCATGAAGGCCCTGCTCCCGGCCCTGGCCACGACGCGGCCCGCCGGCTTGCTGGGGAGCTCGTCCGCGTACGGGGTCGCTCGGGGCCTCAACGGCATGGGAAGACGTTTCACCCGCGACCCGCCGACGAAGATATCTTGGGGGCGGCTATACGTCGCATCCTCGCCGAGCCAGGGCAGGAGCACCCGACAGACGATCTCGGAGACTAGCGGCTTCTCGAAAGCGAGGAGGGCCTGCCGATCGTGTGCGGCCTTGACGATATATCGGGCTCGCTCCTCTCGAGCCTCCCGGGCCTTTCCGAGTATGTCCGCTATGTCGTCGTCCGCGAGGCCGGAGAGGCCGGACGGCCGCTCGTCTCGCTTGTCCAGAAGGGCGTTGACGAACTCCGCCGCCGTCTCAAAGGCGGCATTGGCGCCCTGGCCACCGATGGGGTTCGGCTTCGGGTCACGTTAGCCTCGACGCATCCCCAGGGGGTGAAGTGCTTGCCTTACTTTATGGACAGCGTCTCCTAGGAGGAAGATCCTTTTATACCACCAATTTTTATAAACCACCTCGTGCAGCGGTGTCAAGGTCGAGCTCAGACGGTTCTCGAAGAGTTGACCAAAGGTTACCCTCTCGGTGATACGATGGTCGGCCCACTGCTCCCTGAAAGCGGCCTCGTCCCCTTTGGTGTACCTGGGAATATCCTTACCATACTTGGGTTCCTTCAGCCGGACGAAGAGGAACCAGTAGACGCGTTTGTTGGGTCCGGAGATGACCAGCTGGGAACTTTCGGTGCCGGCGACGGAGTTCGTCTCTGAGTAATCCCAGCCCGGAACATTCTCCGCTATCCCGAAGCTGCACTTGTAGTAGCAGGGGACTCCCGACTCTTCGTCGACGGCGGGTTGCCCGGGTTGCAGCCCGTCGTTGATCAGCCTGAACATCTCTCCCCTTACCGCGCTGTGCACGCCATCTGCGCCAATGACCAAGGTGCCATCGAAGCTTTCCCCCTCCTTCGTGGTGACCCGGACGCCGCCGGCGGAGTGCTGAATCGCGCTGATGCGCTTTCCAAGGAGAACCCTCTCCTTGTGCTTCAGTTGATCATACATTACTTGCAAAAACCACTCCCTGTCGAAGAAGCGCAGGGGATATCCGTGCCTAGAACATGACTTGTTAGCGGTATGCTGACTGACTGACAAACGGTAAGATGGTTCCTTGCCGTTCCTCCAGGTTCCTCTCCATCTCTTGATTCGCCACAATCGGTTTCCCATCGCTCGCTCGGATGAAGCTGCGGTCGCAGAAGTGCGTGGGCAACTCACAGATGGCATCGTAGGCCCCGATCTGGTCGAGGATTCGTTCGCCATTGGGGAAGAGACCGATGCTGGCCCCGACCGGGGGTGCTATGTCGTGATGCGACTCGAGGATAAGCCAGTCAATGTCGAACTTCTCCAACATGACGGCCAGCGTGAGACCGGCGACTCCTCCCCCTACGATGACCACTTTGAAGTTCTTAGACGACATGGTGAAGTGAGTCAGGTACCATGTGGAATCGTGACAAGCGGTAATCTATCTGATGATTTCTAAGTCAAGCAGGCAGTTTTCGAGTGTGGATGGTACACATGCTGGTATTAAATATTAAAACGTGCCGTGACCGCCTGTCGACCCTGCCCCTTACTTACCCACCAAGACGACGGGGTTCGTACTATTTTCCGGTGTTACCAGAGACATAGCACATCCATACTTGCAGGTCGGACGACTTAGGCTACGGGAGCCGCGGAAAACCCTGGGATAACTGAACTGCTCAGCCACTCGCACTTCGCACTTTGATTAAGTACGAAGTCTTCCGCCGCATTACATAATGGCCAGGGTACTGACCTACCCCAGTCGTCCACGATATAGGAATCTCTGTGCCTCTGACCTTCCATCAGGGGTACTGTAGATTAGACGAAGTACCCGCTACTCCGTACTCCGCGCCAGCAGGGCCATTTCGCATTCGGCTTATCCTACGTAGAATACCAAGAGCCTGGCTGGAAACCAAGTGCTTACATAGCTGGGTAGGTATACGGATAGCTTGGCCTAATCGATGATACAGATAATTGGTCTGAGAACGCGCGGAGTCGATGACTTTGGGTCAAGCCTTGGAGGCTAGGACACGCGCAGAAGCGCGATAGTCCAGTTCTGTGGCCTTGCGCACTAGCAGGTGAAATAATTTATCGTCTCTCTTGATCCGTCCGTAAGCTGGGCGGCAATCCCAGTCCATTGGGGCAAAATCCGTCGCGTAAGTGGCCTCTGAACTGGTAGAAACATATCTGACAAAGCCAGTGCAAGTGTTTTAACTCGGGCTCCGTATATTCGGACGAGAATCGACTGACGCGTCGCTTGTAGATTGAGAGCGGCACACCGGTGATGGGAGAGTCCGAGATTATGAGATCACAACGCATGAAATCGAAATCATGCCACGCATCACCGCCTTCCTTTTTGTTCATGAGCAGCACTGCTGACTGCGATAAAGCCCAGGCCCGGTGTCCGGCTTTAATCCGGACCCCGCCGGCGCTACTGCTACCCTTTCGGCCTTTGAAGCATTCCACCCCACGGTGCGCGTCGTGCTATCAGAGGCAATCCTCACTTCACAGGAGTTCATACAGTACATCATGGCCTCTCATGATATTGGCGAATCATGTTCCGATCTGGCGCCGTTGCCACCGAAGGACATCTTGCTCAGTCTGCGGACAGGGAAGATCCGGCCCCTGGGCGGCATCAAGATGGCCTCTGGAATCAACAAGCAGCCATGCGAGGGCAAGGTGAAACTCACAATGACCGGCTTCTTGGGCGATGAGCGTGATTATCCCCCACATACGGGTCCTGATAATGCCGTGCATCAATACGATCCACGCCATTATGCCAAATGGCGGGAAGATTTGCCGGGGCGTGACCACAGGTTCAAGGTCGGCGGATTCGGAGAGAATATTTCCATGGCTCAGTTGTCCGAGAACAATGTGTGCATCGGGGATAAGTTTCGCTTGGGCGGTGCCGTCATCCAGGTTACCATGACTCGCCAACCCTGCTATAAACTGAATCATCGATTCGAGTACAAGAAGATGTCGAGCTTCAGCCAACGGACTGGTCGTACCGGGTGGTACTATAGGGTCCTGGAGGAGGGCGAGATAGAACAGGGCGACGAGATGGAATTGATTGAGCGCATCAACCCGCGTTGGTCGCTTTCCAGGATACAGCACTATCTCTACAAAGACAAGAACAACATGGAAGCGATCGCCGAAATCGTCGCCTTGCCCGGCTTGAGCGCCGAGTTCACCACACTGTTCGAGAAACGCCTCGCCGAGGGTGCCGAAGATATGAACGGAAGACTGCAAGGAGTAGCGATGCCATGGGCAACATACAGGCTGACAGAAAAAGTCGCGCTCACACCGAGAGTGACCAAGTTCGTTTTCCACGCCGAGGACAATAATATCGCTCCGGAAGATCTGCAGTTCAGTCGCTTCCCTCATGTGCGACTCAAATTCGGGCCCGATCTTAAGTTCACCCGAGCTTACTCGGTAGTCTCAGGTGACATGAGGTCCTTCGAGCTAGGCATTGCGCAGGACGACAACTCACGAGGAGGATCTACTTTCTTGCACCAGAATCTGAAAATCGGCGATACCTTGGAAATAGCGAAGGGCCATTCTGGGACCCCTTCCAAGACGACACCAGATACACACAAGATGAGACACATCTTTATACTGGGAGGGATCGGAGTCACCGCATTCTTAAGTGAAATCAGACTCTTGGCCAAAAGCTCCTCGAATGTCGAAATTCATTACGCAGTCCGAAGCCGAGAGGAGGCTGCTTACTTAGACCAACTACCCCAGGAAAAGACGATTGTCTACAGCAAGGTGGAGGGCCAGAGATTGAATGTCTCGACTGCCATCCCGGAGCCAAAGGACCCCAGCAACCCTGAAGCCTTGGTGTACTGCTGTGGTCCTTCAAGCCTGCTCAATGCTTGTCGTGATAGAATCCAGACCCTCGGCTATCCTCGGTCTCACGTTCACTTCGAAGAGTTTGGGGGCGCAGCAACAGGAACTGGAGACCCATTCGAGGTTGAGATCAAGACCACCAAAGAAATTTTAAAGGTGCCACAGGAGAAGTCCCTCCTTCAGGTTCTCAATGAAGCCGGATTCGACCTCGATTCTTCCTGCCTAGTAGGTAACTGCGGATCCTGCATGGTCAACTACTGTGGCGGTAATGTCGTGCATCAGGGTGTCGCTCTCGATGATGAGCAGAAAGAAACAACGATGCTGTCATGTGTCAGCCGAGGGAAAGGCAGGATCATCGTCGATTGTTAGGGCTGAGTCCGAGCACTTCAGAGACTGTCAGAACAGTAGGTGGCTTTGACCTTACCGCGATGATGAAGGATTATTGCAATATAGGCATGCATTAGGAGGTTATCACTACAGTCCTTCGTGAATCTGCCGCTGCCCCGAGGTTCTGGCACAGGGATTCGTTTAATCGGACTCGACACTCAGGAGAGACACCTCTGGTTCTATATCGTGTACGAGATGACGATCGCAATCGTGAGCAGTAGAAAAAGCTAAGAAAATATATACAGTACAGGCCAATCCGGACAACATCGAAATCATGCGTACCTCCAAACACCGTATACCAAAATACCTCTAGATCCGGGCAAAAAAAATTATCTACAAACTGGTGATCGCCTGGTCGATCAACTCGGATAGAGCGGCGGCCTATTTTAAACAGATTCGGCACTCTTTCATGTCATGATCCATCAATAGGGGAATCTTACATATGGCGGTTCAAGCATGTTTCCAATGATCACCATCGATGACATGGGTCTCCACGTCGCCGACGAGGACGTCCCGCCCGTTGGCGTCGTACGTTTGCCGTCGGGAGTAGAACCACTTCTTGTAGCACCTGCTCTCGGCGGCCATGGGGTTGACCTCGGGGGTCGGCCTCGAGGGCGGGGATCGGGAAGCGCTCGCACATGCCCTAGCGGGCCCAGACCACGACGGTACCCCTGACCGGGCACCGCGCCGGGTGCATCGGCGTCGGCTTCCAGCCGTACATGCACCCGCCCGCAGGCTGGCGAAGCCCCCCCCCCCCCCCCCCCCCCCCCCCCCCCCCCCCCCTCCCCGCCCGTGCTAGCTCCCACGACCGCATCGCCCGGAAGTTCTTGTCCACGGCGCCCATCGACGAGGGTGCTGCCGGCGCGGTAGCAGACCGGTGTAGCGCCGGCGTTGCGGATGCGGTCGTCGAGGCCGCGGCTTGGGTTGGAGCCTGGGTGAGCGGTGCCCTGTTGCTGAGACGCGAGCGTGAGTCGCAAGAGCGCGCGCCTCAACTGCTGGAACTTGAGACCCGCCACCACTCCGACCGCCTCCTGCCCGTTCACCAGGTAAATGTCTCCGACGGACTGTCCCTTGGCGTTGATCAGCATGCGCACGTAGCCCAGGTACGTCTTGCTCTCCTTGACCTCGGCCGCCATCATCATGCTGTCGAGGCCGGAGGAGAAGTGCAGGACGTCCTGGGAGTCGTCGCCGTCGCTGTTGAGCAGGAAGCCCGCCAGGTGTACCAGGGAGTCGCTGTGGTACGGGTTAAGGACGAAGGCTTTCTTCTCGCTGTCGGGCGTCGGCGTCAGCCTTACCTTGGCCACGGCGTCGTGGAAGTCGTAGTCGACGAAGGCCTCGGTGATGGCCTGGTACCGGGGGTTGTACTTGACCACGCTGTTGAACAGCTTGTACAGCACGCGGCTGCGCAGGTGGTGCACCTCGTTGTCGCTGGTGTCGTCCGGGTTCATCAGCGCCCGGATCCGCTGCTTGACGAGCTCCGCGTTCTCGGTCCACTCGGGCTTCTTCTCGGCCGGGTCGTCTGTCAACACCTTACACTTGCCGTGGTCGTCAAACTTTCCGCCGTTGGACTGCGAGTGGAACGACACCCGCGCGGTCCAACTGTCGCTCGTCTCGGCACAGCAAGCAGGTGCACGTACTTGGCAGCAGTGCTGGCCATGTCGACGTAGGCGCTGGCAGGGTAGATGGCGATACCCTCGATGGTGTGGCCCTTGATGACATCGCGCAGCCGAGTATCGGTCAGACTTGAAATGAACGTGACCTCAATCTTGCTTGGCGATACGGACTCCTTCTGGATCATCTGGGCCATGGCTGTGCGTGTAAATTTGGACTGCGGCTGTGGTGCCGCGGCATCGCCAACCTGGACGCCACTGACTGCTGTAGTTGCTGTTGTGTATGGCCTCCAGTATGACTTCGTGTCAAACGAGTACGTTGGGAGGTTTAATAATCTCAGCGGCGAGGGTCGATGGATTTCTCCGCCGGCGCAGGCGCGCCTCCGATCAATAGGCATGTGTTCCCACCCTATTCAAATCGCGGAATTAGCACCAGGGTTTCATAATTTTCAAGGTCGAGTACATACGGCTGCGTCAAAGTTGTTCACCATAATCCTGTTTTTCGTCTTATCAAGACTGGCCGGTTCGGCGTCGATGCGGATAGCGGACATCTTAAGGTCGGCGAACCCAGGGTGGAACTGCGTATCGGGGGTGATCATTGCTTGGGGTGGGATTACGCCGCGTTTCGTGATGAGGGCTGCCTTGATGACTGAGGAGACGCCAGCCGCCTGGGATAATTCATCAGTATCAGCGAGTGTTCCACAAGATTGAAAGGTACTTACACTCTCGCAGTGGCCGACGTTGGCCTTGAGAGCACCGACATGAAGGGGCTTCTCGGGCTTGAAGTGACCGTTGAACACTCTCGTCATGAGCGTCATCTCTCGCCAGTCTAGGATGTCTGCTGTCAGATCTTGCGTCTGGAATAATAGTGTGCTACACTCACGATTGTGTCGGTTCCATGTAATTCAACGTATCCAATATCCCCAGGCTTCTTGTTGGCTTGGCGCAAGGCCTGACGGACGAGCTTCTCCTGAGACTCGGGGTGAGGTGAGTGATGGAAGAAGCTCCGGCAGAGTAGCTCCGTCCCCAGCCAGTGACGACCGCTTCGATGTTGTCATTGTCAGCCAAGGCGTCCTCGAGCCTCTTCATAACGACCACGCCGACGGCCTCGCCATGACAGTAGCCATCCGCGTCCGCTTGGAAAGTCTTACAACCGCCGGACTTGGCGAGGAAGCCACATATACCGAGAGCCGCGAACTCGAAAGGATTGCTTGCGACTTGAGCACCTCCGGCCAAGGCCATGTCGCAATCTGTGTTCTCCAGGGCAGCGCACGCCAGCTGAATGGAAGTGGGGTTAGACCAGCAGGCAGCGTCCAGACTGGATACATTCGGTCAGCGTCTTTCGTGAGAAGAATCCTTGCATCTCGAGGATAGGGGGAGATAGGAATCGACTTTACCTGGAAGATCCGCCCTCGAAGCCGAAGTGGTCGTTGACTCGGGCAGGACCGGACGCGCGGAGAAAACCGGGCGCTGTGATGACATCCACACCTTGCTGCATGTTGATCTCACGCCAGACATCGGCATTCTGTCCGAAAAAGACTGCCGTCCTCTTACCCTGAGGCCCAGGTGGTAATTCTCAACCGCGGCCCTAAGAAGTGGTACGTGTCTACTATCTCGAATAGGGTGCAGAGGGTCATCAAGCTGCGGGCGTCTGTCGAGTATCTTGAATGACTGCTCCGCCCATGGGTCCCCGACTCAGGGGTCCGCCATCATACGTCTCGGCAACCTGATCGGCAAGTCTGGGGTCGGCCTTGAGGCATACGACAAGAAGAAGACGCTCGAGTTCTTCCACAACTACTACGCCGACTGCAAGGCCAGGATACCTGCTGAACGATACATCGAGTTCAAGGTCCAGGATGGGTGGGATTCGCTCTGCAAGTACCTGGGGGTGCAAGCTCCGGGCGAGGAGACGACCAACGGTTGGGTACGGGCGCCTTTCCCGAGGGCGAATGACACTGATGCATTCGGCTCTCGTGTGGATGAGCTCAAGCGTTCAGTCTGGAGTCAGATTAGGAAGAATGTTGCGACCCAGTCACTGGTGCTAGTTGGCGTGGCTTCGATCTTCGGCTATATGCGTGGGACCGTGGACATCAAGCGTGTTTGGTGATCACCTACATCAGGTAGTCGGGGCTTCTCGAAGAAATGGAGAGCCTTTCTGACATGTATATGGTTCGGATTAGATTAATCACACGCATGTAGTTTATGTCAGCTGGGTTCATTGTTTATTGTTTTCCCTTAGGTTTTATCACTACCTGGTTAACCACCTACCCAGGTACTGGGGTCTGATGTAGTTGCATGCAGCTTAGGGAGACCACCAGGGGGAAGATAAGCCACAGATTCGTTACGAGACAAGCAAGTACGCTGTTAATATCATTAGTGTGCAGAGGTGAAAATGGAATAAGCTATTACAAGTGAAACTCTTTGCCCGAAAAAGTCACGAGTGTATCTGAGCTATTAGCAGCAGCGGGTTGCCGGGTCCTTTAATCAATCCGAAAGACAAAGAATAGACACTCGCGGATAATATGAGGGATACGAGTGTTTGGTAGACGATTGTTGATATGGTCTTGGAAGAAGTTGTTACTGGAACACGCAGTTCATAAACATGTTATCATCGCTCCCGTAAATTGCAACATGTATCCTAGCACGCAAGCAGATAGTCAACCCGATGCGAAGCCAAGAGGTTGACATCTGCAAGCTCTTTACTGACATGCCATATCTGGCAGTCTGGATCTCCACTGCAGGTAAACGTCGAAACGTCCGCAGAGTTGCACTACCCATACACGCCTGTTGAAGCAGGTTGCGCCAGGTCTTTTGCAATTTCTTGTTGATAATCGAGTTCATTAATCTTGGTTCACTGCGTAGAAGAGCTGAAATGGCGTTCGAACTCGTCGTCCATGTTCTGTCTATCTAGGTACCTAACTAGATATATGATATATGCACAGGGAACTTGACATTTTCCTCTATTGTGGTGTGGTAAGCTTTTGCCTCATGTAGACTGTGGGCGCATTGGAATTTCCCGAGCCGTTCTGTGACGCTTATTACAAACTGTGATAGGAGGCAGGTGATAGTATATCTCCATGGTAGTATTCCGAGAAGTTGCTCTTATACATGATGGCGAAGGGACCTAGGACTTTTCTTTAAATGCCGGTTACGTATAACAAATAGAGTTTATATGCTAACTAGATCCCGCTAGGTTTACTCCGTACTGGGAGACATTAAGCCGTGGTGGGGGTGACATCGTCCCTATCGGAGCAGCACTGTCCAGTCGCTCATACGGGGGTTGCAGCCATCACTACAGACATACCTAGCTCTGGTCGACTCAGAATATAGGCGACTGAGCAACTCGAAGTTGCGGGAAAGGGGTCGTCATAGTAGCCCGGATCTCCGCTCAACTGGTACTGTTGCTGTGCACTAAGCCTTATCCTCTGACCCCCCCAGCTGCGACGAGGGTCTCCCCCAGACGACGAGGGTAGTGCTGAGTTCCACCGAGTACGATGACCCGTGGGTAACGTAGCACCAGGCGAGACCTGTTAGATTCATGTCCGAATACGAATAACAACTTCGAAGGATGGCCCAAGGGCTGATTGCTGAAGTACGAAAGGTTGCCGCGGGACATTACAGAGAGCATCGACTTAGCCGATCCTCGCCGGTATGATAATAGCTATTCTAGAATATAGCTCGAGGTCGTTTTTTGAAAAATCCTTATTTGCACTACAGTAAGTGGACAAAAGTCTCCGTAATCCCCCCCTTTTCCCACCAAAACTCGGTATATTCGCAATGCGATATAAAATCAACAGAAAATCATAAAATTAATCCAACAAGAGAATATTAAAGAAAAGAATAATAGATTCTGAAAATTTGGTTTGTTTTATTTTTCCCTTTTTTATCTTACGTTTTATTGACCTGGAAAGCTGGAAGAAAGTATTTCCTTGCAAAGTTTCTAAAGGGAAATAAAAATCTATCTTTCTCTTACTTTCGTTCCAAATTGAAATTACTAGAATAAAAAATGAATTAATTCATATAATTTCTTTCTTTTATTTTTTATTTTGTTTAAAATCGTTTATTTTTACGATTTGTTGTTAATTTTATATTATATTGTGAATGTATAGAGTTTTGGTGGGAAAAGGGGGGGATTACGGAGACTTTTGTCCACTTATTGTACAATGCCGGAACGAAAATTTTGCCAGCTGTCAGCCACCCCCCTTTTCCGGCCCCAGCCCTTTTCTGCCCCTTTTCTGCCCCCTTTCTGCCCCCTTTCGATCTTATAACGCCATCTTCGTTGAATTAGAAAAAACACAATCAACTTTGCAGCGATTGTCTAATTGCGACGGTAATAGGATGACGAGTCCCCTGTTGTCCTCATGAGGCAGGTAGTCATTGTTCTTGTGTGTCACCTAGAGAAGTCTTGATGTAAACAAAAAAAACTACTGGGATATGTTCTTGAAGCGTCTGGCGATGGAAAACAGCCGACATCATTTTGTCAATGCGATAGGCTAGACCTCAGCGGCGGCTTCGGGTCGTGAGTATTCGGCACATTTTTGCCGATCAGGAAAACGGAATCAGCTCCAGCGCCGACTCGCCCGCCTCCCGACTATATCACTCAAGTTCTACCTCGCAAGAGGAAGCTTTGTAGTCGTCAGATCCTTCAGCCGTCAGCCTACCAGTGAGCCGAGCTCTATGGGAGATGTGTCACGTTTTTCTACCGGCTAAACTCAGAACGCTTCGAAGTGTGGATGATCATGGCTCATACTGACCTGTGTCAGGTTGCAACACCTTATCTTTACCCCACAATAGTATTTCTGAAGATGTGCTGTTTACCACTGACATTCCCTTTAACTCACCCAAGTTCTTTATCTTAGCTCATGACCATTTGTTACTGTTACCGAGATCAGAATTGTGAGGAGCCCCTTGTCTCTTCGTCTTTTAGATGAAACAGCGCCAACATATAATATTTGAACATCTGTCCATTTTGCCTGCCATGGTGATTTAGAATTGACTTACTGGTGGGTCCCGCCAGCTACATTTGTCTGCGACTTCTAAGCGCACCAGGCGACTTACACACGTATTAGCAGCCATAGCAGCCATAGCAGCCAGGCTGCCAGGGTCCTAAAGCTACGCAACTGTATTACCTAATGAGAAAATTATTATTAAGGAAATCTCTGATTGAGACAACTTAAGGTGCAATGTTCAGCATCAAACTGAGTGCTCGACCTGTACGATATTGATCAACGCTCTTCGGTATTGTGCTGACCTTTGACCCTCAGCTTCGACGGTCTCGTCTACGTGCGCATCCTCGACTAGAAAAACCTCGCATATCCTTTGGAAGTATAATGAGTAGGCAGTGATAAGATTCGATAGTTGAGGCTAGAAAATCATACATATCAGCTCCAAGGTAACTTCCTTTTGACCAACGAATCTCGCATTTCAGGGGGTTTATAATAGTAAGATTCTTGGGTGGTTTGGTCGGATAGCAGCCGTCTCGTCGCCAGTGGTCCACAGATTGGGGTCTAGATTGCGAAAAGGTGCAGAATCTGATCTGGAAGAGATGTTATGCCGCGCGTTTCAAGACCGGGTATGTATAGGACACATATGCCTTCCACAGCATGCCAATCAGGATGAGTGCAAGGCGAGTGGGCTCCAGGTATTCAGCTTAAAGCTTGATGATGGTGTTGCTCAATTGCATTGCCCATGGACAACAGTGACCTATAAAGAGCGAGAGGCTCGGAGAGGGACTGTCAGATCTATGATGACCATTCGAGAGTGACTCGATATAGCTGGCTTCCCATGCATCCGAGATGGTGTTCCGTTTGATCCAGTGAACTTTGGCCACAACTACGTACATTTGAAGTTGCTCGTAAGACTGTTTTGTCACGTGCTAGCATGTGCTGCGCTTGCACGTGATTATCCGAGCAGAGCACCCCTGAGTTCATAAAAAGAAACACGCTGATTGGCGATATCGGAGGGCCAAATCGTTTTCATAAATAGATATTGATTCGCAGGATACCTAGGTACTAGTTAGTCTGTCTAAAATCAGCATCAAGGGGCCTTTCACGGTGTCTGTGAATCAGTCAATGGTATACAATGTTGCGCGCATGCATACATTAGTATGACTGGTGGCCCACACTGTCAAGTGGTGCGACTTCGATATTATTACTTCGTAGACTGTGATGGAGCTGTGATACTGAGTCGATAGAACACCTTCCTTGGTCTTCGGGTAGTGAAAAGAATGATGAAAAGTCAATATGTATGAGGACTTCACACCTACGCTGCATCCAATTTGCGAAGGCACTCACGCGACGAATCAGCGACTGGGTTCTGATCGACAGGCCCGCGTGTTCCGTGCCTGTCTGAATATCCACCACGCCATGCACGTGTCTGCGTGTGATGCCCCGTTAAAATCAACAGGTCGCGTCTATTCCAGGCGCGAGGCCAGGATACTTGGCATTGTAATGTTAGTAATGCAAGGAGTTTGAGCGACAATCTCAACAGTACGAAGTATTGGTGGAATAATCGACTTAAGGAATGAGAATGTGTCGGGGCATGTTCTCGAACATGGTGAAGTCCCTTGCTGCGACTTCAGCTCTTGTCGACCAGCATGCTCGTACGCACTCCCATAATTCGGTCTTCACGTTTGCGATCCAAGCCTTGACTGCCCGGCGACGCCCTCGGTCTCCGAGCTGAACAAGGTAATTCGCCCCAAGTGCCTGGTTGCAATCTTAGCCATTTCAATCCTACCACAGCTAAAAGCATAGTGGCATAATTCCGTAATCTCTAAGACTACGAAGTACATTGACGCAGGATTCCCGAACCCTGCCAACTGCGGGCGATATGGAACGGTTGGCTAATAAGGCAGCCAGGGGAGGAATGGGGCCTCTTGCCAAGGCAGAGTCAAGCTGTGGCGTCCTTACCAGGCTGCCAGACAACTACGATTTAGCCACAGGCTGACAGGTCCGCCATGGTTAAGCGTTAAGCCACAACAGTATTCTTCTCCACCGGCCGAGAAGTCTAGACCGTTACCCCATGTAATTTTGATAGCTTGGCTGAAGGCCCAGGAGCTTTGCAAAGGATCATACGAGAGCTTCTGGACTTATGGGCTTTACCAACGCCTTGTCAAGGCTGTATGAAATACTGCTTCATACGTATGATTCGCAAGCAATTGGTTTTCAAATTTGCCGAAGGATCCGAATTCGAGAACCGGGTGCCGGGTTCTCTGCTATGCCAGCTTGGATCATACCACTTCAATTATAATATCTAGGCTGTTAGCTGTGGCCTGCATCTACTATTTTCGTGTCATCCTAAGCGTGGGTACCGTGACTACTACCAATAAGCCAATGGGCGGCTACCCATTTTGCTACCAGCGAGGTTTTGTTACCAGAAAACCAACGTTCAGGGGGCATGCATAAGAGCCGCGCCGCTGGGAAGTGCCCAGCTAGGATTCCGCCAAGGGCAGTGGACCCCTTACATTGTTGAGCAGTCAGCTTGCACCCAACAAGGGAGGGACAAGCGCGTGGGAGAAATGGTATACAAATGCTTGAATATCCCACGATGCTAAGCAAATGGCACAGGAAGTCTGCCATTCTTCTCGTTGACCTTGTGTCGGTTCTCAGTAACCTGCACCTCACGCTTCTTTCTCTGGCCTTGTGCCAACCTGTCACTCCTTTGCAACCACCATTTCCTGACCTCGTGCCAGGAGCCGTTCGTTCTACCCTCATTCTTGTTGAATAAACCACCTGCACAAGACCACAGGGTCTTGGAAGCTAGCCGATCTTTACATCATGATCTCCTTGATCACATCATGGCTTCTCATACCCGGGCCTACGCTTCTCGTCGCGGGAGAGAGCTATACACGCCGCCTTCCTAAGTCTGTGACTGCGACAACAGTCACCAGTGTACCGACGGCAGCTCCTAAAATGGCCGTACAAGCGAGTACTGAAGAAGCAGAGGTCATCGACCGTGCCTTCATTGTTCTGTTTCAAGACGCTCAAAGCTTCGTACAGTCTCACCCCCCACTTCACCAGAATGCATGGAAAAACTAACCCGGCCCCTAGACTGATGATTTTCTTTCGCAAGTCCAGAATGCGACCGGATCTAAGGCAGCTATGCGAAGAAACCTTCATGGCTCCTTACTCAATGCAGTCTCCATCCAACTTGAAGATGATGTAGAGGAGGACGCCGAGGACAAGATAGCTGAGCTGCCAGGAGTTGTTTCTGTCGACCCTATCCACCGGCATCCTTTGCCGCCGAAGGTGGACGTAAATCCTACGTTTGGTAACTATTCGGAACTCATGAAGAGGCAGAAGCCGTTGGACGGAGGTATATTGAGTTCCCACATCATGGCCCAAGTTGACCAACTGAAAGAGTTGGGGTACACCGGCAAAGGCTCAAGGGTCGCCATCATTGATGCATGGGTATGTACCCCTGAGCAGGCCTTCCCAGCTTGCAAACCGCTGGACCAATCAGTGATTGATTTCTGACTTTTGATAGGTCGACTACACCCACCCGGCTCTGGGCGGTTGCTTCGGTGAAGGCTGCCTCGTTTCTTTTGGAAAAGAGTGGCTTGAAGACGTGGATGTTGGCAACCCCGACCCCAGCTGCAAAGGCCATGCGACGGCATTGGCTGGAGTTATCGCCGCCCAGGAGAACCCTCTTGGCTTTACCGGAGTTGCTCCGGGAGTCGAGCTCGGTAGCTACGCCATCAGTGGGTGCACTATCGGCGGCGATGATGAGAAGCTGCTCGCTGCTATGCAACAAGCCATTGACGATAACGTGGACATCCTGTGTTACTCGATGGGATTCGGAAATGGCTGGTCTTCACACACCCTCAACATTGCAATGGACGCCATTGTGGAGCAAGGCGTATTCCTCGCGGTCGCTGCCGGAAATGACGGGGGCACCGGAATCTTCCATTCCATTAGTCCCGCAGACGCTTTCAACAACTTCGGCACAGGTTCGGTTGACAACAGCATGGATACGACTCTCGCTAATCTCACGAGTTACACCGTTGACGACAACAGCAACGTCACCAATTTCGCTTGGCGAGACGGTGAGGCAGGCGAGCCTAATACCGTCGGCTGGGGGGATATCGCGCTTCCACTTTGGGCCAATCTGAACAACGCCGGCAAGGGATGTGACGAACTTCCGGACGACACACCAGACCTGAGCGATAAGATCCTCTTGGTGCGAAGGCTGGATGGCTGCAACGCCGACACCCAGATCGCCGGGCAGGCGGGGAAGAAAAATGCCAAGTACGTCATCATCAGTGCTCACCAAGACGACGGAACGATCGAAGTTCCCCGTGTCTCGGAATCGTCCATCAGTGCGCTCGCTATGGTAAGCAAGCAAGTGGGCGCCGAATGGATCGAGCTTCTCCAGGCCGGCTCAACCATCATGGTTAACATGTCTACCGCCGACGCTCTGCAGGAGCCTCTCTACAACGACGCCTACCGCGGTGGCCGTATGAGCTCCTTCAGTCAGTGGGGACCGAGTTTCGACGGGTATATAACCACGACGGCCTCGGCGCCGGGGGCCAACATCCTCACCACTGCTCCAGTGGGAAGTACAGGAGGCCTGTACACGATCAGCGGCGGTACATCGCTCGCCGGTCCTTTCGTTGGTGCTGTCGCCGCTCTCGTGAACGAGGTCCGGGGCAAGACTGGCTGGAAGGCGCTCCAAAGCCTGTTAGCAACGACGGCCCGGCCCCTTGTGCGACAGACGAACAGTGATTCCTGGGACGATCCCAGCAACGCGCTGGCCAGTGTCGCCCAGCAGGGAGGCGGTCTTATACAGGCCTACGATGCCGCCTTTGCACCTTGCGTCTTGAGCGTGGACGGCCTGAACTTCAACGACACGGACAACCGCGAGGTGCTGAGCTTTACCATCATGAACGAGTCCCCCAATGACATCACGTACGAGCTCAACAACATCCCCGCCGGCACCGTTTACAGCTTCAATGACGCGAGTCTCGGTTCGCCTGCGACCTACGATGAGATCACGAACAATCTGTATCTCGACCAGATCACCGATCTTTCGTTCAGCACCGGCTCCTCCGTCTCTGTCCCCGGTAACGGCGGATCCGCAACGGTAGAAGTCACCGCGCTGGGCGACCCGCTGTTCGTCGACTCGACCCGGCTGCCCATCTGGTCCGGTTTCGTCGCCCTCAACGGCAGCGACGGCTTCAACTACACGATTCCCTACCTGGGCATCGCGGGCAGTCTGAGCGACACCCCGGCCATCTACGACCTGATCTGGCGACTGACCGACCCGAACGCCGGGGAGGGCGAGGAGCCGCGCCCCGAGATCCCGGAGGGCCGAGTCGTCCAGCTGCCGGACGAGCAGCCGATCCTGCAGATCAACATCGGCATGGGGCTGCGGAAGGTCGTCTGGGACGTGCTCGACACGGCGTCGGGCGAGAAGCTGGGCCAGGCGGATATCTGGGAGATCACCTCTGCGACCCGCACCAACCTGCTCATCACCTGGGATGGGAAGTTCAAGGACGGCACCAGAGTGCCGGCCGGCAAGATCGCGGTCGTGGCTCGGATGCTGAAGACCTTCGGGTACGAAGACAACGACGAGGACTGGCTGTCCCTCGAGTCCGCTGCGATGGAAATCACTTGGACTGATGAGTGAATTGAGAAGACGAAGGAAGGTGAGGATGATGGTGCGGGATTGGCACGAAGTCGATTCAGGTACGGGGAGCTGATTCGAGGTCTAAGCTTCGAGATCTAATGATGTATCCCAAGACGAAAAGTCATATTTATTCTGATATGAGAACCAAAATAGCATATAGAGTAATCTTAATGTCTTCATCTCTCCTGATTGACTGGAGTTACCAGTTGTCCCTTGACCGATGCCTAGGCGAATTCGAGAAGCCATGGAGGCTTTAGGTATCAATATAGAGGGTCTGAATCAAGAGTGCGCAGTGTTGAGAGTTTGTTTGGTACGAGGGAGTCATCTACATATGCTGATATGGGGTTCAGTGATGATATCTTGGCTGGGGGTTGGTTATCCACATTTCCCTCCGGCCCCCAACTCAGCAACTCTGACATCCTAATACTTTGCTCTGTTGGTCATTATTCTACCAGTCCAATAATTATGACACTTAGGGGAAACATTGAGCTCTACTATGCATAGATGTGTTTGTTGTCGTACTAGTCAGGTCCCCAGGTTGAGTTTGTCTTCCATGTCCATGAGTTACCCCTGAAATGAGGCCGCATACTAGCTGTGAAATGTACCACCATGACTATCAACACAGTAGACTTTGTCATCTCTTACCAAGTGCTGTGATATGACATTTTTGAGAAATGAACGGAAACGAACTTAATACCATTGAAAGATGTTGGCTGTGGAGTTGTTTTGTATTTGCTAATCCTCACATGTGAGTCCTTCAAAGAAAGCATGCTGGTGAGTGACAGCTGCAAATTGGAATAGTTCTACTGTTCTCATATAGTTCCGGAAGTCTGCAAAATCAGCAATGCAAATGCTTAGACACCACCAGAATCAAGATGGATAGAGCAATGCAAGCTTCCACCCCTAGGACTTGATCATCGAGTTTTGAATCGCAACCAAGAAACCCCATGTTGTTACTCTACCGCCTCTTGAAGTCTCTACGTGCGGGCTGTCTTGTGCCCTCAAATCTGGTATCACTTATATATAGACTAAATCTGGCTATATCGCACACATCGACACAGCGTTGAGCAATGGCAGGCATGAACTGTTCCTCTATTGGGTGGCCTGAGCTCCCTGAGGGCCTCCCAACTATGGTTATTCAAACACGTAGATTCCTAATCAAGCTCCTACCAGTTGTCGCCAATTGTACTGTGTGCATTGCAGTTGCTAGGTGACTCTCACGGTCACGAGCTCCCCCACCATAAATATCTATCATGCTTCTGGGGTGACTGCTGACCCTCCGAGAAAAAACAACATTTGGTCAACATTCGACCATCAGAGAGTAGCGTAAGTCTTGACAACCTCATTCACATCAATTACCTGAGACGCGCAGGCTAACCTATAACGAAGCCGTATACCAACAGGATATTCGTATGGTTGTTGCAGCTGGCTACGCCTATGAACCTAATCACCAACGAGATGCATAACTCCCCTGCTGGTGGCAACCATGGCCATCCACCCAAGCCCAACCGTCAAGTCTCTGCGTTCCATCTTCAGCCCGACATTCCTACGATGAGATACAGCATCAATCTCCCCATGGTCCATCGCGATGTCAACCAAACTGTCGGAAACCGCTCTTTACTTCCTGCCCACCACGACGTCAACACGACTAACGAGATGCATGACTCACCTGCTGGTGGCTACCGTAACCATCCATCCAAATCCAACCATCAAGTCTCCGCGTTTCATTCTCAGTCTGATATCACTACGATGAACGAAAGCACCAACCTCCCCATGGTCCTTCACACTGTCAACCCCGCCGCCGGAAACCGCTTCCTGCTTCCTGCCCAGCACGGCGTCAACTTGACCACTAGCCATTATCCCGGCGAGCCACGATATCGAGGAAATGCTCGCGCTACCGTCAACAGTGGCGAAGGTATATCCGAAGACGACAACTGTTGTCTTCACGTCTGGAATCTTCCTCCATGCTGCGGCATTAGCGACCTTCTCGGAGCAATCCGAGGCGTTGGAAGGGTCAATGCCTGCAATATTCGAGCACCGGAGGGAAGACACACCACATCAGCAGCCAAGATATCTTTTCTCACCCGTGCTGAAGCTGAGTCTCTGCTGACCTACAACCGGCTCGGACGTTTCATTGTCAAGGGATACTTACCACGTGTCAAGTGGAATGCCCATCGGATGGGCCCCGAGCACCAGGACGTCTCGCGGGTCCTGGTGATCACTGGACCGGGCAAGGTGGTCAACGAGAGATACATCGTTTCATTCTTCACCGGACTATTTCAGTGGACAGCAGAGGCGATTCGAGTGGTTGCCATTGGTTCAGGCTGGAACCAGATCGAGGTGTCCTTTTCTTCATACCGCTTCCAAGCGAGAAATGCAGTACGATTTCTGGACATGGCCATCGGGGGCACTGATATAGATGGCAAGGACGTTCACCAGGAACTAAAAGTATCCTGGCCCTTTGTGCGGTGGACATTTGCCAAGGATCCCTGTGTATGAAGACTATTTCATACAGCCACTAAGAGGACCAATAACCCAAAGCCTGCGTTGGTTCATAGTAAATACTACTACGTGGCTTATAAAAAGCTCCATTATTTTTTCTCTGTTCTATAAAAAATCAATTCCTTCAGACAATTTATGATATTCTATCCGAATGTCTTCTATTTACATCAGGTCCTTAGTAGGTATTATCAATTTGTTGATGTTGTGACCTGACTGTATTATCAATAAGGAATACTTAGTGGTATTCTTTTCCGGGTTGTTCACATATGATGTTGATTCAATCAGAGTGTTCAACAGTGGATGGGGTTGGAACAGGGTCGAGTTCCTGTTCTCATCATACCGATTCCAGGCGAGCAACGCAGTACGCTTTCTGAGGATGGCAGTCGGCGGCGAAACAATTGAAGGCAAGGAGATTCAACAGGAGCTAAGAGTCTCCTGGCCCTTCGTGAGATGGGCATTTGCCCCCGACCCTTGCGCCATCAATACCTACTAGGGTGATACACCCTCCAATATTGCGATGCATTCATACACATGGGAGATAAGAATTACCTATGCCGAGACGAACCAGGACGAACCGGGATCCCAGAGGAGAACCTGGGACGGACATGTTGTCCCCAAACCCACTGGCACCTACTGCCATTTAGCACGGCAAATGGCAGTTGGCAAAATAGCCGTCATGGAGCGCGAGCGTTCGCTCAAACGACCCATATACTTTGACGGCGTTTTCCATAGGATACCCCTGAAAGAAGACCGCCTAGGTGGCAATAAATACATCACCACATCTATCAGCTGAAGCATAAACATGGTTGTTTTATACCAAGTACTATAATCTGACACTTCCATTTCCCAAAGGAAAATCCAGATAATGTTATTAAGCAGATAACGGCAATGAAGTTGTTATAAACCCTAATGTACCAGGTCCTTAGAGAAGATATCTAACCAATAACACATACAAGTGTCAAAAGTTTGTAGAGAAATGAGGAACCCCAGGTGCTTCAAGCTGTTACTATTATGAACCAATCATCAGATAATAGATTCTAATCAACATACAGAAGATTTTAAAATTGATTCCTGGTTAGAGCCTCTCCCCACGCTTTCTTGTGTCCTCGATGTTGTCCCATGTATATATACTGAGTATTGCCATTTTCCACGTGGTTACGCAGACTTAGATGATAGTTGTGGAAGGGACTGTTCCTCGATTGGGTGGTCTGAGCTACCTGCCTCAGGCACTCCTGGCGATGATTAGTCCATGCCATTATTCAACTGTCGCCAAGCATTCCACCATAAATTTCACTGCGCTGCTCTTGTTGCAGCTCATCTTCCTAAAAAAAACAGCGTCGTTTCATCATCCACACCTAGTACCGTTTCCAACCGATACTCACAGAATCCTCGACCTTCAACTTTTCATTATTGAACTCCAATAACTTACATAAATAAGAGACCGGGCGTGAATAAGCGGTATAAGGATCGATTTCACTTCTTCAGCGACCCTGGGTGTAAACAGCTTGAAACGACGGCGGGGCGGGTGGCTACGGTTCTGGGTACATTAGAAGTGCCTTTGAATCGTGATGTACAGGGCTCGCATAGGTGTAACCGGAAATCCTGCATCAACCCCCTTCATCTGCTATTCGAATCTGACGAATACAACAAGACGAGGGGGGGCTGCGTTTTCGGTTCCGCTAAACTGTGTCCCCATAAGATACGGTGCATAACTTCCTCTTCCATCTCTCATTCAACTCGAAGGTTCACCACCACCAAACCGAGAAGATGGGCAATAACCACAGCTCGCCCTCTCGTAACAATCATGGCGACATGATTGTTTACAACCGCAGCATGTCATCGTAACACCGACGTCGAATATTGGCGAACAATGATAATTACAATCCACCTGGTGGTGGCTACTATTACGACACGTCCATCAACAGCATCAACCGCGGCAATCGTCCTGGTGATAATCATCGTATGATCAATACCAACGCCAACCTCTCCGCTGGCCCTCATCATGCCGCCATGGTTATTCGAAGTCCCGATCTCCCTGTCGACCATGATTATATGCAACCAATCAACATTAACCGTATTATCGTCCCGGCTGGTGGATATTCTTATGCCAATCAATTGGATCAGAACAACAACTTCCATAACGGCCACTGTCGCACCAACGTAGTTCGAGTCAATCAAAATACTCCTTACGATTATCATCACAGCCAGTCGCAATCCAACCAAGTCACGCTGGTTTCCAATTACCGAGGAAAATTGCGATCAATCGAGAACAATGGAGAAGGGGTCCGCGAAGATGATAACTGCTGTCTTAATCTGTCGAATCTACCACCGACATGTACTGTCGGTGACCTACTGGGAGCCATTCGCGGAGTCGGCCGCGTGAGTGCCTGCAATATCCGAGCCCCTGACGGTAGATTCCACACCTCCGCGGCGAAGCTCTCATTCTTCACCCGACAAGAGGCGGAGACCATGATGGTCTATAGTCGGCAGGGCCATTTCATGGTGAACGGGTATGTTCCACGCGTAGGATGGAACAAGCACCGAATGGGGCCCCAATTGGAAGACGTGTCCCGCTTATGCGTGGGTGCGCGCGTCATGCTGACGCAAAACATCGCCGTCGCCTACGGTCTAGTCAACGGCGCGCTGGGTACGGTCGAAAAGATGGTCTGGCAAAAGGGTGTCGATTAGGAGAACGGTGCTCCCCTCGTCGCCGTTTTCGTGTCGTTCGACAAGTATAACGGCCCTGACGATTTTTACACGGACGACGGACGACGCGTCATGGTACCTATCACCCGAGTCACACGGAACTATAATCGCACGCGGACCCAATTCCCTCTAGTGGTCGCTTTTGCTATTATCGTATATAAGAATTAGTCTTTATCGATAGATTAGATGGTCCTAGGTAATTCGACCCCGGAGTTTACGCTAGGCCTGAATTATGTGGCCGTATCGCGATGCTGTACCCTCGAGGGCATTATGTATTATGTTCGATGTTCCTTTCGCCCTCGAACATCTATAACGTCCCGGCGGACGAAATGCTTTCGCCCGGTAGGAGGATTGGGAACATTGCACGCGTGAGATGGTTCCAGTTCCGGGTTTTGGCAATTACTGGCCCCGGGCGAATTACCAACCAGGAGTATATCGTCACCTTTTTTAGGGAGTTGTTCAGCTGGAAAACGGAGACGGTCAGAGTCATATACCTTGGCTCTGGGTTCAACGAGATGGAAATACGCTTCTCGTCTTGGAGATTCCAAGCGTCAAATGCGGTACGCTTTTTGGACCTCGCCATCGAAGGACAGACGCTAAAAGGACTAACCATTGCGAGCCTGCGTGGATTCCGAACATATACTATTACTTGACTTATGGAAAGCTCAATTTTTCTATTTAATAAATGCTGTAGAGGCTCATGCGGATGCCTCCCCTTTAACTGTTGTTCTCTCTCGCCTTTTTTGGGTCAGTATTGTCCATGTGCAATGCAATTGCGCAACACCGTCATAAAGGTATTCCGGCTAGAGTGCTAGCCTGCGTTGTGTCCCAATATGAAATGATATAGTATACTTGACTCGTAAAGATTTCTCGTCTGCTCTGTGAATGGTTGGTTTTCCAGACAATGCACAACATTCGACTGCCGACACCTTTGATTCATCTAAAGTCTTAAGCAGGTATCATAAATTACTTCTCGCTGTTCCGGCCGGTTGAACTTCTAATCCACTATTTGTGTCCTTCTGTATCGGCTCCATCATATGCTCCCTGAGCATTTCAACTTCTCAGCGTGAGTCGCACCGAGACTTTGTTCCGCAATGTAACTAGTGATATCAACTGCTGAATGGACCTATAAACTGGCTGCTCTGTTATCTTTAAGGAGGTGTTTAACAAGACGACAAATGCATTTCTAGTGGGGGAAACCGTCAATTCTGCTGGTCATAATGCCATGTGCAGGATTGGCAGTGTGTGTATCCTTCTGTGACAAGGGAGCCTGGACCCATCATCGGTCTATCCTCGACTCCCTGTCGTCAAACTCGAATATGTAGACTGCATCATCATTATGGTGTTGCGCAATTGTATTGCACAAGGACACCAATAACCTAAAGGGGCGAAAAATGCAGACTGCATAGACGCTTTTGGGGGTATCTATCAATCTTCGGTGCTTCATGTACTAAATACCTAGGTATATATCCCATCCTCCTCCTCACCCATAACTCACAACCAAATGAGCCCCCAAAGCCAACAGGGCCGCCACACCGCTCGCGAATACCTTACCCCCAGTAGCACCAGAGGCAGCAGCAGCCCATGCGTCCCGAGTGATCGGCGCCGTGTTGCCGTTGCAGCTGTACTCGCCCGCGAAGAGACCGACATCGCGCAGCGCATCCAGACGCCCGCAGTCGAAGTCTGGCACTGTCGAGTTGAGCTCGAAACGTTCCGTGACGCGCCCGTGCAACCGGATGTCCGCCCGGTAGTCGCTGTCGGAGCTCCAGAAAGAGCGCACGCTGACATTGCTCCAGAAGGCGTAGATGAAGTCCTCGCTAGAAAGTCGTGCAGGTCGAGTCAGTTGTTTGTGGGAGGTAATCGTGATCGAGGATGTGTCTCATGGCGGTGGTGGTGGTAGGTGAGAGGGAAAAAGGGCAAGAAGGGGCGGTGGGAGGAAGGGGCAGTGGGAAGAAGGAGCAGTGGGAGGAAGGAGCGGGGGAAGGAAGCAGCAGTGAAAAAGTCAAGGCAGGTACAGTGCTTCACTTACAAGAAATCATTCGTAATATTCCCATTCAATACGACCGTCGTCATATTCCCCATACACCTTCCCGATTTCCCGCCATACCCAGCGCTGACGCAGTACCCGTTATACCAGTTGCTATTCCCAGACCCGTCGACGTCGCTATCGTCCTGGAGGTGCGTCGTGTTCGGGTACAGGTACAGCGCCGGCAGATCGTAGAGCTCGAGACCGCGCGCGATCGGCACGTTGCTGAGGTAGGCGCCGCCGCCCGCCGCAACTGGCGCTACCCAGTCGAACCACGAGTTCGCGATCCTCGGGTCGTCGTACCAGGACCGCGGCGCGCGCTCGAAGCCCGTGAAGTTGGCGTTGTTCTGGATCACCAGCTTGGCAATGTCGAGCTGTTCGCCGACCCCGAGCTTGACCAGGCTGCTGTCGCTTATGGTGATAGCGTCGATGGTCTGCCCCGTTAGCGACAGGGCGCCCACTCCTGCGATCTCGACCTGGCCCGCGTGCGTTCCCCCGATGGCCGCGGTCGTCGTTCCGTTGCCCGCGATGGAGATGCGACCAGTGTAGTTGCGCGATATGTTGATACTGTCGACGTTGTCAACGCCGCTGATTGTGATCGACCTCGCGTTGTCGTTCTGTTCCTGGCCGTCGTAGAGGTAGAGATAGAGTAGGTTGCTGACGGCGACGTCGCGGATCTCGGTCACTTTCGGCGTCACCCGGTCTGTGTCCTCGTCCGAGGCATAGCCAAATGACCTCGCATCCTCCCATTGCGGCAGATTGATCGCGTGCAGCTCGCCGATTCTTCTTACTTCCGACAGAATGACGGTCTCCAGAACCGTGAGGTCTTCAAGGGTCAAGCTACCGTCCGTCCAAGATTCTGCGTCGTTCCCGGTCCCGATGTCCTGTAGGCTGGGAAGTGAGATATTGCGCAGGCTGCTCAGACCCTGCAGGGTTAAGTTGCCCTTTACCGTGTGCAGCATCGGGGCGGACAACTCGGTGATGCTCGAATTGCCATCACTTCTTAGAGAACCCCCAATCTCCTCGAGGTCGCCGAGGCTGATCTCACCATCTGCCTGGTCGGCCAGCACCAGATCGCCGGCGATTGATTTGCAAGATGTCTGCGCATTCTTAGCATCGAGCGTCACGGTGTCGCAGTCGGCCGCCAGGATCGTGGCTATCGTGGCTGGGTTAGCATGGAACTGCCAGGGTTATCGAAGCGCGCGGCTTACGGGTCAGGCTTGCTATAAGCAGCAGCTTTCCGAACAGATACGATGTATGAGGCCGCATAACGGCGCAAGTCAATGAATGGCGAGCGGGATCTGGCTACTGGTTGTGACGAGCGAACCATCACGGACAGCGATTGGCATGATGGCGAATTGTCTAGAGGAACTGCCTGGCAGGCACTAAGTATTGTCTGGGGAACATTCACGATCCTATTGTGATCCTTGCTCATCTGGGCAGAGCCTGACACCATCCACCACCGTCTCACAATCTCAGGAGTCCAACTCCATACCCGTTCAGCTAGGATCCATTCAGCATACGAAGTAAAAGTATCTGCCCACCCGATCGCTCGGACCCGTATTACCGGGGCCGTGAGCCTCACCTGTAATGAGTCTTCTAATAATACCTTGTAAGGCCATCCGGATTTTAGAGATCGAATTTCGGCTAGATCGAATGTGTCGACCGTCGGACCAGACTTCTGACTAAGTAGCAATAAACTTATTTTAAACTCCAAGGACGGATTTCAATCAGCCTCCACTGAAAATTTCGGACGGGTACGAAATAGGCAGGTCGTCGTCCATGGCATTGGGCGCCCAGCTCATTGGCGCCTCATTGCCAAGGTTGGATCCATTGACCTTAGGTAACCTTAGGTAGCACCATCGGCCGGGCTAGAGCCATCAGGGGGTCGCGGCTTCAAGGGGGAATTGAGCGAACAGCACGGCGAGGAAATAGCATCATAGGGTAACCGACTTTGATCAAAAGGGTCAGTAGGGTTAGCACAATTAAACGGGTGTTGAATGGCAATGGTTGGATTGATAAATCTAGCTCGATGGATCTGATTCTAAGTAGTCTTATGCTCGAAAGTCCTGTCCCCCTTTTGATTAGGTATTCCACCCCGTTCACTCAGTTCTTCTCTTGCCCCGCCGCCGCCGCCTTCTCCCCTCCCGATCCTGCAGCAGCAGCAGCATCCCGCTGCTCCCTCTCCTCCTTCTCTTGCCTCTGCAGCTCGCCCTCCTCGCGGTCGGCCTGGCGGACGTCGATGTCCTCGAACCCGATGCGCTTCAGCACGGGGCCGGTCGCGTGCCGGTACAGGGTGTGGCCCTCGACGATGTCGCTCACGTCCACGTTCTCGACGCCCTTCACGTCGGGGATGGGATGCAGGCCGGCCACGCCGAACTGGATGCTGCTGCTGCGGTAGAGAAAGGCGAGGATGTAGTCCTTGGCGCTGTAGGCGTTGACCACGCGGCCGGTCACCACCGCCCGGATGCGGCGCCAGTCCACCGAGTTGCTGGGCGTCGGCGAGCCCAGCAGGATCACGTTCTCGACGAGACCGAAGGCCTGCCGCTGGGCCAGCTGCTGGAGACAGAAATAGATGACCTTGGCGCCTAGCGAGTACCCGATCAGCGTCACGGGTCGCTCGCCCTGGGCCTTGTTGATGAGAGCGTCCGCGAGCACCTCGCCGGCCTTCTGCGCTCGTTGGTTGGCGATACTCCAAGGGTTGTCGATGATATGTCCTGCGTTGGTCAGGGCCAGCGGCCACAAGCCAGCCATCAGGGCCGCGAAGACGGTACGCTTGATGATCTCCGTCCGCGCGGTGCGCCAGGCTACCGAGGTGATCAAGGTCCAGAGCGAGTTCCCGAGGCTCTTCAATGCTTCCAGCTCCCAGCGGAGGGCAAACGCTTCTTGGCCGGCACCGATCACCCGCCAAGGCTCGACGACCTCGCTCTCGTCCTTCAGCCAGCCCGATATGCCGATCGCAACGCGCAGGCGTCGAGTGCCGCCATCGCGATCCTGCGTGTCCTGGATAGGCACGAAAGCAAAGTCCTCGACGTCCCTGGTGTACTTCTCCATAGCCTGGCTCGTCATACGCGCACCGTAGGCCCCGAACAAGCTGCCTACCAGAACCCCCGAGCCGGCCAATGCGCCGAGGTATCCAGCAGTCACGGTAGCACCCAAGCCGATGCCACCCAGAACGGTTCCAACACCCGCTGCCAAGAACGGAGCGGCAAGACCACCTGTGATGCCAATGAGAGCAGCGCCGGCGACACCGGCCACACCCATCTTTATTCTGCGTGCAGTCTTGTTCTCTTCCGCCCTCTTCTTCGTCTCCTCCTCGGCCGACATATTCTCCGCCGCGGCCAGTAAGCCCTCGGCGACTTTACTCTCATCTTGGGAGAGCATCGTAAAAGACAGGCCCAGGCTGGTGGTGAGGTAAAGTAGTAGTGTTCGTGAATGCGCCCTGTAGTGCTCAAGACTCAACATCAGGAGGAAGACCGAGTGCAGAATTAGGACCCTTTTCTCCTTCGTCATCTTGCGCAAGGGCGTTTCGATGGTAGGGTAGAGCTTTAGTAAGGTGTCGTCGATCTGATCATCCTGATGACTCTTCTCGATGCCATCCAGGTCTTGGCCTTTTGTTGGACTGTTGGTCTCCTCTGGCTTGGTCTGCTGTGTCTGGTCCTCGGCCGTTTTCTTGGAGTTCACCACCTCGCCCACCCGAAGGATGACGCTATCTCTCCAGTCGTCGAAGAAATTGAGCGCGGCTTTCTTCAGGACTACCATTTTGTCGTCGTTGACTTCCTTCTCCCGCTTCGCGAAATCAGACTTTTGCTTGTCCAGCATTTTCTGCATTTGCTTTGCGTTTTCGTCATCGCTTGGCTTCTGCTCATCCGTTGAATCATCAGCGTTTTTCGCATCCTTGGATTCTGCTAGGAGATGCTCCTCTTGTTGCGAATTCGTCAGACTGGGGTCAAAGGTGTCGAGAATCTGCTTGCGCATGACCTCGGTGATATCGCAAATGAGCATGGTGAGTGCCGCGCGATCCTCGTGGGTGGTGAGGATCGTGGTCAGCGATTCGCCCTCTTCGTCCTGATTCTTGGCGCCGTCGCCTCCTGGGCTACGACCTCGGAAGGCCGAGCTGGCTTTCTTGAACATCGAGGACATTTTGTCTGTTCCGGCTGATAATTGAAAAATTGTTGCAAAAAGCAGGAAGAGGGGGCGTAAGACAAGAGACTCGAGAAAAAAATATTGGTCTTTGTTCAGCGATGCTGATCAATTCCAATGTGACTTACTGAAAGCTGGCCCTTAAGTACGTCATCAATCGAGGCGCGCATCAGGCCTAAAATTAGACCAATTGGACAGACTCTAGTGAAGCTCGTCGCCTACCTACAGTGCCTGCCGCCGGCGGACTTGGCATCAACAGTGAAACCTCTTACCTCTTGCACATTATCATTCATTCACTCATTCTTTCATCCCTCTTCTCCTATTGCCTTCTGTTCTCATCCTGCGGCGGGTTTATGAAGGCATTGCTATGTCAATGTTGAGTATTTGAATATTCATTGTACATCCGCTGAGACTGGCGATCGATTCATCACTGTACATTGCAAGTAGTGAGTTAAACACGCATTACGAAGTACAGCCCCGCGAAACACGCTGGTGACACGTTAGACGTCCAGCCCCGGATATGACTTTCAATTTCGGATCAACTGCTGACCCATGATAAGTTATATGTGTATCTCCCGTGAAGTCTACGGGGATGATGAAAATGTCCCCTATAGCCCGCCAATCCTCTACGCCTCGTTTGACAAGACGACGCCATCCGCGCGATTGGAACCCGAGAACGCGTCCAAGTACTTCCGCATGGCATCATGCGTCGCGCTTCCGACGAAGAAATTATCGAGGAGCTGGGCCACCATATCCGCGTGCGATATCATCCCCAGGCGAATGGCATCGTGCATAAGGTCCAGGAGCGAGTGCTGCGTCACGCCCCGCCTAATGCGCTCTGTTGAGATTCATGTTAGATTATCGACGATGATGGGGAAGCACCAGATAGGTAAGTTTTGGCATGGAAACAAGAAGCTCACGTTTGGCCACCCGATTTTTGCTCTTCAGCATCTTGATTTCATACTTCTGGAGCGAAGATTTCGGGTACTCCGTCTTCAGACCGACCTCGTGCCCGAGACTCGTGATGATATAATCAATTGGTTGGCTGTCGAACTTGAAGTATCGCTCTGGTACTGGTGTGGTTGTCAGCTCTTTCCATGGCAATCACATAATCTCTCTTGGGTCCGATGGGGGGGTGTACTGTCGGGGTTGCTGTTTCTTTCAGCCTGGTTGACGACGTCTAGGTTGATGTCGAACGCTTCAACATGCGCGCGTCTCAAAGTATCTCTGATAGTCTCATCGTCCTCTGTACGTCGCCGTCAGGTAAGCCAAAGGGTTAAGGTGCAATGAGATGACACACTGTAGACTATGATGCCCTTTTCGAATCGTGCATCGGCCGAATAGCACATAAGGAAAAGCACATCGACAAACCCGATCAGCCGTGTCTTCCCAGGCCATCTCTCCCCGTTGATGAGGATTTCCCACGGATGGATGTCACTTGAATTGGGTTAGAAGTTCATTCGAAAAAAGGATGTTTTAGTGGTTCTCATACTAATCGCACTCGACCGAATTGTCATTAACCGACCGATCAAACACTTCCAGAACACGATGATATGATGCCATATTTCTTCAACCGTGCAAAAGTGGTGTTGGATAGAACGTGGACATCACCTCAGAGATTTTCTGGAAGACTTTCTACCCCTTGTTTGAAGTGGACGAGTGCTCTCTTTCTTCCCAGGGAGACATCTTGCGGGGCATGGATGTCCATTCCCCTTTCCGAAGGAAATGAGGGGAGAAGGTGGTTTATTGGGAGCTGAAACCCCTTTTCTGGAAGTTAACTGTGTGAATCCGAGCTCTACATGAGCTGAGCATCCTTTTGGACAATACCGTGAACCAATGATCGACTCTCTTCCCAGCAAGGGGATGTTACACCGCGTTAACAACTGAGAGGACGCGCGGAAAACCTTCAATAAAACTGCCCATCGGTAGAGAACCGGTGAGTATTATTGTGAGCCATCAGAGCACATTTCGCGGCTTTAGGAGGCGGCACGAGCGGGATTGATCAACCTACGGGGCGTCATTTTCGACATGGATCTACATTCTTCTCAGACGGTGCCCTAGCAGCCATAGGTGTGAGGGCTCTAGATAGGCGTATCCCGCACTCATTTCTAAGACTCGTCCTGGTCTTTAGACACCAATATCGCCCAGATAGCTCCCCCGAGAATTGCTCGGCTAACCATTACAACTTTGAAGCTTACCAGCATTGAAAGCTCTTCAACATGTCGCGAGCCACGATGGAATACATGACAGCAAAAGCTGTTGACCTACAAGCCAAGTCAACAGAAGCCTTCAAGATCGCGATCGGCAAGAATCCCGAGAAGGTGCGCGCGCTTCTCAATCTGTGGTTCGTACCCGATTTCAAGCCGACGTTCTACGACGATGCCGCCCGGGAGGCCGTCTGGTCACTCTCATCGGGCCTCGAGGACATCGAGCTGCTCGACCCTTCGTACACGTCAGCCATCGCCGAGCCGGGCGGACAGGAGGTGCGCTATCCCGTGCGCATGATCGACATCGACACCGGAAATCTGGTAGAATACCCAGAGATCGGAGTCCACGGGCAGTACTGTATTCTGTCACACAGCTGGAAGGGCCGCGAGGTGAACTACAAGTACCTCACTGATGCCGTTTACAAGGCGCACGCTCAAGTCTTCACCGCCGCCCAGACTGCGAACGCGCCTATCGAGACTACTCGCAAGACCGATATGGAGATCCTGAGTATCCAAGCTCGAACAGACTTGGGTGAACAAGAGCAGAGAATCGAACGCCTTGCCCGAGAGTGTGGAGCACTGGCTCCTCGACTCGGAAGCAGCGGAAGTGATGACATCGTCGAATATCTTCTTGCCCTACGCGTAGACGTTCAGATCCTCGAAAATGGAGAAGACGGTAACGGGGGTTTGCAGAAAGCCAAGAAGAGGCTGGCTACCGCGATCGCAACTCGTGATTACGAGAAGATGGAAGGAGAGGTCTTCAAGACGCTGCTTCAAGGCGACATGGGACTCAGCCAGGAGACTGTCAAAAACATCCTGGATGAAGACCAGTCTGCCGACGAGAAATTCCCGTCTCCCGATGACGAAGTAACACAAGCCCAAGCCGTGCTCGACGAGGAGATGAAGAAGCGCGCGGCGCACGCCGAGAAGCTGGACTTCTTCCAGCGCCACGGCCACCTGCGTGAAGCGGTCGACGACCTCATCGGCTGCGTGCAGCGGTGGAAGTCGACGATCAAAGTGAGCAAGGCGATCGAGCGATCGCGCGAGATCTTCGGCCGGAACCTGTTCCCGAGGACGGAGAAGCGATATCTCTGGGTTGACTCATGCTGCATCAACCGCGCCGACGACGGCGAGTACGCCAAGTCCATCTCGGCCATGGGGGAGTGGTACAAGAATGCCGAGTTCTGCCTGATCCATCTCGACACCGAACGCGACATACCCGCCCACGCGCTCGAGGACTGGAGACTGTTCAAGTCGGGAGCCTCGCCTCCTCACTCGAATATCGACAGCTTTGGTGCTATCCTCGACTACGGCCCGCAGTGGTCGACACGGGCTTGGACGCTCCAGGAGCTCGTGATGAGCAAGACGACATTCTATGCGAATTCTAACTGGGATATGCTGAGCAGGCCAGTAGAGATGTTAGGAGCCTGGTATTATTTAGTACCATTCATTTCCCTCTATACCAATTTTGATACTAGGAACCCATACCAGCTTGCCCTTAACGATGCCATCGGCATGACATCTGTAGCAAGCTCCTTGTCTGAGTCTGGGGACGAGGTAGGTTGGCTGATTTTTGTCGTTCTCCTCTTTCACTTTCTGTTATAGGGCGCTACACAGCAGGATCGCTGACTTTATGTTAAAGCAGACTGATAAATCGAGCATTGGCAACAGAAGAATCGGTACGGCATGGAATCTCGTGAGGATTCTTGAAACGCTTGGTGTGCGGGCCCCGAGGGAGATCAACGTACAAACTGCGAGATCATGGATCACCCAGTCCATCTACGTTGCAGTATCGAGTCTGACCTCGTCAAATTCGACAGCAAACAGCAGCGGAAGGCAAGTTCTTGACAAGATCCTCGAAACACTTGCTCCATACTCGCAAGAAGAAAATCTTTCGTACGAAGAACGCGCACGACACGCCATAAACATCATTCTCAAGGGTATTGTAGTGCTCACGGAGGGTGATATCGCAGATGACAGGAGGTACATCGCGAGTTTTGGCAAGGTGCCGTACCTGAATTCCTGGCTAGGGGGCCTGAGCACAAGCAACTTCTCAACCCATAAGGTCATGTCGCTGGTGTGTTCCAGACAGGCAACCGTCGAGACCGACAAGGCGTATTGCCAAATGGGGATGCTCGGTGTTCGATTTCCCACCTTCCACGCCGAGGGCCTGACCAAAGCACTTTCAAGGTTACTGGATGAAGTAGTCATCACAGCCAATGACGTGTCGGTGTTCAACTGGACCGGCAGACAATACGGCAGCCCTATCCGTGGTAGGTCGCTGTACCCGTCGTCGCCCGAAGCGTACAAGTTCTCGCGTGACGAAAGCCGGAAGAAGCAGAAGGACAAGAAGCTCGCCGAGATCTTGCAGATCGAACGGTATGAGGTCATGAGTGACTTTCTCGCCATCCAGGGCATGCTGCTCGAGGTTACGGCGTTCGCCAAGGACCGCCAGCAGAAGAACATACCCCTTCTGTGGGTGATGGAGATAATCCGAGTGATTAAGCGACGGCCCTTTGACAAGCTGAAGCCACATATCGAGAATATCGGGAAGATTCTCAAATACATCCAGACGGCGTTCGACTCCAAGTCAGCTTTGGCATCCCCCACTGACTCAGCCGGTCCAACTTCACCGAGCGCGGATGGAGCCTCATCAAAGCAAGGACTGTACTCGCTTTCAACCCCGTCGCTGGCTTCGTTACAGTCCCAGGTCAAGATACCTTCTCTGCCAATAGGAGTACCATCCTTCCAGGCGCCCTCATTGGGCAGAAAGCAGACCACTGAGGCCGAAAAACCAGCTGCCACCCCCACGACTCAGCCTCCAAGCAAGCGGGGCTTTAAAGGTTTCAAAGCCCCTTCGATCAAAAGCTTTACTTCGAAAGACGCGGGCAGCGCAGTTTCCCCCAGCAGCCCACCTGCCCCTGAGACCCCAACTGCGACTGATGCAGCAAGTTCCCTATCACCTCCTGCGACACCCTCGGTCATCCACTCCAGTAGTACGAAGCACTCTCTAGAAGATGATGTGCTGTCTTACATACGTAGCATTGAAGCACAGGACCAGACCGGACCGTCTACTGCAGACTCGAAAACCCCGCAGCTCCCTAAACTGCCCGCCGAACTAGAAAAAGTGCTCGCGGACATCCCGTCGCGAGACTTCTCCAAGACGGCCCCCAAGGCTGAGGAAATCGAAACCATGATCTCACCGAACCCGATCATAGTCAAGAACTCAGGGATCGAGGGTTCGTTCGACATCCAGAGGGTCGTCGTCTCGATGGTGCAGCCAGAGAAGCTGCGGCGGCGGATACGGGGGGCGGCGACCGCTGACCAAAAGGTCTCGGGATGGTGCACAATTAGCACTGGGTTTGCCGTCGTGATTGTCGGTTTCTCGTGTCCGCGGGGTATCCTGGATAGGCAGATGGATGTCGTCCAGTCTGTGGAGAGGAAGGTACTTAACAAGGAAATGGGTGACAAGGAGGGTGAAGGCCAGGGTGAGGAGAGTGAGGTAGAAGCGGGAGAGGGTGAGGATCACGACCCAACGGGAATGGGCGTGGAAGAGGGGACTCGAAAATCTGCAAGACCCAAAACGCTGAGTCGCCTGCAGAGCCGCATCAGCTCGCTCCAAGAGAGCAGTGAGAAAGCCGAGTCTGCGGACCTACCAGAAGGCCCGGAACTGGAGCCATTGAAGGCCGAGGGTAGCCGTGTGAGCCGAATGATCAAGTTTGTGCAAGAACCAAAGCTCAGCTCGGTAGCGGGTGAATGGGTACTGGCCCGTTTGTCGGGAGTGCCGGGCGCCAAGTGGTTCCTGTGCTATCTCGAGCTCGGGTCGTCCGGGCGCGACTTCTACGGCCACCGGATTGCGACTGACGAGATCGACTTCCGCGACGCGAGCCCCGAGATGGGGCTCGTGCGGTACTGGGAGTACTACATGATGCAGAAGAAGCACATGCTTTGCAGCATCCTGCAGAAGCTCGTGGAGAGCCGGGACTGGGGACGTCTGCGGGACCAGGTCGGCGAGAAGCTGGGTGGACGCGTCGTGGAGGAGGCGAAGAATAGGGGGTACCTCGATTTCGTGGAGGCTGAGAAGGCGGACAGCGTGGGGAAGGAAGTCAATGCCTCTGCCATGGATAATGATGGTAATGGTAGTGACGAGGAGGAGGCGGGGGAAATGTCTGGCTTGTTGAAGGAGCTGGGTGGTATGGCGCTGACTGTTGCCGGTGCTGGGTTGATACAGAAGTTCTATGAGTGGAGGGCTGAGAGGCTCCAGAAGAACTTGAGTGCTGAGGTCCTGAAGAAGTTTCCCACCCATATGCAGGCGGCACTCGAGAGCCTGGATGACAACAAGGACCTGATGCCATCCATGTTCCATTCGGCGAGAAAGATTCATATGTTCTGAGGTAGCTAGGTTTGTTGTGGCTTCACGGGGTTGGGTGTCTCGCCTTGGGGTTCTCAACAGCAGTACCATGGCCTATCGCAGCCGATTTCGATAAATGGATCCCTTTTAAGTGCGGGCCATTGCCATTCACTTCTTTGGCAGGTTGGCATGCTGAACCAAGTAATGTTTTTCTGCTCTAGCATTCAGTTCCGGTTAACTCGACGTTCTTCGACCATTTCGATGTAAATGGGGCTTCACTGGATATTCCTTGAGACATGAGCTGACATAGGTTGAGGATACTTCCAAGGTTGAAGCCCCCAGTGGTGTAGTATGACAGTACGTCATCTTTGATAACTCGGTTCCGGCCAGAAGATACGCCGCACAAAAGCATCGTGACTGTATGCTTGCGCGCACCGCAACAATGGTTTCGTGGCTGCCACTCGGCCTGGATATTGGGTAATCTCACAACAAGCTGCATTGTAGCTTTTTGACCAACGGTAAATGAAAACTTGAACCTCACACCAGGCGTGAAGCGAGACAGTTAGGACGCCGTTCTCTGATCACATTCGGTAGGGGGCGGTTTATCGGCGTACTCCAGATAGGGCAGAGGCAAAAAAAGAGCCTGTTTCGTTTTTGTTCGCTCCATCATTTGGTATGATGTGTTATCTATCACATGAAGCATGCGGGATAACATATCAAATTTATCGTTTCCTCTTTCAATCTCGATGAGCTACATTGGAGGGCATGCTGGCCAAAAATAGAATGAATTGTGAAGTTGCATCTTATAATAAGGAGGCGAATCATCCGGGCGGGCACGACATGGCAGAAAATACTTCGCCGCGCGGGATACAGAAAACAAGATAGATTTTTTAAAGGATGGCGATCTGTAACTGGAAATGAAAGTGTCAATAGAGATGTGCAAGGCTTGAAGAAGTCCTACTGTCGGATTGGCCGTTCCAAAACGTCAGATATTCGCCGCTTGACAAGGCTACAGTCGATCTGGAAGTAGCCGACCCAGGAGACCCCGGAATGGGCTGGGCTGATCGTTTGATGGAATTGGCGATTCCCATTGGCGATCTCCTGATGTTCGTGCTTCGAGCGATCCTACATAAGATCATTCTAGATCATCGAGATTGAGTCTTCTTTTAATTGCTGCGCAATGTTGTACAGCACACCAAACAAAATAGGAACAATAACTTTCGTCCACGGTCCACGGACACGGGCACACCGGTAGACAAAGATGAGGAAACGTATTGCTGGCAACATCTACCTAGACTGAGGTAGGAAGGTAGTCGTGATGTCTACGGATAGTCCGTGCAGCCATGATGAAAGGTGTCAGCGGCTGGTAGCCCGATCTCATGATCGGCAAGTGGCACGACCTGCACGACGCTACGTCACTGGTGTATTGAGCGGCTCAGGGGTCCAACGAGACTGCGAGAGTCGCGGGGTCTTGTGCTCAAACGCGTTAATGCGGGGTCGACACTACTAAATGCGCCAGTGATTCATTGGTCAGCCCACCCCCGGCCGGAGCCCACCTATTCCTACAACTCCACTGTAATCGCCAGTTATCGGGCCATACGACCACTGGATAACAGAACCACCCCTCCATCAACTGATTCGCGGCACCATCGCCCTTGCAACATACCATCATTCCCCATCACGAACCGAAGCAGAGACCGCCAAAACGACGACATCCTGCAGTCGAGCCGTCGGCGATGCGAGGCACAATTCAGCTTGTCTTACCTCCTGCATATTGATCATCCACTCCGCTATCCCTCTTTGTTATTTCTACCCTCCGCCATTACGTCGAGCTTTGTTGCTGACGTCTGGCTATTTATGTTTATAAAAGTCTTTGATATCTCCTCTCCGGCTCGTTGAGATTCTGCTTCTCATCATTACTATCACCTACCGGCTTCGGAGAATAATTAAGAGTGAATCGCTAGATAATCTCTAGTCCTACCACTGAATCATCAAGTAAGACGAAACAACACTCAGACACCAAGTCATAATCGTCCAACCTTAATATATATAAGACCCAGCCCCCCTTTGTTATTTGTTTCTCCCTCTTCTTCCTTCTTATACATCCATAACCACTTTCAACATGGCGACAGCGTCCCCCCAGATCTTTATACCATTCAAACTTAACACTTTCGGTCAGGGGCCAGCCGCATACAAGAAGATGTCAGATCCGAAGGAGCGCTTCTTTCGCCATTTCCAGGCAGAACTGACCGGTATGGATCAAACTCTGTCACCATGAGAAGAAAGCCCATCCACGCTAACCATGCCCTTGATAGTAATCCAAGATCAGATCGATGACTTGGCCACGTTGTCACCGGTGGGCGGGGAGCGCAAGGACTGCACCGACACGATATTAGCAGGTATCTCTCGACTGTCTAATGAGGTGCTGGATGCCACCGACTATGTCCCAGCCTACGACCAGCGTGCGTATGCGCAGGTAAAGCTTGACGAAGTCCCCAGACAGCAGCAGCGATGTCTAACTGTATCATAGGCTATCAAGGCCCTGACCGAGAAACTGAACGAGACGACGGGGAAATTTTCATCAAAATCACGCTTCCAGTTTAAGCCCAGAGCCCAGAAAACCGTGACGCCAAAAGAATCACCTGTCGATCCACGATTCCACAACCCGTTGAGCACCGGTGAAACGGATTCGAATGCGCCAGCTAACACCGACGCCGAGAACCGTGACTCCGTGGCCGATCTCCCTTCATTTCCCTCCAAGGACTATAACGAGGAACTAGCACGCCCAGAGCAAAAGGGTGTTCGGAAGCCGAGTTTTTCGACAGCGAAGAACATCGCCATCTACGACCAGACTGGGCTGCACATCATGCTCCCGGCTTCTGCGTCGAGAGCGACAGCCTCGGGTAGTCTGACGAACCTGCAACGATGCATCGTTGACATGACGATTCCGACCCGAACAGGCTCGGGTGCACCGTTTGCCGGGCTGGCGCTGAAAAATATCAAAAAGAGTCTGATAATCGCCGGACAAGTGAACGGTCCTGTGCACATCACCGGTGTCGAGGACAGTGTCGTGGTGGTAGCCGCGCGACAGGTCCGTATGCACGAGTGCAAAAATGTCGATGTGTACTTGCACTGCACCAGCCATCCCATTATCGAAGATTGTTCTGCCATGCTTTTTGCCCAGCTTCCTGAACTCTACGTAAGTGGTCCCTATGCTCAATGACAGCCCACGATAATCCGCAGCTGACATGACCTTTTTTTCTACCTGTAGATCCAGAAATCAAACAAGGCAGCAACCAACCAATGGGACCAGGTCGACGACTTCAAGTGGTTGAAGAGTGAGCCGTCCCCGAACTGGAGTGTGATGCCCCAGGAGCAGCGCATCCCCGAAGACGTTTGGAAGAACACCGTATGTGGAGGCCCCAGTTTCAGCACGGACGACATTCTGCGAAAAGTTGGCGTTCTGAGCTCGTGAGAAAGAGGTTTTCGTTCGCGACCTCAAGCACGTAAGAAGCATGGACGCCCTGGATTGGAAGCGTACGGGTTTCAGAAAAGTTTGGCGCCTAGGTGTTCGTTGGCATTGGTTTTTTGTCCTGTAATAGCATAATCGCGTCCTAGCATGGCACGGCGGCACCGCAGTATCACAGCATTGCCTGCCGTATTGATGTATAATTATCGTCAGATTCGTCCTCTTGTCCTTGAATCATGCGCGGTTCCGTCCCGAAAGTTATGTGTACGACTGTAATTCCTCAATGAGCAATCGTACTGGTATCGTGAACGCCGAAAAATTAAACTCCCACCCACACAACCTTTGTACCCTCTAGTACCCTATCGTCATTTCTTCTTCTTCTTCTTCTTCTTCACCACATCCATCCATCCGTACGTATATATCTCCCTCCCCCCTTTCCCAAAGATCGATAGATTCACTCCTCCATCCGGACCACCCCTTCCTCCTCGGCCCCGGCCCCGAACCGGGCGCCGACCTCCCTCAGCCGCATCAGCACGTCCCTCTGCCGGGCCAGCCGCGCCTCGAGCTCGCGGATCTCGCGCTCCTGCTCGCCCACGTCCCGCCCCAGATCGGGCAGGCGCCGGATCTGCGCCCGCGCCCGCTGGAACCGGTGCTTCAGCGCGTCGGTCGCGTTGGGGATCTCCTTGAGCGAGAGCGAGAGTAGCTGCTCGGCGTGCGGCGACGACGACGATAGCGATAACGATAACGACGACTGCGTGTGCGAGAGGGCTTGCGAGGGCGTCGGGGCTGCCGGTGTGGCTCCGCGTTGTTGTTGTTGGTGTTGGTGGGTGTGGGATTGAGTGTGAGAAGTAGAAGGAGGAGGGGCGAGTTGGTGGTGTTGGGAAGAGGTCGCTGCTGCTGCTGGTGTGGGGCCGGCTGTTGTCGTCGCGGTAGGGGGAGCGGTTGAGGAAGATGCTGGTGGAGCGGGTGCTCGGAGGCGCGTGAGTAGATTCGCTAGCTCGGTTAGGGTGTCGAGGGTATCGGGGTTCAGGCCCTCGGGGAGCGTGAAGGAGGTGGGTGATTGTGAGGTTGCCATTTCGCGCGGTTCGTCAGGTATTTTCTTTCGTAATTGGTGTGTTCTATTTGCGGAGCTGATGGTGGTGAGGAAGGTTACGGGAGGATGATGTTAATTAGGTTTTCTGAGATGCGGAATGGATTTGCGACCGCGACGTGATCCGGTAGAGTTTTGTATGCAGACGCGAAGGCTTTGTTGGTCGGCATGGGAACCCTGACGTGTCACGATAGATTCGGGTCGTAGCCGTGTAGTTTTATCAGCCTTGCGTTGGGCTGCTGGTGCTTGGAAATGGTCACTGACAATGTTGCAGCCCGTGAGAAATGCTCGGGCCTGTCGCGTTCCTATCCACTCCGAAAGGGAAGTTCCAGACCTGCGCTGCAGGGGTTTGGTGCACTGACGTCAAACGTCGGACTTACCTGCATTGGAGGGGCAGAGGGGCGGCTGAGGGGCACGATTAATTGCCCTCTTAGTGAGGGAAAAAGACGGATCGTGTTCCGAATGATTCTGAAGCCTATTAAGGTTGTTATGGCTCTCCCATAGAAATTTGGTTTTAAAACCGAGGTTAAACAGAATTGCGACTTCGAAATCTTCCTTGGGTAGGAATATTTCGGTGATTTCAACGGCTTCAAGCGCTCAGCTGGTATCATCAGATTGTAGTAAGAGAATGGGGTGAGAGGTCTAGAGAAGCGTTAGCTTCAGGACAAGCCACCAATTTTCTGCTGGTCTGAAACCCCCACCAACATCTTACAATAAACATCTCAATTCTTCACACTCATCCAGGCCTCTCTCAACCTTCATATAAAAAAATAACGCAACATCCTTCCTCCTTCATTATTCCTATTTCCCTTCCCTACAGATCCTAGGAGAAGCAAAGAAGCATAAAATCATATATTCCATCAGAATGACTACCCCGTCCCAAAAGGCCTGCTTGAGTATGTCTACGTCCTCTACCCCACTACGTGCACGTCCTCTTCCTCCTCTCCCCAAAACAGAGCGAAAGCCCGACTACTTCGCCTTTGCCTGCTATGTGCTACTGTACCTCGAGATCGGATGGCTAATATTCATGATCCTTCGAACCTATAGTCGTGATTGACGGCTGGGGTGTTCCCTCGGCCGACTCTCCCAAAAATGGCGACGCCATCACCAACGCCAAGACCCCAGTCATGGACGACCTCTACAAGAGCTCAACCGGCTACACCGAACTCGAAGCTTCCTCCCTGGCCGTTGGTCTTCCCGAAGGTCTCATGGGCAACTCGGAAGTTGGTCACTTGAACATTGGTGCTGGGCGCGTTGTCTGGCAGGATGTCGTCCGAATCGATCAGACTATCAAGAAGGGGGAATTCGCGCAAAACGAGGTTGTTAAGGGGGTCCTAGAACGCGCCAAGAGTGGTAATGGCCGTCTTCATCTTTGTGGTCTCGTCTCTCACGGTGGTGTCGTAAGTTGAGCATGATCCATCATTCAGTTGGAGGCATACCCGGCTAACAGGCCGCTCGTCTAGCACTCCAAGCAAGAACACCTCTACGCCCTGCTCAAGGCTGCCAAGGCCGCCGGAGTTCCCAAGGTCTACATCCACTTCTTCGGTGACGGTCGTGATACCGATCCTAAGTCCGGGGCCGGTTACATGGAGGAGCTGGTCGAGAGGACCAAAGAGATTGGCATTGGCGAGATTGCTACCGTGGTTGGCAGATACTACGCCATGGACCGAGATAAGCGATGGGAAAGAGTCGAGCTCGCCTTGAAGGGCATGGTCCTCGGCGAGGGCGAAGAGAGCACTGATCCGGTCAAGACTGTCAAAGAACGATACGAGAAGGGCGAGAACGATGAGTTCTTGAAGCCCATCGTTGTCGGTGGCAAGGATGCTCGGCTCCAGGACGGCGACGAGGTGTTCTTCTTCAACTACCGATCCGACCGTGTGCGACAAATCACGCAACTGCTTGGTGACGTTGACCGCAGCCCCCGGCCAGACTTCCCCTACCCCAAGATCAACTTGGTGACCATGACACAATACAAGACCGACTACCCGTTCCAGATTGCCTTTGAACCCCAGCGCATGGGTAATGTCCTGGCCGAGTGGCTGGGAAAGCAAGGCGTCAAGCAGGTCCATGTTGCCGAGACAGAGAAATATGCCCACGTCACTTTCTTCTTCAATGGGGGTGTCGAGAAGGTTTTCGCGTTGGAAGAACGAGATGAATCTCAGGACCTCGTTCCCTCTAACAAGAGCGTGGCGACATACGACAAGGCCCCTGAGATGTCCGCCGAGGGCGTCGGCAAGCAAGTATGCAAGCGCCTGGCCGAGCAGCAATTCCCTTTCGTCATGAACAACTTCGCGCCTCCTGACATGGTTGGCCACACTGGCGTATACGAGGCCGCCATCGTCGGTGTTGAGGCCACCGACAAGGCTATCGGTATGATCCGCGATGCCTGCAAGAAGGAAGGCTACGTCCTGTTCATCACATCTGATCACGGAAACGCGGAGGAGATGAAGTTCCCTGATGGTAAACCTAAGACCTCGCACACCACCAACAAGGTTCCATTCATCATGGACAACGCTCCTTCTGGCTGGTCGTTGAAGAAGAGTGATGGTGTGCTTGGCGATGTTGCCCCTACCGTCTTGGAGTGTATGGGCCTGCCCACTCCCGACGACATGACTGGATCGTCGCTTTTGGTTAAGTCGTAAAGCGCGTTGGCGCGAACATGCGACTTTGTAGGAGGCAAAGCTGTGTTGTGTATTAGATGGGTAGCCGCGTGAAATAGAGATACCAATGAGTAAAAGGGGTCAGATCCAGATGTTGTATATCAAGAAGTGAACTTGAGGTTCCACTATCGGACCACTCGTGCCTTTTGGTCAGAAATCTCTTTGACATAATAAGATGAAGCGAACTTGAAGAGAAAAAGGAAAACCAAGAAAGGTTGCCCTCAAGGGACTCCCACTAGGTACTCGACATGGCAGGGAAGGGACTAATTGAGCTGTGTTCCGGTTACGCTTTTCTGTTTAAATGCATACTAGGATGCCAGTTTACTGCAAATTCTGTATAGAGGCACTAATCAAGCACCAGCCACCAGACCCCAGTCACTAGCCTGCTAGCCACCAGCCACCAGTCATCAGCCTCACAGGGAACACTTCCAAGGTTGTGCCACTACACGCCAGCACGCACACACACAATTCGAAATCTTGCAACTCTTAGCCCCACCAAGCGAATTTTACTCTCCTCCTTCGACCATCGTGAAGACTCTGACTCTTCACGATCGCCCAATAACGAACCATCCTTCTCCCAAGATGGATTTCGAGGACCCTCAGGAACGGCCAGAAGGCGTCACCAACATTATCAATGGCCTCGAGAGATACAACCCCGAAGCTGTCGGCAGCCTGGAGGACTATTTGCGCCACCAGTGCGAACACAGATACACGGATTGCAATGCGAATAGGACATTGCTGAAGCTGTACGTTGTCTACGCTGTCATAGGCGACTCCTCTCCATACTGTTCCCTATCCCTCTTTCCGGTGGTTCGTTCGGAATGATGAATTAACGTCAACGTTTCCTATTACCTGACGCGGTGGAGGATCTAATCAATCCTCGCCGCTGTGAAGTCTTGTTATTAGCTCTATCTGACCAACAACTTCCATCTGTGTCTCTACTCTGACTGCACCTGTCTTCACGCACACCTATCTTGCCACAAGCATTCTTGGCTAACCGGTTTGCCCCGTCGAAAAAACAGATACCAGCTTAACCCCGACCGCGTCAAGGACGAGGTGATAACCAATATCCTCGTCAAGACCCTGACGTGCTTCCCATCTCCTCAGTTCTCCCTCGCCATGCACCTGATCCCACCCCACATCCTAGCGCCGACCAACTCGCGGTCGGACGAGCTGCCCGAGGCTATTTCCAAGCTGCGCGAGCTCAACAACCAGCTGCAGGGCGCGCAGTACGCCCGATTCTGGGCCACACTCGACTCGGACGATCTGTACGCGGACCTGACGACCGATATTGACGGGTTCGAGGAGCTTATCCGCATCCGCATCGCCACTCTCATTAGCCACGCCTACCGCGAGATTGAGCTGGGCATCCTCGAGCAGTGGCTCGGCATGGACGGCCAGGCTGCCATGAAGTTCGTCACCGAGACCGCCGGCTGGAAGGTCGAGGGGAACACAGTGAAGATACCCCGCAACCCCGAGAATGAGGCTAAGAAGAGCGAGGTCCGCGAGGACGTCAATGTGGATATGTTCTCTCGGATTGTCAGGCGGGCGTGGGAAGAGGTTGCTTAGAACGCGGACGGACCGGTAGGCGAATCCATGGATGACACGAAGGCGCGTGGGTCAGGGGACCAAAAATGATTTGTCGGCGTTGGGGTTCTCATAGCAAAGCACAGCCTTTAGGGATGGATGAACGCATGGATGGATGGACTATGCCTTATGATGTGTACATGGCTATCCGAAGGCGACATGGTCGTGGGCTCAATATACCATTGTGTGGATGCTCCGTTTATGACAAGCAGAAATACACAAAAAATCAATGAACCAAGTTCACCTTGCATTTTGCTCCTGTTTCCGGTGATTTCGGCCTCTTCTATAAATACACGGTTTGCCGATTCTCGAAATAAAATCAATACTGCTTCTACTACCTAAGGACGAAATTCATACTTCTTACCATCTTGAGGCGTGTCCAGCAATGAATAGAACAAAAGCAAGCCGAGTCATACGAGTGTTTTATGATCGTATAGGCACCTAGGTAAATACGGCACACGAACATGACATGATAGTCAGTCCAGTCCGTATTTGATAAGATACTATAGGCGTACGGAAGATGGTCAAGAGACACATCACGATCACCATCCGGTCCTCCTCACTACATGTATCTTGGGACTTCCGATAAGCGAGCAGCCCCTTGCCGTAGCATATCGTAGCTTTTCAGTACTATTCAGGTATTCAGACATTCTTTTTCTTTTCTTTCTTTTTCTTTTCTTTCTTTTTCATTTCTTTCTATCTAGACATCCAAGGGGGAAGGAAACCAACCCCAGATTCCATTGACGAAAAAAGAGTTTTCCTTTTCCCCCCTCAAGAGTCTCACTTCCGTCCAACCTCCTCCTCCCACTGAACCCCGGCCCACTCCTCCAGGTATCCGACCCCGCCGCTGTCGACGCCCCGGGCCTGGCAGTCACGCTCGCACACCCCGACGATCACCGTGCCCCAGTCCATGCCCTCGAGTGAAAGCTTCTCCTCCTCCTCGTCCTCGGCCTCGAGCTCCGCGATCGCGTGCGGGCACAGCTGCACCTCGAACGTGCGGGGCGCGCCGCAGTTGGGGCATCTCGGCATCCCTCCTGATCCCCCTTTTCCCCCTCCTCCTCCTCCTGTCGCCGCCGTAGTAGTAGTAGTCAAGATCTTCGCGCCGTCGGGCGCCGCGCCGGCTAGCTTGACGCCCACGGCGTCCGTACGGCTGTACAGCAGCGGCGAGCCCCCGAACTCGTACCGGATGCACTGCTCCGGGTTCTGCGCCAGCCGGTCGGCGAACTTCTGGAACGCCGAGTCCATGCTCGACTCGAATACCTCGCGGTCCTCTCTTCCGCCTCGGCCCGAGGAGGAGGAAGAGGTAGTCGGGTCGTTGTCGATGTCCATGCGCGTTTGCTGCGGCACGGATGCCGGTGTCGGGTCTAGCGTCTCGTAGTCGGCCTCGCTGAGGTAGGCGGGCGGATACGGTTTTGGCTGGGCGGATTCCTCGGGCCAGGGTTCGGGGACGGGGGCTGTGGCTGGTTCGTTATGTTGGGGGTTGTTGAGGGAAAGGGTTTCGGCGAAGGTTTGCGGGAGGGTGGTTAGGTCTTTTTCGGTCTGCGATTCGGGCTTCGGTGGTTCAGGTTCGGACTTGGGTTCTGGGTTCTTTGAGGTGGGCGCAGGATTACTGCTGAAGGGGTTCCCCGTGCTCGTAGGGGTCGCGAATGGGTTACTGCTTGTCCCTCCTGCCGAACTCGAAGTCGAGAACGGGTTCGCCGAGGCGGAACTATTGCCCATCGTCTTTGCGCCGAAGAGCGTCTCGCCTAGGTTCGACGGCGGCTTAGGGGCAGGATCCTCCTCCCTCTTGGGCTTCGGCTTCTCCTCTCTCTTCTGATTCTTCGCCGCCGCGGCCTCCTGGACCCCCGGGGCTATCCGCACGCTGCGTAGAGCGCGGATGCTGCCCTCGCGCCGCCGGCAACTCTTTCTCCTGCACGCGAAGACGTATAGACGGCGCTCGTGGCCGGGGAATCGGTCGGGTAGCTCGCCGTTGAGCTGCAGGAGGAGAACCATGAGGTCCTTGCAGATCTTGCATCGTGCGAGAGCGGCCGAGGGCGGTGTGTTGGCGTCTAACCAGTCCTAAGGAACATTTGTTAGCCTGTACCCTCAAGCGTGTTCTGATGCCGGGTTTGTTTACTTACCGGTCGGCCACCCAGACGGCTCGTGGGATCATCGCCCGGGTCTTTTGAGGCATATCCTAGGAGCACGTTCGTCTCGGTATAATCACCGTCTTCGCCCTCGGACGAGTCGCTATCGTAAGGCGCCATCCTGTTGTTTCCTAAAATCTTCCAGCGAGTACCCCTCGCTCGTCCACCCCTCGAACTTTTTTTTTGTTTCCCCTCTTATCAGCAGTGGAGGGGTAGGTTGACCTTATCATCCCCCCTCGTGGTCCGTGCCCGCTCCGCTTCCTTCTTCCCCTTAATTCAGGGGCTGATTAGAGTTAGTATTCGATTCCAAACAGCATCCCTAGGTCCGACACTTCTCTTCTGGTGACCTGCAATAATTATCGTGGTGCTTACAAAGAGTAGCCTCTATGCGATGATGGCTCTGCTATTTGTTTCTTCTTATCCGGCCTGCCGTCGATGGCAATCCAGCAAGTGTCTCGAAATATTCGAGGTCACCCCTCCTTTTCTCGTGTCTACCTGTGCCAAAGAATGATTGATGAACACGACTTGTGTAGATTTTGAAACACGCTTTCATTGCTTTTGGAATCTTCAAATATCATGTTTTATCCCGCTAAATTTGGCGAACCCATTTTCCACGTTTCGCCGCTCGTGGCTTCGTTCATACTTGTTTCTCCAAGTGATTGCCGCTTGGGGAGATGAGCACTCAGGCCATCATCCGCTGCCCGCGGCGGTTTGCCATCCAGCATACTAACTAGGAGCATCATCTCCACTACTCGAGTAATCGAACAGAAGGAACATGCCGTTCTTCTTAAACTTTGGCAAAAGACTTATCAGAGGAGTCCATCGCCCGAATAACGGAACACCGTTCTTGCCAAACGGCCCCGTTTCCATAAAATCGTGTAGATAGATCCGCTCACGCCGCTTGATCCGCTTGTCTAGAACCTCGATATCCCTGGCGTTGTCGATGCCCCAAGTCACGCGTGCCTTGCTCTGGCGAAATGCCTCTAGAAGCTTTGTGAACATCACGGTCACGGAGCCTATCGTATCCATCGCTATCTGGCCCTCGACCCCCGAGAGGTGGTTCAATAGCCTTTGGAAAAGCAAGGGACCTTGATCAGGATCGAGGTACATGCTCAAACCTTCCGCAATGATTAATGTCGGTCGATCTTTCGGGATCTCCTTCAGCCACGCGTCCTCTTCCATGATGGAGGCAGTGATTAATTGATAGTCCCCAGGAGGAGATGCCATCAACCCTTCATACAAAGAGTTAGCACCATTGCGCGCAAAGGCTGGCGAGATCTTACTACGTTGACAGGGAGGCTGTCACGGCAGAACAAGAGAGATATCACCACTTACGTTCTCGAAGGCTCGTGACTTGCGGCCGGTCCACGTCAATCCATCGCACATCTGCCGTCCGATTTATGCGTAAGTTGCGACTGTCCAGACCACACGCCAGATGCAGCACCGTAACCTTGTCGTGCGCATCGATAAAATCTTGGCACCAGACGTCAATCTGTTTCGATCTGCCGGCGATATACTTGACGTAGCGGTCGTCGAGCGTGAACAGGCTCCGGCTGAAGTCGCAGTCGACCTTGTTGATGACCTGCTGCGCATACACGTCCCCCAGGATCGGGTTTGGGGACGCGGCGTCCCGGACGCGCAGGTAGAGCACCATGAGGAGCGTCTCCTCCACTGGGCTCAGCTCAACCTTGCTCGACGATGTCGAGGGTAGGTTGCCGTCGCCCACGGACATCGTGGAAGACTGCCTGCCGAGCAGTGACGGCGCCTTCTCGCCCGCGCCGACGACGGCGCCGTGGGGACCATCCTTAGCTACCGTATCTACGCCTGCCATTTTGCGAACCGAGCTTTCCGAAAAGCAGTATTGGTCCAAGAACAACCATTTGGACGGAGTGACGAGGTAGTATTATTATTTAACCAAATCTAACTACTTATTTTCTCTTCGAACGTGGTCGGTTCACAAGGGGAACAGGGGAAGGCGCATCGGCGCTCCACTCGCGTATCTTTTCCCGATTCCCGGGAGCCCGGTTTTCGTCTTAGCGTCCTAGCCAACAGGATGGCATTGGTTAAAACATCGGACTCCAGGCCCGTTTGAGATCAATATCGAAACATCCTTGTCCGTCGTGAGCCTGCTGTTCTGGTCATGGTTCTAAAGGCCGGCCCGCCGGCGCTTACACAGTTACCGAAGAGTTACCGAACGCTCTGCTGGTCGTTTCTCCTCTATGAGAGGTTGGCTTTTACTAGAATTGTGACTGGAAACGGAAAGCCATGTGGACAACAGTTGTCCACGCGACGACCACGGTAACCATCCACTTTAGTCAGCAGGGTGGTGCTCCTGACAGCTCGACTTACAAGGGCTATAAGCTGATGGAAAAGCAAGACACTCGGTTTCGTGCTTTCCGCATGCGAGCGGAAGGAACAGAATTTGAGTCCTTTGAACGTAATACTCAACAGGCATCCGCAGTTACTTAAGTACGAAGAGAACTTATGACACACTAAACCATCTACGGCACTGTGGTAAGTTGACTGTCTGAGGAAGCCACCAAAACAGTCCGGGAGGAGCTGGAAGGCTGTGGTCTGCACCTGTAAAAAATGTATACATTGTGCAACTGATTGTTTTACATACCGTAAATACAGAGCTCAAAAATTGTTGTTGAGGCCTGTGCGGAGGCCTCGCCCCTTATTGTTCTATCTCGCCCTGTTGGGTTATTATTATCCTTGTGTGATGCAAATTACAAAAGGCAACCATCTATGAAAGAGCACTGGATCTATGATAATGATGTTAATGTGGTGCAATTGCATTGCCCAAGGAGGAAATAGTCTAAAGGGGGATGAGAGAGCATTGTTAGACTACCCGCGAGACCCAGGGATAGATGGATTTGATCTTTGAAGGTTGTCTGAGTGGAAAGGTACGCTTTTGGTAAAAGTTTGATTTTATTTCAGAGGAGCTGGACTAAACGTAAACTCCAGTAAGCGAATGTACCGCCATTAAACAACAGCCTTGTTCATAAGTCCAAAACGAACACAATTTTTCCTTGATATCATATCAATAAACCTTTGCTGAAGTCCACTGCTGTCGCAATTCCTCATTCTTGGCGGAAAGGTCTCATGATTGCAACAACATTTGATTCTCGTGATAGCTTCGCCACGTTATTAGTCCAGGATGTGAGAGAAGAGAAATCGGGGTGCTGGTCTTACATCGTAGACACGCTCTTCTCCTACCTCTCGAATTGACCAGATGTACCCGGCGAAATAGACCTTCGTCTTTGAAGCCGAAAGATCAACTTCACGGCCATGCTCTTTGAAGTCGTCATGGGCGTCTTCCACCTGAACTAAGTCTGAGCGGAAAGCGAAGAACTCCCCATTGAGGTGAACGTGTCCGGGGCCGATATCTCGAATATACAAGGGATGGGGTCCGGGGTTTTGCAAGCTGCCGTCAAAAGGGATTCTCCTGCAAAATATGCCGAGCCCTTTCGCATGCGAGTAGACGCATAAAGTGCAGTCGAGGTCCCAAGGCCAAACAAGATGCATCCCCTCGATACTACATTTGTCGAAGTATTGATTCAGGAAACCCTGAACAGCCGAAAACGTGTGTTCCGGAGCTCCCCACGACATGGTGTGGTTTTCGGCTACTCGTCTGTGGGCTAGAGTGTCTGTGTTTTGAAGGCAAAAAGAGGTGGTGGTCCTCCTTCATGCAAGCAGAAGGGTAACTGTGGTTTTGAAAATCTCGACCCGATCTGTAGCATGCAGTATAGTTTCTAAAAGCTCAGATCGCTGCTTTCACGTTTCAATGCTGAATATTGTCTCTCAAGAGATAACCACCCTTCATTATTGTGGCAACGGAAAAAATCAGTTGTACAGGAGAATAAAGGGAATAGAATACCAGGGAATAGATACCTCCTGTAACGAGAAGGATTGTACGGAATATAGGATTGACCATGTATAGTTGCTGAGATTCCTCATCGAGACATGAAATATGTGATGATCAATTTATTCATCAGGGGCCTTGCTCATGCCGGTTTTCGAGTCATGGTTAATCTACCATATTGCACACCCCTAGTGATCACGCGAGGTTTCTCATTTGAGTGTGTTTCACTGAATCAACAATGAGTAATTTGCACACTGTGTGTCATGCGCCAGGTAATTGTTTCGATCTTTGAAGCAAGCAGATACCAGACAGCAGGCCTGTGACTCGCAGTTTCTATCCACGAAAGGCTTAGAGATTGATGCGGAGTAATGCCCGCAGCAAGTGATATAAGCATGTTGATGCTGAGCAATTAGATTGCACACCAAAGGCAGTGACCCAGAAGGCCAGCAGAGAACAAATCAACTCATGCTATACAAGAGACTGCGCAGAGGCCTTGCCCCTTATTGTTCTATCTCGCCCTGTTGGGTTATTGTTATCCTTGTGTGATGCAAAACACAAAAGGCAACCATCTATGGTACAGTACCGCTATTGAATAATAGCCTTGTCTTTCCCGCGTGACTTCCATCTTCCCTTATCCTATATCAATCCTACGTTGCTCCAAACCCCTTATTACTAGTGTATCACTGCGACGGATAGACAGCTGTGCATTATTTATTAGTGTCAAATGTAAGGAAGAAGTAACCGTGACCGGAGACCTACATCATGCACTGGTGTTTTGGATGCATCGCAGAATGACCAGCGGTACCCCCCGTAAAAGATCCTGATTTTGGCTCCCGTGACATGACCTGGATGGTTCGATCCCCTCTCAACTTCTCTGAAGCTTTCTTCCATTGTTTGTAGCCGAAGGAGAAATTCATAGACCCTCTCTTTTTTGTATATATGGCGCTCATCGATATCACCGGCCCAAGCTGGATCAGGACCAGGATCTTCCGTGTTATTGTCGAGCTGAATTCTCTCGCAGTAGATCCCGACGTTATCTGGTTCATGGTGGATACATGTTCCGCAGTAGATGGTCTTCCAGGGCCAAGCGATATAGAAAACACCGTTCCTGAAGTATTTCAGGTAAAAATTCGCGGTAGTTGGGAACAGAGTCGTGTTAGGCTCCGGCGGAGGCATGCTGACATTCCTCAGTAGGTGGCTTTGGGTTTTTGTGTACGTGTTATGCGCGCAATGGCAAATGGGGTTTGTCTTGTGGCCTAGTAGGAGGCTCACTGTAGCCTGTGGCATCAGGAAAATGCCAACTTTCGTTGCAGTGTAGTGTAGAATTTATAGGCGTTCAAGTTGACATCGACCGTCGAAGCCTGTCTAGTTTTACTTGCGGCATGATTCACACCTATTGTGCTTGCCATTTGTAACTTGTTTCATTTGAGACATGAGACATGAAATGATCAGATAAACAGACATATGATAAGAATATTCGAGACCATGAGCTTGATCTGTGGAACATGATATATCTTACCTGAAGCTTAATATATTTTCTTATATTTAGTCACTTCGGAAGTTTTGTTAACAGACATAATAGTAATGGAAGCTTTTGTTATCCATGTTAACGTATAATGTTTTTTTTTTCTTTTGGCCGACCCAAGGATGACTTGAACACCCTTGCGTGCCATCCGCTCGTGTTTGGTCATTTCATTTCATATTTCTCAAAGATACGTAGTCACACTTCCGTACACCTTGCTTTCCCCGCCCTCGCTAAATGTTTCAAGTACACGCGCAGCTGGACTCTCTGTCACGGGCATGGAACCAACTCGGACTAATGACTCCATATCACCCAACGGTGCCGTTAGGAGTCATCTCTTTCCGCCACTGTAGAAACCCTAGCCATTAAGCCCATGTTTTGCAGTATATTTATTAATGTTGTAGTGCCGCAGGTTGTACAACCCAGCACGATCAATCCCAGCTTTCCAGGCAGCGGGGGCGGGGGCGATGGTATCTCTAGGCCGGTGGTGGCCTCTTTTGTTGCGATTATTAGCCCGGTATTGTCATTGTTTCCTTGCCCTAGGGCTTGTAGAGCTCTGCTGGAGTCAGAAACGCCATGTGCATAAGGTGAACAGGCTGGTCATACTGCTTTCGAACTTGGCACAAGAAACCGAGCCATGTCTTGTTGCCTGATGAGTTTTATAACTCGAGGAATTTGCCCGGCTTAATAATCCCAAGACGTACTCTTCGTGGGTGACGTTGAGACTACTGTAATGGTTGGCAGTGGCCTCGAAAAGCTTTTACGGTATATTCACCATCCTCTCATTTCAATACAGGTGGATAGAGGTTAAGCTCAAAGGGTGTTCGAATCACTCGACCATGACCAGGAAAAAGTGAGGCTGAAGGGTGTTGGTGGGCGGAGAGGATGGATGGCATGCTGCAAGGGGGTTAACCCGCACCAACATCATCAAGATTTGGACGCCTCTACCAGGCAAATCAGCGTCAGTGATCCGACTGCGAATTCGAAGAAAAAAATTTTCATTGGTTCGATAAAACTTCGAGTGCGCTGTGGGTTATATATACTCCTTCACTAGTTAAATGGAAGCCTGGCAGCTTAGAAAACCCACCACCCCTGCACGCATCATTGGCAGCGTAGGGATGATAATCCACACATATATCTAGGCGCCCCCTCATCTACCGTCTTACTGTTAGCCAACCCCCTTCCTTCCGGCGCTGATCACCGCGTCCTGCATTGTCATCATCCACATGTGAACTGCACGTTATAAGGACAGAGCCCGAATGTAAGACATCTGGTCAGGGAAGACCAACATCGTTGCTTCGCTATACAATTAACATATTCGAGTCCAATATTCCCCATCATCATGGCTGGAAGTGAAGTTGTCAAAGCTTTGCAAAGAGCCTTCCCAAAGGCCCAAGTGGTGCTTCCTACTACTGACGAGTTCTCGACCCTCAACGCGTCATATCTTTCGAAGGCACAGGCCGAACTCCAGCCTATCGCCATTTTCCTCCCCAAAGATACGGATGATGTTGTCAAGTTTGTACGCTTCATCGGGCCCTATGCACTCCAGGGCGGCGTGAAGTTCGCCGTGCGAGGGGCCGGGCAGCAACCGGCGCTTGGATGCAATAACGTAGACGGTGGCATCACTGTCGACTTGCGCAACTTGACCGGCATCCAGCTCAAAGACGATGATACAACTGTCTCAATTGGCGCAGGCGAGCGCTGGGGGAACGTCTACGCTAAGCTCCAGGAGAAAGGACTTGCTGTCACCGGTAGTCGGTCGAGTATGGGCGGTATTGGTGGGCTTGCTCTTTCTGGTAAGGATTGATGGCATTTCCCCTTCCATAACCTGCTAAGCCCATGTTTGGTTACTTACTCGATCTGTAACAGGTGGCCTCTCGTTCTTCTCCACTCGAGAAGGCTTCATCGCGGACAATGTGACCAATTTCGAGGTCGTACTGGCCTCTGGAGAAGTCACCAATGCGAACATTCACGAGAACACGGATCTGTTCGTCTCTCTTCGCGGAGGTGGAAACAACTTCGCCATCGTTACCAGGTACGACATGCGAACCTTTAAGCAGGGCAAGTTCTGGGGCGGGAGCGTCTTCTACTTTCCCAACAGTTTCCCCAGCCAGCTGGAAGCCTATGTGAAGGAACTAAACGATCCGGAAGCGACAAAAGAGACACATATCATGCTCGGTGCCGGGTATAGCGCCGCCTTCGCGCAGGTCAGCGATATTATGTGCATGAATCAGGTGTATTATACCAGGGAGGTGGAGAACCCACCGGTGCTAGACCCCTACGTCAACATGCAGCCTCAGATTGATCAGATGAGATCAGTTCGCATGCTAGATCTCGTGAGTGCGGCAAATGAACAGACCAACCATGGATCATCAACCTCTAGGTAAGACCTTCATGCCTCGTTTTTTCCCTGTCCATCCTCCAGGACTAACTTGGCTATCTTCCATAGAGTCTCGTACCTCAACACCACCGTCAAGGCTGATGTGCCCACGTTGATGGCAGCATATGAGATATATGTGAACGCCCTCGGCCCCCTCAAATCTATCGAAGGCCTCACCACCTCGCTCACCCTCCAAGCCTATCCCGAGTCTCTTCTAGACAAGACCGCCACAGCCGGCGGAAACTCATTGGGAATCGATCCCCTCGATGGGCCACTCATGTCCATTCTGATACTGTCCTTCTGGCAGAACAAGGGAGACGATGACAGCATTCACTCGACATTCAAGGGCGTCATCGAAGCTGTTGATAAGGATGCAGTGAAGAGGGGGACCGCAGTGCCATACAAATACATGAACTACGCAGCACCCTTCCAAGACCCCATTGGATCGTATGGCGAGGAGAACAAGGCCAAGCTGCAGGCGACCAGTGAGAAGTACGATCCCGAGGGTCTGTTTCAGAAGGCTGTTGTAGGGGGCTGGAAATTATTTGACTAGACGTGGATATAGGCATACCGTCCATGGAAAGTATTGTGGGAATACTTGAAAGCTTTCTTTCTCATTGCACAACTAGACTAGTCTGCTGTTATCTTATCATCGTGTGCTCTTTGATCAAAAATATCGTACTTACTTAGGTTCTTAGGCATGTATATCTACCTTGTAGGGGTGATTATACAACGCAGGTGGTTCCTGCTGGCAATCATGATGAAAACATGTAACCCGAAGTCTTCATGCGGCCTAGTAAGTTCGCTAGGATTTATCTAGTGCGTTTGGTAAGTATTCTGCTATTCGATATCACTACAAACCCCTGGTAGCTTTTTTTTTTCTTCGCCTAGCCAATGGCATGGCTTTCCCATAAGGCGAGCATACGCATACGAGGGCAACGTTTGACTTGATTGCGGGGTTGGACTGGCCGAACGCGGTCAATGATGAGGTGGGTGCCGACTGTACCGCGGCGGTGGAGTAGGTAGTGTCTCGCTGGGTGTAGGACGCTTGTTGGGAAAGCGGCTTGGAGGCAGCAGATGCTGCAGATGTTACAGGGTGTGGTGGGCTCGTTGGAGCGGCGTTATGAGTATTTGGGTTGAGGTCAGTGTTGAAGACATGCCAGAACAGTCGGGTACGTGGTTCTCGATTAATACTACATACAGTGTTATCTTGTCAAACAACAGTCCTGCCGTGACTTGGCTTTATGATTATGGTGATGGTTGAGCGATTGCGTCGACGGTAATACATGATGTAACATGAGCATTCACCATCTCAACGACCCCGTGGGCCGGCATTATCCCTGGCGCCCTCCAGCCTGAACAATGTTGAACCACCCGTCCTTCGCCCAAGTAGCAACGGTCCTCAATAGCCTGATCGTCTGCGGAGCGCCCCATCGCAGTACCCATCTGCCAATGCGTTCTGGCGTCTCGGAATCCAGTTATAGCACAGCGAGCCGCGGCCTTGAACCTCGCCGCTCAGATAGGCGGCCTCCTCAATCAGGTCGCGGTTGACGACCGGGGCGCCGTGGAAGTTGACCCAGCCGTTCTGACGCCAAGTAAAGTACCATTCGGTCATGCATCCGACCACGTACCGGGAGTCGGACTTGATCACGACGTCCATGCGGGACCAGCCGCGCGACTCGAATTCCTCCAGTGCCCACTTCAGAGCCAGGATGGCGGCGGTGAGTTCGGCTCGCTGGTTGGTCGGCCAGTACTCTCGGTTGTCCACGTCGACCGTCCTGGCGCTATGATTGCCGCCGGGAAGACGCAAGACGGCTGCGGCCACCCCGACCGAATGAGGGCTGCCGTTGCCGCGACAGCCACCGTCAACTTCGAACTCCAGCGACATGGTTGTGATCCAGGTGTTGAGGGTCCTTTGATATGGCTTGTCAATACGGCTCGAGGGGCAGTGGTGAGAACTAATACCTGAGAAAATGAGATGAGAATGTCGATACTGAGTAGTGGATTTTTTCCCCGAAGTGATGTAGCAGTAGTTGTCGGTGTCTTGTGCTTATGTGGTGAGAGGAAATTGCAAGTGTAGATGTAAGCATTCGAGTCCAGACGAGAGACTCTCCACCGAGATTTATCGAACTTTCGCCCTTACTCACCCAGGCAATCCTGGGGCGCAGCGTTGCCAGGGATCAATCTGTCTAGTGTCGCTCGTTTGACTGTGGCATGGCTGGTCAACCGGATGATGAAGTTGACAGGAGGACCGTTGGGGTGACGTGTGCTTTTTTAGTTTTTGCGAGAATACGGAAGTTGCCTCGGGAAGACAGGCGTCCAGAATGCGTAGGAATCTGGGAGAAGGAGTTCCCCTGTTACGACGCCCGTGCAGAGCAACAAGCGCGATGCCCAGTGCCTTCCGGGGAAATGACAAAAGGAATGGGTATCACCGGTGCCTATGCCACGATGGTTACTTGGGGAGATTCAAATTTCAACCAATAGACGGAAATTCTTGACATGGTCAAACGCTCCATGGTCTAGGTAGGTACTAAACCAGACAAACGGCGAAACGAGGTCCCAGACAACCACAAGACATGCATCTTGAAGCAGGCATCAGTCTCCTGCCTACATTCAGGTAGAGGTAAGGTTCTTTATAACAATGACGTAGATTAAAAAAAGTATATACATGAATCCTGCAACGCATTCCATACCCCCCGTTTTTCCAAGGCTCAAACATTATCTACTCGCTCATCGAGCAAAACCGCCCACCTCCTACATCGTCTGAAACTCCCGAATACAACCCGAACCCGATTTAAGCAGAATCAGGCAGAGAGTCAATGGTGATGGTCACCTCGTCGACGACCTGGCCACAGACCAGGGTAGGACCACCCCCGGCGTGGCAATACACAGGCACCGTGCCCGCGCCGTAGAAGCCAACACTATCAATCTCGGGTTAGCATTGCCTGTTCATATCCCATCCCAGCGAAGGTGGATGGATTATAAAACTTACCCAACACCCAGGGCGTGGTACAGGCGCAGGGTGTAGTCGGACAGGCCGTTGCCGGGGTACAGGGCGAACGAGTAGGCAGATCCGCTGCAGCTGATGACCTCTGACGGGACGCCGGTAGAGCCCTGGCAGTACAGGTCGGTCGCGTCCTCGCCGCTGAGGTAGAAGGACACCCCGTCGACGACCCCGTTCGTCGTGCCGTTGAGGAGCTGCTGGTGCACGGAGAAACTGGTCACGGTGACGTCCTCGGTCATGTCGCCGTCGGTCTGGGGCGCCGGCCGGGCCAAGGCGGCGGTGCCGAAAAGAGCGGCGCTGGCGGCGGCGGCGATGAAGCGCATGGTGATTGGGTTTGGAGTAGGTATGTTGTTGTTTTGAGACTTTCACGAGTGATGGTAGTTGTTTTCTTAAGTAAGCTGCCTTGGATATGTATTGGAAGGTTATTGTGCAACAAGAAAGCCGAAAGGGAGACTACCTATTGTTATTTATGCCAATGTCGCCCTTTGCCAACGTCCCGAGAGCCCGGGCAATGGTCCGCATGAAGCACATTCTAGCAGCGTTCTATTAGACGTCATGGCGAGACTTCGGGTTGGGACCAGGGCTAGGTAGCATCAGTGTGTTGACGAGTGGAGTGATTGGCTCCGATCATTACCGTTCGTGGGCATCGCTCCCGGCGACGACATGAGGGTCCGATGGGCCGCCAGGGTCAATACGAGATTGACTACAAAGTATACGAGATCGCCTCCGCTCTCTTTGCCGTCAGCCACTAGCTACGAAATAGCCCAACGGCTTTTGTTGGGTTAATCTGAGCTGCCAGCGGTGAAAGTTGTATCGGCGAGGGTCTCCGCTGCTTTGCTTTGAGTATCTAACCGTCTAACGGCCGCAAACGACTATCGTCATAATTGCCTGCTCGGAGCGCCTCGGCAGCTAGGTTCCTGACCGGTCGTAGCTGCGCCCTGGAGCTAGAACTAGCTCAACGGTGGACCATTTGGTGATTGGCTGCCTTACCTAAACCGTTACGGCCTGGCTCCGGTGCCAGTCATGTAGGATACTCCTAGGGTCGATCACCGCAAGATTTTGTATCCAAAAGTTGGGTCTATGGAACGTCTAAGGCCAAGCAATGCGAACCTAAAAGCAACGATCAATGACATCTACAACCTTCGATCGTCCTACCGAGGTTCCATTAACCCTCAAAAGATGACCCTTCCAAATGCTGAAAAGTCTTGCAGATGAACCGAACACACTGCGAAGGAGGTGGCGCGGTTTCGAACACATGATGCTATGAAATCACTTCCCTCATAATATTTCTTTGAGCCTAGGTCAAGATGAAATACCTAAAGCCAAAACAACTATAGAACTCCCGTCGTTAACACACAATGACTTCAATGTTACCCGTGCCACGCCCCAGTTTTGTTTTAACTGGTGAGCCCAAGCGATCGCTGTAAAAACTGGGGCGTGGCACGGGTATGGGAGAGTGCAGTTGTCCCTCTGGGATTTTGCTCTACTTTTTGTAGAGCATCGGCTCTCCAAACTCTTTTGATAATCACGAACCGTATTACTACTGTTGTAGTTTTCAATCATTCTAACCAGAGTCCTGTAGATGCGGGGAACGATGAACCAAGCGGAATGTCCATAGAAGCCCTTCAGATAATCCCTGCTGCTTTTACCTGCTATAGCATGCGTCTGCGTGCTTTTTGTAAGTCCATTTGATAACTATCTTGTGAGCCCACAAACCAGGCAGCTGGTTTGGTCTAGGTTAACTGCGGGCAGGCGATGAATGCTCTCTTGCCAAATGTCAGAGTAGCTTCGTTTTAGATCAGAGATCAATGGTTGAATGCGATGAATGGGAGTCTTACTTATAACACACAAAATGGGTGGCTTTCCGTCATCTCACGGAAACGTGGAACACGTGAGCCTGCAAATCTATCTCCAACAGACACTAAAGTGATTTTGCGGGGTCCCCGTACGAGTACTTACGTTAGAAATAATCAACGTTCAAGATCTATTAGCTTCCCCGACCTGTGCCCTTCACTCGTTATAGGTGATGAGAACAGGACCATTGGCCGACGCAAATCCCTTTCCCATCTTCGATGTTAGCTGCGGCGATGCGTCTGTTAGACACTTGGGCACACGCAAACACGGATGCTTCAGGATACATATAACACTCGTGTATTCTTATCCTATTCAAGCAAATCTCCTGTAACATTGAGTACCTATGGAAGTCCCGGCCGTATGAACTAGCTGTTTGAGTGTCCTCTGGAAGGAGAAACTTATCTTTATATCTTGATAGTTCTCTTGAGCAATGGCAGCCAGCTAACACGACTGCACCAGAAAAAGGGGGGATGCGTGAAAGAGTGATATAGCACAGAATTATCAACAGCGTATCAGCCAACAAACCTGCCAGCCTACCTCACCTAACCCGACCTGCCTCTAAACATCTCGCCCCGCTCACGAAACTCTCAAGCTTCATTATCTCGGGACGCCCTCAATCACAAGGGAAGACACAATTGAAAATTATTGAGTCCATGAACCACATTGACTCGTTGCTTTATATGATGACAATACTGACCCCATGGCCACCCGATGGGTTCTCGTAGGCCTTCACCTCTCTTATTATATGCGTCACATACTATGTATATTCCAAATAGCTTAATATATTAGATGAAGCACATCCGGCACGACCAAGGCTTTCATGCCGGAACAGTTATGAACATTTGGAGATCTTGCGTGAATCATGAGCTGCAAGGTTTCCACGAAGCCAGAGATGTGTGTGATATCAGAAACTATATTCTATGAGATTATGTCACATTAATTCCATAGAAATGCGTTGCGGTTGGTATCACAAATTTTGAGTATCTAGCTGGCTGAAAAAAGAGACAAAAGAACTTCTGCAGAAATGAATGTGGGAGAGCGCTGTGTAGAATACTAACCTGACACTCCAGCCAAAATTGGTAGGGCTAGACGTACCCCTGATCTTGAGATTCCAGGTGGGACCTGATATCGATGTCATGCGACAGAATCGCCGGTTGAGTCACACGGCCGGTGATACCCGCTTCCTTCGTCCCAAAAAAATGGACCACCCGTCCCACAAACACCAAGATTACTTGTTATAGCCGAAAGGGCCCGGCGTTATGAAGCTCTGATATCCTCGCGTCGACACGTGAGTACGTGTCACACCTTGCGAGTAGTGCCATGGTTGGAGCTTGAGCTTGCGCGTGCTCCAGTGGCTCCAATATTGACACCATCGACACATCGGCATAATTACCGTCTACCAAGCCCAAAATGGTTCTGCGGATGTTCTGCCCGCCGGTGACTGATTGTCGATAGCTCCATACAAGACGCTAATGCTACTGACTTGTCCTCATTACTACCGCGGGCTGGGGCGCTGAGTTCCACTAGAATCCACTGCGCTCGAACTATTAGCGAGATATGGGGATTCTAGATAGGAGCTCGGCGTGTCAGTCTGTCATTGTACATGGCCCGCGAATATCAGCAACGGGGCGTGGCATCTCGGGTATGTATATATTCAGTCACATCCTCCTCCATTCTATGTCGTTCAAATCACGTAACTCACAATTCCTAGTCGGTAGAGAGCACCCCAAGTCTCAAAGATTCTCGTCAAATATACAATAACTATCACCCTCTTATTCGAAAGCGTCGCGTCTCTCACATAATATCAAGATGACATTGTCAAGCGACCTCACCATCAACCCGCAGGCCTTCACCATCAGGAAAGACGTCGAGCAGCTCAACCAGGTCCTCTCGCAGCAGACCGCCAAGGGCGAACGATGGTACGAGATCGGCGCCCCGAGATACCGGGTCATGTGGGAAGCCGGCGAGACCTGGCTGCCCAAGCCGGTCTTCCTCCCAGGGGCCCAGGACGCCGATATCCCGTCGCGTGACCCGGGCCGGACCATCCCCGTCCGCGTCTACCAGCCCGACGGCGGGAAGCAGCCCCGGGGCCTACTCTTGTACTTTCACGGCGGCGGCTGGTGCCTCGGGTCGCATACGCAGTAAGTGTGAACCAAACCCCCCCTCAATAAGACGCACTCTGGGTTATATCCCGTCCTCAAACTAAATGACGCAAACCCTCTCACCCACTCACTCATCCACCCGCACAGCGACGATGCCCTCCTCCAGCGCCACGCAAACACCTCCTCCCTCATATCCATATCCGTCGGCTACCGCCTCGCCCCGGAGTCGCCCTTTCCCGCCGGCCTCGAAGACAGCATCGACGCAGTCCGGCACTACGCAGCGCGCGCGCGCGACCTGTACGGCGTGCCCCTCGCCTTTCTGCGAGGCGACTCGGCCGGCGCCACGCTGGCGCTGCAAGCCGCGGTAGCGCTCCTGCGGCAGGATCCCGGCTTCCTCCAGCTCGCGGACTTGCTCTTGGGGTACGGGTGCTACGACCTGAGCATGAGCATGCCCTCGCGCCGCCTGGTGACGAGCGACATATTCCTCACCCGGGACGCGCTGGCGGCCATGCGGGCGGCCTATCTACCCGGGCGCTCCGCCGCCGAGATGCAGACCGCCGAGGTGTCGCCCCTGTACGACGGGGGGCTGGCGGCGGCGGCGGCGCCGCTGGGCGCGAGGAGACTGCCGCCGGCGCTGTTCATGTGCGGGACGGAGGACGTGCTGTTCGATGACAGCGTGCTCATGGGCACCAGGTGGACGGCGGCGGGCGCCGAGGCGGTGGTGCGGATCTTTGGAGGCGCGCCGCACGCGTTTGATCGGATCCCGGGGACGAGAGAAGCGCAGGAGGCGGAGATGGCTGTGAACGCGTTTGTCGAGGAGAAGTTGGGTCGTTTTTGTCAGTAGTTAAGGGGGCGTAAGATGTTTTCCACTGCGGTAAAGCTCGAAAGGGAACAAGTATTAGTTATGGAGGGTGCTGTTTCTGTGCTGCAAGTAACACGATTAATGAACAAAAGCGCAATCGTTGAATATTAATAATATATCTATCTATCTTGCAAGCTCTTTCTATTGACACCTGTATACCTACTTAGGTAGGTTTGTGTATCATGATCGTACAACCCACTACTTACAGCCACAAAGTCATCCATTCCATCACGACAGCTCTAGCAACTCCTGTAATCATGGGTTCTCTATATTGACCTCAACGCCTTGTCTCAGCAACCACGATATCTCACTGGAGGCCCCCAGCTTGCGAGCCCTGTCCCAAGCGCCTTTCCCTCCATCGCATCCCCCTCGACACACTAGTAAGAATCGACGCAACCGTCGTCGTGCCAATAAACACCGCGAATATAACAAAGAACCACCCTCTGCCCACCGCGTCGACGACGGGCTGCAGGACGGCGGCCGAGACCGCGCTGAGCCCGCACCGGAACATCTGGCCCGCCGCGTACGCGCTGCTGGAGCTGCGCGGGAAGATCTCGACGAGAAGCGCGCTGGCGGTGTGGCTCATGAGGGTCGAGAGCGCGCAGGTGAAGAACTGCAGGACCAGGGGCACGGCGGCGTGCGCGCGCCGCGTCACCGCCCAGCCGTAGCCCGCGACCAGGAGGCTCTCGAGCACGACGATGGGGATCGCGTACCGGTACCGGGTGGCTTCGATGGGGAAGCCGCCGAGCTCGGTGCCGGAGAGCGTCGTCGTGCGGCCAGCGAGCTGGACCACGTCGTGTTTCCTGACGGCCGCGGCGAAGTTGTGGTCCATCAACTTCCCGGCCACGATGCCGCCGAGCGTCATGCCGACCAGGCCCGGGAGAAAGGATAGGCCGATGAAGAGCTCATTGTAGCCGTATATCTCGTCGAAGATTGTCGGGATCGCTACCTGGTACGTGTAATAGATGGAATACGTCGACGCTATCGTCCAGAGCACCACGGCCGCGTCTGGGTGGAACATGAGCCGGAGCGAAGTCAAGACGCTCCTCGGATTCCATCGCGGGCGGTCCTCGCTAGGCGGCGGAATCACCACGTCTCGCGCCTCCTCTACCGATGCGGAATCGCTATTCTTATCACGTTTCAAATTCCGCCGCCAGGCCGCGAGCCAGGACCACCAAGTGCGCCACACGCCCGTTGGGGGTATCTCGCCGTTCCCTACGACGACACGCGACGTCTCGGGCAGTGTGAAGCCCGACACCAAGAGACATGCGACAGAGATTAACAGCAGCGTAAGGAACACCCAGGTATAGCCGCCGGGCACCAGCGCGATGGCGCCCCCGATCACGGGGCCCGTGGCCGATATGCCGTTGCAGATCGACATCATGGGACCCAGCATCTTGCCGCGCTCAGCAACAACACTCACATCAGCCACGACCCCGTACGCGATGGCGGTGATCGGCGACCCGGCGATGCTCTGCACGCCGCGCATGACCATCAGCACGGCGTAGCTATCGCTGGTGTTCAGCAGCAGGCCCAGGCTACCGAGCGCGTACAGCACCATGAGGGCCAGGAGGACGGGACGCCGACCGATGGCCGGGTGGTCGGCCAGGGAGGCGAAGAGGGTGGGGGACAGGGCCTGGCAGGCCGCGTAGACGGTGACGGTCAGGTTGATGGACTGGATGGAGACGGAGAAGCCGCGGCTTAGGGCCGGGATGAGCGGGAAGTACATGGTTGCGGTCATGGTGGATAGGATCAGAGAGACTCCCAGCAGGACGGTGAGATAGCGACGTGTGCCGTCGGAGAAGGAGGAGTATGGTGGTTCGGTTTGCGTCGGGGGAATGGCGTCTCCCGTGTCGGGGGCTAGACATCCCTTTTCCGCTGAACCCACCTTTGCTGTGCTCTCTGTATTCTCTTCTTTGGGTTCCATGATGAATATAAAGTTGCGACAATTGCAAGAGGTATGATATCTTGCCCTTGTCACCTAGGAGAAGAGGATCCCAAGTTTCTCACGGATTGGCAGAGAGAGTGTGTGGCACACCATCATGGCTGGAATGATAGAATTCTGCAATAGGTCGTGGCTTCCTTATATACCTAGGTAGCATGCCTGGCTCTGAAGAAGCTTCGACATCGCAGCTCCCTTGCTCGACTTGTTGTCCGGTGCGGAGGGGTTGGAGTTCGTGATCAACATTTTCCCCCCAGAGCTATGCCGATATTTTGTGGAACACGGCTATACCGGGCGAATCGGCTACTCACTGGGCGTCAGCCGAATGGCACGCAACTTCCGGGAGATATGTTGAAAGTGGCCTACCGAGCCGGTCTCGGATATGACTCAGGTCGAGAACTATGACCATGCCGAAGTCGTGATGTCCGCCCTCAGCTGATCATTCAAATATCCAATAACTAGGAAATACGTATTTCAAACTCTCAGGTCCGTTGCTTGTCGCTCAGCTCCACACCATATATAGACACGATGCCGACAAGTCGAGTCTTCTTATAGTCAGGCTGGTATTACATAACAGGTTGGTAGCTGGTCGATTGTTTGCTTGACAGTTGGTGAGACACGAATACGGGAAACACAATTGTGCAAACATCTTCGTGCCTATTCCACGACGCTCCCGTTGTGTAAACCATGGTGTCCTAAGAGCGGCTGTCTTCCCTTTTTTTTTCACGTCTCATGGCCAGAGTAACATCCCAGTGATATCAAGTATCTCAGGGAGAGAGAATTCCGGAGTCGCACGATTGATGTGTTTCTAAGACGAAACTGAACATCTTCGGTTCGTGCGATTATGAGGTTGACTGCACAATAAGCAAAGAATCAATCTGACCTACCCAGACCATTGATATAAAGGAGTCCGTCCTCAATTCCACATTCCATCGAGGAAAAAGGGGGGAGTACAATGGTCTAAGAGTACGTCCAAAATCAAGCATGGTAGATGATGTCCCGAATCGAAACACGCCGTTGGTTCACGCAAGCGATGCCACCCCGGCCTGCATGTGCATGCGGCAACATGTTTGCCAAGAAATGTTTGCCAACAAGGCGGGGGTTCGGTCACAGAAACGGCTTTCCACATAGTTATCGTATGGAATAGTTAACTAGCTCTGGCCCAAACAACACGCCCAGGTAATATGTTTCTATAGATCATTCTAACTTCACCTCGGCCCGTGGGATATATTTGCTGCATTGAAGGCATATGTGTGATAGCTTCAAGACTCGCCGACAGATCCTGGAATTATGGATTCAGCTGTTTTCGACGAGTCACGCGGCCCGTCTTCCACGGGTAGCGAGCAGCATATTCCAGACAAACAGCCCAACAATCCCGTCAACGACTCCACACCGATGAGCGTCAAACAGATTTCGAGTCGCCTCGGCCATACCATCCCGTGGGACGATGCAGTCGTTGAAGGTAAGGGCCCAGCCCCAGTGTCGGTTGTACATTGGTTCTCGTCTGAGGGTTTAATGGTGAAGCTCTACCGGCTGGATCAAACTTCGTCTTAGTGGAGAGGTTCAGAGAAAGCGCGTTTACCATTACTGGGCGGATCGTCGCGCTCGACGGCGACGGATCGGAGCGCCTGTACTTCGTAAAGGTGAACATTCCTCCGAGACATGATGAAGAGGGCCTCTACTGACATGCATGGATTGGATGCGCCCAGATTGCCTTCGGCGAGCAGGGGCGCATAATGTTGAATGGGGAATGGGAGTCATCCAAGATGATCCACGAGTCCATGCCCGATTTCATCCCCAAGCCATGCGGTTTCGGAAGGTACAAGACCGAGACCCTCGGGATGTCCGCCTACTTCTATCTATCCGAGTTCGTCGACATGGACGTGGTCCAGGAACCCGATCCCGAGAACTTCGCGGCGCGCCTCGCCGCCATGCACCGACTGAGCAGATCGCCCACGGGCCAGTTCGGCTTTCCCGTCACGACGTGCGACGGCCGCATGGCCCACACGGTCGAGTGGGAGGAGGACTGGGCCGTCTTCTTCCGCAAGCTCTTCGTGGGCGTGTGCGAGCTAGACGTGGCGAACAACGGGCCATGGCCCGAGATGGAGCGGGCCACGGAGCAGGTGGCAAACAGGGTCATCCCGCGCCTACTGGGAAACCTACGCACCCCCGAGGGGGGGAAGATCAAACCCTGTATCATACACGGAGATCTCTGGGAGGGCAATGTGGGGGTCAACAATAAGACCGGAGATACGCTTCTCTTCGACGCGGGCTCTTATTTCGCTCATAATGAGATGGAGCTGGGCCACTGGCGGTGCGAGTTCAGCAGAGTCTTCCGAGACCAAGCGTACACGCAGCACTATATGAAGCACTTCCCGCCCGCCGAGCCTCAGAGCGAGTTCGACGATCGGATCAGACTGTACAGTCTGAAGGGGGCGATCAACTACTCGGCCGGTCACCCCCAGAATGAACTGCGTAAGACGTGAGTGATCCCTCTCGTGCTTCTGGATATCGATGTAGAAAGCTAACAAGAAGACAGGGCGTATAATAACATGTGCTATCTATGCGAGAAGTACGCTCCGATCGATGGCATCGATAGGTACGATCCGGGAATCGATCCGACACTGACGGGGGCTTGTATTAAACCACACCACGAGGCAGGGTTCAAATGAGTATGTAGAGTAGGCTGAGAGCCATCGCTCCTATTGCAGAAAAGCAGTTATTATGTCGTGAGACTGGAGTGCACATTCGAAACTCACAAGAATAGTGTTTGTTGTGCGAGTGCCTCTGAGTTGGAACTCTATGGACTTAAATTCGTTTCCGCTTGATATCAGATCGGCTGTTGCATCTGGTTAGGATGGTCTCCGTAGAGACGTGGAACACTCGAAACGATATAAGCCAAGAAGTAAAATGAAATTTACTCAGTTGGGTCCATGCTTATGTATCTCTAGCTGAATGTCACCCTGGTACAAGCCTTGTATCGCATCCGCTGAAGTCATCATATCATCATGGCCCCTGAAATGCAGGACCAGGACAGGGTAGAGTTTCTCATCGACAGGGCAGTACCACGAGAGATAGCACAAAAGCTTGTGCTGCCTAGGAGTCGTTGCGACTTGGTGAGGTCGTCTTAGCATCTCAAGCCGAACATACCCTCTAAGTTATCCCTCTCGCCCTTTTTGGGTCACTGCTGTCCACTTACAATGCAATTGCGCAACACCACCATGATACCCTCCTCTACTGAGTTTTCCTTCGTAAAGCATACACGGTAAGACAGCGTAGGTCTACCCCCAACAATAGAATGACCTTCCCGCTCGCGGGGCCTTATCTTCCTCATCCTTCAACTCATTCCCAACTGCAATAAGGAGAGCATGGGAACTTGTCCCATAGAACAAGATGGGCTTGATGTTCGTCAGCTCGTAAAGAGGTAGTCTAAAGCCATGGCTCTCCCTAGTAAGTAACCAAAGCAGTTTGTGTGTGTTCTCAGCGGATGAGCACAAGGCTAGACAAAGGAGAAGGGCCCTCAGGGGAGTTGAGACGAGATCTGGCTAAGTTGAGCGACGACTCTCGCTTGGTGACCCTGCTGGATCTCTCGAGAACCGCGATCTGAGCTGCGCGGGGTACTGTCGAGGCCGTTGGTGAAGGTGCTGAGGCGGCTGGATTGGGTACCGGTGGTGCTTTCGGCGAAGGTACTGGAGAAGCAGTGGGAGGGCTTGGCGGGTGTTTCGCTACAAAGAGGAAGAGAGGTTTACTGTCAGATCATACTATTAAGTGGAAGGGAGTTTCTGGACGCTGTATGTATAATACCAAGGGGTAGTGATGAATAGCTCGGACTGACTGTGATGTGAATGAATGGGGAATCATGCGGCTCGATGGGGACTTACCCGTCATAGGCTGTTTTGTTGGAGCTAGGCATTATGAGATCTTGTTCTATCATAGGCGATGTTTGAATGTAATACAATTTAGATAGTGGTTACACGAGAAGACGACAATATGTGGGAAGTGGGACTGGATGGTTGAGATATCAACAACTCCGGAAGACTTGAGGAGTTGGTGCATTTAAATAAAAGCACCAAGATCTGTTTCTCTCCAAACATTGGTCGAGTAGCTAACAAGAATCATTCCGTACAGATATTTACAGCGTCTCAAGACAGTCGCTATGCATCTCCAGCCATTTTTGCAGCAGTGATTAACCTCTAAGGGGCGTCATAATGTAAGACAACCGTACAAAGGTTGGATACAACGTCAGGGCCGATCAACTCAAGAAGGTACACCGAGATCAAATGTCCTGCGTCTGCATGTACAGATGATTGCAGTAGAGAGAGCGACCGGGTTCTACAGTACAGGCGCGATGGGTGGCATAGGGGGTGTCACCAAACTGGAGACAAGTGTGTGTGCTTGTCAGTATGCGTGTTTAAGTTGAGTGCGTAAGTATGTATCATTCGAGAGGCGTTGGTGCCCCTGACCGGTGAAGGGAAGACCTATGACAAATTCATCAATAGCAGGATCGGCAACGTGCGGGATATTATATATCGACCAATTGTGAGCAGAATGACAGTATGAACTTGTCGGCACGTGTTCAAGATAGAACTGTGCGCAAAGCGCATGTCATAGGGGTGAATACCGTCTACCCATGCCTCAATTGGTGGCCGGACAAGAAGGGGAACCAGCGTGAAATAATGACTTGTCATTGGTTGACGAGTAATCAGTAGAGATTTTTACTCTGATGGCGCGATATGATATGGGTGGTCAGCGTTTGAAGCAGGCAGCGTGCAAGTCATGGGAAGAAGGGATATGCATGGACAGAGGGTACGCCCGGTGTCTCAATACTCAGCTTGTGAAGTCGAATTGCTTCGAAGGCCACGTGAAAGCATGGATCATTGAGTGTTGGCGAAATTGTCCCCATTCTGTAAAACGTGACTCTGTCGTCATGATCCTGGTGATTAAGGACTTGATGGCGTAGCCAGAAACACTCAACCCAGTCACCTCGAAGGAGCTGTATTGGTCAAAGAAAAGTAATCTGACTGTGTGTACTTGTGCAATGCAATTGCGCAACACCACCATGATGATGGTAATTTGATTGTGGAGGGTAGACGTGGTCAAACGTCGTAGGTCGGTGGAGGAGGGAAATCCGGCAGCTTTCGAGAGGCTTCCTTCAGTCTCCAAGAGGTGCTTGAGCTGAACTTCGGTGCACCCCGCCGACCAAAGCCCTGCAAGATCAATAATCATGAAATGCAAGTGATCCCTTGCTTCGCACGGGTCGCGTGGTTCGCCTGATCCGCAAGGACATGGCGGATAACCCAAATGCCATATCTATCCGGCCAATCGACTGCTGGTTGCCTCCCATAAGCCCTCATGCTCTGCATACTTGGCATGCCTCTGCGATAAGGGATGGAGTCCAGAAGGTGGAGTCAAAGTACAGAAGCCGTTTCGGTGAGAACTAACTATGTAAGCAAGACGGTACCATAATGGATGATATACCTCAGAGGAACGACTGAAGTACTCTTGAGACATGGTACCACACCCAAGGACCACGAGCATGTAACCACTGCCACAGGAAGGAAATATAGAGAATGAGGCGAATGGGAGGCTTTCGATGTGCAGGTGTAGACATGCGAGAAGTGGTGTGGTGCGATTTTGTACGATAGCGTGATTGCTCATGCACGCCGCCTCGGATCCTTCAGAGCGACAGCGCAGGCCACGTCAGCAGTCCAAGAGTTGGTATTGCACCTTTCGAGGGACCATGGTGACAAGGAGAACTTGCCATCCATGATGGAAGTCTGCCTTGCGCCGAAAATAAGTTGGCAGGTTGATAGCCTGCCTTGGTCAACGTCCCGCGGGATGGCATAAGGCTCCGCAGTATGAGGTTCGGTGGTGTCCGTCTAGAAAATCGACTCGCGAAACCCAACAGGAACAATGACACGCCGGAAGTGATCAGTCTTGTGGGTCGTTATCGAGTCGACAACCTCTGTAAAGGGAACAAACAGAGTACAGGGTGTGGACGTGTATTGTCTGTAAGGTAAGGTAATTTGGGCTGAAGTGTCCAACACGTCTGTGAGATGATATGATGGGCAGCTGGACGTAGAGCGAAAGAAAAATAGGTCCGGGGCGATACGATGGGAAGCTTTTTTGGTATATATAATGGCAGTCCTGCTGTGTAACGTGAAGTGAGGGGCGCCCTAGTTCTATCTCACCTTGCTAGTAGGCAGCAACGGCCAATCAAGAAGAATTTCATCTGTATTTCCCAGGTTGCTACTTGCGTAGTCGTCAGAGGCTAGCATGGTGAGGTGACTTCAGCTCTTTTGCTACAGGGACACATCCACAATTACTGTATCTGGTTGAAGGAAGCTGTGATTTATGGCCATGAAGCGGGCCCCAATAAGACGATCCTACGCGTATCAACCCAACAATGGAGCCGCGGACTTTCGTCGGAACGTCTCCCTTTTCATAGGGCTTTGTGCGTTTCAACGTATAAGGACGGTCGATACTGAAGGCGTAGGCAAAAAGGAGAAGGACAGGAAAGGGCGCTGAAAAGGGTCTAGGAGCTGATCGTACTAAATGAGTCTGCAGGTGCTCTCTGACTTACGGTAACTCATCACGTCGCACCATATTCCAGCACTCCAGAGCTCAAGCGAAAGCTCGAGCGGCGGAGTATGGAGTATTCGGTGATTCGACCAAGTCAATAAGAATGATGTGACTGTATTGACGAGGGCCAAGTGACTATACGGGCGCGTAAGCAGCCGTACGGGCCGACACCCGAGGGGCGGGAGCAGGACGAGACAGTCTTGAGACCTTCGGCGGCGTCATGGAGTTCCCCGACGCCGTCGAGGGCACTCTCGACGGGGGGAGAAGAATATGTATGTCTATGGCGCACCAGAAGTGCGAGAACTTCAAGACCGAGCTGGAGGAATTGAACGACCACGCCACCCCTTCCCCCTCCCCCTCCCTGAGATCATCATCAAGGAGGACCTGAACGCGTTTGTGGACGAGAGCCACGAGATCATCGCCCGGACCATCGAGGCAGACGAGTACCTCCTGAGCTTCATCTTCAGGAACGTGCCAGCATCATCAAGAAGCGCCTGGCCAAGGACCCGGATGAGGCCCCCCCATGGGTGGCGCAGCTCATGGTCCGTTTAGGAGCGGCGGCGCCGGAGCCAGGTTCAGGTCATCTCGGTTGGCCAGGGGAGGCCGGCTTCGTCCTGGACGGGATGAACGAGCCGAGGAGCCTGGCCCGACCGGGCTGTTTGCGCGGCATGGACGTGTACATGCGGGATTGCGTCGCCGAGCACTGCTATGACCCCTGCGTCTTTTGCCACTAGGTGATGATGCGGCGCGTCCCGAGCGGAAATGCCACTTGCATCTACTGCGGGTGCCAGCAGGGACTCAAAGAAACAGACGATTTTCCTTTCGGCTAGCGGGTCTGTTTAGTCGAGGAGGAGGCAGAAAGAAGCTCACACCGAGCAGAGAAGGCCCCGTAAGTCATCACAGCCGCGTCGCGTCGCAGGGTCGTGACCCCGAACCCCGCGATGTCTCGGGAACAGGCTGGATAAGTCCGCCGCCGTCAGGAGTTTACCTAGGCATAAAGCCTGTCCAGACAGCTCGGTAAGTAAGTTGTCGTCATCGAAAAGTGTCCGTGAAAAAAAATGGTGAGTACAGGCAGCTTATTTATCCTATATGATAGAGTAAGAGTAAGGTCACCGGTCGAAAAAGTTCAGAGTCGGCGCGTATTGAACCTGGTTTCGAGGATATTGGATGGTCTAAGGGCTCTCTGTTGGCATTATTTGAATGCTTTTTCATATTTGAGCGTTTTTTAGCTTAATTCTTTGATCTGTTTTTAAGCGTGAAGTGTAGGAAAGATAGGTTTTTGTGATACATTTAAATTGTATAATCGAATCTGCTATTTAACATTTCCTATCCATTGTGTGCTGGTGTTTCAATTGATGACATCACAAGGGCGACTGGTACATGGATGTCAAGGAATGGCAAAAAACGATATTCCGATAACTCCGGATCAATAGCTACAGAGTGCGGGGTATGGGGTAGACCAAACTCCGGCTTCTTAATCGGCACGGGCCGAGTCTAGCTCCTCAGCCCCAACTAGATCGCTCACGTGATTATTAGGACACTCTTTCCGCATGCATCGCATTTACGATGAGCTGATCACAACATAACACGCTTTACTCTCCTTGAGCCTGGAATTCACGAAAGCAGAAGCTGTGTTTCATATATCTGCAGATGAGGGTGCGACGAGAATGTGTCCAAAGACCTGGTGAGGCGAGGTAAGTTTCTCGGCAGGCTTTTGCCTTCGTCGGGGATGTCAAGATACCGTGCTAATATTCATGACCCTACCCGAGTAAGAGACCCGATGCCCCGTTTTCCTCCGATCCACAAAAGTAATAGGGTATTGTACAATATATCAGAGTGGGGAGCACTCTCCTGCGGCGTTAATCCTTCTTGTCGACGTTCCCTCTCACAGCTTCTGACCCATGGCCGTGTGATGGTTCCGTCGGGCCAGGTAGCCCCAGAGCGAGGCTTCAATGGAAGCATCTGACAGCTCAATGAAATTGTTATGGCCGACAGATTTGTTACACGCGGACGTGGTCTAGGGAAGCTTCTGTGAGAGCGACTGAAGTTCAGTGGCGATTCTTACGTCGTGCGATGCTTCAATGTCCCGCGAGGTGCGGTCGGAGGCCCGTAAGGTACTGTCAGGGGAATTGGTGAAGCTTTCGAGGCGGTAGGCTTGGGTGTCGGAGGTAGGAATCTGAGAGGAGAAGTAGTGCGTGGGCTTGGCCGGGGTATCCCTATTGGGTTTGGATTAGGTCGATTAGCAGGCATCAAGGTAGGGAAAGATGAGAGGGTGACCAATTGTGTGAACATGTATGGATGCAATTGCAGATGACATTGTGGGGACGGGCTCGAGGACAGGAACAGTAAGGTCTTAGCTTAGCCTACCCATTGTACGTAGCTTTGTTAGAATCGGGCATGTTGTTGGAGATGACTCGACGGGGATTGAGACCGAGTATGAGGGTACTGAATATATATCTAGCGTTTGAAATCGAAGAAAAGGGTTGATCGGGTAGTCGATTGTCCCAATGTTTGTAGCAATGATATTGAGGGAGCCTGGGACGGTAATGGTCTAGAGACACCATCGTCCTATATATACGCATTGATTCGTAGAGTGAGGATCTATGAAAGTGCGAAGACGGAATAAATGGAGGGTTGAGTTCTCATTACACGGCCATACTCCAACTTGCCATGTTGGAACGCCGAACTGCTCAACCCAATGTGACATCTGAACGAGGCAACCGATGACTAGGGTACTGTGCAGACACTTCGACTAACAGCAGTCAACCACAAGTAATCCCGTAGACAAGACATGTTCTTGGGCGGGGGCGGCATGGGTGGCATATGTCAAGGACTTTGGACAGACGGATCGGTTTCGACGAGGAGGGGAGGGAATCAGCGGAATGGAATGTAAGGCTAACAAGGGGCGGTTTATCGGCGGACCTTCATAAGGCTCTGTAGCAGGTACCGGGATAGGTCAATGGCCATGGACGGAGGATATCTAAACCGAACATGATGCCTGGCGAAGTGCACGGTCATCGAGTATTGCATAATGGGGAACGTGTTGGTATCGAGTAATTATCAATTGACCAATTGAATACGAAGAATATGGACAACCCCATACCCGAACACGGAGTCGCCGTCTTGGATACGCGTCATTCATATGTCTCAAACTGACCAGAATCTGTAGAGATATAATAAAATAGTGAATTGATGAGTCCACTTCGGCACTTACTACTGGCCTGAGGTAGCAAAGGACATGTGTTGGTGGTCATCACCAAAGGGTCATGGAAGGGCAGAAGGTCCAGGGAGAAAACGAGTTGGCTGTTCGATGATTGACTCAAGCAACATGCACTCTACAGCAACGATATCGAGGCTTAAAATACACTTACAGTGGCAATCCATGCCCAGGATACTCGCTGCCTCAGGATCTCGCATCAGGTGGTTGAATCATCGGACTGAATGAAACGAACACGCGTGGAATTTCGGGTAGCGACAATCGGTTCGGCGCTTTCAAAGCTTCTTGAACGAGGCATCTCCATTGAGACTCGAGTCAAGTCGAGTGATCGTTCGGCCCACGTGAATAGGGAAAGTGGCGTTCGAGTTGCTTGCGCGCATGCGTTCCTGCTAAATCGAGTCGTTTACGTGCAATGAATGCAATTTCGAAGACAATGCTGTTAACCGAGACCCATCTACCCAGCATGTTCGCAAGTCGAGGTTTTGGAAACGGCGAACACCTGCTGCAGCCCGAAAGTCGGTCCAAACCGTTTTACTTGATCTTTTCGACCTGAAACGTGCAATTTCTTGATATTTCCGTTTTTGCCCAGTTTTCAACCTCAGTTCGCGCACCACTTGGGACCTGTCGCGGCCGAGCCATGACCTGTCCGAAGAGGCAGGCTGCCTGTGCAGACGTGGCGGCTAATGGATATCGGACAATACGCTGGCATCTTGGGCGTCGTGGCTCGACAAAATCCAATAAAATCATCCAGGATATTTCGGTGAAGATCGTCGAACAACCAATTAACTGATATCCGGGCGACATCTCGATGTTCAAAATGACTGCATCAGTGTGCCTAACGCCCAGTGTTGCCTCAAAATGGCGGTGTGACGTGGCAACAGGTTGGCATGAGATGCATGCAGCAGCCTCACTTTCGTCGAGATCGGCGATGCAGTCCACGTCAGCACTCTAGGCAGCAACGTGAGGTATTTCGAGGGGCTTCCAGATAGATTCGGTACTGCCGCCCGGGTCTTCGCGTGTTCGGTGGAATGTCGGTTGACCTGTTCAGTATGACATGGTGATCGATTTCAGACAGCCGGGAACGGGTGGCAGGCGGATTGATGTTTGACCGGCGCCGAGAGCCAAGAATTGTTTACATGAGCGTTGGGTTATCTCCGCAAACTCCGAGTGCAGCTCATGTATCTGTTCGAAGGCAAGAAGGGAGCTTGGTGTCAATCCATATCAATAAGGCAACGAGGCGGGCGGAGATGTGGTTGACGAGACGACAGGGCCACTGAGAATCCGGTTTGTTGGAGTACGATCTGATGGCGTAAGGCGGTTCATATGGTCGGTCCCAGCTCTTGTTTCGTGCTTCAGTTTAGGAATATCAGTCACCTTGTTTCGTGCTTGAGTTTGGGAATATCAGTCAGGACAAAGGGTGAAAGCAAGAGGAAACAGCCATGGAGAAGGTGGTAAAAGGAAGGTGACGAATAGCCTTTATAAATAATATACGAGAAGACCTGCGGAATTAAGCCCGCTTATTCCGCTGTGGGGAGGTTTGCTAGCTAGCTAGTGAAGCCCTAGTTTCTCGGTTTTCATTGGCTTAGGAACGAGCAGGGTCGATGCGATGCAACAGCAACTGATCAAAAGGGGGGCAGGGGTTAGTGCAGTGGCTGCTGTCTGAGCCCGCTTTTAATCGCGTCGTATGCGTCCATGGATCTCTATGCTTCTGCTCAATATCAACTTAACGGACTGCATGTCAAACCTTCTGCCTCATTCTATTCGTGCCGCATTCGCTTTCTTCATCTATCTACCTAGGTAGTCAGATCATTTTAGGCGCTGGGAGGAGAAGGCAAAAACGGTACAGTGTGGACCATGTCTTGTAGTTTTATATATTACAGATTACTTACATTACTCATATTACTACATGCAGATGATTATCGCGTTTTCCCAGAACTTTCAGGGCTACGTTCTCTCATCACCCTCCATAATACCTGGCTCTCCTCTCCCTAGGTTACATGGAGTACCAAGTAGTCTACTATACTTCAAATAACCCACGTCGAGGCCCTTACGACGTAGGTATCTGACCACCTAGTCACCCCAACACCGATGCAAGGCAAGGACATCCTCATATGCCCGAGTCATCCTGCACCACACCCTTGGCCTCCACGTACCTATTCCACTTCGAACACGTCGAGTCAAGGCTGCTCGCATCACACAGCGGTGGGATCTCCGCCCGCCGCTCGACCACCTGCAACCCAAATCCTTGCGAGGCGTGCCACCCGATCTGCAGTTAATCACCTCATTGGCAAATAGCCCTCGTCATCACCGTATGTATCCCCTCTCCCCAAACGGATATCGGAGATCAGGCAAAAGAGAGATGAACGGAAAAAAAAAAAAAGAAAAAAAAAACTTACATGACAATGCATAAGCCAAACCCCCGGGTTATCCGCCACAAACGCGATGACCAAGAACCCGTCCGCGGGCAGCATAGCCACGTCCCTACGCGGCGGGTTCCTCAGCTGCAGCGGCGTCACGCCCGCCGTGTAGTTGGCCCCGGCCTCCTGCGCCAGGACGTAGAAGTCGTGGCCGTGCAGGTGGATGGGGTGCGAGAGGCCCAGGGCGGCCGCCCCGTTCTCGATGACGAAGTAGACCCAGCCGTTCTCGTTGGTGATCTCGACCACGTTCTCGGCCTCGGCGAATAACTTTGTTGTGATGTCGTCGTGGAGCATGGATTGCCGCAGCGTGGGCACGCCCCAGTCCGACTGGATGTCCTGCCCGTCCAGCGTCCACTTGAAGACCCCGCCGTCCTCGATCGCGTAGCCGACGTCGAACGCCTTGCTGGTCGACGACGATGTTGTTGTTGATGACGATGAGTCGGGCGCCGCGGCGTCGAGGGCCATGTAGGGCACTAAGCTCGCCATGGGCTCGTCCAGACAGTCTTCCGTGTAAGCGTAGGCCGTCGTCGTGGGTGTCGCCGTCGACGCGGCGTCGTAGCGCACGATGCCGCGGATGTTGTCTCGCATCTCGTTCTCGGCGCTGCACGCCATATCGGGCCACGCGCGCATCCAGAAGTCTGTCGTTGTCGCTGTCGCTGTCGCATTAGTCTCCTGTCCTCCCCCCACCACCACCACCACCGGCAGCTGGTCCGCCGCCTCCACGGGCGGTTGGCCGGTGATCGCGGTGCTCCATAGCGCGTCGGTCGTGTTGTGGAACCAGTCGCTGAGCATGAGCACGCCCTTGTCGTCGTCGTACGGCGCCGACGCCGGCCCGTTGATCAGGATGCCGCCGAACACGCCGTTCCAGGCCTGCAGGGCGAAGTGACTATGGTACCAGGTGTGTCCGTATTGTTCTGCCCGGAACCGGTAGGTTATGGTGTCGCCCGGCGCTACGGGACACTGGGTGATGGACGCGACGCCGTCTTGCTGAGTGGTATAATTCTGTCTCAGTCCATGCCAGTGAAGACTCGTCCCGTTGTCTTGCAACGCGTTATGTACGTGGATAACAAGCATGTCACCCCAGTCCGCCATGATGGTCGGGCCCGGTACCGACCCATTGACGGTTAGCACCATGCGCTCGACTCCGTCCACGGCGGCGGTACCATTTTGAATCTCTAGCCAGTACTCCCTGGTGACGCCGGTATCCGGTATCTCGTTATAAAAGTTCGTCTCTAATGAATGGTCACCCCAGCACTTGGGGCTCTCGGAAGGATGGAAATCACACTTGCCAATGTGGCAGTGTCTCTTGCGATGGTGATGGTCATGCTGATGCGGATGGCTCACCGTCGCGCCCACGAGCGTGGAGAAAAAGAGAGTCTTCAGACCGGCCACGAAGAGCGTCGTCGATCGCATGCTTGATTAAGTATTAGAAAATTAATGAATTATATATTATTATGAAAATGAATGTCGTGGGCTTAAGCCATAGAGGATACGTAGAGAGCGACAGGCTGTTAGTTCTGATGAACGAATGACATGGACGTTCCTCAACGTCTGGTTGTTTCAAACGAAGGACAAGGCCAAGAGAGAGTGAAGACCATCATCAACATACGAGAGTTCGGACGTGAAGGAGGCAGGGGATCTCGCGATGATAAATGAGCAGCAACACCGCAGACGTACCCTATCTATCCTCCCTAGGTGTTTGACTCCTGTACGGCACGGCAGCAGCATGTCTACTCACCGTAGCAGTGCTGGGCTACCTACCACCTGGACCTTGACCTGACTAGCCCTTCTTCCGAGCGTGCAACCACGAGGTCCGTGTCGACGACCGACCTGTATCTAGACTAACCAACGGGAACCAGTTCCCTGACAGGACGCCGCCGCGCATCAACACAAACCGTATTGGTAGACACGAAAAACAGACCTAAACCCAGATAGGAGCTCGAATCGAACGTCTAGCGAGCCCGACAGGACGGACCAGCGCACGATAGCGCCGAGCGGCCAGTGCTGGACCCTGGTTGTCGTCGTTGACGACCAGGGTTGAAAAGGGTCTAGAGTCTAGACTCTAGAAGCCCAGCTCAATTACGACGTCACGGACACTGCTCCACCCCTGTTGTTGCTCAACCGTCCGTCGGGCGTCCCCTGAGCCTGAGCAGCGCACCAACCGCGCGGCCGTTTAGCCTTGTACGGGCGCGCTAGGGCACACATCGCATTGCTACCGTGATGAACTGTTGCTTTGCAGGTTGTTTCGTTTCAGGTGCATCGCGAGCCGAGCAGCTCTCGTCGTAGGTCTTGATTCAACGTCGGTGGAATGGGGAGGAAAGTATTTCGATACGGGGGTCGCAGATACATCATAGGTACCTACATGTAGGTAAACAGATATAGTTCTTCGGCTCTACATCAATCTCAAGGAACAGCTTGTCGTCGAAAAGACTCGAAGATCATTTCTCATTAGGTTGATAGCTTGAAGCTTGAATCCCCCCTTAAACCTTGAGATCGTGAAAAGTTTGGTTTCCCCACGAGATCTCCTTTCGGGCACACGCGCCGGATGCATCCTTGATAGCTGGTTCTAGCTGGTTCAAGGGAAACTCCCCTGTACCCCTGTAGCGAGCCCAGCTTGTTCCGCGGAGCTTGTCTTGAAAGGTCTTCTCATTGGCTGCTGTAGGCGAGAAAACTGATAAAGTGCTAGGATTGGCTGTAGGCGATCGGCATCGGTCCCGTTCAGGAATAGTGGATCAAAAGCTATCGTGACTCCGTGAGAGCTTCATTTGCGACAGGCGAGCTATCGTTTTTTTCTGGTTCTCGGTTATAATTGAAGTCATACCATGTGAAGTTAGCTTAAATGATTACGCTACGACCTCGAAAACTCTATTTGTACGAAGTACACCAGCTAGCATTACCATGATAATCACACCTTACGCGGCTTGAAAAGGGAATCCAAGGGTAGCCTACATGGACGTTGAACATGACTTGGTGCATATTCATCTCTCACCTCATATCTAGTTCTTGCTGCATCTACGTCCATCACCAAGACGTGGCTCAACATATGATTTAATGAGATGAGTGTAATGCAGTCTCCCCTATGCTTATATCCATCATCAGCAGAGAATCGTCTGGACAAGTGCCTCCAACCCAGTGCTAACGAGGAACATCCGCTCAAATGGCATGGCGACGAGAACTCAGTATGTCCCTAGCAGCAGCAACCTACCCGGTCAGGCCCCATCTGAGCCAAATACGACTTGGCAATGAAATGTCAATAGCGGAACTGTACTGTATGTGGCTCGGAGCGCATCAACGTTGGCGTGCTTCGTTGACTACCTACAATACCCAGGTAAATAAGTAATATTGACGTTATACAGGGTCATGAAGGCGGCCATGAGGACGGTTGCTTCTCGTGCACTCGTATCCAAGAAAAGTCCCCCTCCCCCCTCATGTTGCTGGGAAAGAACAGGAGGTGGTGTCGTTCTACGTGTATCCATGGATGTTGGCATGTTGAAATGTCCCCGGGAACAAGAATGACGCGCATCCGAGAGCGCTGTCAGCGTATTGCATGTCACTCGAAGCTTATAACTTCGCTTTTCTCTTCGCCACCGGCTTGACGATGAACTCGGGCTGCTTCATTGTTTCGCAAACAGCCCGGCGACACCGACACCCCTCCCGTAAGTAAGTACCCACTCCGCCTGATCGGAACGATCTCAGCCGCCCGATCATCCCGATCATCGGGGTCAGGACCGACGATAAATATAACGAGAAGACTTGCATACTGAGTTGTCAGAGCGTTCATTCCTTCGTGTTTCGAGTACCCAACCTTCACGAGAAATACTACTCACACTTCCACCATTCCATTCACCAACGTCACGATGGCATCCAAGCAGGCCGTATTGACCGCCGACGCCCCCGCGCCTAGGCCGCAGCTCTCGCAGGCCATCAAGTACAACGGCATGGTCTACTGCTCAGGGAGCGTAGGCAGAGATGTCGTGAGCGGGAAGCTGGCAGAGGGCGGAGTGAAGCCTCAAGCTGTAAGCTACTCTCCTTATTTTTTTCCCGCCCCTGCCCCCCCCCCCCCCCCCCCCCCCCCCCCCCCTTGGGGGGCTCCGACGATTATGGATCATGAAGCTAGAGGTTAGCTAGGTTCAATGACTGACGGGGTATATACGACAAAAAAATAGCGGCTAGCTATCCAGCACCTCAAGACCGTTCTAGAGGCGGCTGGCAGCAGTCTCGACAACGTGGTCAAGGTCAACATATTCCTGTCGACGATGGACGACTTTGTGGCTTTCAACGAGGCCTACGATGAGTTCTTCACCGTCGACCCCAAGCCGGTGAGTGACACCCCTGGTCCCCGTCTGCATCTACAGCTTCGCGCACGGACTAGAGTTGATGAATGGGGTTTTGTGGTAGTGCCGGACTTGCGTTGCTGTATATCAATTGCCCATGGGCGCGAGGGTAGAACTCGAATGCACGGCATTCTTGAACCCGGAGCCCAAGTTGTAGGATCAGTGGTGTACCGAAAGGGGTGAACAAAATGAAGCAACATAAAAATGAAGCTCAATCTGATATGATCAAAATTTATTAATGTTTGACATTCAATCCCATACCGAGTCATATGAACCACTGAAAACTGATGTACATTGCTACTTGCCCTGTTATTAGGTACTTTCGTAATACCCCTCTTGTGATTGCCTAACGAAGAAGTGAAATAGACTTACTATTCAGATAACCTGATCGGATTTCGCACACAGCGAGCCAGCGGCAACAGTATCACAACCCCCCATTTTGAGCATTCAACCTTGAACCTTGGAGCCTGGAACCTGGATTACCTCTATGGACGGCCTGAATCATAAAGCCTCGAGTCTGAAGGCGCATTGCAAGCGATTGGAACCCGAGGGCCTCCTGAAAAAGAGCTGCATGGTCCTGGCCGCCTGGTCCTGGCCCTGAATGCCCAAGCCGTTGGGTCCCTGGAGCCAAAGAGGAAAAAGAGAAGACACCAACTGCCCCTTGCCACACCTACTCAGAGGTTCCAAGGGAACATGGAAGGAGGGTTCGGCAGCAGCAATACTCCGAAGTTCGCACGCAGCAAGCTAACGGCACCTTCACTCAGAGCCTCAAGGCCCCGAACAATCCAGCCACCAGCCTCACAGAAGCTGGAGCCAATGGCTCTCGTCTTGTCTCCACACGTCAAGGTGCTGTCATGGGGGCTAAAACGGAAACTTAATCGCCGCCAAGCGAGACTTTCGTTCCTCCATCGTTCTGGCAGCTTCATTCGAGCCGTTGAACTCTCTCCGCACGGATTGGACCAATCGCCCATCTGCTTGAACGGCTGACGGATTGTTGTTAGCACCAGAATTAGGTTCAACCAGCTAAGCTTATCTCGGGATCCATGGGGTGTGACGATGATCATTGATCACACACCCCATTCTTGAAACCGATAATCGTACAGTGGTAGCTCTGAGGGTTACTGGAGAACCCCCGCATCATCGTCTCACTCATCTCGACAGCCTCGAGGGTGTGAATGAGGAGGGCGTGTTGCTCTTGTAACTGCTCCCTTCTGTTGGGCCGTTATTCGCATTTAACGTCTGGCATCGTAAGAGAAGTGAAGATGTAAGGAGGTTGAGTGCAGAGTTGGGAAGAGTCACGATGAGGAATGAAGGAAGGTGATAGGTATGGGAAGGGGTAAAATGATAGAACAAGTTCATTGCTGCACCAACTGTCTGTTCCTCTCTTTGACCGAGGGGGAAGCCTCTTTTTATACCTGATATCTGATACAGTTACCCTGTGACGTGTTATGTGTGATGTGTGTGCATATGAGAGCTCCCAGCGCCGGGGGCTAGAACGCGAAAGACGGGATGGATGGAAGCAGCAAATGGAGAATGACCTCATTCGGGACTGAAATACAACCTAGGTTGGAAGCCTCGGAGATAGGGTTGCGTAAACTGCGGCAGGTTTGCTAATATGCCATGTCCTGCCAAAACCCCTGTATATGCCGCATATGCCTGCACGGCAGGTTTGCTTTCCCTAATTAGGCAATAAGTGGACCCGGATAGCACGTTTGGCTCTTCTATTGTCGCCTTTATTGTCGCTTTATCGTCGTTGCTTCTATTGTTGTCTTTATCATATAAAAGAGACGTGGATAGAAGAGACGTGGATAGAAGAGACGTGGATAGAAGAGACGTGGATAAATAAGACGATAATGCCCTGGTTTCTGCTATAATGGCAGAATTTATCTGCTCCTTACCGCCTTCTAGAAATAGTAAGGCTTACTTCTCAAATGGGCTTAGCGTATCCTTCAAAATCGTCATAATAAGTGGGCCTGCGGCAGGTTTGCTAATATGCCATGCCCTGCCGCCAAGCCTGCCGCATATGCCAAACGGCAGGTTTGAAATGCGCAACCCTACTCGGAGAGCATTTAGTGCATGCAGCCACGCTTTAAGGGCACAGACCAGCGCTGTACTCCTTACCTCCAGGGTATGCTACAGTAGGGCGAGTTTACTTACATTATTATGCACAGATGACGCTTCCATATTTCGGCCGCGACCTCCGACATTCTCTTTTTTTTTTTTTTATTCTCTGGTTCTGAGTCTCACCTTTGTATCAATGCCCACGATGCCGGGACCAACAACACAAAATCCGGCATGAACATCACCACCGGACTGCGCATCGCGCGCGTCCACCACCACACGCTCCCTAGCTATGGACGAGCTTCTCCTTCGTCTTCGTCGTACTCGACCATCCTCAAGGCCGCCGGTACCAGCGCGCCGCGCCGACCCCCGAGCAGAAGAACCCCGTCGCCCCCTTACCGCATGCCACCACCGACTCCCCTAACACGACGACCATACTCCTCCTCCTCCTCTTCCCCCTCCCCCTCTCACTCGAGCTCCCCCTCCCAAGCCGCCACCACGCCCGACATAAAGCCCGCCCACGAAACCACGCACGCCCCGCAGACCCCTTCCGAGCGCCTCAACCCGCCCGCCAGCACGCGGCCCCCGCCCCTCGACGTGCCCACGCGCGCGCACTCGCAGCCGCTACCGCGATACCTGCTCGCCAAGTTCCGGGCGTACAAGACCTTCTACACGAGCGGCCTCAAGGCGATCCTCGCGAATCGGCGGCTCCTGCGCGACGAGTTCGACCCGGCGCCGCCCTCGCACCTGCCCGCGAGCGTCGAGCCCCGGACCTTCGCGACGCGCGCCGCCGTGCTGCTGCGGCGCCGGACCTCGCACGACCTCTGGCGGCTGCCCGTCTTCGGGCTCGTGGTCCTGATCTGCGGCGAGTTCACGCCCGTCGCCGTGCTGCTGTTCCCGCGGCTGGCCCCCTACACGTGCCGGATCCCGCGCCAGGTCGACAAGGTGCGCAGGGCGCGCGAGGACCGGCGGGCCGCGAGCTACCGGGCGTTGCGGCACGTGGATCTACACGATGCGAGGGCGAGGGCGAGAGTGGCTCCCGGCCACGTGTCGCGGGTCCTGGGGCTGACGAGCCGGGTGTGGGATCGCGTGGGTCTGGACGGGCCGTTCGCGCGGACCAAGGCGGCAAGGGCGGTGCGGGAGATCGTCGAGGACGACGAGAGGATCTGGGCGGAGAGGGGCCACGGGGGCGTGGAACTGCTGGAAGATGACGAGGTCGTGCTGGCGTGCGAGGCGCGCGGGATGAATGTCCGGGGCATGGACGTGGCTGAGCTGAGGCAGAGGCTGGGACGGTGGGTTGAGACGACGATGGCGGGGAGGGCGGCGAATAAGGAGAGAGGGGAGCGGGAAGAGGAGGAGGGGAATAAGAACGAGGAGGCGGAGGAGAGGGTTGTGAGGTTGCTGCTTGGGTTAGACAGATGATGGGAGGTAACGAGACCTTTATTCCTCGATGGAAAAGGAAAATGGCTTTTGGCCTTTATGGCTTTTATCACCAGCCCGGAGCATTTTCTCAAGGCTTGCCGGGTTTCAGGGCCTCGAGAGGAGGGAGGCGTTTTTCGAATTCTTAGAACTGTGTATTATGCTGTAACACCAACAAGAAGACATGTATAACTTACAACACGCACACGCCTCTGTACACCTACCAACCCCTACTACACACCTCAAACTACACATAAGGTCCTTCCTCCGCAATAAATACCTAGGTAGTGTGTACATGGCTTTTTTGACAGGGTCAAACAAATAGAACACTCCATGCCCTCAACCAAATTCCCATACATCACATGATGGATCAAAACTGCGGAAAGGGGGACAAGATAGATAGGAATCATTGATAAAAAAGGACTCCTTATGGAGTGCCTATTGGTAGGTAGACTTCTAATCTGAATTGATCATGTAGGTGTCCAGTAAACACATGGTAGTCTGTCTACTCATTGCCACCCCGGTTCTTGCGGTATGACTTCTTGTCGCTGTTCCTCTTCTTTGAAACAAGTCTGTCTTCGTTAAAAGTTTTCTCCCTGGCTTGCTGTTAGCACAGACCCCCCTATCGAGTGAGTAAGTCGTAATATGTGTACTCACAGCATGTGGATTCGCTTGATCGTCTTGTCCCCCGTCGGTCCAGGCACGTGAGTGTTGTATAAGCCCACAAGCTCTGCGGCCAGTTTCGTGCGGTTCTCTTCAGCATTGGAAGATTTACTCCGTGTAGTCTGCGCTTGAACGACGATCGAATCGCTACTCCGCACATAATACCTCAACGTCCTTACTGCTGAATGTAGCAGCTTCGGTAGGCACTTGGACAATTCCTCAACCGACCAAACTGTCGTTGCCTTACTCTCGGTCCTATCCGCCACCATGTAAGTAACCTGATCTGATCAGATATGCGAAATGTGTGGTACTGACTTATTCACATGCTGGCCTCCCGGTCCGCTCGACCTGGAGAAGCTACTTTTCCCTTTGGGAAGACTGTCCTTGGTAAATGATATCCGCCACTTTCTGGCCTCGGCAAGATCGTCAGGGTCCAATTCACCTCCGTAGGCAAACTTCCGCGCAGAGCGGCGGTGTATCAATGGCCCAATAAGGGGGGATGTCAGTGGTGATAGAGTATGCCGGCCAAACAAGTGCCGGATCATTTTTTGTCGTGTCTTGTTTTCTGGCCGCTTCAAACCAGTGAAGATGTCCTGGGGTACACGTCCTGCTAGCTAGCATGATGACTTTTCAGAAGACTGGATGGACAGATAAGGACAGATATGGACATACATCAAAGCCAGTTGACGCCAACTATAGATATAGATCTATTCCCTATCAGTCTATATAGGAAGTCTGCACCATCTACTTCGTGAGACTCAATGGAAGGTGCGTCAGGGGCGGGTTATCCTAGGTACTCAAAATAACCTTAGCCAATGGCATCAAACTTCCAAGTGGGTACAGCGCAATCCATGGATGACAGGATGACATAATGACGGGTCTTTTCTGCCGATGTTCAGCCGATCTGACGTGGACGGGTCGGGAGTGACTGCTAATTGTAATTTACTACGGAGTACTTCGTACCTAACCTATTTTCTCCCTTCCAAAGTTGTGTCCCATTCATTCATTCAGCCATTCCCGTCTCAAACTCTGTGTAAACACAATTGCATTCTTGCTTCCCGATAGGAAAGGAGGAAAAAAGGAGGCAAGGATCCTGCATTCTCGGCCTTCTCCTTCGCTCTGCCGGGAACCTGGACAGCGAAGCGGCACTTTTCAGTCAACCGAAGTCAATACCAGCCCTGTCGTGTCGATTTGTGAAGTTGTTTCACGCCGATACAGACTCACCTGGCCCTTTCGTTTCTCCTCTACTCCATTTGAACATCATCTCGCCGTCGTCCGCACTTGTTGCCGAGACAATACCCATTTGATTCTTCCAGCAATCTCATTCCGTTCAGGCCTATCCGCCAGCTTAGAGATAATATAAACTCTCGCATGCCCCTGTTCCAACCCCAACGACGTCGTCGTCTTAATAGCAGTGCCCACCACGGATGAAAAACAGGAGTATTGTGTTCTTTCTGCCTCCACAGAACCATTCACGCGGACTACCGGTAATTTTCCATCCATCCATCCATGAGATTCTTCTCTTGCCCACTGCATCCGTGGTTGTGATTTTTCTGCCAGGTGACAGAGCTGTTTGATGACTCTGAATTTTCAGTGCCACCATCCCTACAATATCCCCCATACTGGAAGAGTGCAAGCAGAATCTTCGTCCCCTCCTTTTGCCATCATCTCCATCTTTCATCCAGTCTCATCGCCTTTGAAACCAATCTATCTATCTACTTTGCCTTGCCAGCCTGCCAGCCTGCCACCACGACTTCCTATACGTGCCTAAGTACCTAATGCCATATTCTCCTCCAGCTGGAAAATCCTCCAATACAGACGTCAGCCACACTAGACGACCTTAAGTACAAACACATGATCCTGCAGCCTCGATTCGCCAATTCGATGCTGAGATCAACCCTATCTTTTCCAACAGTTTACTTTCTTCCAGGAAGTTTCTGATCCAATCTCATTGCTGCTGTCCCAGCCGACTTCTTTAGCCTGGTATACGCAACTAATCTCTCGCTACCTTCTCACCACCCTCGCCGCCCTCTCATCGCCCTCTCACCACCGTCTCACCACCAAAGTGTACCTCTGGTACCATAGGACTGCCTAATATTCAGGGGCCTGGCACATTGCTGGTCTACAACCAAACCGCGAGGGAAGCGACCTTATCGCTGGTAGGCTTGGCATTGACATCGCCCATATGCCCCCCTACCAGTCCCTAGAGGAACTCGTCACATATAATTCCTCCCGACTCTTCCATAGCAGCCAGGGCATTGGCACTCCTGAATTCCATACAGGCGGTTGTCTACAAAATACCGTATAAGAAACGAACTATCGGATAACGAGCAACATCCAACTCGTATACTCCGCTAGGTATAACTCGGTACAATCAACTAAGTCGGCATAGTTTGCGCATACCACGTGGGGCTGATCTGGAAGTCTCTTGTCTGAATGACAGACTACTCCCCAGAACACTTGGCTACCGCCGACCTCAGTCCCGTCTCGCCCTCGCCAGTCCACCCATCTTCACCTATCCTTGTCCCAACTCTCCAGGATCACGTCGACACGTTCTACACCATGTCGCTCTCCGAAGAGGAACAGAGTGCTAGCGAGGCTCCGGCTCCAGCCCGTGGCATCTATCATCTCCCCGAGGATGCAGCTCGAGGCTTTCTCCCCGGAAATCAAAGTTACGGTCTTCCGGCAGTACCTGGTACTTGGGAATCGACACTTGGCGGATACACCGGTAGCATGTATAACGCCCACACGGGCCACGATAGTGCTGCGCGCAATGACCAAACTGCCAAGCGCAAGCCGCCTATAGCTACGGGCCCTGAGAAACGAGCACAGGCTGAAAAGCCTTCCGATGAAGAAGGATTAGATGACAGACTACAAGATCAAGCTGTAAAGAAGTCAGACGAGTCCATTCAGAATTTTGAGACCCAAGTGCCTTCTACACATGCCGCTGGAGGCACTGGTACTACTCCCCATGACTGTCCTCCCGCAAGCGCGAGCCAGTCTCACCCTGAGACCAGTCAAGCCCCCAATGGTGAGACTGAGAACGCGAGTGAGCCACGCCCTGAGGGCGACGTGATTCCTAGCAGGCACCACACCGCAGCACGTCCAGCTACCGGAGCCCTATTTCACGACGAGACGAGTGATCGTCCAGATGCTTCCAATGATGGCATTGATATTCAAGCCTTGGTTGACAACATTACTGCCAGAGCTGCCCAGTCTGATCCCCAACAACACGACGCTCCAAGCTTGGTGGTTACAAACCAAGCATCCTCTTTGCCCCCTAAGCCCCAAGTGCATTCCTATGCAGCGGGCGAGGATGTCCACCCATATCCACAGGCCTCTTCGTATCCTGCCACAATGTCTGCCCCATCCGCTCTGCCTGCATTACCCCTGAGCGGGTATTCCAACGGCGCTCCGGGCATCACAAGTAGTCTCCCATCGCTTCCACTTCCAGCTGTAAATGCTGCACCTAATTATACGACTTATATGCCCCAACATGATCCCGAATATACCGTTGCTTCCCGTATGCCACAAACTCCACAGCAAGCTCATAACTCATCGCAGCGGTACGACGACTTCATTCAAGACGAGCGCAAATATGTCGCTGAAGCCAAGTGGGATAGATTCCCTGAAGGATCCAGGCTGTTCGTAGGTATGTTCAGCAGTGATCTGGTCCCGGTTGCTTCAACAAGTTGACATTTTCTAGGTAATATCTCCAGTGATCGCGTGTCCAAACGGGAAGTATTTGATATCTTCTCGAGATTCGGCAACATAGCACAGATCTCCCTCAAACAGGCTTACGGTTTCGTACAGTATCATTCTCTTTCGGAGGGCCAAGCTGCAATGGACGTTCTGCAAGATACGGAGATTCAAGGTCGCAAGATTCGTAAGTTATGGGATCAATGAGCAGCTGACACGTCGAGTCGCTAACGTGAAAGACCTGGAATTTTCCCGGCGACAAAAAAAGGACAAAGATGGCGACGGCGACCGGCGAGGAAACCGCGGCAAAAGAGACAATGATCGTCATGACTCCGGACGCAGTCGTCGAGACGAGCATGGGCGCGGTCGACAATCGTCTCCTCGGCGTGGAGGTAGCCACCGACCGCATGATTCGTACGACGATAGGCACCGTAGCCGTGGGAATCACGATGGTCATGGAATATCGCGTGGCCGGTCACGGTCTCCAGGGCATGGCAGAAGGGAGGCAGATTCTTATAGGCGACGAAGCCCCAGCCCTTATCGCCATCGTCATCTTCCATCGGAAGCGGATCTCGACATACCTAGGCGCTATGGCAGAGATATCCCTGATGTCCAATTCTTCTTGCTGGAGGAGGTAGAGCGAAACTTCGTTTCCTGGGTCGAATCAGCATTCTCGAACCAACATCTTCGAGTTCAAGTTATGTTCCTTGACCCGCGCTTCCCTCGCGAAGCCGTCATCCAGCGACAAATTTTGGAGGGCGTCCATGCTGTCATCGAACTTGACTTCCGGGCTCAAGGCACGGGCAAAATTTCCTTGCAAGTATTTGACCGTTCTGGTGGCCACCGGAACATTCGTTTCGACAAATACCAGGATCTTAGTCCCGACATGGCTGCACAACTTGTGGTTCGTACCAAGTCCCAGAATGAGCCGGCACCATCCTATGGGAACTCTCAGTACCCCCCTACAATGCTGTCACAATACCCGCTCCCAGCACAACAGCCACCGCCTATGGTATCACAATATCCTCCCGCGGGACACCAACCTCCGTATGGACAACAACCCCCATACGTGGGCTACTCAGATTATCATCCATACCCAGCATCTGCACCTGGCGCCAACCCTGCTACTGGAAATCCTCCCAGTAGCAATTTGGATCCTGCCATGCTGCAGAAAATATTGGGACATCTGAATCATCCACAAGGATCTGCTCCAACTTCCAACAGCCCAGTCGATATTCAAACCTTGGCAGCTGCAGGTCTAGGAGGCACAGCACCCACAGCTTATGGCCCTCCCGTTGGTGCTCCTACCATGCCAAGCGCAGGCTATGTTGGAGCAGGCCATGAAGCAGCGATGGGATACGGAGGCATCACCAGTAGGCCCCATGGGGCGTCTCAGGGAGAACAGTATGGTCCGCCTCATGGAACCCACCGCGGAGCAGAAGATGGCGATTCTGCGGAGCATGTGAAAAGTATAATGGCACAGCTTGCCCGATACCGGCAGTAACTGGTGTAGCCCACTTCTCACCCATCCTGCACAGGATTCACCGGGTGGTGAATCAATGTGTGAATAAAATTTCTAACCGGTTTCAAGAAAACAGTTTGCGGCAAACCGCATCTGATCATAATACAACCGCCGATGAATGTCAGTCCACAAGAATTTGCCAAAACAATTTACCGGATTGCCATCGCTGCATATGGGCTCTCCCATACGAGCCCGTCTTGGCGTTAAGGAATGCCTCTAAGCAGTCAAGTTACCGTTCTAGGGATAATACATCTCCTAGAAGACCTCAGAATCTCCTCCATCTAGATTCTACGAGACATCCTGCGAGTGAGACACGATCTTGTCTTCTGGAGAAGCCACCACAGACGACATTTTCTCTCAAATCTGGGAACCTGAACGCAACAAGCGACTCACACGTCTCCTAAAGCATTGCTTCATGCTCACAGGTAGCATAGCAACATGTGTATCTTGATGCCGCTTCCTACTCTCACGCCTTGAAGGGGAGACCTTTCGAACCATCCCAGGATGCTCTAGGATCTCCTCAGCAATCTTCGTTAAATTTCGTCCCAAATAGATTTCCCAATCATTTCCACCACACAGCCATTCTCTACACAAAACCAAGTTTCCACACCACAACAAGCTTCCGCAATACCCACTTGCGCGCTAAAGGCAATCAATCTATGGCACCAGACCGATGTAAGTTAAACAAACTCACGGTCTTCAGAACAGTCTTTTCTCCTCAAGCTAACATATAGCGAAGTACTCGAGTTTTTCCCACGTTAATACCCTCTGAGTTATCCAAAAGCGTTCAGAATCTATCCGAAATTGGCCTCCCTTAAACGGTTAGATTGCGGCTTGTAAAGGCCACGAAGATTACCTTTGCTCGATCAGGCTGGGGATACCTGAACGAAGGAAACCGCAAACCAGAGACGTGCATTTCGACTACTAAATACCGAAAACCCATTACCCGCAACCCAAACGAAATTCAGCAGGTAGCTGGATTAGTCGGCGTGGACGTACCTGATATCTGACTGACGAGACTTGGCCAATGGGAAGAAAAGGGGCGCACTCGATGTACTATCTGAATGAAGATCGTTGTCTGGCCGCAAGATGGCTCGTCACACCACACATTGACGACGATGTGATACAGAGCAGTAGGCGCTGTTGCCTTTACTCGACGTGAAACTCTTCCGTACTGTTGCTTGCGACTACGAAATACTCACTTCATCCACCCTTCTTTCAACGTCAATGTGAAGACAGAGTTTACATACACTCTACCAGATGATATCTGGCACAATCAGATTGGCCCTCTACCTGGTAATCGAAATCCTCGCTAGCGTCATCGCTTCCGCAAAGACATAGATGGCCTATCAACTACTACTACCCTGATGCTCCATCTGGTGTCGTTCATGCCACCGTAGTTGCTGGCCGTTGGCTGCGACTTCAGGCGCAGCTGGGACAGTAGGATCCGCCAACTCCTTTCAGAGTCGAGATCAGCACGTCCAGCGCCCACTTGCCCAGCGGATTTTTCTGCTGGAAGCCCATCCTTACGTGACCCGCGTACGGATCGGCAATAAGGTCACTCAGCCCCGATGATATGGAGAAATACCCGGTTTGCAACCTTCCTCGCTAAATCCTCGTCGGTCAGGTAGCCGAACAGCGACCAAATTTTGGAGCAGGTGATGATGGTGCCTCATCAGCAAATCAATAGCTTCGAGCTCGAGCTCTTTACCGTCGTCAGGGTCTGATTGGTGCAGCCCTTATAAAAGCACCGATTTGAATGCTACAATTTTCCCACCGCAGTATTGCTCACCACGACGGCGCGAATCCCGGGACTCGTCAGTCAACTACATACTAGGAGCGGGCATGATGGGAAGATTTGTTATCAAGGCGGTCTGATACGTGTTATTTCACCATATCGGATTCCACGGGATCAAACCATCACGGAGGCGGTAAAAGGGGGTTGCTAAGTGAACCCCAGGCAGTGAGGTAGATGGCAGCAACGATGATGAGGATGGATGAGGATGGATGAGAACAAACGACAGTCGAGAAAGGGCTGAGGCAAAGTATTCATGCGGGGCACACTTTCTACATCAAGATCTTACTAGCTAACCAGCTGGGTTCGACGTTCATGTTTCAGAGTGTATATCCGTAACTATCTGTATGAAAGACTGGAAGAGTAGTAAGCCTACTTAGATGTATTAGAGGTCACCAAGGCTGGGTTTTCATCTCTTTATTGATTGAAGGCTAACCTTAGATTGATGTCGAGAGTAAGGGTAAGTAGCATGTTACAAGCTACAATGGGTATTGTTACCAGATCTTGCGGGGCACTCACGAGCCAAGCACCAAGGTAACAGTTGGCATTTACCTTACGATGCTACACTGTTACACAAGATGCATACCTACAGGCTACTCCACAAGAAACCCCCACCGCCACCACAAGCCAGGCGGGGGGGTCCCGAATCCTTCAGGGATGCTTTACAGCGTCGTCCCCAGTAATAAAGCTCCGACGTTAATGAAGGAGGAGGGGAAGAGAGGCCTTTTCAACCCTTCATCTTCCTCAGACTTATTTGTTTTTGCATTGGATTTTCTACCACCTCATCATCCAAGGACCCTTCAGCAAGCTGTGATCTGAAGGTCTATCGGCTTGCACTGAAATCATTCTTCCACTTTCGATCCTTGTTGAAGTCTGCAATTACACAGTCGAGTGAGATATCGCATCATACGACGATCTCGCTGTTCTACTTCCATCCATAGCGGCGCATTTGTCATTGCGTCTGACCCGGCTTTATTGTGCTCCTGGGCTGTTCGTCTGTTCGCCTTGCGACGAGGCGTCCTTTAGGGACCGGCTTCTGATTTGCCATTTTGACTCGGCGAGGACTCAACTCAATTCCATTGTCAGTCACCTTCACCTCCGACCCTTCTATCGTCATTTTCAGCCGTCGCTTGCTTTCTTCGCCATTATCACCAACTGGTCTGCTGGCTAACATTGCGACTGTCCTACCTAGACTACCTTCAGCTCTGTCTCGAATCTCCACATATTCTGATAGTGCTTACGAACCTGTACTTTCGTACGAAGTATCGCCCAGCCATACCCGACACTCCTGGCCAGCTGCATCCCCACTGCCTCGACCCAAATCCTCTCCCAGAGCCCTTATTATCCCATCAGAGCTCTGCGCCACCGAAAAATCATGAACACCACGCCAGACCTCACCAACAACGGCAACTCAGGTCGGCCGAACCCTTCGATACAGCCATGTCGTTACAAAGTCGGAAAGACCCTGGGCGCCGGCTCGTATTCGGTCGTCAAGGAGTGCGTACACATAGATACCGGTCGCTACTACGCTGCAAAAGTCATCAACAAGAGGCTGATGGCTGGTCGAGAACACATGGTGCGTTGCTTAGGCCTCGTGCCGTTGAGAGACGACTAATTCAGTGACATCCGTCCAGGTACGGAACGAGATCGCTGTTCTTAAGAAGGTGTCTATGGGCCACCAAAACATCTTGACCCTGGTCGACTATTTCGAGACTATGAATAACCTGTACCTCGTTACCGACCTAGCTCTCGGGGGTGAGCTCTTCGACCGTATCTGTCGCAAGGGGTCATACTATGAATCTGACGCTGCTGACCTTATCCGCGCCACCTTATCCTCTGTCGCATACCTACACGATCATGGTATCGTACATCGAGACCTGAAGCCCGAGAACCTCCTATTCCGCACCCCCGAAGATAATGCCGACCTCCTCATCGCCGACTTTGGCCTGTCGCGCATCATGGACGAGGAACAATTCCATGTGCTGACGACCACATGTGGAACCCCGGGCTATATGGCGCCCGAAATCTTCAAGAAGACGGGCCATGGCAAGCCGGTAGATGTATGGGCTATGGGGGTCATCACATATTTCCTGCTGTGTGGATACACCCCTTTCGACCGAGATAGCGATTTCGAGGAAATGCAGGCTATTCTCAATGCCGACTACAGCTTCCAGCCATTAGAGTACTGGCGTGGCGTCAGCGACCATGCCAAGGATTTCATCCGCCGATGTCTTACTGTTGACCCCAACAAGCGCATGACGGCACACGAGGCGCTGTCACATGCCTTTGTCGCCGGGTTCAATGTCAACCCAGATGGCGACAAGGGACAGAACCTGCTCCCGACGGTCAAGAAGAACTTCAATGCGCGCAAGACGCTGCACGCCGCCATCGACACGGTGCGCGCCATTAACAAGCTCAGAGAAGGCCAGGCTCAGCTCATGGACGGATCCAACTCCACGGAGCCGGGCCGCGGAGCTGCGCCGTTCGCCAAGGATAGCGGTGTGGGCATGGGCAATAGCGACTCAGGGTACTCGAGCAATCGCGACGGCGACGTCGAGATGGGCGGCGTGGGCGCAACTTCAGGCGTCCCACCAAGCTTACGGCCGGGCATGGCGGTGAATCGTGTCGTAGAAACATCCAAGGGCCTATGGAGCGCGGGCCAGCCACAGAGATGAACGATACCGGCGCGGGTTACCGGTCGAACGTACGTACACGGGGCTTGAGCGGGCTTACCTGGAAGGGAACTTGAAGCTGAGATCGGGAGGCCGGAATCTAGCTTGGGTTCCCACGACATAAGGGCGGGCGAGGCATACGAGGGGCGTCGAGCTCCTCTGCAACCCTCCGAAACAGTCACATATACACACAAAGCACCTATCACAATTTCACATTCATGAATCAACGGGGGTAGGTAATATAAAGACACCACCACATCACGAAGGGGTTTTGATAGGGGAAAACAACGGGAATACCACCGGGAGAAAACGAAGAATCGAAAGTGCTCCTTCTCTATTCTTTCTTGACCGAGGGGGGCGGCTACATAGACACCTACCTGCGCTTCTGCCTGTCTGCCTGCCCGCTTGTTCATAGGTTATCTATTGCCTTGTCCGATGGCCTCATGGTCTCACGGCCCTATGATAGGGATCGGCGGCACGCGTTGTATATAATGTGGCTTTCGCATCACGTCAACAAGCTGGCTGGCTGGTCTAGCGGCGGCGGCGACGATAGATAGGTGGCAAACCCGTGCGTGCATAGGGACGGACGTCTGGTCCCGGTATTTAGCGTACTTACCGATGATTGAATGATGAAGACCTTCGAGATATAATATGTGCCATTCAACGGCGATGTCAAACCACTGCTCATTGTAGGATTGATTCCTTTGGGGATCAAGCCGGATGGCCCTCTGAGTCGGTCGATATATCCTACACATTCTTCGTTGGTTGGGTTGTTCTATCTACTATCTACTATATCCATCTATTTCGCTGCTGTCCATACATCTGTCTGCACGATCTGACGCCGAAGCCTTTTTGCAGTACCCTCATCCAGCACATACATATGTCTACCTTGGTATATTATTACATTTACCCCATGGACCAAAGTGTCATACTCGCTTTCGAACCACAGAACCCTTAGGGACCCACCCCACCCCCTATTCCCCCTTATTTCCTTGTTCTCATCCATCCATCCCATATTCCTACGTCGTGTCTCTAGCCTCGATCCTGGCTTATATCTAGCTTAGCCTAGGTTCCATAAATAAGCACCAACTCCGGCCTCTCCCAGCCAGCCTTGGCAAGCTTCGTACGGATCTTCTCGTGAGTGACACCTTTCACGACGACCATCCCATCACCTGAGTGGTGCGATGGGAACAAACTTCGTGTCCGCGCGTGAGGCACGATACGCAGTATACAGAGCTGAGGCGCGATACAGTCGTATCTATACGAGTGGACGCTAGGAATACTGGACTTGACAGGGAATCCCCAATGTAATGCTCGCAAGGAAAGTCTGGAATGAGAAAGGCTCGGAATTGATATATAAGAGCCATGTAGGGTATCGAGGAGCACCCTCTCGATCCTGAAGACCTGACGGACGACTCGATCACCCAAACTCAAGACACTGTACTGTCACAAAAGTCATCTAGCTGTCTGGCCTCCCTCGGGAGCAATCCTCCGAAGTATGACCACCTTGCTCCGCCCGCGATGTGAGCGTCGCTTATTCCAATCCTGCTGGCTTGCACTTTGGGCTGCTCGGCCCGAAATCTACCTAGTCTACTACCCTTGAGCTCTCAAATCGCTGCGGCCCTTCCGACCCCAGTCTTTCCGATCGCAAACTTCTCCTTATCGCCCGCGTCGATGATCTGTGTCTCGGCAAGTCCCTTCTCGACCTGGCTGCTGTCCGTACCATCGGGCTCCGTCGTCGAGAGGGCTGGACTCGGCTCCTCAACGGGCACATGCTCCCGGACGACAAGCCACGTTGGGTACGCGGCCAGGCCTAGACAATGGATGGTCGTCAGTATCCGATACGAATCAGGAGGGGGGGGATGGGGAGAGGGAAGTCGGAAGGGGCTGGAGGAAGCAAAAAAAAAAAAAAAAAAAAAAAAAAAAAAAAAAAAAGCATACCAAGCAAGATCGTGTTCACCGCCAGAGGCACGCGCCCGCCTACCCAATTCCGAGTATTCAACCCGAAGGAGACCGCCTGCGCGAAGCTCTCCTGGCCCCGGAGAACGCCGGCGAACCGGGTCAGCTCGGAGATGTTGTCCGTCTTGCTCGAGACGAGGTAGTAGAGCCAGTTCTGCAGGGCCTGACGGGCGAAGTCCCACAGCAGCAGGACGAAGAAGCCCTCGACGAAGCCGGGGTCCTCCCAATCGTACGCGGGCGGGCGCGCCGTGTACTTCTCCTGGACGACCCAGCCGTAGACCCAGGCGACGACGTGCCACGCGACGACGTACCAGTAGCCGTACTCGATGCGCCTCTTGACGGCGAGCCCCTGGTAGTCGAGCAGCGTGCTGATGAGCTGCGAGGACAAGAGCGTGCCGAAGTTGCCCACGAACCCGATCAGCGCGCGCGCCCGGATCCCGAAGTAGTACGTCTGGAAGTTGCCCGAGTACTGGTTGAAGTAGGCGGCCCAGAACACGGGCAGCAGCAGGAGGACGTCGCGCCGCCGGCTGACCGCCCACAGCGCGCGCACCTCGGCCCGGAAGGAGGCCTCGGCGCGGATGACCACCCGGGACCCGTCGGCGCGCTGCACCTTCTCGGGCGGCGAGAGGCACAGGGCCAGGGGCGCCGCGACGCACTGCAGCGCGACAAAGACCAGGTACGTCTGGTAGCCGACCTTGCCCTTGGCCCGGGCGCCCGCGTCGTGGTTGAGCGCCAGCACGATGGCGCCGCCCAGCAGCGGCCCGCCCGTCCGGAACCACAGCCAGATGTTCATGTAGCGCGCGCGCTTGCCCGGCTCCGGGTACCCGAGCGCGATGGCGCCCTCGCTGGCCCAGAACAGGCCCGCGCTCAGCCCGCAGGTCACGGCGCCGACGAGGACGAACCACACGTTCCCGTAGCGGTTGTTCGTGTCTGTTTTTATCGAGAGACCTGGGTGTTAGTCATCGCTAGCCAGTATATGCTGGAAATATTAGGAAGGGTATGGTATTTTCACGTACTAGAGTTCCAGTTAGTTAGTGATGCTCGGTCATGGGAGAGGTTTCTGAGAAAAAGGGGGCCGGGGGGAGAAGGGGGGGGGGGGGGGGGGGGGGGGGGGGGGCTATAAATGAGAACGCAACATATTTCTGCACATACCAAAGCCCGGCAGAGTATAAAGGGTATCCGACCGCGCCCAGGAACAGCGTCCACGACAGGCCGATGCGGTTGGCGATCGGGGCGCCGAAGAGGCAGAGGAACCCCATGATGCCGAAGACCAGCGCGTTGGCCGCGTTGACGAGGTACGGCTCCTGGGCGCCGCCCGCCCCCAGCGCGTTCATCGCGTTCCACAGGCCCGGCGCGATGAAGCCCACGCCGCCGATGACAAAGGCATTGAAGAGGGTCGTGTGGTACCATGTCCGTTTGGCGGACGCCGCCGTCCCCGACTGGGTTTTACTCATCGTGTCCGAGTTGCTTTGGGTGTTGCGCGGTTATAACGTCAATCCCACACTCGTTGCTGGAACCCACGACGTATTGTGACTTATACTTAGGTGATGATCAACCTGCGTCGGTCAGGTGCATGACCTGATGCCTGAGAGGCCGCGCGGATCTACCATTTTGTATACTTTTTAACTTTTCTAACCCACGCACGCCACGCTCCTCTCCTTATTCATCTTAGGTTAGGTGATTGGCCCTGGCGATGGCGACATGATAAAACCCACTGCTGCCAAGCACTTATTATCTAATATCTGCGGATTGATACCAGGGTCTAGGAGAAGTACACTCTCCTGCCCTCACTGCCTCATGGGTCATTGTTTTCGTTTTGCAATGTAATTGCTCAGCACCACCGGGATCATGAGAGGTACCTCGGAATGAGATTGGGAGGGGGTGTGCAAGAAGAAGACACTCCGCGGAGACGGCGGTTATCGTTGGCTACTTCTCAGATTTTCCTTGATAGCCCATCGAGTCTCCTCTGAATGCCCCATGGTGAAATAAAAAATCTCTGGATATTTAATTACACATTGGGACTGTTCCTGTGATAAGTCGGCCGACTTCGTTCCCCAAATTCCATCATATGTGTCATGACGGCCGTGTGCTTACGGGCCTTTTCACCGGCCAGAACCATTGAGTGTCTTGCATGATAAAAAGGAGTGAGCACACAAATGCAGTGTGTTGGCGTCTTCGTGTATTCCTCTTTCCCAACTCTTTCTTCTGTTGTCCGCGCACAGATTTCGTTGAGTGACACGAACAACCCCTTTCTGCATGTGACTATGGAAAAGGGCTATGGTACAGGTATGGACTACTCAATCACGAGGAGACATGGAGGGGAGACTCAAAAATCATGAGTGCAATGTGTCGTGGATGAGATAAAGAAGGGTTATCGATTTGTAGACAGAAACTTGAATTTCCTCCAACCCATAAACGTCTTGGACCCGACGCCAAACGCAAGACCATGGGGGCTCACTGAATCTACATATCTTATACCCTAACTTGAATCACAAGGGGGTCGTCTTCGTAAGGAGACCCGCATGGAACGAGGTGGTTTAAGACCTTTTTCGTATCACCAGCCCATCTGTGTAAGGGGCGGGAACAATTGATGGGAACAAGGAGAGGTAATGCTCAACATAGGAGAACATGGCCATCATAGCCAAGATGAACTGCGTGCTTCTTGCATCTACTCTCTGGCCGCTTCTCTCCTACGCTCTATCCCTTAGCATGATCTGTCACGTTGACTATGAATAGTCGCCTCACTTCAACCTCGCCCCTGGTTCTCCGACCCAAGGCGGCCATCTCACTCGATACAGAACCGAGTCCAATACAGCCCAGTGAGGTTTCCAAGCTCATACGCTGGCTCCAACCTGCCACCATGGCCTCCGCAGATAACGAGAAGACCCAGGTCGATACATATGGTGAGCCCCCCGATAAGATCCTGAGGCATTCGCTCTTCGCGAGAGATGAGTATCACCAGTGGCACGACTCGGGGACCATCAGCACGCTCTGGGTGGAAGAATCACCGGGTACCGAGAGCTTCCTCTTGGCTTCGTGCGTCATAGACTATTTCCGAACGCAGGAAAAAGTCCCCGTCATCTCCCTCCACCTCGATCATCACATCCAGGGACAGGGTGACTGGTTGGCAAACCTGGCCAGGGCTTGGATGGCTCAGTCTCTGCCGCACTGCCAGCTCCTCCAGACCATCCTCCGACCCCTTTCCCGGACGGCCCTCGACCAAGTCCCGAGGGATATCCTGTGGGCGTGTCTCATGGGCGGACTCGCCACGGTGGACCGGGTCTACATCGTCATCGATTCCGTCCACGAGGCACGGGTTCGTGACGTGGAGGATGCGGCTGCTTATCTGGTGAGAATGGGGGGCGTTTCTCCTTCGAGAGTCAAAGTCTTGATCATTGGCCGCGTCCAGGATCGAACGACAGAGCTGTTCGCCGCTTCCATCCCTCTCGGCGCATTTCTCAAGGTCAGCCTCGATACCAAGAGATACAAGCCCGAGGAGCGACCTTCCGGCGTGCTGGCGGCTTACCACAGATTCTACGCTGCCTTGAGCGGCCAGCGTCTGAGTGAACTTGATGCCAAGCTGGGCCCAACAAGTTCCCCCTCTTCTCTGGTGAAGGACATCCCTGTCAATCTGTTGGATACCGTTGGCATCCTGAAGTCTGGGTTCAACCCCAAGTACGCGACCGAGGTCGTCCGCGCGCAGCTCATGCGCATCATCCTGTCTCGGGGCATGATCCACCACTGGCGCGGCTCTTTCCTGCACAAGATGTTCGGGTTTGTCCACGCCGGCGTCTCCAGCCTCGAGGTGCTATTCGAGTTCACCGAAGGCCCCGACTGCTTCGACTTCAACGAGCTGGAAGAGGAGAAGCACAGGACTGCATTCCACTGTGCCTGTGCCATGGTCATCCTCGATGCGGCCTACACCATTCCCGCCAATGCGCGTATGACACCCTACGAGACGTGGTACCGCGCCACTGGCCTCTTCCTGCGCATGTTGCGACATGGCGCAGATGCCCTGGCGGTGGACGACGATAATAGGAACGCTTTGGTAGGAGAAATGGATACCTGGTTTACATTGTACTTGTTAACAGGCAGTATTACAGCATTTCCTGCTCAACAACCCGCAAATGTGCGAACAACATATCCTCGCCTTCCTGGAGAGGCCAGAGGCAGCCAAGCTGGTATCAGCCAAAGACGATTTCGGCTCGACGCCTCTCCTCTACGGGCTCCAGAGCCTTCGCCCCATTTCCTGCAGGCGCCTGCTTGATCTGGGAGCAGACCTGATGGAGGCCGGCGAGGACGGCTCAACGGCTCTCCACTATCTCGCCGATCAATGGCTCAGTCTGCAGCCCGAGTACCGATCACAGGTCATTGGTGAAAAAGGAGACTCTTCTCAAGAGTATGTCTATGATATCTTATCACTCTGGAGGAAGTTCATCTCCCTCGGCGGATCAATCAATGCCCAAGATCGACAGGGGAACCCGCCCCTTTTTCTGTACCTCGCCGCGACCGGTCCTCGATTTGGCCGCCAGGGCCAGAAGAAGCTGAGTGGAATCTGCCCTCACGTGGAGTACTTTGATATTTTCTTCGACGCCTACGATGCAGACTTGCGCATTCGGAACCACGGTGGTCAGACGGCTCTGCATATTGTCGCGGGACGCACGCGTGATGAATCAGAGAAAGATCAGCTGGGACATGATGCGGCGCTCTTCTCATTTCTCATGGATAGAGGTTTAGATCCGTTCGACCGAGATGCTCAGGGGAAGAACAGCTTGGATGTAGCAAGAGAATTCGGTAAGGGGGCGATCCTTGCGCTCTTCGAGGATCCAGATGAGACAGTTCTCTGAATGTAAATAGAGGAAAACACGGATGGCTTTCTTTTTCCCTCTCTCTATCTTGTGTATGTCAATTACTTGCGTGACCAATATAGCCATTCCGTGTGTTTACTCTGGAACACTCATTCCCATTTCTCCTGCCGGCGACAAGTGGAGCATAGAGTAGCAGACCCAGACACGTAAACATGACGCGGAACACAGCAGCATCTATAAGATCCTCCAGAGACACCTGCAATAGTTCCTTCCAACCCAGCAAACCCCTAAGCACCCGCCTGCCCAGGAACCCAATCCAGCCCCTTCTGCTCGCCAATCAGCGTCCACATCCTGCCCCCGTCGACGGCCGCCTCCAGGTTCCGCAGGACCAGCAGCTCCATGTCGCGCTGGGTCTCGTAGGTGAAGGTGCCGAGGTGCGGCAGGAGGAAGGCGCGCGGGTTCGCCAGCAGGCCCGGGTGGATCCGGGGCTCGTCCTCGAACACGTCGAGCCCGACGGCGGCGACGTGGCCCGACGCGAGCGCGTCCACGAGGTCCGCCTCGCGGATCAGCGCGCCCCGCGCCGTGTTGACGATCACGACGCCGGGCTTGGTCTGCGCGAGCTCCGGCGCCGCGAGGATGTGCCGCGTCTGCGGGTTCAGCGCCAGGTTCAGCGACAGGATGTCCGACTGCGCCAGCAGCTCCGCGAACGAGACGTAGCGCGCGTCGCCGCCGGATTCCCGCTCCAGCGAAGGGTCCAGGGGCCGCCGGTTGTGGTAGATGACCTCGGCGACGCCGAAGCCCCGCGCGCGCCGCGCCAGCGCTCGCCCGATGCCGCCCATGCCCAGGATGCCGAGGACCTTGCCGCGAGGGTCGCGGCCGAGGCGGGCGTCGGATCCCCGCCACTGCCCGGCCTTGGCCGCCGCCAGGGGCGCGTACGCCTGCTTTAGGGCGCCCAGCATGAGGAAGATGGCGGTGTCAGCGGTGCTGTCGTCGACGGCGCCCGGGGTGGCCGAGACGGCGATCTGGCGGGCGGTGCAGGCGTCGACGTCGACGTTGTCGTAGCCGGCACCGTTGTGAGCGATGTACTTCCAGGAGGGCGGCAGGGCGGTGACCAGCTCGCGGTCGAAGGCGCCCGTGACCGAGGTCGAGGCGTTGGACCGATAGCAGCCGACGACGGCGTCATAGGCGCCGTTCCGGCAGTTGTCCAGGAACTGCTGCCGCGTGCCCTCCCGGAACTCGAGGAGCTGGTACTTGCTGCGTAGGGCTCGCCACTCCTGGGCCGTGTGCGCGAGTGTCCCTATGAGGAGGACGGTGGCGCGGGAGGACATCTCGATGGTGGTGGTGGAGGTGGCCGGCGCGGGGTTCGAGTTGGCGTTGGTTGTTTACCGGAATGAGTCGTCTCTACCTCTCGACTCCTGACTCTGCTAACTTTACGGGGCCTAAGGCGAACCGAAGAGATGAGTGATTCTTGCTACTGAAATACCTGTTCTGCCGAAAAGCCATCTGCCTTGGACATTGAATGACGGGTGACCGCGAGTCACATGAAGCGTGTACTGTAGTGGTGGGGTTGATCAGTGCAAATAGATCCCACCCTCCGGTTCTCCCCGTGGAGTAACAACACATTAGTTCCGAATCTCGCGTCCCGTTCATTTAGCAGAGATGGTTACCACACTATATACATCGTGTGTAATAGTGAGCAACTACCTAGATCTAGACATTTCTTCTGCGGCGCGCTGCCAAGTCGCTGACACAGTTGGAACGCGATCTCGGGAGTAAGATGATGGGGCTCCCGCACCCTTGGTCGAGAAAGACCATACACATGAGCTCACACACTTGTATCAGACTGTAGACCTGGTATTAGTTTAAGCATTAGCAATGCCCAATAATAATTACTTTTTGGTATCAACCAACTACAGACTGCGTCCTCCTATCTATTGGCAACGCGCCGAATGGACCATGCTCTTTGTGGTATCTCCGGAACTTCGACCATGGTCCAACAAGCGCATGCATGAAAAACATGTACCAAACCTGACGCCTAAAACACCCTGAATCTGTTCTCGATGAACTTTGAGAAAGCCGCAGTAACTGACGCCTTCCATGCATATATCACACGTCAAAACGACGGTGGTTTGAAGACATGGCATATCGCGAATCCCGGCGACCGGATAGAAGCACCGTGAATTGCATCCATATGACCTTACTTCTCTGGACTAAGACGAGAAGAAAGCATGTCATTTCCTTGCGACGATAGTACACTAAGACTTCATGCCTGGGAATTTTGGTAGTGGTATCGGGGTCTGCTTGTAGGCCTTTTTCGGAGATTTGCTCTTCTTGCTTTTGTCCTTGGCCTCCCCAGATGGTGTGCTGCTCGATCTAGACGCCACGCGAGCCAGACTCGGCGTGCTGATGGGCGTCTCCTTCCGTTCCTTAGTGGCCTTCACCATGGGGCTCTGGGATGAAGCTGGTGTTGCTATCGCAGATGTCTTGGTTCGCTTCACCGATTTGCTTACTGGTCCCGATGCCTTGACCTGCTGCTGTATCGTCTCTGGATGCTTTCGCTTCAGGTTACCATTCGTAGAGGCGGGCGTCTCAGACTTCTTTGTTGGGGCAACAGGAGCAATTGGTTGCGTACTAGCCACTCCTGTCATCTCGACATCTGAATCGTCCTCTGAGCTGCTGTCCGAAGCAGAGTCCGAAGATTCCGAACTGCTCTCACGGGGTGCTTTGGGGGTCGCATGAGCTTTGGAAGACACTGAACTAGATTGGGCCTCTAGCGGGATGGTCGGACGTGGCTCGTTAGGAACCCCTAATGGGGTGAAGCGAGGCTTTAGACCCTGGGGCTGCTCTCGGATGGCTCTGGGTTGAGCGGCGTACTGATCTGTGGCGGTGGAACTAACGTCCCCATTAGGGCCGAACTTGAGCATGCGACGCAGATGCACAGTGGAATCAATTCCTCGGTTGACTGACTTGTCAGCTACGTTTAGCACCAAGTTTCATGGGAGACTCACGTGAAGAATATTTCTCGCCAGTTTTGGATGGGATCAGTAGTTGAATCTGAGTGTTGGTGGAAAACGCTTCGAGGTCGAGGCCATAGTCATCGCCCTTATAGTTCAAAAGAGCACCGCCGCTTGTTGCCTTGGCAAGATCGATTTCCATGTCCTTAAGCACGGTTATAGGTAGAGACGCGGGCGCGGTGAAGTACCAGACTTGCTTTCCTTCTAGATTGGTCTGGCTTAGGAACTCAGTGACTTCCTTGCCGGGGTTTTCGTTCGAGGCTTTGCGAATCGTGAAGTCCGAGTTGTTGAGCCATCTAGGCCGCGACCTATTGAAACAGATGTGTAAGAGCTTGGTACTTCTGGCATTTATCGTAGTAACTCACAATTCATTAGATTGTCCGGCAGCGGTCGCATCGCCATTGTCCTTTTCACCATCGTTGCGCGAAGCCGAAGTCTCTTCTTCATCACTGTCGTCTTCACTAGCAGGAGAGTCGCTGTCACTCTCGCTACTGGATGAGAGGTGGTTGTGCGCGGGTTGTGATTTGTCTGATGCCTGATTCTTCGTGTTCAGCTTTGCGCCCTGGCCCTGCTGTTCTTCCTCGTCGCTCGAGTCGGAGCTTTCGTCTTCTGAAGTACTTGTGCTCTGGTTCGTAGGATCGGCGCGAGCAGGCTTCTTCTGAATAGAGGCAGAGCTTGTATCGGAGCTAGAGTTGGACGAGTCTTGCTTTGAACGGGAAGTTGTGGTCGGTTTCGTCGGTGCCGTCTTCGTACCGTTGACTTTTACCTCAGCGGTCTTCTTGCTCGCTGCTTTGGCAGCTAACTTCTTCCGTTCGGCCTCTATGTCGACGTCGCTATCACTGTTGCTCCCGTCGCTGTCAGAGCCATCACTGCTGCTGCTGCTGCTACTACTACTATCTTCAACGAATTCCTTGCTCTTGAACGTGTCCTGCTTCTGTGCACGGCCCTGGCTGCCTTTGGTCGCGGCAGCTTTCTTAACCGTCGAGTGCATAGCACTTAGTGAGCCGAGAGGAGCTTTTGATTTGACCATGATGATAAAAAGTGTGATCGCGGAGTATTTCTAGTGGGCTTTGTCCATGCGCGCTATTGGTGGGAGCGGATGCGAGAGGTAGGAGGTGAGTGGTGGCGGACTGGAGAAGGTTGGAAGTTGGAAGGTGGAAATGTAGAAAGTCCAAGGTTGAGGAGATGGCTGGCTGAATGGATCGCCAGAAATTTTTGGGGAGCTTGAACGCGAATTGAACCAATTGATGCACGTCGCGATTTAATCGATAAGTAGCGGGGTTTAGTGAAGGTGGCTGGAGGGGCTGGGGGCTAATGGACGCGCTGGACCCGGTGCCCAGGTGGGGGGTCGAGCTCGAGCATCCACGGAATAACATGTCTCCGGCGCATTTGGAACCCTCAATTCCAGGTTAGGTTAGCGGGTACCTAGGTAGTTTTTTCCAGTAAAGCCCTGGAGCGTGAGGTCACTTTTGCAGGCCTTCGGTGCCCTGTATTTTAACTAGTCCTGTCCAAAGACTAGAATGTTGGACGGAATCAGCAAGAGAACCTCAAGAGCATGAGTACTGAGATGCTCAGTATTTGAGAAGTCATCGAGCCAGAATCTGTGTCGTACACTATCAGACATTTTTCCTTTCAGATTCAGACAAATAGTCTAGCCATGTCCACAAGTAAAAGGAGAAAATTGAATGTCGCTGAGCCAGCACCAGGTATGTCTGTCTTGATTCAAATTATATATCAGTAATACTCTCGCCATTATGCTTCACTGACCGATAATTTGCTAGCCATGAGTGCATTTGCTCTTCGCAAGAAATTTCTGGCTCAGCGAAGCACAAATTTGTTATCTGCGTTGGATGAGTCCAAAAATGCTTCCACACAAGGCATGCCAATGACCACCGTTGGTTCAAGCCAGACGAAAACCTTGGTGAAGACCAAGATTAGTCGAATATCACCCATAGGTGCGACGTCTTTACCGGATGTGCAAGCTGCCGAAGATATCGCAACTCCACCGCTGAGCACAGAGGCAGTGAATCAGGAACCTGCCTTACCCAAACCACTGGAATCATTACCTCCAAGTTCTTCGAGTGGCGATGATGACGATGACGAGGATGAGAATGGTCTTGCGCTTCCCACGGCGGCACCTGTGGTTCAGTTCTCCAGTTTCAGTCCGTCGAAGAGTAACTATCACAAAAGGAAAGATGGAACGCTAATCTTGAAGTTATGCGAAGGGGAGGTTTGTCTACCTGTTTCCCCCCCTGAAAATCTTTGAAATCTGACAAAAACAGCGGTTGGTGATCCTCGGCAGCTATGATGTGCTTGTCAAGTCCGGTGAGATAACCATCAATGGTGCAACTCTGAAGAACACCAAGAAGTTGCACTCGGTAGATGCTCCGCACTGCCATGCCTTGCCAGTCATACGATGTTCCGAGGACGCTACCCTAGAAATACACTCAAGCAGTCGTGTGGAGGGACTAAGAAACTTGGGCACCCTCTCTCCATTATTCCGCAAGCTCTGGAATGACTCCCGGGAGGCAGGCGAGGGTGTAGCTTCAACATTTCAAATTGTAAGTCCACAAGTGGCGATAATACCACACCGTCAAGCTAAAATTGCCGGTAGCTTTACAAGTCCTCAGATGGCCCGAAGAAAACAGTGCTACAAGACCTTATCTCACCGCCAGAGTGGAATAAGGAGCTAGCTAAGTTGCTAAATAACTCGAAATCCAGTCCTATGTCCATCATGATAACGGGACCGAAGTCGTCTGGCAAGTCAACCTTCGGGAAGATATTGGCTAACCGACTTCTAACAACATCCACTGCCTCGAATCATACCAAACGAAGGAGTCAAAATGGTGTGGTGGTCCTCGATCTAGACCCGGGTCAGCCAGAATATTGTATTTCCGGACAGGTTGCTCTTGTCCTTGTAAGGGAGCCGATCCTGAGTCCGTCATTCTGCCGCCCTATAGCAACATCTGGTCTACGGATCGTCCGGTCTCATACGTTGGCTTCTGTATCACCTGCTTCCGACCCCGATCTATATCTCGAAGCTGCCATGGATCTGATGACTCATTACCGAAACCACCTCGGCTCATACCCCTTGATCATAAACACGCCTGGCTGGATTCAAGGGACAGGACTTGACCTTCTAGTCTCTCTCATATTATCCCTGCGGCCAAACGAAGTCGTCTATATGTCACAGACTGGCCCTGCAGAAGCTGTTGAAGCGCTGCAGGAGGTATGCGTCAAATCCGTCTTTACCACACTGCCTTCGCAGGCGACTCAAAATACTTTGCGAACGGCTGCACACCTCCGCTTCATGCAGATGATGTCTTATTTCCATGCCGAGGTGGACAGGAGTAGTGTTGAGACACGGTGGAATACAACTCCTTTAACCACTATACCACCGTGGGAAGTCAGTTATACCGGCGTCAACAGTGGCATTCTCGGCATCCTTTGTTACGATTATCAGGCCCCACCAGAGCTTCTGGCAGATGCTATCAACGGCACGATCCTTGCCGTTGTAGAAGTCGAATCTGACAAGGCTTTTCGAAAGCTCTGCGGTCGAACAGGTAACACGGGCGTAGATTTGAATGAGTCAATGATGGACATCGATGATGCTGAGGGAATAGAATCGGCAGCGATGGCATCAACATCACGTCTAAAGGGTGCCATTACATACACGACACCGGAAGGAATCCCTTTCATTGACGCAACGGATGGAATTACGCTTGATCCCAGGTATTCGCACTGCATCGGGCTAGTTCTCGTCCGAGGCATTGATGTGGAAAATGGCGTACTTCAGCTTCTCATCCCAATCCCGATAGAGAAGATCGAAGATATCAACTCCAAGGGCGGACAAATCGTGCTTGTTAGCGGCAAGTTCGATGCTCCCAGCTGGGCTTACACCGAGGAGCTCTATTACCGATCGGGTGAGGAAGTCAGGGAGGAAGAGGGCTTCGAAGATTCTACAGCAGACAATAGCAGCAGCAGCAGCAGCAGCAGCAGCGAATCGAACTCGGAAGATGATGGGACGGAACAGCAGAGTTTTGGAAGGAATGCTGATGCGTATTCGACTGAGACACCATGGATTGAGGTATTCCATGGAAATCAGAAACGCGGCGCCGGGTCCAAGGTGTGGAGGGTGAGGCGGGATCTCGGACGGCAGATGGGAAGTGCCGCGGAGTAGTACCGAAGATGATCACAGTCCGGATGTTGACAAAACAGCGAATAAACCCGATTAGCGAATCTCACATATGCCATGCCACCGTGTCCCTTGTCTCGGGATTGGTTGCTGAAGAAGAGTCCCTGCATGGAAAGGATGTCTTGGGATATGCAGCTAAGAAGTAACGCAGCCACGCGTACTCGTCCTGCATGACACCCCCTCCTCACCCCCCTCCCTGCCCCGTCTGTGCTCCCGAGGCCATGCATCAAAGTACCTCTGATGTAAGCCACATGCAAGCTTACTTGTGCCTTACATGTATCTATCGTCATCCATTTCCCACGATGTACCCCCCCTCCCTGCTCTTGTGCCTCATGCACGAACGCGCTACTTCATTACCCCACACTTTGTCACCCGCATGGCTTCTTTGTCATGCTTTCTCATGGCTTGCTCATCCATCGACCCCATAGTGTGTCGTTTTAGAAATCCCCGCATCAGCCAATCACAGCATCGGATGGGTGACGATGAAGAGAAAAAGAAGAAGAAGAAAAACGTGTGCAGACCCAAAAACAAATGCCGGAGGAGGCCTGTACTTACCTTTCGACCGATTAAGTAAGAAAGTCGCTCGCTGGCTGCAAGATGGCTTTGCGTCACCTCGATCTGTGCGTTTATTTTTTTTACATACCTACCTGGCTAAGTAGGAATGTACACTTCAGACTGTGTTGCAATGGTGGTCGGGATAGATCGATCTTCATGCATAAATATCTTCAACACCACACCAGCTTCTATTGTCGTAGGTCTGGATCGTGATAGGCCTTCTTCTTTCCTTTCGATATTTTGTTTTGTCTGACCGGTACCATGGCGTCAAATCCACCACCATCCGAGGTCGACGTATTGATCATCGGAGCCGGCCCGGCGGGACTCATGCTCGCCCTGTGGCTTTCCAGACTCGGAGTCAAGACGCGCATCGTGGACAAGAGGACGGACAAGGTCTTTTCGGGTCAGGCCGATGGGTAAGGTGACTACTTCTACCACTGTTCCCACAACCCAACGCTCACCATTCTCTAGTTTCCAGGTCCGTACCCTGGAGATCCTGGATAGTTTCGGTCTCGGCGAGCGAGTATGGAAAGAAGCCAACCACCTACTCGGTAAGCTATCCCATCTAACCTCAAATCCTACCCCTATTGACCCCTGTCCCCCCAAAAAAGAGGTCAGCTTCTGGAACCCCGATGCCTCGGGCGTAATCCGCCGCCAGAACCGGGCCCCAGATAACGTGACGGGCCTATCGCGCTTTACGGAATCAGTGCTGCACCAGGGCCGCATGGAGCATTTCTTCCTCGACGGCATCGCGGCCTCGTACCCGCACCCGGCGTGCGGCGCCGAAGACCGGCTCGTCATCGAGCGCATGGTGATCCCGTCGTCCCTGGAGATCGACGAACACTCCACCGCCGACGACGATGACGATGATGTGTACCCCGTACGGGTCACGCTGAGACACCTGACGGAGGAGGAGGCGACGCCGACGCAGCGGCTGAGTAATCTAGGTGACGGCCTCTTCCGGAGTAACCTCGCCGGGGACGACGTCGCACAGATGCTGACACAGAGCGCCGGGAGGCGGGACCACAGCGAGGAAGTCGTCCGTGCCAAGTACGTGGTCGGGTGCGACGGGGCGCACTCCTGGACCCGGAAGGCGCTCGGGCCCGAGTTCGCGATGCACGGGGAGATGACGGATTTCATATGGGGCGTGCTGGATATTGTGCCCATTACGGATTTTCGTGAGTCAATTATATTATATCACGGGGGTGACCCGAGAATGAGGAGGGAAAGGCGAGAGATAGAGAGAATGAGAGAGAACTGACGCTAAAATCTCCTTAGCCGATGTTCGCAACCGGTGCATGGTCCACAGCGCATCCTCGGGGAGCTTGATGATCATTCCCAGGGAGAACAAGCTCGTCCGGCTGTATATTCAACTCACTGAGGTCTCGGCCGAAGGTGGGAGGGTCGATCGGTCGACGATCACGCCGGATGCGATTTTCAAGGCCGCGCAGAAGATTATTAGTCCGTATAAGCTGGACTATCACTATTGTGACTGGTGGGTTACCCTGTTACCTCGGTGGAGAAAGACGATTGTGCTGAGTGAGCGTGTTTAGGTGGACGGCATATCAAATCGGGCAACGAGTCGGCGATAAGTTCAGCAAGCTCGACCGGGTCTTCTTAGCCGGCGGTAAGTCTTCTCCTCCATCCTCGATTTCTCATGGCACCATGAGCTGGCTCATCCGTTCCCGAAACTAGATGCCGTGCACACACACTCGCCCAAGGCCGGTCAGGGGATGAACGTCTCGATGCAAGACGCGTACAACCTGGGCTGGAAGATCGGTCTAGTGTGCAAGAAGATCATGCCCCGCAGCATCCTGTCCACGTACGAGCTCGAGCGCAAGCAGATTGCTCAGGAGCTCATCGACTTCGACCATAAATTCTCGAGGTTGTTCTCTGGTCGGCCGTCGAAGGACGTCATGGACGAGACGGGTGTGTCGATGGAGGAGTTCAGCAAGGCGTTTGAGATGAGCCATATGGTGAGTCGGTCTTCTCGTCGAATTGCGTCATCACACCAGTCACCGGGGTGGGCAACAGGGCGACAATGTAAAGGGGTGAGTTTACTGATTAAACCAACAACACAGTTCACAAGTGGCATCGGTGTAAACTACGGCCCCAGCCCCCTCGTAGCCAAGCCCCAAGACCCGCCGTCGCACCTCGCTACCGCTAGCAATGGCATCGATATGTCAAAGACCCAGACACCCAAGACACAAGGCGACAGCTCGGCAGCCAAATACTGCAAGCCGGGGACCCGGTTCCCCTCATTCCAAGTCGTCGCCCAGAGCGGTGCCAGGCCCTGGCATCTGCACCACCGGATGCCGTCGGACGGCCGGTTCCGCCTGGTCGTCTTCGGCGGCGACATCAGCCGACCGCTCCAGCGCGGCCGCGTCAACGACCTGGGCGCGTACCTGGCGTCCCGCGTGCTGCCGCGGCGACCGCGGATCCGGCTCTCGCCGGGCTCGGACCCGCACTTCGGGGGCGCGGGGGCCAAGTTCCGGACGGACGGGGACCCGTCGGTGATCGACGTGATCCTCGTGCACGCGGCTCCTCGGGCCGAGGTCGAGATCCTGCGGGACCTGCACGAGGTCTATCACCCCTTCGACTCGCGGCTCGGCTGGGACTACGACCGCGTGTTCGTGGACGAGGAGAGCTATCAGGACGGGCATGGGCGGGCGTACGAGGGGTATGGGGTTGACCGGGAGACGGGGGCGCTGGTGGTGGTTAGGCCGGATGGGTATGTTGGGTTGGTGGTTGGGTTGCATGAGAGAGGGTGGGAAGATGTTGGGGGCTATTTTGAGAGGGTCTTGAGGAGGGTTTGAGTGTTAGCTGCCTCACATGATGTGACGGGAATGATTTAGTTGATCGGAAGAAAAGGGGGCTTGTGAACGCACCTTCCTCCGTTCACCTTTGTCTACGCAGGTAGTTGTACCCAAGTACCCTTCTTTCTTGCAGCTGGTTGCAACCCCTCATCTGTCTACCACCCAACCCCTCAATCTTCACCTTTCTCGCCCTACAACTCCGATATTCTCCTGGACTCGCCAACAGCCAATTGAGCCTAACTTGCGTCTCTTTCCGAGACACCTACCATGTTTCTGTTCTTCCACTTCGAAGTAGGTTCTCACAGCCTGATTGGACACCTCCAGGTGTGATTGACTACCTATCGTACCCCTCATCAGCGACAATGACCTATAGGAACCCCGGCATTGCCCGGGAGAAGAGTTTTGGTGTTCTGCCTTGCCCTTAAGTTAGGCATCAATCAGCAGATTCTGCAGGCTGCGCCTCCTTTTCGTACATGTTGGTCGGCACTTATAAGAATTGAGCTTCCAACTTTGGATCCAGTTTCGAGCGTACAACTCAACTTTGCCAACTTTTACACATCGATTCACAAGCCATACATGACTTCATTCATCGAATATCTCGACCTGAACAGGGAAAAGAGGGAAATCCGGCTTCTACAGCTTCTACCGAGACCCGGTGCACAATACGAGCGTCTCCCATCGTGCCGCCTATTGTACACAAGCTTGGAGAAAACCACCGGCTACAAGGCTCTTTCATACGTCTGGGGGGATCCAGAGCCCAACCGCGTCATCAAACTCGACGATGCCTATATTCGAGTTCCGCGAAATCTATTCGACGCCTTGATTGCACTCCGGCCGTTCGAAAAACCGCTTCTCCTATGGGTCGACTATCTCTGCATTAACCAGGTGGATAATACAGAGAAGGCCTGGCAAGTGGCCTTGATGAGAGACATCTACTCGAAAGCAGACGAAGTCCTGGCGTGGTTGGGTCCTGGTGATAAAGACAGTCAACGCGCGATCGAGTATCTGGACGAACTAGGTCGAGAAGCTTACGACTGTGGCTTCTACCATGATATACATGCTGGAGATGATCTCTGGCAAGGACTAGCCATGTCCTGCTCATCGAACTCAGGTGAATTGGCTCTCGACGCCATCCGAAACATCTCAATTTCCCCAAAAACAATTGAGCCCTTATTTTTCGTCTCGAATTGGGTGTCTCGTCTGGAATATTATCTGCGGCATATATGTCTCTTTGACAAGGTGAACGGTTGGAATGAACGGGAGGATCGTTTCCCAGTTCGCGAAATGGTGAAGACCCTCGAACGTCCCTGGTTCGCAAGAGTCTGGATTCTACAAGAAATCACACTTTCGAAGAAAACAACATTTATTTGTGGAACGGCAGAGATCGACAGAAAAAGACTTGCTGCCGCTATCAATACTTACGGATGTCTGTGGAGAGTCGTAATGATCATGTATCGTACTAGACGATTGAAGATGTATCATCGACAGATGCTGTCTTCGAGTTTCCTCTTTCGAGCGACCACGATGGTCAACTCCCCTCGAATACTGGCTATGGAGGATTTTCCATTGATCGCTCTTCTCAGACTAACCTGCGTTGGGAGTCCAAACCTTGAGAAGCATGGTCCTCACCACCTCGACTCGACCGACCCCCGGGATAAAATATTTGCCCTGCTGGGTCTGGCTACCGATCGAGAAGATCTCGCCCAAAGGGGTTTGATACCGGATTACACGAAGTCATGTAGAGAGATCTATACCCTCGCTACATTAGCAATGCTTCAAGAGGGTCATGTCTCGGTCCTCTCCCTCCTCCAACCACACCATACGTCGCCCCATAAAGACCTACCATCTTGGGTTCCGGACTGGTACCAGCCTTTCACTGAGCCTCTACAGATTGTTGAAAACGACCACATGACCTTGAACCCCGAATTCAATGCTTCCGGCACCAAAAAGCCGTCGTCTGTCCGAAAGCTTATTATCCACGATTCTCATACATATGGCATAACTTTAGAAGTCTATGTGTGTGACGAGATTCTTCACGTCGGATTCTTCCCTAAACGGAGAAATAGCTGGGATGTTCCTCTCGTCGAGACATACTCGTGGCCACAAGAATGGTTAACCGAGATCTTGCGCCTCACATACCTGGCCAGCGCGAAGTTTCCCAGCTTCGAGGACCGCCTACTCTCGGTAGCGAGGACCTCGATTGGTGGATTGAGAATGAATACGAATCATGAGCAAGTTCGTACAGGCTGGGATATATTTCCCGAGGTCGTACATCTTCTTCGCAGGAGCATCCACCGTATCAAAGGCAAGAACATGCAAGACGAAGCGCGTCAGTTCCTGGCAGGAGTCGAGGCCGGAAACACCTTCGATAAAGAGAACGTGAAACGCGGTTACCTCCCAAACGACATAACTGGACGTTCCCTGAAACGGCTACCCTTCATAAGCAAGGCAAAGAGACTGGGCCTTGGTTATGACAACGTCAGACCGGGAGACGTCATCGCCATAATGAAGGGTGCACAGGTACCCTACATACTCCGGCCGTTACAGAACGGAACGTACAACCTCGTGAGCGAAGCCTATGTCGACGGAATCATGGACGGGGAGGCTGTACAAGATGCAAACTTCACGAGAATCGATATAGTCTGATGTTGTATGTAATCTCTTCATACCGCTAAGCCGTCTTAACAAAGTTATCTCATCAATGACTTAGGTTAGCCCCATTTCAGGCCTCGAGACACCACCCCTAATCCACCATACCCTGCGGCAACACCGCCAGGTAATCCAAGGGCGCCGTCTCCCTGCCATTCGGAAGGGTCTCGATTCTAACCACGTCCCCCTCCTTGACATGCACCCCTTTAAACGTGATCCGCGTCGCCGAATGGCCGTCGATCCCCCTCGTAAGCGTGTACCCCAGCCGATCCTCCAGATCGCCCACCCAGGCCCCGAGACTGACGTCGTTCAGAAACAGCTCGTACTCGGCCTTGCCCTCATACAAGTCGTAGTACGCGACCGCGAGGTCGTACACGCCCTCGGGATACGTCAGCGTGGTCCGCGCGCTCGCCCTCGTCGAGTTGTCCACCGTCTGCACGACCCGCAGCCCGCTCGCCACCTCGAAAGGGTTCACCTCGGTGACCCGGTACCCGGTCAGCTCCATGTCCTCGGCCTCGACGCGCCACGGGTGGTTCCCCACCCGGCCCGCCTCGTCCGCGATCCCGGACACGTTGTGGTAGAACTGGTTGATGGCGTCGCGCCAGACGATGGCGTGCCCGGCCTGGTACTCGAGTCGGAACTGCGTCTCCTCGAACCGCTGCCGGTCCATCAGGCCCTGCAGCTTCCCCCACAAAGCGGGAAACCCGGCCGCCGTCTCGGCGCCGGCGTAGTGCGCGTCGTAGAAGTGCTGGATCACCGTCTTGCCGGAGCTGAGTGCGTGCGTGTAGGGCACGTGGTGGAACCATAGCAGCAGGTCCTCGGGCGTGGACTCGATCTCTTCGAACTGCGCCGCAACCTCGGGCGGGTACTGCCCGGCGAATCCGGTACCGTTCCATACCGTGCGATCCATACCGATGCTGTCGGCGTCGGCCCGCGTCCATTGGCCCCAGGGGTTGTTGTCCATCGATTGAGGATTGGGTCCATAATGGGGACCCGTGATATCCGCGAGCGTCTGGATCCCCAGGTTGCCTGTGTAGTTCTCGTAGGCGGGCCAGGATGCCATGGACATCTGCCTCACCACGTCGAGTACCAACGGGTCGGACCCAAAGGTCAGGCGTGTCCAGTCGTCCAGCATGGCCACTTCGTCCGCCGTCGGGTCCCAAGCTAGCCGCCCGTAGGCGTACAAGTTGCTCATGGACAGGTGCGTTCCCAGCCACGTGGCATTTTGCCCAACATTGACCACAGCCGCGTAGCCCGTCAGCTTCTTGCCGAACCGTTTCCCGGTCAGAATATCCGTTCCGATAACTGACTTCTCACCGTCGACGCGCAGGTCGAAGTTCAGCACTGTCTTCCAGAGCGGAGGCAAGTAGACGAGGTGACACTGCTGGCCCAGGTACTCCTGGGATACCTGTAGCTCGATGGCCGAAGCCGTCTGCTGCAAGTGGGCGAAGAGGGGAGACGTGGGCTCGCGCACCTGGAAGTCTATTGGGCCGTACTTGACCTGCACGACGACATTGTCGTCGAACTTGTCGTCCAGGTCTCGGAAGAAGTCGACTGCCGCGTTCGCCCGGTCGTCCTTCCAGTTGCTCTCGTTGAGGGTCTGGTAGTCGTAGACAAAGGCGCGGAACATGACGATGCCGCCGTGCGGCTTGACGGCCTTTGCGAACATGTTCCCGCCGTCGGAAAGCGTGCGATTGTACGTGATGGGACCCGGCTGCCCCTCCGAGTTGGCCTTGACGAGGTAGCCCGCCATGTCCGGGACGTGGCTGTACAGCTTGTCGGTTGTCTCATTCCACCACGCAATCACGGTCTCGTCGAGCGGATCGAAGGTATCCAGGCCGCCGAACTGCTGCGGCGATGCGAAGTAGAGCGATATGCCGATTTGCACGCCGTAGGGGCGCATGGCGTCGGCGATTCTTCCCAGGCCGGCCATGTTCTCGTCGCTCAAGATGATGGGATTCGCATTGACGTTGTTGATGATAATGCCATTGACCCGAATAGATGCCAGGAGACGCGCATATTGGGCAACGCGGGTGGTGTTGGCAATGGTCACGTTGTCCTTGAAGAAAATCGACAGTCCGGCGTAACCGCGCTCGATCGTACCGTCCATGTTGTCCCATTGATTAACCCAGCGTATGTTGGCACTGGGATTTGTTGCGTACGCCACCTCGGTGAAGTTACCCTGAGCTAGCATGGATAAGTACTCGAAAGCCCCGTATAGGGCGCCGCGTTCATTCTGCCCAACGATCTCGACCGTGCCGCCCACGGTGCTGAGCCAGAAGCCATCGTCGTTCAACTCGGGAATGTCGGCGGCCTCGATACCTGCGGCAGCATAGGCGTCTAGGGTGCCGACGGTGACGGAGGGCCCTTCGACGCTATCGTACGCAACGTCTAGTGTCTTCCCCAGTATCCCCTTGATACCCTTCTGTAGCTCCTGTCCGGCTGTGAAAACGGGGCTCGCCTCGGTGGTGTTCAGTGCGACGATGCTGGAGGGGATCTGGGCCTGCTTGATGACATCGCAGGGCAAGCGGGCATAGCGTAGCCAAGCGTCGAGCCCGTCCTCAGCGGCAGCCAAGCCGAGACCGGCTAAAATGAGAAGAACTCCACGCATGATCATCCTTCTTTATCCAACCTTTTTGTGATGAAGAAAAGGAGCACCGCGAAACGTGGAAAAACGAAAGGAAAGGCCAGTACCAGGGGAACCCCAGCATGTTTATATATTCCATCCCACATGGCTGGACCTAGCTTTCGCTCTCGCCTATCACCCAATGTGACGTTGATGTTGGGGAAATTGCATGATCTGCGCTTCCCTTCCAAGATCCAGGTATCAGCGGACAAGAGATTTCTAATGGCTCTCTCCTTTTAGGCTAAATGCGAAAAAAAAAAAGAAAAAAAAAAAACAGATAGCGGGCACTGGGCAGCTGGGGTACATGAATAGGCGACGACAAGGGAAAGAAAAACCCGCGGTGAGTAAAGGAAGAGAGCCAACGAAGCTCGGTACTTTGCATAGCGAGAAAGCACGCGGTTATTTACTCCGTCGTCTTCCCCGCATCGTTGGCGTCGACGAAGTTGGGGTAAGCTACAAGGGGGGGGGGGGGGGGGCGCAGGGGATGGCGGAATTCTGGTTTGCCCATGGCTGATGGCTAGGCACCTACGTATGTATCAGTAGAAATAGCAGGTATAAGAAAAACTTTCGAATCCTGACGATCCGGAGATCGCCAATAGCAACGTTGGAATCTGCTTTCCTCAAGAGTGTGCCCTGGTGGTTGTCGTTCTGGTCTAGGGATGACTTTTTGTGGCTTCTCGGATCCCCGATCTTGCGTAGAAATTCACGAATATCTTTGACAATTATTAATAAGAGGTGCTCGCTGCACTATCCTACGTAGAGGATGTCTTTGATGATGGGCTGCAGTGCATACCTATGATACGGCTGGGAGCCTGCGCCTCCAATACTCGTCAGGGCTCAAAACGCCTATAGACCCAAATTTTCGCAGGCTCCGCCTTTAGGTTAGGGACTTCTATTTACAAACGTACTTCTATTTATAAAAATAAGATATATCTAATTGCTAATAAACCCTATTAATTTAAGTGTATCTTATTTTTTATTTCACTAATGCTAAAAATATCTTTAATTAATTATCTTTTTATTTAAATATTTATAAAATTAATTTAATTATTTTATTATAGCGCAACCTTTTTATATTAAATAAACGCGTATATAAAGCTAAAATCGTTAAAAACGTATAATTAAAAAAAATAATAAAAAAATATTTAAAATATATAATATTATATAATAAAAACACGATAATTTTAATAATAAAAGTTATAAAACGTTAATATAATTAAATATAAATATTAAAATTCTATTAATAACGGGGATAGCTTAATAAAATATATCTAATTTAATAGGGATGCCTATTAATTTAAATGTATTTGCAAATAGAAGTACGTTTGCAAATAGAAGTCCTTGACTTAAAGGCGGAGCCTGCGAAAATTTGGGTCTATAGGCGTTTTAAGCCCTGACGAGTAGATCTGTTCCATTCCAAATTAGGTAACTTGACTCCTCAAGGAGTTATGTCATATGACCTGACTAATTACAGTAGGTACCCCCCTGATCCAGCATATCCTCTATACAGCATATTGCATATAAATGGCTTCTATTAGAGCATATCGCCCTGAGCCTGTACAAGGATGGTCAGGTGGTTTACACCAAGACAGGGGTCCCAATAGAGCATATTACCGCTTTACAGCATATCAATTTCGCGATGGGAGGGAAAAAGTAAAATTCCGATCATGAGCGGGGATGGACCTGGAGATGAGGGGGCAACTCCAGGTCTGATTGGTCCAGCCTCGCTAAAGTTTACGTTGCAAATCTCTGTCGAGGGATGAGTGCAGAACTGTGAAGAGCCTCAATTTCAACTACCACAAACAAAAGCCGAGATTCATCAACGTCTTCAATCCATCTATCCTCGCCCCTTAAAGTCATCTCTCATCATTCCCGTTGTCCGAGGTGGTCATTAAGACTTGAATTCTTCTCTCTATCAGCTGTGTCTTGCCGAACGAGCCGAGAGAGCCTCCATGATGAGCACATTTCCCTTCACCAGGGGCAGGAGCAGGAGCAGCCAGCCAGCCAGCCAGCCAGCTTTTGCTTCCGTTATCGGGTGACAGCAGCCCAATGCCATGATCGTCATATCATTCATCATCCTTCTCACAATCACTTGATTGTTTGAAGATATCTCCTCCCATCGTAACCATTGTCCCCAGGGCCGCGAGCTTGCCCTTCTGATCACAGGCCATCAAACAAGAAGGAAATGAAATGGAATCAAACGACACAGTCCACCAGCATCGTGTAATGGACTGAGTCCGTGCATGAACCAAATCCCCCACGAGTTTCTCTGATGACCCCACACGGTATGATGAGGAATCCAACGACCACATTACGCCCGAGACCAAGGTATCCAATTCACATCCAAATCCCAAAACAAACAGGGGGGGTATCGAGCAGTTCGAGGAAAATTTCTTGAACTTTCAAGAATGAACTCTTCCTGCTCGCGTAATAGCCAGCGTACAGGTATGCGTATCAATGACCACTGAACAGAATATAGGAAAACGACAAAGATATGGCCAGGGAATTGGAGCACCCAAATGAGGTCGTCATCTGGGCGCGCCGAGCCCATTTCAGTGAGGGGCCATGGTCCTCTCGCGCTGGTAAGCGACGCTCTCCCCACTGGCTGCGCTAAGGCCTAATCGGGTTAGCGTCATGAATGTCGACATAATTGGCTTCTGCCGTTGATCGCAGTCGCGATGGTTGATGGATGATTGCCAGGCGAAGGTAACGGAGAAGAAAAGGGACTCACATACATGAAAGCAGCGTCAATTTATCATATCAGTGTCCGCCGGTCCCTCCGAACTGCCCTCCGACACCGCGAAGCGAATCACCGACGGCCGAATTTCCACCATTCGACCCATACCCACCCTGGCTCTGCGACGTTGAGCTACCGAAGACGCTGTCGACGTTTCCTATAACCGCGTTATGGTTCCGCGGGGCCGATCCTCCCGAAGCCAGATAAGTATTGACTGGCCTGTGGGGTTCTTGTCCGTAGCGGCGGAGTCTTTCGCGTGACATGGCCTGGTCTTCGGGTCTGTAGCTGTGCGTAGCTCTGGTAGGTTTGTCAATCACTGACCTAGGGCAACGGAAGACTCGACGATACTCGACGATACTCGACGATACTCGACGATACTCGACGACCCGACGACAACCCGAAGACGAACACCAGAAGACGGTCATGGGATGACCAAATGTCACGCTGGCTTGGGGTACAGGAGACAAGCAATCATGAAAGAAAACATACCCATTTGAACCTTGGAAAGTCTGGGTCGAGTAATGCTGTGACATGTTGAATGACGGCACGGTTGACTGACGAATGGTGCAAACCAAACTTCCGCCCACTAGTATCGGACGATGCGAGACAACGATGGGATGATAGATTGAATCCGCAGCCGGACGAACAAAGTTGGCGTGGAGAATAGAAGACAAGATCACGAAGCCTAGACGTAATGCGAGTGTGTTTGAGGAACGAGAAGATTGCTTTGCAAGTAGGTCGACGTGAAGGGGTGAGCGATATAGTAGTAAGGTAAGGTCAATGTTGGGGTCTTGTTGTGGCTGCGGCGGTGAGTTCTGAGAAGCGGAGCTCGAAAAGAACAAGAATACGGAGGCAGCACACTATGCGAAGCTATGGTGATCAGCGACAGTCTTGCTGACCTGCCTATATGTCTGTGGGTAAGATATTGGCGATGGAGCGAGGAAGAAAGACGACCAGAGAAGGGCGCGAAGAGATCAGATTATATATACTCACGAAGAGCAAGAGGAAGGCAAGGCGAGATTGTGTGTTGCTGTGTTACTGCAATGATGTGAATGGCTAATAGGTTGTATGGGCGCAAGTTCGTAGCTCCGATAGGCAGTGGGTAGGTGTGTTTGGAACTTCACAAGAGCTGCAGAGTGTGGTCGACGGGAATCTATCCATGCCAGCCAGGCCGGCCTGGCTGCGCGGGCAAGGGTGGAAGTTCAACGTCAGATCCCATCCGCGAGCTACCTAGGTACCCAACAAGTCAGTAACTACCTAGGTACCTAACAAGTCTTAGGAGTGCTGGAGTCTTTTAGTCCAATAGGAGAGAGACATGGAAGTGATGCCCCAGTCTGGTCCAGTGAGAGGGAGAAGTGCAATCCACCTTTTTTGTTGTCGGTGGTGGTTCATGACTGCTGTAGGTGGTGGTTCTTGAAGTACACGGTACACGAACCTCTGCAACCCCGCCGATGGAATCAGATGGACAGCCCCACAGACCAACACTGGTGTACTGCACCAACACAGGTGAAAACTTCGCGAATAATGCAAAGGTACGGAGTGTGGACGTCGCCTGCTACGTATTGCTCCCACGCCTGGGAGGATTCTAACGCTAAAGACCAGCAGGCTTGGAAGCTTGGCGGAGACAACCCTGGAACCCCACCAGATCATCCCACCACAACGAAGTTGCAGGCGTTGATTTCTGTCGCCAAACGCCTTAGCATCATAACCATAGTAGACCCTTGCATTGTTTACCATTGTTGTTGGAATAGTGTCTTCAGCTGGGCACCTCCTCTGTGGTTGCGGACCGTCCAGCAAGGTTGAGGGCAGCGGCCTATAAGTCGAGGGGCAAACCTGAGGTCTATTCTGCAGAAGGGGACTCGACCCGGGTTTCTGCTTAAGCAATGAGCGGCACAGGTGATTGTCCATCATAATGGCGGACAAAGCATTTGTCAATCCAGATCAGGCGCGCCACCGTTGCCAAGCGTGGATTGTTCTAACTGTTCGACTGACTACAATGGAAGAGAACTTGGGGACAGGGGGGTGTTGGTAGACGATATTGTTGAATCAAACCAGAGGTGATGGAGAGAAATTCCCCCGTAACTCCAAGCAGGGAAAGGAAAGGATTGGAGGGGATTTACGGGCACGCCCTAACTGCACTGCCTCAACCCTACACCTGACGCAACATTAAGGCTACCTGAGAGGTAGATAATGCTTCCAGGTGTAGAGGTGGTATCAAATGGATTCTGTTCCTCAGAAGAAACAGTGGGCCCGGGTACCTGGGGAAAGCATTCTGATTTCAGTATACAGGTGAGCCCCTGAAATAATATGTACGGGTCACTCTACTAGTACTTCCATCGCTAGCCTTCAAGCCCTCTAGGTCCATTTTCCAAACCGGCTCCATAAATCAAAAGAAGCCGACCACTTGAAAAATGCTGAATGGCAGATCATGGTGATCTTTTTTCACCGCCTGCCTGTTTAATATGTCGATCAAGTATATTATTCTGACCCACGCACATTATTTCAGGGGTGCGCTTATTATAGCGAGCGCCATCCATGATGGCTGGATGGCTGTCACCCGTCACACTACCTAGGTACTCCGTAGATCTAGTAGAATATCCTGGAGAAAAGGTCAATTGATGAGCCCACCATCCCAGATCTTCATCTAATATTTCAAGGTTGTGGGTCGAGATACAGCGAAATCCCTGAAACGCGGAAAACGTTCGCCGCTCTGCACCTGAAAACGGTCCAGCGCAGTTCAGTGCCGCCGCGAATTCGCGATGCGCAAACGCGGGCAGGGGGAACTCATCGTGAAAGCGAACAACGGGCGATTTGCCAACATATGCAGCCAGATACTCTTTTCGTCTCTTGCGTCCTTGAGGATCTCAAGTGGCATGGGCGATAGCACGCCCACTAGCATAACCTAAGCTACCTAAATCATGCATTCTTGCACAGGCGCATTTTCCGGATGGAGCTATCGACATCCGCAATATCCAAAATCGCGAAAAATCACCATTTCTTCCTTTTTTTGGTGAGCTACACACGCGAGTAACAGCTCTGGGCTAGATACGCCGGCATAGCATGAGGTTATTAGGCAAGCAACTGTGCATATCGTTAGCCCTAACACTTTAACGACATGGAATGGAGTAGACTGGGTCCCATTAAAGAACCTTCCCGCTCCCGAACCTAAGACTAACGTGGCCTGCTAAGCCTTCTGGGGCCAGACCGATCACACGAAACCGTACCAACTACGAAGTAGCACTGTAGCCCATGGATCTGTTACCATCGTTCTTGCATACTGCTGCGTACATTGAAAGACTCCACAATTGGATAAAATAGAAGCCGAGTTTGGCTAAGCACTTGTTCATACCGAAAGAAAAGCAGGCAGCAGGGGTTGCATTACCAGGACATCCTAATTCCGTGACCCCCCTGCCCTCTCGCAAAACTAAAACCCACTACGTTAACTTCGGCATCTGGGGTACATCTTTCCGAGATATTCTTTTTTTGGCCATACGTAGGTGGCCGCCTGGTGCCAAACTGACCTTGACAATAACGCTATCATCTACGGTACATTTGCGAAGAGCCCAAAAGGGTGGATAAAACACAGAGGGCTTGCTGGTTCTAATTGACTTAAACCAAGTACTGGCTTAGCAACATTTGCCTTGTCTAGGAGATGGCGGGCAGGATCCCGAATTCTCTCTATATAACGAGTAATACAACACCTCAGGTCAGACGTCGAGGTCGATCAACACCCCAGCGCGTGTGTCCTTTCCTCTTGCTATGCTACTTGCAGACTACCAAGACGATATTACTTCTACTTCTACCTAGGTAGGTACATACCTAACGTTGGGTAGATGAGAATCTGCAGATTGAATCACAGGCCTTGCCAAGGCAATCAAGCATTATGGGCCACAACAACTGATTCGATCCCTTGATCCTTGATCAGATTGTATACGCCCCTGCCGAAGATGCTTGGCGCCGGTCTCGTGGGTCAGCCGACCTTAGGACTACGGGTTGGGAGAAGAATATACACGACCAGATATGGTCACTGCCTCGCTGTGCGAAGGATCAAGCCTGGATAGGAGTGATTGGGTGCATCGTTTCTCGCTGGTTCTCAATGGTAAGTACAGGTGCGAAATATACACTGTGTGTGTATGTGCGTACCTAGGTAGGTATTTCAAGGGGCGTGTGGTCGTACGTGTCAGTGTACCTACCAACAAGGTATATCCATGTCGAGGTAACAGGAAAATCCAAGCAGTCAAGCGCGGCAGGGAAGGGGTCGCCAGCCAGCTTGAGATTCTGTGTTCACTCCATGTTGTCTACATTTGTGCGGCACTCAGCGTATGCACGTGCTTGAATGTCGCCTCGTTGACAAGGGAGGGCTAGAGCCATGTAGGGATTGCGCGATGGAGGGGCTCTTCGCGATTGCATATCACCGTGTCCGTACTCCTGAGACAACGGAGAACGGAGAACGGAAGACGGGGAACAGAACAGGATACCCCTAGCCTTAACACAATGTGGAAAATCCCCATGCTCGACTAAAAAGAGCAAGGTCAAGAACTTTGAATCCCCTTTCTGCGTTCATGGGCTACCCTGCTACCGAGAAAAACTTCCATTTATCATAAGGATGATCGCCTCCTGCCACCCCTCACCGTTGTCCCATCATACGACGAGAACCACAGGGTCGTCCACCTCGTCGCATCTGGATATTATAGGGCAGCTAGCTCCGTTATGAGATATGAGCTTGTGAAAGGTACTCTCAACTTCGGTGTGATGGTTGTAAGCAGATTGAATACTCGGATTATCAAGCAATGGAGCTTATGTGACGTGAACTTGGTCCGCGAAGGGGTTGGTGCAGTGATGGTACCTAGGTACCTACCTAGGTACCTAGGTATCCAAAGTATGTATCGTGGTTCGCATCTATTATGTCTCTTCCGCGCCTTATACTTGCCTCGTTTCAAACCATCTTTGCCACTTGCTTGGTCGCTTTAGCAGCAGACCATTGGACCACCGGGCCAGCTATGAATGTCGTTTCCTAGATCACTTTCCAGATATACGATTGGTAAGCACGGCAACGCCATGCGCGATTTCATCTTGAACATCCTTTGCCGCGGGTGCTCTTGAAGGCATACTGCTTTTTTATATAATGCCCTTGTAGTTGCGCACTGGACTATGGAGTGTCCCAACTGATCATGGTGTTATGAAAAGCACGAAAGAACACACAGAAATGTCCGACCAAGGATCCAAAGAGGGCGAACCATTGCAGCTGACACCCTTCCATCATGCCGGACTGCCTTTTTTTAGGTTAATACTCTTACCCCACACGCCGTCACCGATTGGAATGTGTTTTGTGGGCATCAAATTACAGCAACAGCGGTATGCAACTGGTCAAGTCACCGACGATTACTTGCGGCTTGATGTTTCAAACAAACAAACAAATGCATAGGTACTTACCACCCTTAGAGCCGCGACTACGGATTCGAGGGAACCAAAATCAAGCAACTACTTTCCCTACCCCCCACAAGCAAACCTGGTATTACTGCTTTGACACATGCTCGATACTCGTATCGCTACTGTCGTCAAGAACATTCACACCGATACCACGCTAGATTCACTGGATCTTGATACCTGGGTACCTCACTGGTTGCCGCAATAACATGTGTACGCTACCTACCTACTTAGGTACCTACACTCGAGACACCCTGTACAGGTAGCAGCCGCCTTGCCCCCACACTGCTATTAAAGGCTGGTGTTCTCCAGTCAGCACTTTGACTCAGCAGCGTAGCCAATTTTGGATGTTTCTAACCAGATAAATGCTATGATTGCACGTTCTACATCATGAAGTCGTTTATCATGTGTGATTGCGATAAGTATTCCCTAGCTATTTCTACTAGCCTACAGGCTTGCGACAGGCACCCTGGGCACTACTTTTTAGGGGACCGGTACATCGGTTCCAATAGCTTGGGTCGATGGGCCGGTCTGCGGGCTAGGAAATAAGGGCCACGGGTACAGCCGAACCGTCTAAAACACTGGTCTAGGGTTTTTTAAAAGGCCAGGTTCTCGCCCGTGGAGAGTTCGAAATCCACTTTAATAAAGTTTTTTTAGTTCGTTCAATTCAATTGAGGGGCGGATAGCGACAGCGGCTTTTTTTACCCCACGACTCCCAGCTTTCATTGTGCTTTGATAGAATCTGTGGCTACTTCGTACAAGGTCACATAGGTACTACATGTGGCCCCCGTGCCACCAGGTTGATCGTCCATCGAGAACAATCTCGGTACTTCGTACTACAGTAACAATGCACATAGTCATTACGCTTTCCCCTGGCGTCACACGCCAATACGGCAGAACAATCGGCACTCAAGCGCGAAGGACTCCTGAATGTGTAGCACATATGCAGTCATCAAAGATGTGAAGGAGCAAGCAGTTGATTATTGGATGTCGTGATCGTCTGATATATTCACCCACAGGCAACAGTTTGGCAGGGCCAGGTATGATGCATGAGTTTCTTGGTATCCATGGGTATCTATCGGTCCCTTGTTTCTCCCGCTCCCGACGGTCACTGTGCCCGATCCTCAAACACCCACTCACGCACCCCACCAAGAGATGGATGGTCGCGACTAAACAACTGCAAAACTCTGCAGCAAATAAAGAGCTACGAAGCACCACTGTGCTGGAAATAGCAGCTTAACCTTGGAAATGGGGGTTGCATCAGGCAAACATACTTGTCTACCCACTTGCCTGGATTCCTGAGCTTATAACAAAAATTTTAAAAATGAAGCTACGCGACCTGACGTAGGCAGGTCTTGTACTCTATCATGGATCACGTACCTGAATCAATTGCATGCTGTTGACAGCGGGTGGCTGCTGTATGTACCTGCATAGGTAGGTACGGACAAGGGAGTGTGCACTGAAAAATGTTGGAAGCTTTCCCGGTGTAGTGATGGCACCGGCAGGCCGATTACGGGACATGTTCAAGGCGGAGAGGATGAGGTCCCAGTAGTGCCTCTCGGACGCGTCATATATGCGCTCTGTTCCAATTTCGAATACCGAGAGGCAGAAATCGCTTCAGCTACATGCCAGGGGAGTAAGCAACATACGTCACGCACGAAAATCATCTTTTCCCAGCATGCACTCTGTATATAGGTTCCAAAATTGGCATCAATGATGCCTCGGTACTGACGGTGGGTCAAGTCTCCTTGGACTTGCTGACCATCGACGCCAAAATAGCTGAGATCGGCAAAGTGAGCACCATACTTCGAGCCCATCCAGTGACTCGGCACATGGCGGTCCCTGACGCTACTGGCCTTGAGCCTCAGGTCCAACCACACCATTCCTTCCCATCAATGTGGCACGACAGATTCGTAACACGCGCCAGAGGCGCTTCCAAGTCTTAACGTTCTTGTGTCGCAAGAACCGGGGGAGTGGCCTTGACTGCCCAGGCTAGCCATAAGCTGAGCATTACCGCCTCACCGGCCCCTCCCCCCCTCCGACCCGCGGTACTCGGTCTAGACTCTAGAGGCTCCACAGCTGGCAGCAAGACACTATCTGCCTACAATTATAAACCAGTCTGACCGCATGACGGACTGCAGTCATGTCTTTTGGATGACTGATGGTGACACTCTAGCGTGCTATCCGTGGAAGCTCCTGCGTTGCGTTGCACAAGCTGACAATAGGGTGGCGATGAGAGCATGCCCAGGCGCCTCCTGTACGAATCATCGTTCATGGTTCCTTGTACAGTGCCACGCGGCAACCAATTGCTTGATTTGCGTAATGGCAGGCTGGCATTGCGGCACGAAACGCTCGCTCTGGACGAATTGGGCAGGTTTGAGAACCATCCATCTACTTAAGCGACGGCTCATGGCATCTCTAGCAGCGAAAGGAAGCCTGCAGTAGAAGGAAGTGCAAGATTGGTACGTAGGTAACATGGTATTGTATTGGGTACTTACAGCAGCAGCTATGTTTCTATTTGCCTTATGTATTCGCCGACACAAGATACCGCATACCACAGCTTCAGAATGCATGCACGATCTTTGTGACCTGCCGTCCCCGTCGGTCGCATTGGTCACGCCCACCATCTTCCCGACGTCGTAGACTGTATTGTTCGACAGCCCTTCCAAGTTTCGCCATTCTGCTTTTTTTTTTGTTTTTTTTTTTTTGACAGCATTGCCGATCCTCAATTTCCGCGGTGGCCACAAAGCCTGGATCCAGCTGAGCAGCCCCCAAATCTGCCTGGGTAGAGGGGCTGATTTACCCAGGTATAAGTATCTTGTGATACGCTGCCGCTGCCGCATCGTGGTTGGAGGCCCGAATAGGATGGTGTTTCGGATATGGCGCAGCAAGATGCCCATGTGGGTGTGTGTGGAGGAGCCTGCTGGCCCTGTGAGAGGGTCCTACCGAAGAAGCCGGTGGCAGGGTTCGAGCAGGGATGACTGCGCCGTCGCACATGGAAAACAAGTTACTTGATGCCATTCATGGATGCTTCCCGCGTGCTCTGCAGTGCCATTGCATACATGAATATCCCGGTAGAGCCAATAAGCAGGCGACCTCTGAACCCTGACGTATTGGGCTGGTCGCAATTCTTGGAACGACCCGACGAGTGCCTGGGATCCATGCGAGGCATGCGTACGGAGTAACGATCCATTCTAAAAGTAAAAGGATCATTTCAGGGTTGGCTCACGCGCCGAAAACGCACCGTTTAGAGCGACACGCACCCCCCCCCCCCCCCCCCCCCCCCAAACCAACCAACCCCACGAAACCTAGACCGCGTGCGGCGTGTATTGCACCACAGTGGGAAATAGAAGAGGCCGAATGCGGAGAGGGTACTCTACCGCGTGCCACAATGAGCATAGCTGCCGATGTAAATGCGACCAGATATCGTGCCTTTAATATTAGCTAAAAAGCCTAGTAATATTTAATATAATTCCTCTCTCCTTACATATATACCTATTTAAGTACCTAGGTATCTAAATAGTTTAAGTAATTTAAGCTTATATATAAATTATATATAATTATTTTACTTTTAGCTTAAATTTATTAGCTATTTTATTAATTAAGCTTTATAAATATAAATTTTATTTTTATTTATTTTTAATAATATATATAAATATTATAATATTATATATAAATTTTAATAATAGTAAAATAAATAAGATAAATTATATATAATAATAATAATAATAAAATTATATATATATATATATATTAAAAAGGTTAAAAAAATATATATTTTATTAATTTATTAAAAATTAAAAAATATAACTTTTTTTATTTAAAATAATAATTTATTAAATAAAAAACGATTTAATTTTTATTTTATATTTATTAAAATTATTTTATTAATTTTTTTTTAATTTTAATATAATTTTTTTTTTTAGTTTTTTTAGTTTTTTTTTAATTTTAATATATATTTTTTGAATTTTTTTTATAAAATTTTAATATAAATTTATTTTATTTTATTTTTTATTTTAATATAAATTTTTTATTTTTTCTAATTTTATTATAATATTTTTAATTATTTTATTAATATAAATATAATTTTTTTAATATAATTTTTTAGTTTTAATACAATTTTTTTTAAGTTTTTATAAAAAATTTAATATAGTTTTTCTTTTATTTTTTTTAGTGTTAATATAATATTTTTTTTATTTTTTAGCTTTAAAATTATTTTTTATTTTTTTAATTTTAATATATTTTTTATAATTTTATTTTAATAAAAAAACTATTTATTTTTTATACAAATAATTTTTTAATTTTAATATAATTTAATTAATTTCTTTTTAATTTTAATATATTTTTTTTTAAATATAATTTTATTTAATATTTATTTTAAATTTAATTATAATTTAAAAGGTCTTTTTAATTTATATAAATATAATTTTTATATATAATTTATATAATTAGCTTATATAATTTATATATTTTATTATAAATATAATTTAATTTTTTTATTTATTAATTTTTTCTTTTTTTTTAATATTTAATTTAATAAATAAAATAATTATCTTATTTTTATAATATATTATTATTATATAAATATTATATAATTATTATTATAATATTAAATAAAATCTTTTAAATTTAAGCTTTTATTTATTATATAATTAGTTTTTTTAAATTTTTATCTATTTTTTTCTTTAATTTAAAAGCTTTTATTTATTATATTTTATAAATAATTAATTATATCGGCTATTTATTAATTCTTTATAATTTTAATTTATAATAATTATTGATTATTATAATTATTATTTAAAAATATTATATTTTAATTAATTAAGTTTTATTTAAATTTATTAATTAATTTTTATATATATAATAAAAAATAATAATAATTTATTATTTTTAATAAAATTTTTATTAAAAGCTTTTTTTTACTTTTTTTTTTCTACTTTTTTTTTATTTCTTTTTTTTATTTATTATAAATTTTACTTTTTTTTTATAATAATAATTAGAAATTCAAATAAATAATTTTTTCGGCTTTTTATATTTTAAATTATTAAATAAATATTATTTATTTTAATATTATATATTTTTTATTAATTTTATTAAAAATAGCTTATAAAATAAACTATTTTAAATTTTAATAAAAAGCTTTTATTATTTTATAATTTTCTTTTTTTTATTTAACTTTTATTTTAATTAAACCTTATAACTTTAATTTTTTAAATTAATTTTTAATATTAATTAATAAATTAATTATATTTATATTACTTTTATTATAATTAATCTTATAAAAAAAGTATTTTTAATAAAGGTATAATTTTAACTTTTAAAAGCTTTTTAAATATATATATGATTTTTTTAACCGATTTAAGTTTTTTAATTTAATTTTATAGCTTTATTTTTTAAAATAATTTTTAATATTAATTAATAAGCTAATTATATTTATATTAATTTTATTATAATTAATTTTATTATAATTAATTTTATTATAATTAATTTTATTATAATTAATTTTATAATAAATTTATATTTATTTTACTTTTATAATTATTAAATATATAATAATAAAAATATTATTTTTTTTAAAAAAAAGGTAATTATAATTTAAAAGGTTTTTTTTATTTATATAAATATAATTTTTATATATAATTTATATAATTTATTATAAATATAATTTAATTTTTTTATTTATTAATTTCTTTTTTTAATATTTTATTTAGTAAATAAAATAATTATTTTATTTTATAATATAATATTATTATATAAATATTTTAATATAATTTTTTTTATATTTTTTTTAATTTTAATATAATTTTATTTTTAATTTTTTTATTATTAATATAATTTTATTTAATATTTATTTTAAATTTTAATATATTTTTTTAAAATTTTTTTTAAAAAATTTTAATACAATTTGTTTTTTAATTTTTAATATAATATTTTATAATTATTTTATTAATATAAATATAATTTTTTAAATATAAATTTTTAATTTTAATATAATATTTTTTAATTTTTTATAAATATTTTAAGATAGCTTTTTTTTTGTTTCTTTTTTTTAAATTTAATATAAACTTTTTATTTTTTTTTTAATATTAATATATTTTTTATAATATTATTTTAATAAAGAAAACTATTTATTTTTTATATAAATTATTTTTAATTTAAATATTTTATTTATTTATTTTATTTTAATAAAGTTTAATTAAATATTTTTTTTTAATTTTAATATAACTTTTTTTTAATTTTAATATAATTTTGTTTTTAGTTTTTTTATTATTAATATAATTTTATTTAATATTTATTTTAAATTTTAATATATATTTTTTATTTTATTTTTAAAAAAAAGTTTAATCTAATTTTTTTATTTTTTTAGTTTTAATATAATTTTTTTTTTAAATTTTAATATAATTTTTTTAATTTTTTATTAATATAAATATAATTTTTTAAATATAAAATTTTTATTTTCATATAATATATTTTATTTTTTTATAAATATTTTAATATAAAATTTTTTTTTTTTTTTTAGTTTTAATATAATAATTTTTTGATTTTTTAACTTTAAAATAAGTTTTTATTTATTTTAATTTAAATAAAAAAAACTATTTATTTCTTATATAAATTATAAATTAAAAATAATAATAATAATATATATTATTATTATAAGTTTATTATTAATTAATTATATTTTTAATTAATAATTATAATTATTTTATTTATTATTTATAATAATTTTATTTATTAATTATTTTTATTTAATTTATTAATTATATTTAGATTATTTATTAATTATACTTATTTTATTTATTTATTATAATTATTCTATTTATATATTTATATTAATTATATATTTTTTAATTTTTTAATTAAATAAACTTTTTAAAAGTTTAATATAATAAATTTAAATTATATAATAATATATAAAAAATAATATATAAAAAATAATATATAAAAAATAATATATAAAAAATAATATATAAAAATAAAAATTATTTTTATAAAAGCTTATATTTAAAAATTATAATTATATATATATATATATATATATATATATATATATATTTAATAATAAAATTTATAATTTTTATTATAAATTATATATTATAAATAGTTATTTTTTATAATTTATATTTTATAAAAATAATAATAATAATTTAATAAAATAAAATAATTATTAAAAAAAAACTTTAATATAAATTTTAATAATAATAAAAATTTAATATTAATAAATTATTTATTATATAATTTAATAAATATTATAAATTAATAATTTAATAATTATAAATACGTTTTTTATTAATTTAAAATTTAAATAATAAATTCTTTTTTTTTAAAAAAAGAATGATTTAATTTATAAAATATAATTATTTTTTTATAATATTTATAATATAATTATATTAAAATAAAAAAATATAAAAATATATATTTAATAAAATTAATAAATCGTATTTAATTATTTATTATAAATAAATAAAATTATAAATTATATATATTAAATATTTATATAAAATTAAATTATTATTTAAAAATAATATTAAATAATAATTTATATTATAAATTATAATTATTAAAATATAATATAAAGGCTTTATTAAAGCTTTTTTTATTACGTTTTATTATAATTTAAATTATATTTTATTTTTAAAGTATTATATATTTAAATAATTATTTTAATAGCTTAAAATATATTTAAATAAAAAATATTTTAATTTAAAAAATATTATAATTTTTAAAATATTATAGTTATAAATAAAATAAATAATTTTTTTGTTTTTTTAATATTTATAATTTATTATAATAAAACCTTTAAAAAACGTTTTAATTTATTTTATAAATTTTATTTAATAAAATTATAATTTATATAATAATATTTTTTATAAAATATTAAATTTTATATATTTTTATAAAGCGTTTAATTATAATATTTATATTTATATATTATTATAATATTATTTTAAAATAATTAATTTTATAATATATTTATATTTATTACTTTTATAATTAACTTTAAAACTTTTTATATTAATATAAAATCACTTTTAAAATTATTATATTTTATAAAATTTATATTATAGCAATTTTATAATAATATATATATAAATTAGCCTTATTTATTTATTATTATATATAATTAACTTTAAGATATTTTTTATTATATTATATATTATAACTTTAAAAAAATTAGATAGATAGGCTATATAATATGCTATTGCTTGCTTAATATAGCAGGTGGATGGCAAATACCATTACTTTATCATCTGCATTATGGTTAAAGCATAGAGCTATGGTAGGGTGGTACGTAGATGGGACACCAGGTCGATGTGCCCAGATACAGGCACCATGTATGCGCCGCCTCGTACCTTGATGCCCACAGTCGTGGTACCAGTTATATAAGTTCACCCAATATCTTCCGAACCGCAAGATTTGCCGGTTCACGGGACAAATGGGAAGATTGCAGAAGCTCGGCTTGGCTGACCTGAGGGTATGCAGTTACGCCATAGAAACACTCGACCATCCCAACAGGACAACGAAAGATGACCTTGAGAGAATAATACAGCAACTTCATACGTTGACATGCAATTCCAAGTATATAGATGGACGGAAACGGAATACAGGCTCGGGGTCCCATGCCCTTGCGGGAAGTTGAAATTCCTTCAACCTACAATAGATGATTAACATGTCTTGTCCAGTCCGTATCTAGGCATGTCTAAGAGAGCCAGGATGGCATGGGAGATTAAAAACGCTTCTCATAGACAAACCAATTCACATAGTGAGGGCTTTGTGACTCGGTGAGGCACGCAAAGAGCTCTAAAGCCGGGGCATACTCAACACCACCGCCGCGAATTTGAGACTATACTCCGCTCAGCCACACACATTCTCCGTGACCTCATTTAGAATGATATATCAGACGAATTAGTAATAAAAGAAGGCCATTCACATGGATTCATCATTAAATGAGGTTGCTAGTGTGAGCAATCATCGGTTAGAGTTGCAAAAGGGTGAGTGTGCTGTCATTATCTGTACCAGAACTCGCTGAGTATAAGTAACGCAGCAGAGACGCTCACTTCTCGCCGACCACCTTAGCTCTCTCCAGGTCTCAAATGCCTACTCAGTTTCACAAAGTGCGCAGAGAACTTGCATTACGCTTGTCTTTCACAGATTAACGCGTTTGGCGTCAGGAACGTTTATCAATTCCCCATCCAGACTCCAAAATCTGGTCACGATGCCGAGTCCTTACAAGACTCGAAACACTTCGCCGTCGGCTCCCGCTCAGCTTCAGGAGCTTAGGCCGCAGCACCCCACGCAGCAACAGCCCAAGGAACCACAGGCCGAGAAGGAACAGTCCGAGGAACAACAACAACAACAACAACAACCAAAATCTAAGCGACAACAACTCAAGGAACACCAACCCAAACAACAACCCACGCAGGAACAGCATAAGGAACAACACTCCAAGGAACAACACTCCAAGGAAGAACAGGCCAAGGGACAACAGTACAAGGAACGACAACACAAGGAACAGGACTCCAAGGGACAACGGTCCAAAGAACACCAAGCCACGCAGCAACAGCCCAAAGAGCAACAATCCGAGGCACCACAGCCGAAGCAGGGAATTGCCCAACCGCCAAAGACATCAGAACTATCCAAATCTCAAGCAATCGTCCAGGATCGCGAAGCGGCAGCCAAGCAGCCACAGCGCTCGAATGCGTCAGCTCACGGAGCGGCTCAGGCCCAAGCAGCCGATGAACCTCTTCTGAACCCGATGCTGCCTCAAGCCCCTGCGCACTACCTATTTGGACAGCAACTGAATCCCCATGCTCCGATGTCAGCCAACCCGTTCAGTTTACGCCCCCCCGCGAGCCACCAGCCGCCCCAGAACGTCCAACGGCCAGAGGGCTTGAATACACCACCGCAGACAGCAGAAGAAACAGCCGAGATCTACGCAGCCGCTCACATCCTTTCGAGCCATATGATGAGGGGATCGGCAGCGTCCCAGACGATGGCGCCGGACCTACCAGGACAAGGTATGAAGACTCTCGCTCCCCGTTCGCCCTGTAACCCGCTGGCCTCAAGCTTTCCCTTTCCCCCCTATAGGAATCTCCCAGAGCCTCCACGCCTCGTTTGGACCCCTGGACCCGGGGAAGCTGGCGCAGTCGTTCCAGCCGATGATGGACTTCCCCGAGGCGGAGCGGCGCCTGGAGACGGTACTACAGGCGCACCGGGCGTTCGCGGCGGCGCCGCGGGCGACGCAGCTCGGCATCGTGCAGGACGTGTTCCGGGAGACGACGCAGATCACGGTCGGGGGGCCGCGCGCCGAGCAGGAGGTGGACATGGCGCTGGTGCACCAGGCGCTGTTCGGGCGGCTGACGCGGCTGCAGAAGATGCAGTACCTCGACCACCTGTGGGAGTCGCACCGGCTGCTCGACGCCGTCTTCCACGTGGGCCGCGCGGACCCGCGCTCGCGCGCCATGATGCAGGCCTACACGCTGCCGCTCGTCTCCACCTTCGCCGACCAGGTGCGTGCCGGCCTCTTCAACCCGGCGGGAATCGTCAACTGGTTCTGCATCGTCTACCACCGCGGCCAGGAGGCCCGGCTCCGCTGCGCCCTCGCTGCCGCTGAGTCCCCCGAGGGCGCCTCCCCCGAGCAGCGCGAGTTCATCCGCCAGGCGGCCATCTCCGAGCAGGTCCTCACCGCCCGCAAGTCCCTCCAGCAGCTCGAGGCCTACCAGCTCCAGCAGCAGCAACAGCAGCGCGAGCAGCACCTGCTCACCGCCCAGCAGATCACCTACCACCAGGGGCCGCAGGCGTCCTCATCTTCTTCAACAGCCGCGGGCCCGTATTACCCGCCTGCTCCCCCGCCTTCCCCGGTCAACGCACGCGAACCGACCGTAATCGACCTCACGGGACCCGAGAATGATGACGAGCCCCATCAGCCCGCTGGCGATCCTCCCCGACGCCTCCCCACCATGCCGCACGAGGCCGTCCAGCCCGGCACGAAGCGCAAGCGTGGTGGCCCTAACAACCACAACCACTACGACGACATCGACGCGGAGCAGCGCGCGCACTCGACGCCTCCCCCCTACTCCAAGCGTCCGCGTGCCCCGGGAAGAGGACGACACCACGAGGCGGCCTGGCGGCCGTACGAGGGCGTGCTCCCCCGGCCCGCCGACGGCGTCCGCGCCCTGGACCTGGGCTGGAGCCTCTTCGGGGACCCGGCTTTCGTGCGGGCGACGCTGAGCGCCATGGGGCCCGAGCAGCTGCGCGAGGGCATCGAGGTCGGCGGCCTCAACGGGCACTTCTGGAAGTGGGCCCTGGACCGCCTGGCCGAGCAGGGGGAGGACGGGGTGCAGCTTCGGGTGCGTAAGGCTTAGCTTAGCTTACCGGTACCTGTTTCTTAGCTTAAGGTACGTAGATAGCAGCGTAGGGAGGTAGCTTTAGATGTTAGTTATGCGAGGGCGTTAGCCGTGTCGTTTTCTTTACCGCTGTGTTGTTTTTCCTCGCCGTGTCGCTTTCCGTCGCCTTCTCGTCTTGTCTCCGTGTCTCCTTGTCCCGCCGGCGATGTGTCTCCGTGTCTCCATGTCTCCGCGCCGTTGTGTCTCTATGTTTCTGTGTCATCGTGTGGCCGTGTGGCCGTGTGGTCGTCGGTGGCTAGGATGGGAATGATATCAAGGCAATATTAACATACTAGCCGCTTAATCAATTACCTTTTATATAATTATAAAAATATAAAATATAAATATTAAATTCTCTCTAATTTTTATCTAAAATTGATATTTTAATTTATTAATATTAATATTAATTTAATATAAAATGGAATAAAATTTATATTAAATTATTTTAAGTTTTTATTTAAAATTAAAACTAATTTAAATTAAAATAAACTTAATTTTATATTAAATTATTTTTAATTTATATTTAAAATTAATATTAATTTAAATTAAATTAAAATAAAATAAATTAAAATTAAAATGAAATTAATTTTATTTTTTATTAAATTATAAATAAATTTATAATATTATTAATAATTTAAAGTTTAATTAATAAAAATAATATAAAAGTAGTTTTAATATATTAATTATTAAATTAATTATTTTTTATATAATTATAAAATTATAAAATATAAATATTAAATTATTTTTAAGTTTAATTTAAAATTAATATTTAATTTATTAATATTAATATTAATTTAAATTAAAATAAAATAAATTTTATATTAAATTATCTTGAGTTTTTATTTAAAATTAATTTAAATTAAATTAAAATTAAAATAAAACTTTTTTTTTTTTTATAAAATTATTATTAAATTAAAAATATTTAATTAATTATATTTAGAATTATAAATATATTAATAATATATTAATAGTTTAAAGTTTAATTAAAATAATAAAATAATAAAATAATAAAATAATAAAATAATAAAATAATAAAATAATAAAATAATAAAATAATAAAATAATAAAATAATAAAGTAATAAAAAAAAAAATAAAGCTTTTTTTTCATATTATAAAAATTATAAAGGTCGTATAATAAAGCTAATAATTATATAAACGATCGTATTATGCTTAAAAAAGGGGCTCCACCTAGGAAATAGGGGGTTTATAAGGGTGTTTTAAGGGTTATATATAAAGTTATAGCGTGGCTGGCCTGCTAGGCCGTGATATCACGCCCCCCCCCCCTAATCTTTTATTATGGATAAGAGCTTAGCTTATACGCAACGCATGCTTTAGACGTTTATTTATTTATTTACGTACGTTTATAGAAGGCCTGGAGCTAGAAGAGAAGAAGAGCCACACATATAACCCATATACTTTTCACACACCTTTAAGGGGGTCACGCACGCTCTCAAAAGGAGCAGCGTACGCTTTAGGGGGGGCTCATCGTCTCGTAGGGAGAGGGAGCCGCTAGGAGGGTGAGGGGGAGGGCCTCGATAGAGCTCTTGGGGCTCTATCTGCCTTACGAGGGGAGAGGGCGACGATGGCACGGGGGGAGACGTGCTCTGTACGCGCTGTTGTCGGCGCTTAGGTCGTCCTCTGAGCTCCGGGGCCGTGTAGGCCGAGAGGTCTATCTGCCTCAAGGGAGAGCAAAAGAGGAGGAGGAGGACGTGTGTGTTGCCGTGAGCGAGTGTTGCTTACGGAAGAGGCCCGGCTGGCGTAGCGTGCGGCTGTAGCTCTAAATAGGCCACACGTGCTTGTAGGACGCAAAGCGTCTCTTGCTGGCTGAAAGAGCGTGCGTATGCTCTTAGCACGGCTGCCGGGCGCTTTCTTCGGCTAGCAGAGCCGGAAGGGAAGAAGATAGGGGAGGGGGGTGGGGTCCCGGACTCTTTGCGTGGCGCTATCGTGGCTACTATTTGTACGTAAGCTCCGAGTTTTACGTACGCTTCGTACGAGCTTTAAGCTCTGTACGGACTAACGCTTCGAGCGTTTTTTGTGGCGAGCTCCGAGCTCCTATAGGACAAGTAGCGTTTCGAGCGCTTTTCGCGGCAGGCTTTGAGCTTTTGCGGACCGATTATACGAGCTCTTAGCTTTATGTATCTCGTAACGGCTCCGAGCTTTACGGGATGATTTTATATAAGCTTCGAGCTTCGTATACTTCGCATTAGCTCCGAGCTATGCAGACGAGGGGCGCGCGCGTGTTCCGAATATGCTATAAGGGAAAAAAAGATATAAGCGTAAAAGGCATAGCTTTAAAGCAGCTTTTATATAATAGGCTTACAAGAGAGCAAAAAGATAAAGCTATTAATAATTGCGAATCTTTATTATAATATTATAGCGAGCGTGGGCAGGAAAACAACATAAAGCAGACGTATAAGAGCTTGAAACGCTATATAAATTATAAAGATAATAAAGATCAAGAAGAAGAAAAGCTAGAATCATGGCAGAAGGGGAGCAAAGCTCTCTTTTATGCTATGGGAGCTGCAGGGGTCGCACGGCGAAGCCGGCGATCGTATAGACGATTGTATAATGCTTAAAAAAGGGGCTCCACCTGGGAAATAGGGGGTCTACAAGGGGGCTTAGGGGGCCACACATGGAATCATAGCGCGGCTGGCCTGCCAGGCCGTGACACAATATTTTGAACCGCTAAATAATCCACCTAGTTTATGGGTGATATTCTCGATATCTCACTAAAGCGGAATAGCTAGAATAGTTTATATATCTTATGTTAGAAAACTCTTATATGTGGTAATGAGAGTAGTCTCACGGACGCCCAGGTCGTCAATGCTGGACACACCTGAATTGAAGCTCGGGTCAGGAACGGGGACGTTTGGCAGCAGAAATACGCCTCCCGTCAACAACGATACGGGGAAGAAATAAAACTTTACCATTCACAGTGAATAGAAAAACTCAGATACAAGTTACTATTGACGGCGTGGACCTATTCCACAATACCATTGGCGTCTATAGGATTCATTTTACAGTCGTAAGATGGGTAGATAGATAAGTTACCTGGGACGTTGAACCTCGTCTTAGGATTCACCGAGATAGTAATTCACTGAGAATGAAGGGTTCGTTATCAGGCGTGCTTGCGAATGCAGTTTACTGGTTTATACTCATGCCCTCCTGATTTGTGAACTACGGCTTCACATGCTCCATTTCATGGCAAAACAGCCACCGCGTCTTTTTGCTCAGATTCTTCCTCTTCCAGTCATTCAACAGCTCGGGAAACAAGGGCACGTGTCCCTCAAGCGATGAATCATGCCCGAGAAGTACTAACACGTTCCCCGCCGCGTCTAGCTCCTGAATTTTGGACACAGTCTCCCTGGCGGCGTCATAGTCGCTGAACAATGGCGTATGCGCCACTTGGAAGAATGGGTCATTGGGAGTTTTCCACTTCGCCAGCTGCATCAACAAATCCCCCGGACACCCGGCGACGATATGCGAGGGATCCTTCTGTGCATCGGGACGCGGAAGGTGCAGATAGTCCGAGGGACGCAGCACGCCCGCGTGATGACAGGCATCGGCGCCCATGAAGACAAAGGAGGGCGGATCGGCCGTGGTGCGCGCCATGCCGCAGATGTGCCCGGGACAGTGACCCGGCGCATCGAGCAGGTAGAACGAGCCGTCGCCGAAGTAGTCAAACGCGTCGAAGCGGCCAATCTTCAGCCCCGTACCTTCGAAGCTGATCTCGCGTACGGTTCGACCCTCCGCATCGCTATCGAGCACGACGCCGTCGGGATTCGTCGGATAGCCCGGCCACGCGATCTGCTTGACGCCGGGACCGACGACTAGATCAGTGGCGGGCGGGAGCCGCGACATGTCGCCGGTGTGGTCGAAGTGTATGTGCGACCAGATGACGGCCTCGACGTCGGAGCTGCGGATCCCCAGGCCACTGTCGTCCTCGTCGAGCACGGCCGGGATGTCGCTGTCGCAGCCCGTCACCTCCGAGGCGCTCCGAATGGCCTCCATGACCTTGGGCGGCAGACGCTCCCAGTCCCGGCGCACGCCGAGGTCGAAGAGCACGTGCCGGTCGCCGCGGGAGACGAGGAAGCAGTAGACCGGCACGCGGGGCGTGGGGAACCCGCTCAGCACGGGCTCGAAGAACATGCCATCTTTCAAAAGGAGGCGGGTGTTGCTTTTTTTTAGGAGCACCAGATCGTTAGTTGGACAAGAAGAAGGAGAACAGGGAGAAGAAGAAGAAGAAGAAAACCGAAGCTGGTCCTCGAGGCGTGACTTACGTGCAAAGGACCCTTACGTCTACCGTGGACGATGAAGCTGGGATCTGGAGATCAGGCGGGGGGAGGGGACGCAACGCAGGCGAGGGGGTAGAAGAGGCAGCCATGGCTATTATCGGTTACCTGGGTTAGGTATGGAGGGATCGGTTGGAGCAGAGTGATACACGAATTCAGATTCTTGGGTGACACTTACTCGGTACGTGGGTAGTCCCAGCAAGCCGCATGGAACTTGCTTGTACTTATATGATTTCCGTGGGTTTTCTTTGATACAACATCCTGTGCCCAGACCTTGCAGAATGCTGAGCCGGCCCCCTCATCCTCTGGTTGATTGCGGAAAACCGAGCGGTGCGTAATAAGCACGCCCGTGAGCATGGCAGACGAAGGGGATGTCGACTCTCATTGGAGTGGTTGGAGATGCCCGATTGGGGGGCTTCCCCTCGTTATCTATGATTCTTTTTACATGCGAGCACAGTCTACCTTGCATGGAAACGAGAGTTGGAGAATAGATTGGTGGTGTATGGGAATTATGTTGGCCTAATCCCCAGTGTTTTTGGACTTGGTTGAGCCTTTGAGGAATAGGTGATAGAGCACCTGAGCCATAATATGGGAGGATGTAATGAATGACTGATAACTGATTGATGATGGTTCCTGCTCTCCTGGTTCTACACCTTAAGTAACTATACCCCGTCACGGAGTCGGAATTTGGATGGCGCAAATCGCTGCAAGGGAGCATGGTTGTTGCATGGATTGACGCTACTGTAGAGGAAGGTTAACCTAGTACACACATCCACATGCCAGCGGGAGCTCCCGCGCAACCGCGCCTTCCCCTTTCCATGCCCAGGAATATGCCAAGCTGCCAAGTCGAGGGGGGATGATTCGTATTGTACTCGATGGCATTTCGTCACTAACCCAATTTGGTAGGCACAACTTCACGTAAACACGTTGTTTATTGGTGTCACCTTAAAACCGTTCTGCCCACTAAGTGATAGTAAAGTCGACTTCACCTTGGATCTCGTGAAAAAAAAAAGGAAAAAAAAAAATTAGAGTCAAAGGTTTCTAGGACAGTATGACCCTAACACCCTTTGTTCCTTTCTTGGGCACCGGCACAAACTCATCGTGATCGTACCTCACATCGTCCACCGTGGTCTCGTACAGCCCGAGGCGGGGTAAGATGCGCAGAGTCAAAGCCGTCCTCAACAAGTATAAGTTGCAGTATGCCAGGCTACATGTTTGTGCGTGTTTTCGATGAGCAACCACGTACTGAGAGGGGAAGATCATCAGACAGATGTGGGGGGGGGGGGGGGGGGGGAGAACTTACTTCGTCGCGAGACACTGCCTGCTCCCCCTGGAGAACGAAGTGAGACTGCTCTCCAGACGTCGCCTCTCGGTCGCGTCCAGACCTAGCCACCTCTCGGGTTTGAATGCGTGCGAGTCGGGATAGATGTCCTCATCGTGGTGATTGATCGCGTTCGACATGCTCATAGCCGTCCCCGAGGGGATGACGTATTCGACCTTCTGTCCCTGGAAGCGGCCGCTGTACACCAGGTTCTCGTCTGGGGCGATTCGAGTCAGCCTTGTCGCGGCGCCGTAGGAGAGGCGGAGGCTCTCGGAAATGACGGCGCTTAGGTAGGGGAGTTTCTCAAGTCCTGACCAGGACAGGGTGAGAGCGTCGGCGTCTGAGAGCTCTTGGGTTAAGCGTGCTAGGATTGCCGGCTGATTCAGCACGTAGAAGGTAAGTACCGTTAGTGCCCACTGGCGCGATCAGATATCAGTATGATCAACTAAGCCTCGTCGCATACACCAGTGACAAGGAAATCATACCGAAGTCGTTTCGGTGCCCGCAGAAAACAGGGAGAAGCCCTCGCCGCTCAGACGAAGGTCCGTCTTCTCGGCATCCGGAAGGGAAGACTTGAAGATGGCGTGGAATACACTCGGACGATCCTGTTCCTTGCCCGTGGCAAATTCCTTCCTAGCCTGACGCACGATCTCGACCATCTTGTCTCCTGACCAGGTGACCAAGATTCGGAGATCCTCTCCCATCCATTTGACGAAGAGGGGGGCGATGCGGGCGAGAGACCGGAGTGGGGGGATAAAGCGGAAGAGGTACATGGTCGAGGTCAGCGCAACAATGGGTTTTCTGAAATTCGGTTCCCAGTTTTCCTGAGATGCGAGAAGTTAGAGTGCTGCACATTCTTGGATACATGTTAGACTACTGAGTTAGGGGAGGTTCAAACGGCACACCTGCTTCAGGAATCCAATAGGCTCGCCTAGAGCGTATGCCGAGATGAGATCGGTCATGAAGCAGCTGTACGCCGAGGTCACGTCGAAAGGGGCACCGTCGCGGAGGCCTGTCGCATCATTCTATTTTCAGTACTGTCGCTCAACGTATTGAGTGACTAATTTTTCGGAGATACATGCTTACCTAGACGCAGCATCTTGTCGCATAATTGGTCGATAAGCTCCTTGATGACATCTTCAAGCTTGGTGATCTGGGCCCTCGAGAAAAATCTGTTGACCGCCCCGCGCCTCATCCTATGAACATCGTGGTCTACCGTTGGATGCATGCCCATGTTGATCGGAAACGAGACGAAATTGACGAAATGCCTGCTCTTGTCACGCCTCCTGCCCCCGCCGGCATAGATCTCGTCGACGAAGGCGAGGTCGTTGCAATGGACTTCATCGGGATTGATGCGTACAAGTGGGCCTGGAGTGATTTGCGAGACATCGGTCAGTAAGGTTCGTTGTTGACTTAATATTTTTTGGAATATGATAGGGGCGAACCGTAGGTCTCGTGCATCTCTTTGATCCTGGTAGTGTATCTTCCACCCTGTATCAGGTCATACCAGGCCTCGTAGAGGTAGGTGGCGGATGCGAGTTTGGGTCCGGGAACATGGCTGAGGGGATGTAGCGGTGAGATGTTGTAGATAGCAAGGAAGACACGATAAAAAAGCCAGAGGCCGAGGAGACGGACGAGATTGTTCAGTGTGAGAACATGGCCTAAAATGGTGAAGGGTGTTTCAATCCCCATGCTGCTAGGCCACGCAATGACTGTTTGTAGGTGATGGCTTCCAGGACTTCGCGCAAGTCTATGTAGCAAATTTCTGGAATGTTGTAACTGGCAGTGGGCTCGTCCTGTCTCCGGCTACCTATTTATATAAAAAGACAAGCGTACCTAAGGTATGAGTACCTGTTTGGTAACATCTTCATACCTTACCCCGCAGTCGGTAACTTCATTGAAAGCTGGCAAGAGCACATCCTTATCGGGACTGTGGGAGTGGCTTTGGCGGGCTTGGAAAACCAGGTTGCGCCAGCTGATGAGTAGCGGCAATGCAACGCTGGGATATATATGATGATGATAGAGGAGAGTAACCGTAACTACTTACCTAGGTTACTTCCTTCTCAGTACGATACCAGCAACAAAGTCTTATCATCGTCGTGCTTCGTCCCGCGAACGCTCGTGTCACCACACTGTTCTGGGTAGCACGACACGTGGCGAGGTCTGGGTTCGTGATAGTCGTATCACTCGCTGACTAAGTCCAAACGCGCCCGGCAGATCGATTCTGTTTGCATGCAACCATCCTTAGGTCATATCCGGGCAGTATATATTCCCGGAAGTAACCGAAGTTTCGGACTCGACGATGCAGATCATCTCACCTCTTAGCCATGGGACCTATGCTTTTCGAATCTTCCAATTTAGGCCGATTTTCCCCTTTACACATGCATGCAGCCCTTCTTGTGTTAGTAGGTAAGATCCTTCCATATCCATGAATACGCGGTCTAGCGTTTGGAACTAGTTATGGTGAACGATCGATGTCGTCCATTGGTAGTGGTTTATCTAGGTCAAACTAGCCTCGACCATTCATTCATCCCTGATCGCGGCATGACATAAACTCCCGTCAACGACGTCAAGTGTGGATCCCATTGCGTATCCTTCCACGCCGCGGGAACAAGCGACCAACGACCAACACCTCCGGATCTCCCGGCCACCCCCCTAGTGCCTGGAAACGACTTGCCTCTCTCTCACTCCTGTCACTCTCGCGCGCGCCCGCAATGGTAACCGTACTTCTGCGGCGCCTTTCAACATATCCTCCAAAGTCCCCTCTATTTATCCTCTGCATCTTCGCCCTCCTCTCCGCACCCCCCTTCATTCTTCTGACCATGCCCGGGAAGCTCTCCCAGAAGATCCTGGGCCATTTCGGTCTCCACGGCCACGACGGGCCCCGGGACCATGCCCCGAACTCCGGTGAATCCTTCACCAGCCACCACCATCATCACCATCACCATCATCACTTCGGCACCCCAACCACTCCCAACCCCCCCGCTCGCTGGTCTCTCGCCCCCGAGGAGTACCAGCTCAACACGACGGGCACCTACCCGCGCCTGACCCGGCTCTCGGACGGGTCCATTCTGTGCGTGAGCACGGCGTTCGAGGGCCCCACCCACATCCTGCAGGTGACCCGCAGCGAGGACAACGGGCGCACCTTCACGCGGCACGGCGAGATCGCGCGGGGCGAAGGGGACCTGGATAACGGGTTCCTTTTAGAGATTCCCCCCTCCTCGTCAACGTCGTCGTCGTCGTCCGGGGAAGCAGAGAACGAAGGCCCCGTCATCCTAGCCGCCTTCCGCAACCACGACCGCGATCCCGCCGGCGGCGGCAAACCGACGCACTTCCGCATCACGGTGTGCCGGTCGCGCGACGGGGGCCGGACCTGGGCGTTCGCGTCGCAGGCGGCGGAGCAGTCGGCGGCCGCGAGCGGGGGGATGGGGCTCTGGGAGCCGTTCATGCGGCTGGCTTGCCATGATGATGACCTTAATACCCCCACTGCCGCCGGAGGAGATCGTAGGGAAGCAGCAGCAGCAGTAGTGCACCTGACCTACTCGGGCGAGCTCTCGCCCGCGAACCAGGAGACCTTCGTCGTGACTTCGGCGGACGGCGGCGCGACCTGGAGCTCGCCGCCGCGGTGCCTGCGGTGCCACGGCGAGCGCGAGGACCTGCGGGACGGGATGCAGGGGGTGGTGGCCGCGCGCGACGCCATGCCCGACGGCCACGGGGACATGGACGCCCTGGTCATGGTGTTCGAGACGACGCGCCGGGGCACCTTCAGCGTCGAGTACGCCGTCTCGTACGACGGCGGCCGGAGCTGGGGCGCCAGGGACGTCGTGTATTGTCCTCCTAGCGCTTCGACGACGACGACGGGAGAAGGAGGAGGTCGATCACGGAGGAACGCCGGGGCGCCGCAGATCGTCGCTGTCGGTGGGAGGAGGTTGGTCGTGGTGTTCATGACAGATGAGGATTCTGAGGCGGCGCCGGCTTGGCCGGATCGCGCGGCGGTGAAGGCGGTCTTCTCCGAGGGGCTGCAGGGCGGCAAGGCGCAGTGGACTGCTCCCCTTACGATACATCCGGCGACTTGCTTCTGGCCGGGGGTGATGGGGACGGGGGAGAGGGAGGTTATGGTGGTGTTCGAGCATGGGGGGAAGCCGCTTGGGAAGGTGTTGCGGTTGAGTTGAGGGAAGCTTAGGTCTTTGAATGTTAAAGTCAAGTCAAGTTTACGCAAGCATCGCAGTGTGTTCACGAGTTCTGTATGTATTGTGTATTGATCGAGCGGTGAATTCCTTTACGCCTAGGCTGCCTAGTATGATCACCATGGATCGTTTGCAGCTGTGCTATAGTACATGGGGATTGATGTGGTAGTGGTCATGAGTATCCCAGCCGAGTACCCAGGCAGTTCAACTTCTTTCCTTCATGTTTGACCAGACAATCCATATTCCCCCTTCACCGTCGATTTCCCAAATGCTGGGTGTCAAGAATGATTGTTGTATGCTGTTCGGTTCAGAGGCCTTGGAAACCATAGAGGCGTCTTTCATGCAGTACCCTATCGGCGAACTCCTGGCGTTCCTCGAGCAGTTTCTCGAACTTCTTGTGCTGCTTGAATGGCTTCACGAAGCAGGCACAAAAGTGAGCCAGCAAGTCATGTAGATCAGAGCGAGGAACCTCGAGAAAGTAGAGGCTCTCAACCCTGTTGCTGATACCATCGATGAGATGCCAGTCGAATTTGGCGAAGAGGAGCTCGTAGTGAATCTTCTTGATGACTAGTTTGGCGAGTGCATCAGCTTGAAGCTTCAGGGCCAACAAGTATAGGCGTTGGTGACCGGAGAGGACGGTTCCATCAACATCGAGAGGTTCGGTAGCATTGCGAAGGTTGTCAGGGTATTTCTGAACCCAGGCCGCGAGCATGTTGCCGTGGATCTCAAGAGCCTGGCGGTCAACCGCACCACTCCCCTCGTAAATGTCCTTGGCACATCCCCACAACATCAACACACCTCGGCCCTCTTGGGCACTGGCTTCCCAGGAGCGTTCCTCCTCCGCAAAATCCAGGTAGTTGCCGAACTTGATGAAGTCGCAGAAGCCTTTGACGGTGACTTCGTCGCATTCCTCCAGGATCATGACCGGTCCGCCGTCGTTGTCGAAGTGATCGCAGTTCACCATGTAATCGAAGTTACCAGAAACCCTCTGCGCTTCCGAGAGGCGAACGCGGAAGTTGCTTCCGTTGTCGGCCCGAAAGGTGACGTGGAGAATGCGATTGCTTGTATAGGTAAGTAAGAATTTGCGATTAGAGAGGAAAATCAACTTACTCGGCCATCGTGAATACGTAGAGATGTCGTCGACTGGAGGCTTAATGGGTCGGAGACGTGTGATGAGCTACCAAAGGCTGGTCTGGTGTGTAGAAGGGTAATTAGGACTGTGACCTCAGGGATCCAGCTACGCCTAGGAGAGTGGCGAGGTTGAAGAAAAGCTGCAATGCAGAGAATTGGAGGGGAATCGGAACTGCCTGCGTAGGATGAAGGTGACAACGATCACTAGCAGGAAGTGGACGATGGATGAGGAAAAAATGACGAAGACCACTCGAAGGAAGTGAAGGATGGTCGAGGAGGCAATGACCACGATCACTAGTGGGCAGTGAAGAAAAGTCGAGGTGGAAAGGTGTTCGGTTGTGGGGACTATTGTTGAGCTCTGAACTTTATGGGGGAAATTCCCTTGTTGCTGGGCGAGCTGATGAACCACTGAGCTCGAACACAGATAGATAACAGGCAGTACAGCTAGCAGCTGGCACATAGTCTTCCCAGTGGCAAGCGAATCCAGTCCATGGATGCCACGATAAGATAGCCACAGTAGGGGCGTTAGGGGCCAGCTCCTGCCTTTCCGCGAGTGTGTCGACTAATCTGGACAGGGACGTATTAGACGAGTGTCTTCACGCCCAGGACGTCGTTCTTGTTCCGAGAACTTCGAGCCCCGACATTATTCCAGGGGGCGACCTGTATCGTATCAATGCCATTCGCTATCACGCTTTTTCTTCGGTCTGCTCTGCGACGCTCTCATGCCAAACTCTTCTCAACTCGAACATCACCTCGACAGCGATAAGCCAGATGATTATCCATTCCAGGCGGTGCCCGTACTTTTCGCTGACCATATCTCTCAAGATGCTCATGTTTTCATGGGCGTAAGTGATCTTGGTGTTGAGGATATTGATGCGCGACTTGACATCCAAAGTGGCACCGATTTGGTTGTAATAGTTCTCCAGATTTGACTCCTTATCCCAGAACATATCCGGAAGCTGGTCTGTGATATCCGAGTAGTGGTTCAATTGCGACCTCAGACTCAGCAGTTGACCGGTCATCCTCATAACCGAGCTGCGGGATACGTTCAGCTGCGAGCCTCCTACTAGGGCATTGAACGTAGGCTTGGAGTCCTGGAAATAGTCGATGAGGTTGTTTTCCAGTACAGCCAGCTTGGGACTTCTGGCCAGACCGCTGGCGAAAGCTATCTTGGCCAGTGTCTCATCTTCTCTGCCCTGCGCCTTGGTGCCCAGAACCACGAGCTCGCCTTTCATGTAGCTGGTATCCCGTGTATCGTCTGGAACAAATTCGAGCTCTTCCATCTCCAAGCGATCCACATGGGGGAACTCTGCGGCTCGGATAAGCTGCTTGGTGGCCAGAGTGACGAGGGAATCCATAGGCACGGACCACCCCACCACAGTACCCGAAGGAAAGACGAAGATATCCCCATTATTGACACCTCTGGCATGGACTACAGCCTGCGGATCGAACTCAATCTGGTCAGGATCGAGTTCGAAGGCATGGAAACGCAGGATGTCTTGGACTTGGTCCATGTCAAAGGATTGGGCAACACATATCGAGGTCACCAGTCTCCGATAATCCTTCTCGTCGGAGTCGATGGCCGAGGGAGCCCTTGAAGCTGTCGGAGTGCCAGCTCTCTTTGTCTGTTTTGTCATAGACCCCAAGCGCAGGCTCTTGGCAGCGGATGGACGTCCAGGGCGTCGCTTTGAGGGTGCAGAAGGCTGGGAGGTCATGGCCCCCTCCGACTGATTGACACGGTCGGCACCTGGTAGTACGTCATCCTTGCTACTGTTAGAGAGCAGCTGGTTGGATGAGAAGAAGTTTCGCTTCCTGGGCAGAGAGGTAAAGGTGGTTTGATGAAAAGAGCGCTGAGGACGTGGCGTCGCGAAGGCTCGAGTGTGCAGACCGCGAATAGCTGGAGCTGCTACCTTTTGCACAGGTGAACGCATGGCGAATTGATGATCGCCATTAACAGTCTGTAACAGTCTGTACAGCCTGGATCAGGGAGGAAGAGGGAGGATAAGGAAAGATGGTGTCAAGTGGTGTGTAAAGAAGATTGATGTTGTTGCTGAAATTCACGGCTTCCTTTTTTCTTTATTTTTTTTACGTTTGAGGTAGAAGTCGGAGTTGCTAGCTGCCGTCTATGTTGATGGAGCTGGAGCCTCTAGCGTCTGCTAGTCTAGAGCCTAGGGGGTAGTGACTCTCTTATCGATACGCGAACTCGCCTCTAATAAGCTGGAGGTTAACTAGCGTGATCCGTGGACCATGGATGGTTGCTTATCGATTATTACCTAGGTAGTCGCGATTTCTTTCTGGCGCTGGCGCATGTCATATCTGGAGCTCTCAACTCCAGATGTCTGTACAATCCACCTACCTACATCTACCTACCTCTGTTCAACAATCGTGAGCACGTCTTTGTCTCCCAGCTGGTCATGGTGGTCGATAACGTTGCCTGATTCTCCCAATATCTACGAAACCCACTGCGCTAACAGTCATCCATCTGCCCATGATGTCTTCCAGCTGTTTTTGGTTTCATGTTGAACAGTTCGAATCTCCAGGCTTGCTACCGGTAAGGCTACAACTGTTGGACGAACAGGCTGCTGGTACTGCGAACTAACTATGCCTAGGCATCAGTACCTGTAACCAAAAACACCCCTCTGCGCCCGTCTTCATCCCATCCGATATGCGGTTGAACCATCTACGTACTCGGTCATTGCTCTCTGCTGGCCACGAAGACTGGAGTCAAGCCCTTTCTCGCCTGACTAGCTCCCCGAAGCACCGATCGCCTCGTCTCAAATACTCTCCTAGCCGTATGCTTGCATTGCGCCTCAGGAGTCACACGGACCAGCAGAAACAAAAATACCAACATGCTCTTCTGCGAGCAGCATGGCAGCGCAATGAGAGGCTTCCCGAGTTGACTCTCCAGACCATGCTGAGGAAACAAGACCCCTCTGGCAAAGAGAAAATTTCTGCTGGAGTTCAGGCAATCAAGCCCAAAGAATGGGAAGATATCCTGCGAAGTGTTGCTACCAGGGGCTGGTCCAAGGAGCAGTTTGAGCATTGGGCCTGGATCTTGTTAGCCGAGGATGGAGATAGTCGAGTCCGACGCTTCATCTCGACCAACACTCCCAAGCCAATATTTCTTCTCTTACTTTTGCTCAGAAGCGATGAGGTGTTCCGGGAGGTCGAATCTCTGAAGCATCTAATGGTCTATACATCCATACATCACTACTATGATGCCCCAACTTTTCCCGAACAGCAAGTTGAAGGCAAATCTGCTGGTCCTCGCCGTGGCGTGGCTTTGGACATTCACCATTTTCTGATCTACCTTCGACGCCTCGTACGACACGTTCAGCGAACCGCGCCTCGAGAACTCTTGACTGTAGCGCGTTATACTGCTAGCTACATCAAGTGCATTCCTCACACGAACGAGAAGAAAAGACAGAATCCTGGTATTTGGTACAGATGGCAATGCTTGGTGTTCAACACAGCAATGTCTCTATTTAAATTACCGGCCTCGAATAGAGTTCTTCTGAATATGGATTACAACTGGGGCGCTCAACGATATCTACTTGCCATGTCCGACAACCTTGAAAAACCGCTAATCATCAACAAAGCTAGCTACCAAGCAATTCGAGAAGTCATGGCCGGCATGAAAAAATCCGGCGACGAGAGGATCAACGCGCGGCGATACGCTCCCTCCTGGCCGCCATATGCGCATGACTTTGATGGCCTGGATGCGAAGAGGTTACCGGAGAGTGATTATTCGCGGGTCATGAAGGCCGGTATCCTCATGAAAGAGGCTGGGTATGCGGATGACAATTACGATATAGCTCTGGACATACTAGGTGGTGTAAGTCCCGAATCTCCCACCATCCAAACCCGAAGTCTGGCCCCGAAGCCGATGAAAACCGACGTGGAGATGTTCAACTTCTACTCCATGTGGGCTATGAAGGTCAAGAGTACACGCAACTCGCAAGAGGCTTGGCGTGTCTTCAACGAGATTGGATATTCGTCCGACATGGAGCCCAACATTCAAGTCTACCAAGAGATGTTTGCCAAGCTACATGCCGGTCCCGTTGATGTAGAGTCTGGAGTACTGCCAGGCGATGGGAGAGAGAACTTCCCTATCCATGATGCAAACTATAGCGAGTACGAGCTCGCTAGGCTCTCTCCACCGACCGTCGGTGAATTATACAACCAAATGCTCCATCGGGGGATCACACCAACAGGATGGTGCTTGCATCACCTGATTGAAAACGCTGCATCGTTAGCGGAAGGCGTGCGCTACTTGCGGGACAGTGGCATGGAATCTGCAAGTGTCGAAGTTTTGACAGCCAACCGATATTCTTCAGAAATCATCCCGGACGCCACCTACCGGACGCTTCGTCGAATTCCTCGTATGGTGTTCAAGAGTTTCATTGTACTTCTCTGCCGCCTACAGCCTGACTACAGAGACCGTGAAAAGGTCAGACCAAGTGAACTCTCCCGCATCCATACGGCTATTAAGCTCGTGACAGGTCGTCTCGTGCCGACGACTGTCGAAGGTCAAACCTTTCGACCGCCTTGGCATGCTATCCTCAGGGCCCTAGCGAGGCCCTTCATCGCTGTGGCAGAAACGAGTCCATTGATGAATGATATTGAATCGATGATGATGTCGATCGAACTTACCCAAGTAGCTCAGAAAACGATCGGCCTTGATACCGAGATCTTGCTCTACCTTTGCCGCACAGTGCAGAAGGCAGCCATCGCACAGCTCGACCTAGTTCAGGGGCAGCAACACCCCCAGGCCAGGCCGTTGGAGCCCAGGACACTCATACCATCGGCGGACAAAGCATTATTCACTATCAGAATGGTCTTCTCCCATGTCACCCAGCTTCTTGACCCTACTCACGAAGATAAAGCTGTGCCGGAGTTCAGGCACCCTATCAACCCTGCTAGTCTACACTCATACATGCGCGCGCTTGCATTCCTGGAGGCGAAAGAGACGATGGTCGATCTCATCCGGTGGATGATTCGGTACCGAGAGCAAGTAGACGAAGAGGCGAATCGTATCGGCGCCCGGGCGAGAACCATGATCGCCAAGACGTTCTGCGCTTTCAAGGCCTTCGCAGGGCCGGCCCTCACACCCGAGGAAGAAGAAGAGATGGCGTCGCTGATGAGAGGCGCAGAAGCTGCCGACCACTCATGGAGATGGCCCACGGCCGAGGAAGTCGATTCGTATGTCTCATCGGACAGACGCGGAGGGTCGCAAAAGCTGCAGCAACGAATGTTGTCCAAGTGGTGGAGTGGAGCAGCTTCTCAACCTGCCTTGCGAGAGGTTGGGCAACATCACACAGTAACATAACAGTGTACACACCGGACTGTACAACATGACCATCTCTACATATATACTATTCTATATAATGTTCCCCTGCGGGATATCACTCTCCCAATGCCTTGATGGCCATCCCCCCCTGAGATGGGAGAGCCACAGAGGCGGTCTGCGCCACACATGCCTGGTTGCTTCATCTGGCCACAGCCCTGGAGGTTTGCCCCTGTACCGATGCGGCCCACCAATGCAACAAATGTGCCTGTCTATTGGTCAATGGGTGAACCACCCGCCCACCACTCCCACAGGGGCGTTGTACCAGAGGTACCCTGGTACCTCCTCACTCCTCTCTGGAATGAACGCGCTTAACGCGACCTCGGTCTCTGCAAACAGCCAATGCCTACGAAGTACCTAACTTAGGTATCTTTTGAAATGATCCCATTCCTACGCCTACGCCTGCTCCTCGAACTTGTCGCTATGTGGTTGGAAAGTCCGACTTTCAATTGAGCCCGAGATCTTCTCGTTTTTATCGACGCTTGCTTTTCCCTAAGTTGGAAATTGACTTGCCGTCATGCTTGAAGTCTATTGGTCCCAGCCTCCTGCATAACCACATAACACAGCAAAAGCTTCAGACTACAGAAGGCATTGGATACACAAGAGCACACACACAGACACACAGTGCCAGCGCGGTGTAATGCATCGAAAGCTCTGAACAATACTTAGTTATACCTCTTGTGTTTGTCTCAACCTCTCCAAGAGGACCATTGGTGGGCGTGGGCGGCCCCTCCTTGATACGCATTATCCAACGCTGGAGTTTCTCGGCTTCGACAGTTCAGATCCTTGTTCGTGGCGTCGCCGAACCCTCGCATTCACACCAACTTCACCTCCCACATCGATTCCTTTCTATGCTTGCACTTCTCGACGACGCACTCCTTCCGAATGACCTCCTGCCTTGTTCGTTTTTTCTATATATGAATCTCAAAACCTACCCTGCGCCGCCAACTTTTGCAACACCTTAGCTACCATGCGCCGTACCTGTTGGTGACCAAGACTTTGGTGCAGTAGAAGATCTGGTATGTTCCGACTCATCTCGCTGGTGTTTTTTGGGTGCTGTATTCAATTTTATCAACTCGGAACACTCTCAGCGCAATCCTTGAGCATTTTGCTTCAACCATGGATATTCGCCAGCGCCGGCCAAGCCTAGGGCCGCGCTCTGTCCTCAAGCTGTCACCCGTGAGATCATCTTCTGATGATACTGAGTCACAAGACCCTCTCAGATCTGAGTCCCAGGTACTTACCGGTCAACCTCGGATGTCAACAGTTGCCACCACTAAAGGACGACATTCGCCAACGTCCAGCACAGAATCACGATTACTTCTCGACCGAGATGAATCGCAGGACGTCCAACCTTCCGCTGTTCCTGTAGTTGTAGAGCTGCCCCGGTCTACCCTCACACAACCACGTTCCATATTCGACGGGTTCTTGCCACCAGCCGCGGAAATGAACGAGGCTGATGCAGTTCGTTCTCTCCTTGATGTTTCGCAGTCAACAGAACAGAACGGAGAATACATCGAGTTCGAGCTGGAGGAGTTTTCCATATATGTCAATAACAAGCAGTACCCCCACGAGCTGAGACCATTACAGAGTCTTGCTACTCGTGCGAACAAAGAGTCCTTCTACTTCGACGGCGTGCTATGCTGCGGGGATACTCGAGTCTTTGTGAGGGAAATTCCTTTCCAGAAACTTCCCGTCGGAAACTACGAGGCGTCGCGACACACCGTTGGTGACCAAATATGGATCCAATCTGAGTTGCAGGAGCGGCTTGCAAAGGCAACTTACTATAGACTGAGAACGCCATCACCTGAATATGCTAGGATGTTCGATCCGTACATATGGGTAGCTGATTTGGCTAAGCATGTGATCAACTATTGCGAGGACCTCGAAACCAAGGGAGTTCGAGTCACGCTGCATGACTTCCAGTCAAAGTTCAGCCGTTGGATCTTGCGGAAGCACTCGAAGTGCTCTATCTTCAAGACTTGGCATGCCGCCAATCGAACTGAGGACTTCCGTGGAGCCGTAGTCGCAAATTTTCCATACATATGGCAAGAATTGAATGGCCTTAACCCGAAGGGCTCCTCGTGGCATAAATTCTGCAAGGAGATCACATCTGAATTTTACAAGCCCAATTTGAGCTTCTCTGCCGATTACGAGGACGATTCCGAAGGTGAAGACTACAAAAAGCGGAAGTCTCGTAGCCCTAAGGCCCAGACAGTCGTAACCCCTTTCATTCACAGCTTGTTCAGTCACATGGTATTTGGCGAGATACTGGAGCTGGCAAAACCATCTCATGGAGTTACAACCAAACAATTAAAGTTTGAGTCGCAAACCCGACGTACGGTAAAAACATCAACCACAAGGAAGAGGTCGGACAAGGATCGTGAGACGTTTATTGCATCTATTCGACCTGGTGATGTGGTCTCCACCCTTCCCGACGGCGATTCAACCGACACAAAATGGGCGCAACGCAAATCAGACCATCGCCAAGGCGAATACCTCTGGTTTGGTCTCGTCCAGAAGATTCATGTATCCTCCAAGGACAAGAGATCGTTCGACATCATTTGGATGTATCAACCAATAGATACACCGTGTGGGGTTATGAAATATCCCTGGAAAAACGAGTTGTTCTTATCCAACAACTGCACCTGTCACCATCACGCCTCGAAGCTCAAAGATGACGAGATCATATCCACGCACAGTGTGGAATTCTTTGGCAACCCTTCTACCAAGGCCGACTACTTTGTTCGGCAGACGTACATTGCTGACAACAGCGAGTGGGTTACTTTAAAGAAGGAGCATTTCAATTGCGCCGAACCGATTGACACCAAACCGAAGTTCCAACCCGGTGATACAGTTCTAGTTCAGATCAATTCTTCGACTCTGAAGCTCGAGCCTTCCATAGTGGAGGAGTTTACAGGTGATGGAAACCATAGGCGAGCTCGTTTGCGCCGCCTTTGGCGCAGGAGAACTGTGGACAAGAATGCCGTGAACGCCTCGCCAAATGAGTTGGTGTATTCTGACCAGTTCACGGACGTGAAACAAGATCAAATCTTCCGCCGCTGTCTAATCAGAGCTTTTCCTGTGGGTAGCAATATTCCGAACCCGTACAATCGCGGTGGCACTGGTGATGCCTTCTACATAACGCATCAAGAATCAGCGACGATGCAAGGCGAACGCACTTATGTCCCCATTGCCATAAGCAAGCTAGCTGGCTTACACCAGGGATTTGACCCCGAAGCTTCATCCACCGCGAAGCTTCAAGGTCTCGACCTTTTTTGTGGTGGGGGGAATTTTGGTCGTGGCCTAGAAGACGGTGGTGCTATAGAAATGCGATGGGCAAATGATATATCCAAGGAAGCTGTCCATACATACATGGCAAATTCTGAGCCAGGTGTGTGTACCCCCTACCTAGGGTCAATAGACGATCTCCTTCGTCGCGCTTTACAGGGCTCCAAGAAAACTCCTCAGCCTGGAGATGTCCATTTCATCTCAGGTGGTTCGCCTTGTCCGGGTTTCTCAAGTCTGACCCACGACAAGACTACCTATGACCAACGCAAGAACCAGTCGCTCGTTGCTTCGTTTGCCTCGTTCATCGACCTGTATCGTCCACACTACGGTATCTTGGAAAACGTACCGCAGATGGTCAGCTCCGACACCCTTCGGGGCTCGTGCGTTTTCTCTCAACTTGTCTGCGCGATTGTGGGCTTGGGATATCAGACACAGATCATAGGCCTTGATGCGTGGTCCTTTGGATCGCCACAGTCGCGGAGTCGTGTCTTTCTCTGTTTCTCTGCACCTGGATTTCGACCGCCGCGTAGGCCCCAACCCTCTCATTCCCACCGTCCCAACACTCGACTTCTCCGGCTAGGGACTACCTCTTCTGGCCTGCCTTTCAATCAAAGGGAATCGGTTCCTACGCCCTTCAAATTTGTCACCGCCAGGGAGGCGGTCGGCGATTTACCAGATATACGAGAGTATGTATCCTTATGCTATTGTGCCATTCCCATTCTTCTGGCTTATGTGGAGTATCGCAATCTGCAAACAGTGTCTAATCTTTATTACTTGTAGTACGAAAGGCGGATATTGCGTAGGGTACCCCGACCACAGGCTCTCAATCGGGTATACGCCTCCCGTGCGAAAGCAAGTGGCGCAAATACCAAATCAACCCTATGAGATGAATTTCGCCAAGGCCTGGCTGGGTCAGCCAGGACAGGAACCTGTGCTACCTCCTTCACTCCGCGATCTATATCCAAAGGATCAAGAAAGGACGCGAAAGAGCTCAAAAGGATGGATGAAGATTAACCCTAACGGGCTTTTTACCACAGTCTCGACGAAGTGTCTGCCGACGGATGCGCGTGTCGGCCAGGTGAATCATTGGTCCCAACCACGACCGCAGACTATCCTGGAGGCCCGACGGGCACAAGGTTTTCTAGACCACGAGATCATCGTAGGACTGCCAGCTGAACAGTATCGGATCGTTGGAAATAGCGTGGCAAGGCAAGTGTCCCTAGCCCTCGGACTCGCGATCCGGGAAGCCTGGTTCGGTACTCTGTGGGAGGAGCGCGCTTCCGGACAGGTCACACCGCCAGCCGAGGAAGAAGGGAACCAGCAGAGTGTGTACGCCGGCCCTAGCAACACCTATGGAATCATTGCCGGAAGCGCCCAGGCGGATGAACTTGATACAGACGAAGCTGATAACGAAGAAGCCGCTGCCGAGGCGTCCACCGGATTCGAGTCTAGTCCTGACGAACAACGCGAGAGCACAGGATCCGCGCCTACGCCGTCAGTCCCGAGTCGCTCGACGCGAGCCACTAGTGCTTTTTCAGGTACGGACCCGGGTGCCGACCTCAGCCACAAGAGGAAGTCGTCACTGGTTGTTGAGATACTGTCCAAGAAATCGCGGCTGAGCGCAAGTGTGACTCCCATTCCATTCTGAAGATCCGATACTAGATGAGATTGACTCGCTCATTTGGCGCTCGTACCTCGAGACTCAAGAGATACAGAAGTGTGGAGGGAGGTGACATGTCAGGGCGTTGATGGATGATTGCTTGACATGCAAAGCTGTTGACGAATGATACCTGCCTGTATAGACCACGTAGAGAATGTACGATAATGTTGGTAAAGAAAGCTATTCATGGCGCCCGGAAATTGTGTGATATAATGTGATGTGATGTGATACGCTGTCATATTATGTTCAATCGTGATGAAATCCTCTGCTGCCTGTAAAGATTGCTGTCTTGGGGACAGTTCTCTCTCTTCAGCTGCATCTTGTCTGGCATTGGATGGGAGATTATAGGGGGTTGTAATACCGTTCTAGTCCCTCTTGCGCTAGGTATTGTTGTCTTTGTTGTAATGCCAAGGTTTAAGGTATTAGATAGTAAAAAGGGGAAGACCAAATCGTGACTCAGTCTATAATATTCATCTAAGCTGCTTTACAACGTTGACATGGGAGTCAATACAGACCTACTTTAAACATATGGGGACGAAGATAACGTGTGCTAGGAAATTCGAGCCACAACCCAGGGTCATGGTAAGCGGCAGATAGTAAAATAGATTAAACTATGAGACCATTCGTAGCATTTGGAGAGCAGTCATCTAAAAAGTTGCAAAACCATAGTCTGATATTAATTAGCTTTCTATCTCTGTATTACGGTTCGCTACTTATCGGCCAAATAGGACAACATTATCTAGGTTCACTACAAACCCCTGAAAGGTGCTTCACAACAGTGCTTCTTAGAATTGGCTAGTATCACAATGTTTAGGCAAACATGGCAAGAGGTCCATGACTACCATCAACTGAAAATTAATTCATACCTATGATCTCCTCTCTGAAAGTAGGAGCAAAGCAGAGACCTGGCAAGATTAACTCACCATGAGCCCATGAGAGATCTGAGCCCCTTGGTTACACGGCGCAGGAAGGTCAGTGCATCAGAGATGCACGGGCTGATCATGATTCTATCCAAGCTCAACAATAGTAACGGCAGGTACGATGGGAACACTTCTGAAGCTGTTGTAGAAGGAATAATCTGTATATACGTAGGTTAGTTAAAACTTGATGAAGATTTATAAGGCCAGCCCATCCATCACCGCCATAACCACAACCACAACCACCACAGCAACATCCTCATCCTCGTCCTATTTTTCTCGTTTCAAGCCGGTTTCCTATCAGCCACCATTATTGAATAAATATATATATAGATATATACAGACTTTATGATCAGAAGAGATTATGAGTTTCACCTTCGACTTCGATAATATTGGCAACGAGTGCCAATACCACCCCCCACCACCTCCCCCTTTTTCGCCCGGCTCCGGCCCCTACCTCCTATGGCAGCAGCAGCAGCAACAGATGGAGACTATGATGCTGCAGGAAATGGAAAAGGAGTTGCTGCTTCTGGAACCACAACAGTCGCGGCGTCAACCAACGACGACGACAAAGTCGACGACGACGACGACGGCAAAGACGAAGACGACAACTACCAAGACCACGATGAGATCAGCGAACAGAGTAGTACGAGTCCTCCCAAGATCCACCTCAAGACCAGCTCTTCCCCATCCCGACCCTGCTGCGGCGCAAGAAAAGCCGCGGCCGTGGGAATGGGGGTTCGTGTTCCCCGGCCAAAAGCACCTTCCCGGCTGGAGTGAAGGACTGTTCCTGGAAGGTTCAGGGGTAGGGGATTGGGATGAGCAGTGGAATAATCGAAGCGGAAGTTGAAGAGGAAGATGAGTGATGGAATTATGGCGTTTATTGATACCCTGGTGTGAAACGAGACGAAGAAGCCGTTGACATGAGGAAGTGGGTTTGATTTTTCCAGATGGAAGCGTTTTGATCAGCGCTGCAAGTTTTGGGATTCTGCTTTTCGGCGTTCGGGGTTCTTTAAGGGGTGAAATGGAATACACAGAGAACACTATTGAGGCTTACAAGAATTCGAATCTTCAATCTAGGATAACTAACAAGGAGCTGGCTCGTACGGAGTGTTTTCGCTGGTAGCAGAGGGCTCATTTATGTTTAAATGTGACCATTAGAAAGAGTGAAAGTCTCTTGCCGCACCTGACCGTTTAAAAAAAAACAGTTCAACATTCGATCTTTCAAAGTAGAAGGTCCGGGGGGCCGCTAAGGGTTGACACCTACAACAACAGAGCAACAACCAAGAAACAACAGCACGCATCAGCACTAGGGGACGAGGGTACACACACACTTACAAAGATTCTTGTCGGCGGGTTTACACCGCATGAGGGTGAGGAGGGTGAGGCAGAGGGTGAAGAAGTTTTTTGGAAATAAGAAGCCAAGGGAGGAAGCAGAGGTCGCTGTGGAAGTGCACTATAATTGTTGGCGCGCAGCATCAATCGGGCTTGTGTTTGATATCAAGTGAACACGAAGAAACACGAAACCTGGCGACGATAATAACATGACTTGATGGCAGCTTTTGTGCTGAACAGTCCAATATGAGGCTCCTGGACCTTTTAGGGTCCTTTGAGTTACACCACATCTAAGATACTTCTTCCAAGGAGAAAGGTACAACTTAATAACATTTGTGCAAGGATCTTTGATTCTATTCTATGGAGATCAAATGTGACCACAGCTAAAGTTCCGACCATGCCATTGATAATGTTTCGCGGGTAGAGCCTTGAGCCGTACGGATCAACAGAGACAAAGACGGGACAATGCCCCTAGGAAACAAAGACCTTGATCACAATCGCCGTTGTTCCTCAAAAGGACAATGGGCTTCATCATAATGCCCCTGTTACCACCGATCGTTGCCTCCATAACAGTCCCACATCTACCATCCCGTTTACACTTTTGTGAGTATCATCATCGCCCCTTCTTAAATCATCTTCTTGACCATGCCCTCGAGCCGCCGCAACTCCGGGCAGCAGCAGCAGTCCCCCCTGCCCTCGTCCCTCCTCATCCGGGGCGGCAAGCAGCGACTCGCCGCGCTGCTGAGGCTCGCGGGGCCCGCTGAGGTCGACTACATCCTCAACTCGGTCATGGTCAAGTACGCGTTCGACGACTACGTCGCCACGCAGCGGCTGGCCTCACGCCCCAACGCCGGCCTGCCCGACCTCGAGGCCATCCTCGATATCCTGACGAACCCGGAGCCCGCGTACTACATGCTCGAGGAGTGGGTCGCCGAGCGATCTCAGGCCGCGGAGGAGGAGGAGGATGATGATGATGACACCGGTTGTCAGCAGCAGCGGCAGCAGCCCCTGCGTGAGGCCCTCTTCTGCCTGCGCGTCATGGGCTACCTCGAGAGCCGCCTGTGCGACCTCGTCGACTGGAAGCCGCTCGAGGAGGCGCGCACGCCGGCGGAGAAGAGCGTAAGAGAGGCGCGCGAGAGGGAACGCTACGCGGTCGTCCTGCAGATCCTGGGGTTCCTGCAGGACCAGTGGCGCGAGGAGCACTGGGTCAGGGTCGGCGTGAAGGGCTTCGCGCATAAGGTGAAGGCTGTGTTCGGGTACTGAATTTGGTTATATTTCTATTTCTGTCCCCTTGAAAAAAATAGGGGGGAGGGGGAGGTGCTTGACGCAGGTAAACTGGTCAGTCGTTTTGGTTATGATGGTAATAATGAATGAGAATGTCAACACTGTCCATTATTGAGCAACAGGTAAGGGATAGAGACTACAAGTAGGTAAACCTTATAATTGAGAGTCATCTAATGTCTCGGTGGCGTTGATATACTGGAGCCCCTATTCTAAACGCTCAAAACAAGTTCTCGGTTCGCTCTGTTCAAAGAAACCTTTTTTCCCTTGACTGATCCACTGCCGGCATCCTTATGTTGATGAACTCCTTCTCCTACGCGAAAGTGCCTTTCATCGATTTTCGCAGCTTGTGTTGCCAAGACGAGCTAATCGCAAAGTACTGTTACCGTTTAATGAAGTGAAGATCAGACAGAAAAAGCGCATGACAGACAATGGGAAGCGGGAGGAGCACGTGGGTAGCTTCATTGGTAGTTATGCCGGGGCTGAGTAATACATAGTCTATGTTTCCTCTGCATGGAAAAAGACCGCGTTGGTAATGCTTGGCTGTCGTTGCTTCAGCTCGGGACTGCGCCGTTGGTGTGCCAATAAATTAAGCACACAAAGTGCCATGGTCAGCCCTGCGGCGCAAGAAGGGCCTCGATCTTTCCGTGGCCCCCAAAGTGTGCATATGTGCGTGCGAAAATCCTACTTTCTTCGCCACTTCATCTTCCTCGTGATGCATACTGGTGACTATAATATGGTGTAACTGCATCATAATTTCGCCTCCTATTGCTGGGGTGTTAGTCACGAAATATTACCATTGGTCACGACTACCGACGGCCCAAAAAGCCCTTGCAGCCTATTTTTGCGAGCTGCACACCCATATCGGGATGAACAACCCGCGGAGTGAGAGATGTTGGTTCGAGGTACGAGTACCCCTTGCGGTCGCGGCAAATCTGGTGCGACCAATCACAAGATCACGCCGCCGATTATTTCTGTTCCTAGAAGGCCAAACTGGGAAGTCCACGAGAGGGCGAAGAGAGCAGATTGGGGACCCCGGTCAGCTGATGTACTGTACACTCAAGCTCACTGTCGTGCCCCGACCGATGGGGGCGGCAAGGACCGGTGTGTCGGGTTCGACGTTACATTAGTTATATCCAGCCGAGTACTTTTGTTACCAGGTATCGTGTTCGCGCAAACTTTGTGCAGGCTCGAGCAAGCAAGATGCGTTTCAGTCTAAGTCGGTCTCACACGAACATTGTAACACGAACCTGGCCATAAGATGTGTTTCTGACAACTCGGTATCCGTGTAATGGATCAAAAGCTCCTGTGGCGGGAGATGGCTTTCTGGAGGAGCTGTTCTAGGTATGCACCTTGCAAAATAAGTTACGTGCACCTTATTCTTACACCTTGATTTCTCGACAGCTGTCCGTCACCCAGCCGAACAGCTGGCACTCAATAGACACCAGCTGTCATCATTACACCTCCCCCTTATTCTGTATTATCGTGTAACCCCCAGGGGCTAATGCCAATATGAAGGATGATAACCAAGATCGGAAGGCCGAATCCTAGCGAGAATATTGTCTAAGGAGGAGGCGGCAGCATCGGCCTTTATGTTATCACGAGCCCACCTAGGTGCTGACAGCTACCTCAAGTGAAGGTATAAAACAAGGTGCGAATAAAAAAGTTATTTCTCAAGCTGCATAAAGCACGGCTCTTCTGAATTAGAAATAGGTAGCGAGACGCTGGGCTGAGAACGGAAGCGTGCTTTGGTAGAGTCCCAGCACCGCGGATCGGAATAAACACGACTTACCTCATTGGCACCTCATTGGTCCCCATAGCCGCGGATTGTTGTACCAGACATGTTGTGAGCAGGGGCCAGGAGACGTCTCACATTACTGCGCGGCTGGATGCTTGCATCGACCTGCATGATCCGGGAAGCCTAGAAGTATGATGGGCGGGCCGATTCCCATTCACTGACCGGTAGTCATTCCCAAGATGTCCGCTTTCCAGCTCGGCATCTTGGGCTGGGAAGGGGCCGCGAATGTACCGCGAACGTAGAGCCGCCCCCCCTAACCAACATTATTATTATTATACCCGCCCATCTGGTTCGAACGTGCCAGCTCAAAGTCAAAGCATCGCCAATATCCAGGGCCTCGACTCTGAGCCGGCCGAAAACATTCACCCGTGCGCACCGCGCCAAGACAGAACGTGACCCCTGAAGCAGAATTCCAGGCCGTCCTCCTCCTGCCGCCGAGAATCTGGGTTCCTTGACAAATAGCCATCACTTATGAGGAACCAATTCCATCTATCAGGCAATTAGAAGGGACTATCAACATCCATAGGTATTCGACTATTTGGCATGACATAATGAAGCTCCCAATCATTCGGCTGACCGGTTGCAGCTAGTTAAGGGGCGGATATACGCTTCCCAGTGTGCCCCCCCGGGGGGCCTTTCAGTTTTTCGATTAACCTACAATACGATATCCTACGGCGGTCGGTTCATATTCTACGGCGATCGGTTCATGAAAGTCCCGGGGCCCTCATACTCGTCTCTCATTCATCTGAACCACCTCGCTCGCTGATTTCACTTTTCCTCTTCCATCCGAAGCTCATTGCATTCGTTTTTTTTTCCTTTTTACGTAGCTTGCTCGCCAAGCTGATATTCCTTCTTATATCCACCACAAGCAAGCCCTACGATGATGAGTCCGCCGGACGGTGGATGGTGCGCCTGGAGGCAAGTCGCCGGCTCGTTCCTGATCCTGTTCTGCTCCCTGGGCCTGGGCAACTCGTTCGGCTCGTTCCAGGCCTACTACGAGAGCCACGTCCTGTCCTCCCACACGCCCGCCGACATATCCTGGATCGGCACGGTCCAGGGCTTCCTGCTGAGCGTCGCCGGCCTGGTCACCGGCGTGCTCTGCGACCGGGGCTACATACAGTCCCTCATCGCCGCCGGCGGCCTGCTGTGCATCCTCGGCCTGGTCGCCACGAGCTTCGCCGACCAGTACCGCTGGGTCTTCCTCGCGTACGGCGTGTGCGTCGGCCTCGGCTTCGGCACCCTCTACACGCCCGCCCTCGCCATCATCCAGTCCTACTTCACCAGGAAGCTCCCCCTGGCTACGGGCATCGCTACCACCGGGGCTAGCGTCGGCGGGATCGCGTATCCCGTGCTGTTCCGTTACTTCGTCGATACGGTCGGCTTCCCCTGGGGGTGCCGGGCGCTCGCGTTCATCAACGGGGGTCTGCTTCTCTTGGCGTTGTTCCTGATCCAGCCGCCTGAGGACGTGTCGCAATCACACGTGTCCGCGGCGCCGAAGCTACCCCCCTACCGTTATTTTTGCGACACTCGGCTTCTGCTGTTCGGCTGCTGTCTCTTTCTCCTGGGCATGGGACTGGACGTGCCGTTCTTCTTCCTACCCCAGTTCGCCATGGAGACGACCGGCTCGCCCGCGTTGGGAGATTACTTCCTCTCCGGCCTGAACGGGTCGACTTTGCTGGGCCGCCTGCTCCTCGGTGCTGCTGCTACCTACGTGGGCTCCATCAAGGTGTGGCAGGTCGCCGTTCTCGGAGCCTCAGCTACGCTGTTCTGCTGGATTACCGTCACAAACCTGGCAGGCACCATTGTGTTTGTCATTGCCTACGGATTCTTCATCGGCGGCATCATGGCGCTGATCACGCCTTCTCTAGAGGCCGTGTCATCGGGAGAGAAGGACTTCGGGGCCCGACTAGGCCTGGTCGAGGGGTTTGAGGGTCTAGGCTTCCTGGTCGGGCCGCCCATAGCAGGGGCGCTTATCGAAACCCCAGCTCGATATTTGGGGGTCGGCATCACGTTTGGGTCGCTCTACTTTATCGTATTTGTAGGCTTGGCCTATCTCACCTGGTGTCATGGAGCGGAGCTGAAAGCCGCGGATCCGTTGGTAACGCAGAGAGATGGGAGCATCGCAACCATGGAAGAAGCGGTATAGGGGGTTGTGGAGTCGGGATCATGGAAGTGAAGTGAGCACCATCATCCGGACATTCGAGAAAAGTCTTGTTTCGATTCATTGAATAGCATCAACGGGGTGAGCTCCGAGTCTCTTTAGATAGACATGTAGTAATATCTAGTCTTATTATCATACTCCAGAAAAACTTCCTTTTCCATCATGCTGACATCGACAACCAGCTGACGCCAAAGGTTCACCTCATAGGCTTCGGGTGTAAGCCCTGGTGTGACCAGAGCGCAGACATACCTGGCAATGCTACTGCGGTCACCTCCGTGTTTGCCGACATCCTGCTGCTTGAGGGGCCTATCACTGGAACTCTTTGAAGTCACCCCCGAGTGCTCAAGTGGGCAGAGTACGACTGCCAGCCTAGTGTCTGAAGTACTAGCAGGGGGCTCGCTTAAGCTCACTACCATCCCCGGACGTATGCGTTCCTTGAAAGGCGCAGCGCTGGACTCTGAACTCACAGCCTTGCTGCATGAGCTGTCTATGATGCCAATGCCGTCTTGAACGAGATCGGTCTTAGATGAAGTGGTAGGGCCGGAGCCACTCGTAGTAGATGACGAGACACCCACACGTTGCGAGTGCACATGTAGTTGCCAGAGCTTAGATCGGAAGGCTCGCGCCTGTTCACGGCTGACACCTACGCTCTCTCGGCACCGTACTTCGAACTCCTCAGCCGGTAGGCGAAGGAGCTGAGCGCCTGACGCAGCTCGTGCCAGGGACGACGCGGAGATTGGTGGCTTGCCTGACTAGATTTGCATAGGTGTTGAGTCAGTCCCTGATGCCAGAGATCTTATGATAGGTTCCAGAATTTTTTTTTTCTCAAACTCACATTTTTGGTGATCCAGTCTTTCAGCTGCGCGTTCGTCCAAGACATCGGGACTCCCGGTTTCGTTTCTATCTTTTCCGACTTCGGCACCAAGACACGCAACAACTCAGCGTAACGCAGGGTGTTCTTCGAAGGACCGACATCCGCGAGGCTGGGGTTGACGCAGGCTATGACTACCGTCTTCGTGGCGCGTCCGCCGACCGGGTCGAACACGTGCTTCAGCACCTTCGTAAGAGCGCTCTGCCGGAAAGGCACGTGCGGCTTCTTTGCCTTCGACTTCGGGCTGCCTGGGGATGATGATACGAGTGCGTCCCACTGCGCCTTGCTGCGAATGCACTCCTTCAACACGGACAAGCTCATGTTGATCTCGCGCGTCTCCCGCATCCGGTCGGCGCCGTGCACGGCCACGTCTCGGGCAGCTTCGGACCCGGCCAGATCGACCAGATACAGAAAACCCTCCGTGCCGGCGGATTGATCTTCAATGCGGATGCGGCATATGCTGTGCGAGCGCGACGAGGCGTCGTTCTTGAAGGTCGGCGCCGAGCGCCGGAAGGACGTGGCGCGCTCAATCAGGGTCATGACTTCGTCCCTATTCTGTACCCGCACCTCTACTGCTCCCGCCAGCTGCGTGACCCCAAACGAGTCTTCGAGGATGGAGATCGGAGCGCGGGCGTTGAGCAGGTCAAACGCCGCGTTCCCCGCGAGCTCGAAGACGGCGAGGCACACGCGTCTCTCGCCCTTCTCATTCTTCTCCATCAGGGACTCCACGACGAGTTGCTCAAGTCGGCTGATGGTGAACGTCTTGCCGGAGCCCGTCTGGCCGTAGGCGAAGAGAGTCCCGACGCCGCCATCCCACGCGAAGGGGACGAGGTTCACCAGGAGGTCGTCAAAGATCTCCTTGGTCGTGGCGCGCGAGGTGAACAGCTTGTCGACTTGGTAATTGAAAGACTTTGATCGTCGAAGGGTGTCAGCCCCATTCAACAACAACGATGGTTTGGTCCTGGCCTTACCTTGAGTACTGGCCGCCCTCTTGGGTGGTGATATAGATCATGGATATCCACCACGCCATGGCCAGAGCTGCGTGGAAACACAGCGCGTGGAAAGCCTGCACTGGCATCCTCGTCTAGAAGTGGGCGAATCCTGGCGCTGACTATCATGTCTGCACTGGCGGGTTCCATGGCCGCTTTGGCCGGTGGCGGCGCGGGGGGTGGCTTCAGTGATTTAACCAGATTCTGGTAAAGAGTGGCATTTTGAAGAAGAAACTGGTCCATCGTGTATATCGGTCCCAGTCAGCAGGCGTCTTCGCGTTGTTTGGGCAATCGGACTGATCATGGATTCGGGCCGGGAGCGCCATATAAGTATGTGTATGCTTGGCTGCTGCCTGAGATCGCTGTTGGTTTGTAAGATCTCAAGTCCGTTTGAAACAACAAACAAAGAAGTGGCTTGGACAGCGCGGGATATCACGTCGCGTCGTGATTGGTTGTCGCATCGGACAGGGATTGGGTGAGTCCTTGGTAATTCCGTGACTTGTAAGGGGTAAAGACATTTTCACACATGATTGTCGGTCGCCAATACAAGGCTGAGTTCCTGGCGAATGGGCAATTGACAACTTTCAATACCGATGATTCGCCTGCAGTTTTCTTTCACGACTGATTTGGTTTTGACTGAGACGAGAGATTTGTGCTACTAATTACTCAGTAAGACATAGGCCATATTTTCTGCGTCAAAACGAAGCGAATATACAAGATTATGGAACATGAGTTGATGTCTCGTAGGATGATGTCAAACGCACCATTGATTGTGCCAGTCTTCTGACAGCGCACATGCAAGAGGACGAAGGCGCATCATCTTGTTGTTCTTCCCTTACTTTTGTTTGTTTATTATTCCATGATTGAGAAAAAAGTATCAGCTATACGTATGCAATAGACATATGACGTGTGTGATGTCCCAGAGAGCAAAAATGTTTCGGTATAACGATGCGGGTTTTGCCTAGATAGTGTAAGGGGCAAAAGAACCGTGGTCGTTTGAGAATTACCGGGCGGGTATGCTACAATTGCCCCTATTATTACCGCAAACCTCACGATCGCGAGAAAGATCACCGACTCTATCATTCGGTCATCGCTCCCTGGCTCAATACGACCTGTCATTCGTAAGTTTCGAATCAACGATCGTTTACTATCGCTACTAGGGGGCGACGGCCATATCGTGTAGAGCGGTTTATGTATGTTACCTTGGACACTGTCACTATTAAGTCCCATCTACTCAGATGCGGGGACTAATCCCATTGTTAGCTAATTATACAAATGGTTTCGAGTACGAGGAGCGTTATCATATTTGTATAACGTCTTTGAGGGAGAACAAAGGATGTTGCATGGATTGACAAAGGGGTTGGGGCGCAACAATCAAATTGTTCTGTATTCTTTACCAAACCGGATGGTTCTGTTTGGGCCTTATCAACGGCGCTATTCTAAACATTCGCTAATCTATATAATGGCGTTTGATCTACGTTTTTCTAGGATTCCGAACCACATCAACTTCCAGTTCTAACAACTCCTACATTCCCAGAGATAACGGTTCTGCGGTTGTCCAATACGAGAGTGTCAAATCGAACATCAACTTGATATTCGTGATGACACGGTTAATATGCGACAAGAACCCGCCACATGTGCTTCGTGAGTACTGTAAACACGGCTGGAAGAAATGCTCGGGTTGTCTGCACTTTCTCATCAAAGACGAGAAAAAGGATGAGATATTGTGCCCTGAGTGCCGCAAATACCCTGCGACCAAACCCCCCGCTCCCATCAACCCATTTGGCAACGAAGATGCATTCGTGTTGACAGCCCCTTTTCTCTGCGCGTTCTCGGGAGAGCAACACGGTGAGAAGGCGAAAGAGGAATTGGAACAAATACGCAACTATAGGGGCCCACAGATCGAAGGTATGCCCGTTCATTTCTGCGAAATGTGTCAGCTCAACTTCGTCGTTGGCGTCGAGCCGTATTATGCGAAGCACCCATCTCATAGACGCCGAGGTCGCATTGAATGCGGTCCCTGCATCGTTGTCAGGGTCGACCCAGTTGACTACAGGCTCGTGAACGAATCGACACAGTTTAACACCATCTTGTCGTACGGCAAGGTTTCTAAGTTCAACACCGAATTCGGCAACTCTTCGAGGAACGACTTGATGAACAACTTTGACAATATCGACATCATCGGTATACTCGAACTCATCAGGTATTTGAACATCCATGTCATCCGCGAGCGCACCAAGATGATGTATGAGAACACCTATACGAACTCGGCGGATTTCGCGTCCATCACCCAACGACTGTCCATCGTGGTCCTGACGGCCATGAAAGTCGAGTTGTTGCAGTTCCTACTCAAGGCCCACAAATTGAAATTCGATAGCATTTATAAGTCCTTCCTCGAGACTGACGAGAAAGGTAGGATCATCAAGGAGTACCACGTATCTCCGTTGAGGTTCAACCTCATATTCGGCTTCATCCAGAAGGTCCGGGACCTGACCTCTTTGGGAATCCAGCTACACTGGAAACCAACACAGCCGGTGAAGCTCACCGTAGACGCGCGCCAGAAGTTTTTGCGCGAGGCCCTCCACCTCCCACCCCTGGATCATGACCGCCTCAGTCACAGAAAAAGAGGCAATAGCGCCCAAGACATGGACACCTCGAGTCTACGACCCTTGGATTTGGAGAGCATTCGAGAAGACCCGGACGCCTCGCTGCTTGAGTCGCGCAAGTTGCAGAAGACGCCTAGACCGACGTTGGATCCTACGGAACCTGGTCACACTGCCTACTTTGTCTGAAGCTTCGTATTGTTGACACGTGTATGTACACAGCATTGCTTTCAGATGATCCACTCCTGGCGAGGTCCCTTGTATGCTCCTTGCCCTATGGTAAGTTTTTCTACTCTCCCGTTTTCTAATATACAGTAGACTCAGTTAGTTCTATTTTATTGACCTACTACCCACTGGCTTGTGCTCCATTATTTCCGTGAAGGCGGCTCATGATGGTGATGTTGGCTGAGCAATTGCATTGCACCACGAATATTGTGCAGTCAAATTTACTGGTAGACTTTACTTTTCGGTATGGACATAATACGTTTTGCCTCAGAGCCCCCAAAGATATTTAATCTTCTTATTCCTCGAAACATGACGCTTCTCCAAGATATAATTAACAAGTGCCTTACTGCTGTTCAGGCTTGTGCGGAGGCCTCGCCCCTTATTGTTCTATCTCGCCCGGTTGAGTTATTGTTATCCGTGTGCAATACAATTGCGCAAGACCATCTGCGGAACTCATCATTTATACGACTTAGCGCTTACGAGTCATCTCATTATCTCCGGGGGTGGTCATACAGTAGTTACGCCGCCCGTTATCGAAGTGATTCATTTTATCACGGTGATGCACATGGAGATACGAGGGCATACAGCAGGATGCGGACCTGAACTATGCTGCTTAGACTAGCACATCCATATGTTCATATTCATGACATTCATGATCAATCTGGAGGCGCGTGGTAGCCTCGTATTGTGAACGGATACAGCTGCACCACTCACCTCACTCACGGGAATATTGGCTGAACATCTTGGCCATCTTCTCTGCTTACTCTTATTGGAAGGTGTGGGCGCGGCGTGGCTGATCCTTTCTTCTCGGCATGATTACTCAGACACAGTGACAGACAGGTTCAGTTAGATGCATCCTGGCATCCTTGCTTGCATGAGGGAGGGGCGCGGAGCTCCATGATAATTGGTTTACTTACTTACTTCCCACCATCCCTCGTCCAAAATCTCCAATTCCAATTCATCTTCCTTTCCCTCTTCAATCCTCATCTCAATTCCAGTGCCGTCCGAACACATCGCGCGTCCCGACTAATTGACCCTAGGTAGTTACCATGTCGACCGCCGCCGGCACCCTCGAGTCCGTCGAGGCTGCGACCGCCCACGCGCCCGAGCTCGATGAGAAGAAGACTGCCATCACACCTGATGGCGAGACCGTCGTCGTCGATGGGAAGACCTCGGACAGCAGCGGCGGCGGCGCCCTAGTCGCGTCAGCCTCCAACTCCGGCTCCGACTCGCACGAGCAGCGTCTCCACGGCCCCAACGGCGAGGAGTACCCCACCAAGGAGGAGCTCGCGACCCTGCGCAGGGTGAAGGGGCCCATCAGCTGGATTATCTACACCATTGCTTTCATCGAGCTCTGCGAGCGGTTCGCCTACTACGGCACCACCGCTGTCTGTATGGCGCCGTTTCGATTTCACTCGCTTTTTTTTCTCTCTCGATCCGTTGGCTTGATTTTACCCTCTTTTACTGATCGCATAGGTAGTTGTCAACTTTATCTCCCAGCCTTTGCCGGATGGCTCGACGACCGGGGCTGGTGGTACTGATTTGCAGGCGGGCGCTCTGGATAAGGGGCAGCAGGCTTCGACGGGTCTGACGTTGTTCAATAGCTTCTGGAGTTATTTCATGCCTCTAGCTGGTCAGTAATCTTTCTCTGCCCGGGTCACCCCGTGATCTCGATCTCTTGTCGCATCCTGTATGTGCGCTTGGTGATAATTGGAAGGACGTGGGAGGCTTGTCGTGTTCTGTTCTTAACACGCCATTGGTGTCCATACTAATTCTCACGTCATTCGTGCTGCAGGTGGTTATGTCGCTGATACCTATCTGGGAAAATACAACACCATCCATGTCGCTATTGTGGTAGCCATGTTTGGCCACATCATTCTCATCGTCTCCGCGCTGCCGCCCGCCATCCAGAATCCGTCAGGTGCATTGGGATGCTTCTCAGTTGGCTTGATCTTCTTTGGTATTGGTGTCGGTTTCTTCAAGGCAAATATATCGCCCATGATTGCTGAACAATACGAGGCGACCCAGCCGCGACCCATCATCAAGGTCTTGAAGAGTGGTGAGCGCGTCGTGCAAGACCCGGTCATGACCATTTCCGTCATCTACATGAGGTACTACTTCTTCATCAACGTCGGCGCGTTAGTGGGTCAGATCTCCATGGTCTACGCCGAGAAGTACGTCGGATTCTGGCTGTCGTACACCCTCCCGACGATTCTGTTCCTGTTCTGTCCCATGGTCTTGCTCGCCTTCAAGAGCAAATACACGCGCAACCCGCCCACCGGCTCTGTCCTGGGTAAAGCCCTCGGTTTGATTAACCTCTCGATGAAAGGCCGATGGTCCATCAACCCGGTCAAGACTCTCCGCGCCATGCGTGACCCTGACTTCTTCCACCGGGTCAAGCCGAGCAACATCCCCGAGGACCAGCGCCCTTCGTGGATGACCTTCGATGACCACTGGGTCGACGAGGTGCGTCGTGGACTCATGGCCTGTAGCGTATTCGTCTGGTACCCGATCTACTGGCTGAGTTATACTCAGAACACCAACAACCTGATCTCGCAAGCGGCCACCATGATACTCAACGGCGTGCCGAACGACATCGTCAACAACCTGGACCCGATCGCGCTGCTCATCTTCATCCCCATCTGCGACAAGTTCTTCTACCCGTTCTTGCGGAGGATGGGCTTCCGGCTCACGCCGATCCGGAAGATCACGACGGGCCTGTTCCTGGGGACGCTGTCGATGATGACGGCGGCGCTGATCCAGCACTACATCTACATGCAGTCGCCGTGCCGGGAGGTGTTCGGCTACGGGCAGCGCGTGTCGGACTGCCGGGAGGCGCTGGGCCTGCCGTCGGACGCGCCCGAGGCGGCGTACAAGGCGGACCTGACGGTGTGGATCCAGACGCCGGCGTACGTGCTGATCGCGCTGGCGGAGATCGCGGCGTCGATCACGGGCCTCGAGTACGCCTTCACCAAGGCGCCCAAGAACATGCGCGGCATGATCACCGGCGTCTTCTGGTTCTCCCAGGCCTTCTCGTCCGCCGTCGCCCAGGCCTTCGTGCCCCTCGCCGCCGACCCCCTGCTCGTCTGGCTCTACACCGCCATCGCCCTCATCAGCGCCCTCGGCGGCCTCGGCTTCTGGTGGAACTTCCGCGCCCTCGACCGCGAGGAGGAGGCCCTCAACGCCCTGCCCGACAGCGTCTTCCAGGGCGCCCGCAACGCCGACGCCGACTTCGAGGCCGCCGAGCGCGCCGTCGCCGAGCAGGATCGCATTCGGCACGCTATGGGGCTTGATGAGACTCCACAGAAGCATTGAGGTTTAAGAGTGTCGTAGTGTGGGGAGGGTCTGCATGGGGTCGTGTTGGAATACTAGCCTTTGGAGGATTTTGTAATTCTTTTTTCCCCCAATCCTATGAAGGTTTGTTAATGAACGTCTTGGCCTGTTTTACATCTTGTGGATCGTTTATACCCTCTGATTTAGATATCTGCATACCCTCACTAGACTTGGAATCCATGTAGCCTCTCTCAATACTATAAGTTCCCCGTTTGTCTCGTCTCTCTCAACCTTTAAGGAGAACAGGGTGGGATCCTATGTACATTGATGGAGTGAAAGGCCGTGATCGCCCATAAATGGTACATAGGCGTATGATGCTCAAGTAAATGCGACACAATTCGAACCAAAGGTCCAGATCACTCCTGTAGGTCTCTGGTAATGGCTGCTCTACTTCTATTGAGTCTTCGTCACCCAACTGCCCAGGAGGTGTAACGACACATCCAACTAAATGTCGTTGCTTCCCCCTGTCCTTCCAAGGATCCCCCACATAGAGAGAAAGCCGGAGTTGATGAGGCGAAAGATAGCTTGGCGAGGGCTGCCCTCTCCCCACACCACGATGCAATCGACGACGCCGGCGTAAGCCCCCGTAACGGCCAGGAAGGTGTCGAGGATGTCGTATTGGCACCGCCAATAGAAGAGGAGCATGAGAAACCCCAGGACGGATGTGCGCACATTGCCGACAATCATCACGGGTGCCGCTTCGGGGGCGTTTGCGATGCGGTCGGGGAAGCCGAACTCGCGCATGGCGCCTCGTGGGTCAATCATGGGCCACATGCCCCCGAAGGCCATCGCGGTGCCGGTAATGAGCGCCGGGATATGGCGGGGGTGAAAATGTTGAAACATCACGAGGAGACGAGAGTTGAGGGACCTTAAGTAGGCAAAGGACTGAGATGGACCTGGTAAGGCAGCACGGGTGGTGCGGGAATGAAAGAATATTGAAAGAGGATGCAGTAAACTTGCCTCACTCCTACCTACACAATGTACCTCCCAGTGTCAACAGATGCCAGCTGCCTGCCACGTGGAAGCTTTTGTGCAAGCTGCCTAACCTTAGGTACAAGTCGCGCGTTCTAGGTATCACCGACGCCTCAGGCCCCGAGGTTGCATCGAAGGCGTCCAGTCCAAGGCAGCTGATTCCGTCCTGCAGGCTCTCACTCTGCTCCCACAACCAGCATAAATCTTCCCCTGTCCCCGTCCCCGCACCCGTGAAAATTCTGCTTTCTTTCTCCATCTGTGATTCCTCACCCTCGGCTTTTGAAGACAACCCGGACCTTTCAAATCGTCATCGCGAGACCCATTAGCCCAAAGCTGGACTTCGTCACAGGCAGCAACTGTTTACTTTGCTAGAAGCCCGCCATGCGCCTCCTCAACACCAGTACGCTCAAACTCTCAGAGTTTTTCGATGACAAAGTCCCAAAATACGCCATTTTATCTCACACCTGGGATGATGATGAGGTCTCGTTCCATGAGGTGGAAACACCAGCGGCTCGTACGAAAAAGGGGTTTGCCAAGATCCAAGGCTGTTGCTCTACCGCCTTGCGGAGCGGTTATGTCTGGGTGTGGATAGACACCTGCTGCATTGACAAAAGTAGCAGTGCAGAGCTTTCCGAAGGTGCTCAGCCCATGCCGATGCTTTACTTCTTGCGACGCTAATGCTATAAACTCAAGCTATCAACTCTATGTTCCGTTGGTATCGAGAAGCCGACATGTGCTATGCTTATCTCTCCGATGTTGAAGCCGACAGGTGTCCAAGGGGTGGCAGACCCGCCCACTTCGATGAGTCCGCTTTCAAAAAGAGTCGTTGGTTTACACGCGGCTGGACACTGCAAGAATTACTGGCGCCATATTTCATTGAGTTTCATGATATGCACTGGATATACATTGGCGGCAAGCACAACCATAACGAAGCTATATCTGAGATCACCCAGATACCAGCGCACTTGATAAAACACGGATGGCTAATATCCCACTCTTCAGCGGCGGAGTGCATATCCTGGGTCTCGAGACGTACCACGTCAAGAAGAGAAGACATGGCATACTGTCTCCTAGGGCTGCTCGATGTTAGTATGCCGATCTTGTACGGCGAGGGACACAAAGCCTTTTTACGTCTTCAGGAAGAAATCATCAAGACCAGATATGACCAAACACTTCTTGCTTGGGGCCTCGGACGGTCCTGGGGGGAGTTAACGAACTTACCAGGTGGTGCTCTTGCAATATCGCCTACAGCATTTTGCGGCTGGCACAGTGGCGACCGGCACAGTGGCGGCCGGCAGTCGACAAAGTCCCAAGGGAACCATTACCTCACTACAAACCTCGGTATCTATATTGAGCTCCCGGTGGCAAAGATCACGGGCACCACATACGGGTTAGCACTGTTGGATTTCAATTCTTCTAGCCAGGATCCCGATCGAGTATGGTTGCCGCTAGAAATACGGGACCGTCCAGGACTCATTGCCTTAGCTCAGAGAGCTCTCGGAATCATGCCTTTCCGAGCATGTCAGGACGCAGAGGCGCTGAGAGAAAAAGCTAGCAAGATGCCCTTGTACCTGGAAGTATCGCCAGAGGATCACCACTTTCGTGAGCAGCCCTATTCTGTCCAATTATCCAGCGAGGCATTTGGAAAAGGTTATTACCTTGCGGACTCTTTCCCCCCCTGTCGCGGCATCATTACGATGCGAGGGTTCTATACATTTTGGTCATTGCCTGCTGCATTGCTTCGACTGTGCTGTAAAGACTCAACCACGGTTTTGATTCTCTACCAGTCGTTCATTTCACAAAACGATGGAAAACTCAACTTTACACTACACACGAGAACCACGAGGACCGATCTCAATTCATTGCAGCTCATGTTGGACGCCACGCGTATGCGCTTGAATGTCGATAGACTTCTCTCTGCAGGGAGCTGGACCAAATGTGACACGTCGCAAAAAACTCATACAATGCCCAATGGATTGAAGTTCAGATGGGAACTTTCGGAAGATATTGAAGGGTGATCAAACACATAAGAAGCAATATGGGTTCAAGTCCCATAGCCGGCACGGGACGTTTGCTCTTATCTCATATCAACTCCTTATATCAACACACTCTATTAGCCCTTTCAGGGTATGCTATTACCATGTCGTTTCTGTCATCTTCATATCTATAACTCAGCGTTCGCTGCAACTAGATATACGCCGATATTCAGTTTCAATGTTTTCGAGACTTTCGCTGAGTATCTGTTGACTCCTTTTACCCCTGTTTGCCCCCCTGTTTTCGTCCTAAATACGATTACGTAGCCAAAACAACACTCATTCAGATGGTGCTTAAATCAGTTACCTAGACTTGATCGGATGAGCCTATCCGCCAGATCAAGCAGGTAAGGTATGTTAGCCAGTCACTAGGATGTTACTGCAGGTCAATGAAAACCTGGAGTCATACACACTGGAATCGCTGTCTAAATGCATTTGACACACCTCATAGATTGACGAACCATAACCCAAAAAATACCCTACATGTAGGTAGGTACAGATGCTGAACTATGATATATGGCTCAAAACTTGACAGTGATAACATCATAAGCTGCGTAGTCCGCGACAACCCAAGACCTCCTTTTCAAGGTGTCCCAAATCCAGCTTGTAATGGCATCTGAGCCAAACCAAACCCTTCACTGTCCCAACGTCACAACCGACTCCTCTCGGGTCGCCACATTTCATTCAATAACCGGCTCGCGTTCACCAGCTCCGGCCGCGCTTGGTCTAGGGAGATGATACCCACGAGCTTCATCGCCAATATCAACTCCTCAGCCAATACTGTGATGATACACACCAAGTTAGCGCCTTTCTTACTTCGTCTCCCACACGACGACAAGAGGATTATAAAGATCAAGACAAGATAGATGGTTTGGGGAGAACATACAATCAATACACCTCTCCACGCCCCTCGCCCCATACGCCGCCAGCGCATGAAAGAACGGCCTGCCGACGCCGACCGCCCGCGCGCCCAGACACACGGCCTTCAGCACGTCGGCGCCGTCCTTGACGCCGCCGTCGACGAACACCTCGAGCCGGTCCAGCACCTCGGGGCAGTAGGTGCGGATCTCCAGCAGCGTGGTCAGCGCGTCGGGCGCCGCGGGCGCCTGCCGCCCGCCGTGGTTACTCAGCAGGATCCCCGAGCACCCGTGCTCGGCGGCCAAGCGCGCGTCCTCGGCGCTCTGCACCCCCTTGAGCACGACGGGCCCGCCGTCGCCGAACTCGGCCCGGATCCACGCGAGGTCCGCCCACACCAGCGACGAGCAGAAGTGCGAGGCCGGCGCGTGAGCCCGCAGGCCATACCCGGCGCGCTCGGCTTCGGCCTCGAGGCCCATCTCGAGCGCCTCGGCGGCCTGGAGTCGCCGGTCCGAGACGCGCTTGCCCAGCGCCGCCGTGTCCACCGTGACCCACAGGCTCGCGTACCCGGCGGCGCGCGCCCGCCGGATTCGGGTGCGGGCGATCTCGCGGTCCGAGGGAATGTAGAGCTGGAAGTGGAGCTGCGCGGGCGGCTGCTGCCCGCCCTCTTCTTCGTTACTGATATGGATCCCATCGAGCTGCTCCCGGAACGTCTTCGCGATGTCCTCGGTGCTGGCCGTGCTCTCGGTGCTGATCATGCCGTGACACCCCTTCCTGGCCAGCGCGCCGACGACGGCCTTCTCGTTGCCCGGGTGCGAGCGCCCCAGCTGGCCCATGGCGGAGACGTAGAAGGGGAAGGCCGAGGGCGCGCCCAGGATGCGGGTGCGGCAGGATACGGACGCGACGTCGCGCAGGACGCGGGGGCGGAAGGTCAGGCGCGTCCAGGACTCGAGGTTGGCGCGCAGCGAGGCGCCGTCGTTGGCCGAGGACGTGACGTACGAGTGGTCCTTGAGCGGGAGGACGGCGGCGGAGGCGGCCTCGAAGTCCGTCAGGGTTATGCAGGTGGATATGTGCGGCGGGGCCTTTTTGGTAGTTGTGGTGCTGCTGGTGTCATTGGCGATGCTAAGGCCGGGGTCCGTGGGCATCGGGCTGTTCGCCGGCAGGGTGTCGACCCGGGCGGTGCTGCGTAGCGAGCTTGCGACGGCGCGGTCGACGGGTCCTAGGAAGCTGTCCTTGGGTAGGTAGGACAAGATGTCTGGGTTGTGGATCTTGCGAAATTCTATGGTGGCGTCCTGTCTCTGGTGATTAGCTAAACGGTCTCTCAGTGCTGAAGACCCGGTCCCTGATGAGTTGACGCGAGAAAGGCAAACAGGAACGTAGGTATAATCTCATTTGCTTACACGGCCACCCTGCTTCAGCAGTATAGCTACGCCGCCCGGATGCTGGCTCAGGTACGGCGTCACGTCGTAGAGTCCCCCGTCGATCACGGTCCAACACGATGAGACTGTGTTGTGTTTTGCGATCTCGTCGGCTGTATGCATATTTACCCGTTCCTTGATTTTTCAAAAATGGTCCGTAAATTCAATTCGAAGATGCTTCTGTTTAACAAGCAGTGGGCAATCGGAAGAGATTGAAATGTCCATCCTTCCTCCAGTGCCGGTCTCATCGGAGTTGGAGCGGGGGATGAGGGGGTGTACGTCGCAGTCGGTTCGGCGGGCCTTTCGCACGAAGTACTTACCCATCTTTCTGTCCCTCAAGTCTCATGTCCAACATCAGGACTTCTGTCGGTGCTCGATCACGGCAGCTGATCCATCCAAAAAAGAACAGGAAAGCGGATCGTAAAAACAAATAGTATACCGAATGGCATCGAGAATCTTGAGAGAAGGAGTCATCTCCTTATACTAATAACAAAACCCATATCTATGTAGCGGCCTCAATCATTCCATCACAAGTGAGGCTTCCCACCATGCCTCGGGGATAGTATTAACAATGGAAAACTTCGTGTAACGGCTCTTCATAACTTCGTGCAGCATCCATCCAGCATGATGCTTCGAGTGAACGTGTAAACCAAACAACACCGGTGAACTTTCAAATGCAGGCAAGCTCCTAGTGACCCATCACCTCATGAACCGCTTTCGGGACAGCAGGCTTGTCATCCAACTCCATGGCATCATCAGCACCTTCGGCAGCAGCCTCTTCTTCGCCTTCTTCCTCGAGTTCCTCTTCACTCTCGTTCTCGAGGTCGACACTTCCATCGTCAGATACCTCGTCCTCTTCGGCAGGCTCGCCAGCCTCCTCCACGCCGGCCATCTCAGCATCGCCATCAGCTGCAACAGGTGGTGCGGCACTACCCTCGCCATTGGCCCCAGCTGCAACCTCGGCAATTTCTTCTTCGTCTGCCTCTTCGTCAAGCTCCTCGGCGCCATATTCCTCTTCATCAGCGTTCAGATCAGCCTCTGGTTGTTCAGGTGGGAATTCAGGTGGGGCAGATGCCTCGGAGTCCCTAAGTCCTAATTAGTGTGCGTAGACGAAATGCAGCCGCGTAGTCGGGCCGTAGGGGATGTGGTCGCATACCATTTGATCGCAAAACGCGTCACTCTTGGCTTATCAGCGAGGACATTGCGGCGGATCTTCTCAACAATGGGTTTCGCGGGCAGGTCAGCAGCGAGCTCCTCACTCTCATACTCATTGTTGACATAGTATCCGACGCGAATGAACTCGCGGCCATCGTAGGCGCATGTCAAGAGGACAACGGTGACACCTAGAATATCGGCATCGGGGATGCGGCTGGTCTTGGGTGCATCGGCTTCGAAGACGAACTTGTTGACACCAACGGGGATAGGGCCGACGAGAAGAGAGTCGAGTTCCTGGTCATATTGGTCGCTGGGAAGTAAGGTCAGTCCCTGTATGTGATAGTAGTCAGGGAGAAGGGGCATTCGTTGCCACTCACGATGTAGCAGAACCAACATAGGTAAGCTTCCACTCCAGATCTGTCATGGCCATCAGTATCATGATGCCCTTCAAAATGAAGCCAACCATCCTTACCCTTCTCTAGCTGCTCGAGGCACTCGAATGTGATCTCAAATTCGTAGCTGTCGGTGAACTTGGCAGGGTTGTTCAGGATGTTGACCCCGAGTAGCGAAACCACCGACATCTTGAAAACTGGATATGTGTGATTTGAGAAGGAGATAAGAAGATTCCAGAGGTAGTCAGAGACAGTATCGGATACCTAAGTACCAATGCAGTCAACTTGGAGATACAAGCAGAAAGTAAAGAGGCAGAACAAGATGCTGATGTTTTCTGTGATGGATTCAATCGATTGTAGAGGGGGGGATTTGGTTGTCGTTTGTTTTGGTACTGTTTTCCTTTCTATTGTTTACTTGGTAAGAGAAGAGAAGGGGGGGCCGGATAGCAAGACTGGGTGGATATTACCTCGCGGTAGAAGAAATGGCAAACAGGAGGCAGGTGGCAGAAAGCTGGGAAAGTGGGAATTGCAATTGCCCAGGGGACGGACGCGACTCCATTGCAGAAAGCGCGTTTAGTGCTTGCAGCCTGGCAGGGAACTCAGGCACTCAGGGTTGTGACCGCGACAGCCCGATCAGATGAGATGTGGCTGGAGCTGTCAGAGCCCTGGAGGGGATCTATGGATCTGTACGTTGGCCACGCCACCAACGTATTGTGGCTGGTGTTTGTGTTTACTTCGTACCAAAAAAGACCCATCGGATACAAGATACAAGCTTCGGCACCTGGCAGCCTGGTCTCCCGACATCCATTTTCAGTGGGGTCACTTGCTGGTAGTTTCAGGGCTCAGTATTTTGGTGGGCGCTTCTGAGCCGCCTTAGTACGTATATGGTCTAGCGTCTATGCACAAGGAGCTTGGGCATTTTCTGACAACTGACAATCGTCGCCGATGCCTGTTCAGCCTTTCACATTCAACTCCAAACTTTTTGTCCACCTTCATTGTCAGTGCCTCCTCCTGCATTTCCTTGTGTGGTGCATCGTCTATTGAGAGCAAGTCGTAAGGCCAATTGACACCTCGAACACGCTGGGCCTGTCTTGGTCCATTCAATTCTTAATTACACTCGCCCTCATCCTCTCCTCTATGGGGTTACCTTTCTGCATCTATCGCGCCCAATATTTCCTTGCCGCGTGATACAACCTGCATGCGACTGTCATTCCGAGAACCGATCTCCTCCCTTGCAACCTTGACTCTTGACATTCCCAACTTGTCTTGGTTTCCCGTCAACCCTCTCATACGAACCCTTCCACCTCTCCTCCCTTCTGATCCTCGCAAGCTATTCAAGTAACCTCTTGTGCACATTCTCCCTTGCCGACAATCCACTTCGGAGTTTTCTCCATCATTGCCAATACTGCCTCCTCTGGCATCGCCAATAACCCCTCCTCCAATCTTATCCCACCACACACGCGCCGATCATAAAGGACAAAGTCAACCTGTCCCATCTACTAGGGACCACTATGGCTTCCGAAGCCTTCGAGGAGGGCGGCCCTCCGCAGGATGGTATCTCCAGTTGGGATGGTGCTATGTGGCCTGCAAATGCGCAAGACCAGACATCGAATACAGAAGACACTGATCAAGCAACTCCTCCCGTTCCCGACAGTGATCATGAAGAAGACGATGGTGGTGAATATGATCCAGAATCAATCACCTTCCCTTCTGCCCCCTCTCCTGCAGCAGAAGCGCACCCACAGGCGCAATCGGTACCCGTCACAACATCCCAGCCCAATAAGAAACCTAAGACCGCAGGCGGCTTTGTTGTGAACTCCTCCGACGATGAGGACGATGAAGAGGCAGATGATGCTGCACCTGCCGCGTCCCCTAACACCCTCAAGCCTAGTCCGACACCCATTCAGGCTCCAGCTACTACACATTCTCCGCTTCCACAGTCTACCACTCCTCAGAATGCCAATACCTACACATCAACCCAACCGACTAGCAATGTGGCAGCTCCTTCAATCCCCCAGGCTTCAGACTCTGCCCCTGCGAAACCTAGAATACCAATCGATATCGTTAGCATACTTGAAGATCGCATCAAGGAAGATCCCCGGGGTGACCTTGACGCATGGCTTACTCTCATCGAAGAGCAGAAACGTCGTAACAAGATCGAAGAAGCGCGCAACCTCTATGCCCGCTTCTTTCAAGTATTTCCTCGTGCTGTAAGTCCCAGATGGCATTTCAAATTGAACTCGCAAGTAGATCTAACACGTTGCAGGCTGAAATCTGGGTTGAATACATCGATATGGAGTTGAGCTTGGATAATTTTTCCCAAGCCGAGACCATTTTTGCTAATACGATCCTCAAAATACACCATATCAGTCTATGGACATCTTACCTGAACTACGTCCGTCGCAGAAATGACCTCAACAATGATTCCAGTGGCAATTCTCGTCAAACTGTTCAGCAGGCCTATGAGTTCGTCTTGAAGAACATCGGACTCGACAGGGAGGCGGCGTCAATCTGGCAAGATTATATCCAGTTTCTCAGGAATGGGCCTGGCGGCAGCAGCTGGATGGAACAGCAAAAAATGGACATGCTGCGTAAAACTTATCAGAGAGCATTCTGTATTCCCATGCCAACTGTTCCAGCGCTATGGAAGGATTATGATCATTTTGAGGCGAGTTTGAACAAGACAACTGTGAGTCGCGCGAGACCAATTGTCCTCTCTGGAAAAGGTCACTAACAGATTTTAGCACAAAAAGTTCCTCCAGGAGAAGTCGTCTGCCTACATCACAGCCCGAAGCGCCAATACCCAGTTAGAAGGATTGATGAGAGATTTACGCCGAACGACACTACCCCGCTTACCACCCGTCCCAGGATTCGAGGGTGAACAAGAATTCATGCAGCAAGTCAGACTATGGAAGGGCTGGATCGAATGGGAGAAAACCGACCCTCTCGTTTTGAAGAATGAGGATCCAGCCTTGCTCCAGCAGCGCATACTTTTTGCCTACAAACAAGCTCTCATGGCCTTACAGTACTGGCCTGAGATGTGGGTTGATGCGGCAGAATGGTGCTTCGAGAACGACATCAAAGACGGAGATACGGTGCTGGGGCTGCAGTTTCTGATAGATGGTGCTGACGCCAACCCGGAAAGTTCACTCCTGGCTCTCAAACATGCGGACTTTATCGAGGCGACCCAGCGCACGGGTGAAGATGACAAATCAAAGAAAGCCCTTTCCCAGGCAGTCAGGGAGCCCTTCATGAAAGTATTGGATACTCTATACGAGATGGTCAAGAAGTTGAAGGACCAAGAGGCTTCGGTGATAAGTAAGATGGAATCGGAGACTGCCGAAGCAGGTCTTGCCGACTCGAATACAGACACCGAAGGAGTCAATGCTGTCATTAACAGCAACCGAGACAGAATCAAGACTGTGAAGGATGGCTTTGCTGTGCAGGTCCAAATGTTGGCACAGCAGATCTCTCACCTCTGGATCGCCCAAGCACGGGCGATGCGACGACTGGAGGGACAAGGCAAGGGCTCCCCCCCTACTGGGGTTCGAGGTATATTCACAGAGGCCCGTCATAGAGGTCGTTTGACATCCGATGTCTATCTTGCCATTGCCCATATTGAATGGGATATCTACCAGGATCCCGTTGCTACCAAGATCTTCGAGCGTGGCACGAAACTATTCCCAGAACAGGAGCACTTCATTGTGGAATATCTCAAGCATCTCCATTCAAAACGAGATTTCACTAGTAAGCATTTCCCCGTCCTTGATACCAGACTCTCACTGATGAGGAATAGATGCCCGTGTTGTCTTCTCACAGACAGTAAAGAGGTTCAAAGAAAAACCCGAACTGCTCCCCAAGCTGAAGCCGCTGATTGCCTACTTCCATAAGTACGAATCCAAGTATGGCGAATTGGCCCAGGTCAAGTCACTCGAGAAAGAGATGAGCGAGCTCTTCCCTGGAGACTCGAGTGTCACACACTTCGCGTCGCGCTTTTCGACTGAGGGTTTCAACCCTGTTACTGCTCGCGTGATCGTATCGCCCGCCCAGCAGATGCGGCCAAAGCAAATCATGCCATCAATCGAGCATCATCATCAACCGGGGTCCGATAGGCAGAGCATACAGCCACTACCCAGAGCAGACCACAGCCCAAGACCTCAATTACCACCGGTCAATAATTCCCCCAAGCGCGCATACCAACCTGAAGAGCAAGATGACTACGGCCCGCCGCGCAAGATCGCGAGGGGAGTTTCCCCTCTAAAGGGTGCCGCAGGTAGACGGCTGGATCAACAACGTCGGGCCCAAGGTCAAGGAGCAACTACTCAAACAAGCACACCTGCGCCTCTCCCTCGAGAGATCACCTTTCTGCTTGGCATTATTCCCTCGGCTCAGGTTTTCCCCCAAGATTATTATAGGGACCCTAACATTTCACATCGCGCTATCCAGCTCATACGTAAGACCCCGGTACCCGACCATGCGGAGTGGAAGAGAACTGTCGAGAAGATGGCTGGGCAACATACCCAAGCCGCCTCTTCTAAATACCCGCCATTCGGAACCTCGGATTACACACAACCCAGCCGTCCACTTAGTCCGTACGGCGGTGGTGTTGGCCGTGTGCCACCTCAGGTATCCAACTCATATCGCAACTCACCGCTCCGACCTGGTTCAAGCGGCTCATATGAACCCCCTCCGGCGATTTATCAAGGTCCTGGACTCAGCCAATTTAATCCGCTGTCTCAGGTCACGGATAACGGAGGATACCCCGGATGGCAGGGTTACCCCACATCGGCTCATCAATATTCCCAATCCCAGCATCCGTCACATTATGGTGGACACTACTAGAATCATGTGGCGTGTCAACGGTCTGCTAATGAGCTCCGATTCTATCCGGACTGCAAGTATTGTCCATTCGCAGACACGGTTCACTTCCATGGGGGGAACATCATCTCCCTGTGTCTTGACGGACCTTGGCCGTCACCGAGACACTCACGATTATGATTCCAGCCGTTTTCCGATCTGACGTCCTTGGCCATAGCACTTATAGGTGTGATCTACCATGTGCTGCCTATTACAGTTGCAATCGTTGATGCGGCAGTTAAAGAGAATCAATCACCTTTCTGGCTTGTCCAGCTGAGCTAGGTCTCTTCATCCTCTCTACGGCACCAGACGTTTCCATAATCGAATCGTTCGTGCGCATTAGGCTAATCTGCCATCGATACCTACTTAATGACTTGTTTTCGGGGAAGGTTGACATGCGAGGGCCCTGGAAACTAGGCAGGCTTCTAATCAGATATTCTGAAAGGCATCATGGAAACGGGCAGGGGTCATTGATTTCTCATACACTGCATTAATTGGTTTCGGCCTTGCATCTTGTCTGGCGTTATGGGGGTTTGCGACTCTTCTTCGGAAGTTCCTAAGGGTTTTCGCGCACGGGACTGTTCTGCCCAGCTTCGGGTAGCATCTTTTCCCCAATCCTGGGCGGGTTGGTCGACGAATTGTCCCGCACTGGATCTGCCATTTCCGGCTTTGCATGTTGTTCGGTGTTACGGCGACTCCGCTTGAGCTTGGTCTCTGGTATTTAGGGGCCAGCCGCTGGGCACATACGGATCTACATCTGTGATGCTGATACCTTCCTCCGAACAACAGACAGATAGATGAGAACTTTTTCCCTGATCAAGGGTTATAAGTTCATACTGACATCTATTCCCAAGGCTTGCGATGACCCCAACCGCCTGGAACTCAGCTCATTGCGTCATTTTTCCATGGTTTTTATTCTGCTTTTTTTTTTCTTTCTGCTTTTGCGGTTCTCATTTTAATCATGTCAGATTACCTCGGCTGCTAAGCCATGTAGAGATAGAAACCCAATAGGTAGAGGACTCGGAGATGAATGTCCTGCATGATGAGGAATTGATGATTGCCACGAAAATGTCCATACTTGGTCTTTACGTAAAATCCTTCCTTGTGCTGTTATGCAATTGCACAAGACCAACTTAGGAAAAAGCCTGTATGTTGCAATGTGCATTGTTGGTGATGAGATCTTTGTGATGGTCTTGCGCAATCGTATTGCACAAGTTGGTGATGGTCTATCATGGATGTCAGTCTAGGACGTGGACAAGTCTGTATTTGCGGTGTCAAGCCCTGAACTGTGCATGGCATAGCTTTTGTCAAGATAACCTTACTAACCATCAGGGTCGATGGCATGTTTCAAGCTCCCATAGACAGAGACGTAAGATCATGCCAAATGGGCTGTGATATCACATGTACTTTGCACATACGTAGCACATCATTCAGCTCACTATTATACTTGAAACTCTGGTAGTACCTAGGTACATGAGAGTAAGGAATGTTCAACCACATTTGACTCTGCGGGACAGCCCCTTGCCAATTGGCATCAGGTCAAGGGCACCATCGATGTTCACAATCCGAATACTTAAGAACACATTTGTCCATTGTTCCCAGGCCTTGGGACCCATGTATATTGGAAACGTACCTATTATCTGTACTTGTGGTGAATGCATCCAGTAGTGATCTGTGCCCATTGATGTTTCCGACACCTTATCCACAGGCTGACAAATGAGCAACACAACACATCTGAGGCCCGGCCTCCTACCTCGGTCTCTGAATAGGCCTCCTACCTCGCTCTCCGAATGAAGTCCAATTTATCACGTGGCTCTCCGATGCTTTACACGTCCTGGAGCGGAAAAGACCGTTATGTCATCTGGTCAGTCTGACCACGGCTTGAAACTCCTACTTGTCCATTATTTTCCTGCATTTCCCCCTTCTTTTCCTCCTGCCATCGGCCCGCTTGATGTTTTGCTTCAAAATTAGAACTCTCACTGTCGCCGTCATTCAGTGCTTCGCCAATACGCACAGACCCCGAAGCTGTTCAAATTTAGCATACTAACAAACTCAGCTCAGATAATGCCCATCCTTGCAACACAATCGGCAATCTGAAGGTTACTGCTCTCATGCTGGCGACCCGCAAGGGGAATTTGATTTTCCCATCGAAATTAGCTACACTTCACGTCTTGCAAGTCGTTCAACATCACTGCTCTCCAATCATCACCATTTTAGTTCCAGAATTTCTCGGCACCTCCATTTTACGAATCACGCACCCTGCCGTCACCACTTCACACCTGTCACATGGTCACTCAGTCTAGACACCAGACTGCCACACAGGTGGAGGTGCCCAAGCTGTTGCAACAAATCCCGAGTTATCCTTGAGTGCTGGCGTTGCATGCTCACTTTCTTTTTTGAAGAGGGCATTCTAGCGTCCCGGGGGTATCTATAGCCATATCGCTTCTGCATACACAGCTTTTCCATCAATTTCAAAAAGCAAATCCCACCAAACCACCTAGAATCAAAGCCTCTGGGAATCTGCAGAGAAACGGCTGCGGTGCTGTGAATTCATGAGAGACCAGGCATCCGGATTCTCATTTTCTGGGCTCCGTCTCACCCTGTCACGCATATCCCAGCAGAGATCAAGGTACATATATTTCAAGTCCTTCGAAAACCAGGGCCTTGTAAAATTTCTGCCATCAGTCTCTCTCTTGTGCGGTCATTTGGCGAGTGACCCAGGCTGACACATGCTATGTCATCCTCCTGTATACGCACAAAAAGGCGAGCACATCAACATATCTCACTGTGGTCTCCCTAGTCATTCAAGACCTACCCCCTGCAAGTGGCATGGTCTCTGTGTACCTGCTAGGTCTATTTGGCCTCCAAGCATGATGCCCAGCCGACATGTCGTCTCTTCCCATATACATAGTAAAATGAGTTTCTGAGCACAAATTTATCCTCTTGGCAAATGGATCTTCTTGTCACCTTCCCGGCAGCTTCTCCACCTTGACATCCGAGAATATAAATATATTTATATGATCAGCCACAGTTCGCCGATGTCCATATGGATCAGCATTCGCTCGTTTCTTCTGCTGGGTGACTGTTCCAACACCCGCAGCAAAGACCCTAAACAGAGCTCATCTCGAGAATATTGTATATTACTCCTCCTCATTAGTGATCATAGTGTATTAATCGACATAGTGAACAAGTTTTCAGTGATTACTCGGAATATCTGGATCGCCTCTCGTAGAAAAGTAAAATTCCATACCAGACTCAACAGCAATAATTCCGAAACCACGACACCGCGTCCAAGTCCAAGATCCGACACCACGAGAATCGTAAGCAAAGGTAAGCTCGATGGAGTATGTAGTTCTTTCCCCCCTTTCCGCTACGCATGTATGGTCCCGCCTGGGTTCGACCTTCCTGCATAGGCGACTTCTGTTTGTAGACCTTTCGTTTGTAGCTTCTCAACCCTGGCCATCCTGGTCACTACCTATTACGCAATACATGTCAGCTTATTTCTTCCCGAGGTCCGCGCGGCCCATCTTCTCCCTCTCTCCCGTCTTCACCTCATCCCAACAACTCTACCCAGGTGCCTACCCTCGCCACTCACCAACATTCCCTCTCAAGCAGTCTTTCGCGGCCTTAGGACAATCCCGTCCAGCTTGACTTACATCAAGTCTCAAGATACCTAGGTACCCATCAGGTGAGAGATACCTCTGCGGTACAGCCACCCCTACCTAGGTAGCCCCTGCCCGTTTGCCTTCCCCCACAAAACCATTTTGCCCTTGTGGAGAACACCTGTCAAGAGATTTACCCGATTCCACTGCCCTCCTCTTGACTCATATCTGTCACCATCACTTCTACTTCTCCTTCTACTTCTACGTCTCAACACACATCCTCTCCATCAACAATCTAAAACATCGAGTAGACAAGCGTCACAAGCAAGACTGACCGGCTCTATCAGGTAGGTCATATGGAGCATCCGCCTCACCCACCTCACCCATCTCACCTTCTTCGTCGCCCCCTTTTTCCTACACGCAAGCACATCCTCCAGCCTACCCTTTCTCTAGATTTAGCATCACTGTATTCGATCGCTTCCTTGAGATCAAGATTGCCGAAAACAAACAGAAAGGCACCTCTTAAGTACGGACTAGAGTCACTGACTGGCCTTCTAGGTACGTTGACAGGAATCCAGCTCTCTCACCACGCCTTCTATCTACACTCCCATGCGAAAATTCGTCCTGAGCCCCCCGTCATTTACCGTCCTGCAGTTTGATTCTCAGCAAGCAACATTACATAACTACTCACACTACACAGCCGCGTAAAACATCAGTTCTCCGCCACTACAGACGCTGAATCAACAGGTGCGTAGTCTCTAAGCCATTTCTTGTCATTTGCCCTGCTTTCTTCGCTTGCAGTATCTCCCCACTCACATCCCTCTCCTCCCAACATCACTCCTCCCCTACGTCCAACCCTGATACACCCTCATCGTCACATCTACATATGTAGACAAGCAACTTCGGGTCAATCACTATTCCTAGAGTCAAGGTAAGAGCACAGCCACGTCATAATGTGTTCGTAATTGTGCATTAAGTCCTTTTCAGCCCATACCCTGAGTCACTGGAACCCCTTGATTGCAAAATTCGGTGATTACCTACGGAGAGCTGCTTGACCTTGACATCCTGCTGCATTGCATTGCGTCAGACTGGTGTGAGATGGTCAAAGGTCTAGCCGGATTCCTAAGTAATCACCCGGCTCTTCCTGCATATAAATATCCCCTTTCCCCTTACCAAGTCTTCTCCCCCTTTCTCTCCATGACAACAACAACACAACATACACACGCACTCAGCCTGCACAATTATCATCCACCTCTCATCAACCATTGACTCCAAGGTACCTGCCTTTTCTTCTAAAGTTGTCTTCGTCATTCAATCACTCTCAGTTGACTAATTGACTGACGGCTGCGACCGACACAGGTAATATATCCATTGATCCTTCTGGGTTTCCTTTAGCCATCCCACCAGCGGTCAACCTCTCATACCCAAAGCTCTGACATATTGATGACGGAAAACTAATTTTAGCACCCGTCTTCGAACAGTACACGTGTTCTAGTAAGTGTTTTTCTCAGGTGCTTGTTTCCTAGTGGGTGTTACTGGCCCTTCTTGTGTCTATCCGCGCCTCCCTTGTACCCAAAAACAAATCACCTTCACCACGGCCTTCTTCTTTTCCCTTCACCCACCAACCAACAACCCAACACCACTCTTCTTCCATCTTTTCCTCAACAACAACAACTACGATACGACAAATTCCTCCATATAAAGGTAATCTTCACATCCATCATCTGACTCTCCTCTCCTTTCACTACTTCCACCCACCATCTGGCACTTCCTCTTCGACGCCTTCGGGTCACCCACTACGCCATCTGCATACACATCTCCATCTGCGTACGAAGAATCTACACCATCTTCTGAACACTCCAAGTAACTGACTGCTTCATAGAGCGTCTATTGACCGACAACAATTCATCAGGTCAGGACCTTCTATTGCCCGTACGACAAGTACTTCCTGAAGGTAAGCTTTCCCCTGAAGAAAATTTTCCCTCGATATCACCTCTCTCCACTTACATCCCTTCCTTATTTGCGCGACATTCAAATCTGTCAACTTCTCATTCTTTCACTCCATCATTTACGTCTGTTTCCTTTATCGTAGTGTCCAACCATATTGCAGACCATCGGTATTCAAAGGCTCGTTACTTACAGTCGGTTTGTCCATCACCACAACTACCCCTTGACCTTCACCCGCACACAAACATACATGACACATCCACAAGTACTGCCTTCTCGGATTACTGCCTTCCTTGATACATAAGATAGTTAACCAACATTCGTCAACCTTTCTTCCACATATGCGTCCTCATCAGACAGATCCCAGTACCCTACTAACGATCCACAGCCAGTAGCGCTCTAATCAGTCACAACCGGATCTCTGTTTCACGCAGTAAGTTCATTCCCCCACATCATCAGAAATTTCTATTTCCAATCACAATTACTCTCACTGCCATACACGAGTTGATATCATTATCAACTGCTGGTTCTCGTGTCGAGGCTTAACAGTCTATGCAACTACCCTCTCCTTTGTCTTCCCACATTGATTGTCCTCACCCATCATCTACTCTAGACACCTGGTGCATTCATTGCAACGTGGAAGCTACCTGAAGACAAGTCTCTTGCTCCTTTGGTCATTCGTACTTCACAAGCCACAAACCAGTTCCTCGTACTATATTCTAGTACTTCACCAAAACGCCTTCTAGCCATACACCTCACCTTGTTCTCGACTAACAATCTTGTTGCAGTCCTCTCAGCGAACATGTCGGGAAACACGGGTCACCATTCCGGCGGCCCTCGCAACCCGGCACTCGACCGAGTTTCTGGCATGAACATGGACGGAGCTTCCGACCGCCCCAGCGGTTCTCAATCCGGTTCTCGCCGTGGGTCCCAGTCTGGCTCTCCGACCGGCTCGCGTGCTTCCTCTCAGCCTGGTTCTCCACCTAGAGGCTCATCCGGCCAGTCTTCAACTGCCGGTCCGGCCCAGTCGTCACGACAGAATCCCTACCCTCAAGGACTGGGATATGACCCCGCCAAGCCCAAGCAGAAGAAGCCCCTCACTCAGGAGCAGGTAATTGCCAAGCGCGTCGATTTGCCTGCCGATGCGTACAAGAATGAGGTAAGTTCAGTATTATTCTACTCATCGCTGGGCGAATGATATCATGTCACTAGTCAGCCAGAGACCTTCTATTGTTCTTTTTAGATTGACCAGCTTTTTAGGGCATTAACCCTCCCTTCGCCAAACGTCCTGGATACAACACGGAGGGAAAAGCTATCAATATCGGTCTCAACATTTTCCAAGTCAAAGAAACGCCTGACAAGATAGTCTACCAATACGATGTGAGCTTACTCTATTTCCCCTCTACGTCTATGCTGGTCTCGAGTACTTACGAATATCAGGTGTCCATCTCACCTGACAGTGAGAACATTCCCCGCGGCAAGGTCAGGAGAATCTGGCAGTCGGAGCCTCTTCAGAGAGTCCTTCTGAAGGAAGGTGGAAAGTGGCTGTTCGACGGCAACAAGCTCGCCTGGTAGGTGTGCCGTTCCCCCAGTGGTGATATGAGTCGCTTATTGGATTTTCACAGGTCCTCCGTGAAACTTGAGCGTGGAGAGTTCCGCGTGACGGTTGATTATGATGCACTTTCAAACAAGCAAAACAACAAGCGCAGCAACCTGTACTACGTCAACGTCAAGCAGACCAAGAGACTTGACTTGTCGATTCTTCGACACTATCTTGAGAGGAAATGCTCGTGGGATACACCCGTTCTTGAAGCTTGCAGTAAGCTGAAGTACATCAACTTTGAGCTTTGAGCATATCGTTGACTTTGCTTAGACTTCCTCGACCATTGCCTTCGTCAAGGGCCTTCAGAGCGCATGATCAGCATCAAGAGGAACTTCTACGCCCACAATGCTCCAGTCAACCCCCTGGGCACTGTCGTCGAAATCATTAAGGGCACCTACCAGGCTCTGCGACTTAGTGAAGTCGAGGTAGGTTCCGATTACGTGGTTTACACTAGAACTCAGTGCTGATAGCAAGAAACAGAAAGACGCCGCTGGCCTTAAGGGACTTTCAATCAATGTTGATGTCGCCAATACCGCCTTTTGGCAAGACACCCACGACCTGGTTGAGACCGCGGTACGAATTCTTAACCAGCAGAAAAAAGGCGGACCAAGTTGTGAGTCTGCCGATTTATTTCCCACAGCGTGTGAAGATTCTAACACCTTCTCAGTCGAGGCCGGTGCGATGGCGAGGATGCTGCGACCCACAGAGTCCACCAACTCTTCAGGCCAAACCAACTTGGTCCAATCCGACTGTTTCAGGATTCTCCTGAAGTTCTTGAAGTTGAAATTCAACGTCTCTCACAGGGGCAAGCTCACGGACCCCAAGCTATACACGATCAAGCGACTTGTCTTCAATCCGAGATACGGCAAAGAGGGAGCCCATGCGAAGGCTGTTGTCTTCGAGAAGAAACAACCTGACGGCACGACTAAGACCATTAGCGTCTATGATCACTACCGCGAGAGATACGAAATTAACCTGCGGTATTGGCAACTGCCGGTTATCGAGTCCATGGGCGGTGCATTCTTCCCTATGGAAGTTTGCAACGTCGGGAGGTCTCAGCGATACCCGTTCAAGCTGGACCCTGATCAGGTAAGCAGCCACCTGTTTTGACTCAAGATATCCTTTGTCCCAGCTGACGAATCGTGTAGACTGCCAAGATGATCAAGGTTGTGGTCACTCGTCCCAAAGAACGCGCGAGAGACATCATGGCCAATGTCGAACACCTTGCCTGGGACAAAGACCCGTACCTCAATGCCTTTGGCATTCGCATCAGACCCCAGATGCACGTCACGAATGCACGACTTCTTCAACCTCCCGAAGTCAGCTTTGCCAACGGAAAAGCTAAGCCTCTCTTTTCGGGTCGCTGGGATCTGCGCGGCAAGAAATTTGCCGAGCCCAACACCAAGGCCCTCTCTTCTTGGGCGTTTGTCGGCTGCGGAGACTCTTGTCAGCAAAATGAATTGGAGACCTTCGCTCGCAAATTCTCGGATATCTACCGTGGCCACGGTGGAAACGTCGCCAAGCCAGCTCTGGTGTTCATCGCTCCGTACTCTATCGGAGACTACGGCGTCATCGCAAAGGAGGCATGGGATCGAACTGGACGTCACTTCAAGGAATTCCCGCAAATCATCTTCTTCGTGATCGCCAGCAAGAACCAGCTTATTTATGAGCGACTCAAGAAGAACATGGATTGCCGATGGACTATTGTCTCGCAAGTTCTCCAGGGCTCTCACGTCAAGAAGGCCGCACCTCAGTACATGAGTAATGTCGCCATGAAGGTCAACTCTAAGCTTGGTGGTGTGACCTGCCGGATCACTGGATCCAATCCGGCTGCTCCGCCTTTCTTTCCTCGACCCACCATGGTCATCGGGCTGGATGTTTCTCACGCTGGGCCAGGAAGCAGCTCTCCTTCCATGGCCGCCATGAGTATATCCATGGATAAATTTGCCACCCGGTACGCGGCTGCATGTCAGACCAACGGTTGGCGTGTGGAGATCCTGAAGCAGGAAAGCTATGTGACCATGTTCCCCCGCATGCTTGATAAATGGGTCAAGATCAACAAGGTCACTCCCCAGCACATCTACTTCTTCCGTGACGGTGTGGCTGAGGGACAGTTCCAGTTTGTCCTGAGTCAAGAGGTCGGTAACATCAAGAGAACTTTCAGAGAGAAAGGTTTCGCCGAGCCAAAGTTCACTGTCCTCGTCGCTACCAAGCGCCACCATGTGCGATTCTTCCCCAAGGCTAATGACGCTAACTCAGGTGACCGGAACTCGAACCCCCTGCCTGGAACCTTGGTGGAGAGATCTGTCACTCACCCTTTCCACTGGGACTTCTACCTTTGCTCGCACGTTGCCATTCAGGGTACAGCCCGACCTGTGCACTACCAGGTCATCATGGACGAAGCTGACTGTCAGCCCAACCAGCTTCAGAAAATGATTTACCAGCAGTGTTATCAGTACTGTCGATCCACAACCCCGGTATCCCTCCACCCTGCCGTCTACTACGCTCATTTGGCTTCCCAGCGTGCTCGTTGCCACGAGGACATCGCCTCGAGTCAGAAGGAGTTGCCCATGGCAAAGGCCGGCTTCCCAGTGGGCAAGCGTGATAGTGAGATCTACTCTGGAGACAGGGAGGACTTCCCTCCTCCTAAGTTGATTGAGATGGAAAACAAGACTTTGCCGGAGCATCTGTCCCAAACCATCAACCAAACGATGTGGTTTGTCTAAGGGCGCACTCACCATCCCATAAATCGACTTCGACTATCACTGGCACACGACTACTCTCTCGGTTTTTTCTCTCTGGTCACCGGTTTCATCTAATGAGTAACATCCAACATCTCACCGCGATCTCGTGCCATTATTGGCTCCACTGTTCACCACCAGGATGACTCGGTATATCGCATTTTGCAACGATTCTTCGAACGTACAGGGTCTGTCCTGGCCTAGGCGTCTTGTTACAGAAGAATACGCTTGCGTTGGTATCGACTTCGACACCACATCTACAGAACGTCGGCAAAGATACGCAATAACCGCATTCTGGTGGATGGACGAGCTCGCCAGCAGAAATAAGATCCAATTTACTCTAATTTGTTCTTCGCGTTGTTCATTTGGACCGAATGAACTGCACTGCAGCCAATGCCTTGTCTAATAATGCGGCGTACCATACGATCGACCAGGGCCACCGTTCGACATGCCAATCTGATCAAGCGAGTACTCCTTGTGATCTCAGTGGGCATCACCTGTCGGCACCACTGATGGGCCCTTTCGGCACCGCTCCATGTCGTTCAACACCATAGAGCCATGGGCAACAAAATGCAGGGAGATGCGGTAAGATATTCCTCGCATCTAAACAAGACCACCTCCTCTATACTAACTTTCTTCTACAGGGACTTGCGCTTTTAATATCACCTTCTTTCGCAGCCGGCTCTGGACCGCTGCTAGCTGGTGGTATAGCAAGACCGCTCATATGGTCCACCATAGAGCCATGGGTAACAAAAAGTAAGGTGACGAGGTCAGTCATTCCCTCTACCCAAACAAGACCATCTCCTCGATACTGACATTTTCCTACAGGGATTTGCGCTGTTCACAATACCGACCTTCTGCCGCAGCTGGCTCTAGGCCGCTGCTAGCTGGTGGTATAGCACAAGGGCAGCATCCTCCCCTGCGAAAATGCGTAGCTTTAGTTTTCAATTCTGATAATCGATGATTTCCCCAATATTTTTTGCCTCTTTAATGCTCGGACGTGACATGTGAAAACGCTGGTATTGCATGATATCTGATAGGTCTGCTGTTTCTGTGATGCGCAGTCCACACACACACTGGTCCTTCGGACCAGAAAGAACACTGCCAAGTTTGATCCAGATGCAAGATTATCTCAGAAATGAGCATTCGGACTCAGTTCTATCGACTTAATCAAGACCCCCCTATACGGTCGTTTGAAGAAGCGATATGGACTTGGGCAGCGGGGCATACAGGCAAGATTCCAGATGGCCAGTTGAGGCCCCCTGGAGGTTCTCGAGATATGGTTAGAGACCAAACTTCTCGAACGAAGTCTTGATATGGACGCCAAGTCCACGATTATTCGCGAGATGATATATCACCGTTCCTTGTACGATGGATGAAATCCTTTCACCGGGGGGAACTCAGGTTACATGTGTTTATGGTTGGTATAAAGTGACTTGTTTTTTCTTTTTTTCGGGCTACGTCGTTACATCCATTAGTCTAGTCTAATCTAGTCTAGTCTAGTCCTTGTGAAAGGGGGGGGGGAAAGCTTCTAGTAAGCTGCCTATAGTACATACTCGTAAGTATCTAGAGGTAGCTTAAGATGAGCAGGGGAAATGGAAATGGAAATGGAAATGGGAATGGGAATGGAAGGGAAAGGAAGTTGCGTCTAGAATAAGAATGACTACATAAGTAGTGCAAGTGTAGTTAGGTAGTGAAGACAGGCTGTTTTTTATTTGGTTAGTAAAGCCCCCAAGCACCCCCGACTTCCCCTCTTGACTTGATGGACTTGGTGACGGAAAGGGGGCGAGTCTGCGGCTGAGATATGGATTGGGTTGTTTGATGTTTGTTTAAAAGGGGTATGGGTATGGGGATGGGAATGGGATAGTGACTGCATGAGTGCGCGGCGATGGAGTTGAGTTGAATTGTATCTATCTCCCTTCCTGAAGGGTCGGTCGGACGGTCTTTGGACGACGTTGATTGGTATGTGTGTGTGTGTGTCGACCGGTAAGTAACATAGGGAGGTATGGGGAAAAAAAGCAGACAGACAGACCATTTCGAGAGCTGCTGGCTGGCTTCGTATCGTATTAGTGTGAACCGATATATTAATCAAATACTTTAACTTAACTAGAGGGGGTTTTCAGGACATGGCGGGACGGATTGATAGGGTTGGTAGACTGGGTAGACTACATACATAGGTATGGATGTAATGGATATTTAGATCCTACCTGGCTCGAGGGGCACCGGGAGTGACGAGGTGTGATATGGGGGAGGGGGGGGAGATGTGCTGGGGATCTGCATATCGGAGATGTTGATCTGACTTTGGGAGACACGTTGAGCCAGCTGTGGACGTCTCCGTTTCACTTAAGGTGGTATGGAAGGGGGAAAAGGGAGGGGTTATCTTTGAACTTGGGAGAGCGCTTCAGTGTCGAGACTGAATGGGTGAGCGGTGCATGCCAAGAAGGAGCCCCTGAATGGGGTCGTTGCGCAGAACTTAGGGTGGTAATGACTCGATAGGCCAGACACGGCGGCTTACAGCTGTCACCAACGTCCGATGGGAGTCACTTTTCTTGAGCTAGGGGAAGAACAGTGCACCACCGGATTGTGTCCATGGTCATGAGTGTCTCTCCCTCAAAGAACTTGACGGTGGGGACCGCTGGATGGTGGACCTATCAGCAAAGGCGTTCGAGAGTCGCGAGCTGGAGAAACGTCCCTGTGGTTAAACATCAGTTAGATAAGTCGTCCATCCTCGATAATCAGCATTGACAACATGTCCACAATCATCGGGGTTCCGCCATCCACGGGTAGTAATCATGATTGCATGCAGACATACGCCGAAGCCCCGACTTTGCCTGCTTCGGGGTCTGCATCTGAGCCTCGGATGACCTCGAAGCAAGGGACCTGTGATGACTAGACGATGATGCACTTGAATCGATAAATATTAGTTTTGACTTCGAGAGGGCGCTGTACTACTTGTCTGTGTATGTGAATGTGATAGTGTTGCTGGATGGACGAGTGGCAAAAGATGTATATATATATGTCCTGTGTCGCTCACCAATTCTGGGTCGGGTGCTCACATGAGGCTGAAGGTGGTCCCAAAGCCGAGGGAGCGTCGTGGAGGGAAACTATGAGCATCTCTCAAGGTCATGAGGAGAGATATTCACCCAAAGGTCATACCGAAACGATTCGCCAAAGGAGTCCTACGACATTTCTCTCCTATGTGGGTGTGCCCTCGGAAAGTCTGTACTCTGTGACTTGAGATATCCAAGTCGGACTGAATCGTGGTAGGAGTCTTTCCGGATGGAGCTTCATCGGCAGAGCAATGGAGTGAGAGATCAAGAGGCTAGGGATGTGATCGAGTCGGGTTCTCCAGATACGGAGCCATTGGTGCCGAATACTTGGGGTACTATGTGGGAGACAGCGGTGGATAGGTAAGGAGGTAGATTGCCGCGTCAACAGTATAGTACATTAATGCCTCGAATGTGTTCATCCTGCCTGTGGCATCTTCTCGTGTATGTAGGGCTCATCGTGCGTGATGAGATAGGTGTAGGGAGATGGTGGTGAATCCAGGCGGACGGTGGAAGGACGCGAGGGGCTTTGGATAACCCGTGGACTTGCCACGGCGAATCTAGAATTCTCTGTATTGAAGATTTCTGTTCGCAGCATGTGTCAGATGAGACTGCAATGACGAAGGGATAGCTGTCTTTCATGTTCCTGTCCCGTCTCTGGGGTGTTTTGCGCATCACACTGAACAAGACTCTTGACTCCTCGGATCTGAGCTTGCTGGAGCCGGGATATCCACTCAACATTCGTGGCCAAGTGCTAGGTGATAATACAACCTCCGCTTGGGGCAACGTGTGAAGACGAATTTCGGAATGCGAGTTGCAATATTGTATGTTTGATGAGAGTATATGAATGCCTGTCACTGTTATTAGCTGAGGAGCCGGGGACTGAGAAGGGAGTGGTGCTATGGGATGAAGGGACCCAGGGCTTCCGAACGGTACTTACACTACCCGATATGCCCCCTTCTCACGATCTCTTCAGGCGGCTGCTTGCGAGGCAGCGGCAGCATCTCCCCTGGCGACTGCCGAGTAGCCAAGTAGAGAATCGCGAAAACATCCCTTTGGCTAGCATTAAGGGTTGATGCTTCACTAGTCTCAGGGTTGTATCCGTAGCAGACCATTGAGCTTTGTACACTTTTTCGCATTGGCTGATGGAAGCAGCCAATCTACCTAGTCCCGTGCGCCAAAGATCTTGATCGGGTTGTACCATTTTCCATCTGCTCGTGCTCAGAGAGAAGCACAATGACGACCTCATTGCACGATCTCCGGACCGCGGAGGCCGGATGCACGAGTGGAGCATTATGACTTACACGTTGCCTTCGACACAAGTCGTTTCAAACGGCGAAGGATGTTTATGCAAGTATTTGGAAACCATTTCAAATAGCTCGCCATTGGTGGTGATCACTCTTGTTTCGAATCCATCACACGGCCAGCTCCAGGTTGACGTCATCTTTTCTGTTGGATGATAACAACATTGTTTCCCTGGCCTCGGCGTGGCTGGATCTCGGGAGGGTCGCCGGGGTGCTCATAATAGAAGGAACAACGACTGGTGGGGCGCCTGAGATGCCGTGGTCAGGGCTCAGGAATGACTGCATCAAGTGCCCGCGGCCCCCCTGTCCCACGTGGGATTCTCATTTCCGTCATTTTACCAATTGCTTCGTTGTTCTGGCGCTGATAACAACGATCGCGTCACACGACGTGGAAACCGACTGTTGCATGCGACGAAACTGCGTGACTTGGGACCTGAAGATACAAATTGGTGGTACACGACGACGCAAACAACCAGATAATAAGACTGATCATCAGTTATGCCTGAGGCCGACTTCGCATCTGTGCAAGGCGAGCGGAAAGAGGATGCTGGGAGGAGCTGGGATCCGCTAACGTGACAGACCAGGGGTAATGAGTAGAAAGTGGATGGACGTGTGATTGATTGACGCAGTTCCGCGAATCCTCCCACTGCAACCAAAGAAGAAAATCCCCGAGCGTTGTTATCAGGAACAACGCTCAGACAGTTGGACCATGGACGACGACTCGCCTAGCGTCGTTGTTCTTCTTGCCGATGTAACGAGAGATGAGGTTCCCGTGGGACAAGCAACGATAGCATTATTAGGTACTTAGGTACGTGATAGGAGAAGTGAGGGGTTCAATGTTCGCAGGGCTCATGTGTGGGAAAAAGGGGTGAGAAGCTTGTCCAGCCAGTTATAGTTATCTACGGTCGGTGTAGACTAATTGCCGCATTGCATTCTGATACGATATACTCGGTTCGAAGTACCATCAAATGTATGTACACACCCATACCCATGATGGATGTAGATACTGTACTGGATCTCGGTACAGGGGTACATAATGCAGGCACTGCCGCTAGCATACCGGTATGTGATATGTGGGAGGCAAATACCCCAGGGCCAAGGCGGGGTTGATGACAGTTATCGGCGTCTCACGGCTGTCACGCCAGCACGCCCTGCACAGATGCAGTGCTCTATTTGATGGAATGCGAACCCTGGGGTTGGCCCAAGCAAGGAAACGGCTCCTGAGTCCTGGATGATGTAACTACGGAGTACCATGCTGCAGAAGAAAAAGTTAAAAAAAAAAAAAAAAAAAGGCACTCAACACTCGATGATCAGATCAAGGATACATACCTAGATGTAGAATGGTTGGTTGGGCATGTGTCCAATCGACATTCTGGGATTCCGCCTCATTCTGGGAGATGGATCTTCATCACCTACTTATTATGTAGTTAGCATTTGCCCCGGCTTCCGAGAGATCTCTGCTCTTGGCCTCTTGCTTCATGTTTGGCCTTTTATTCTCCGAATTTTGACAGCGGAAGAGATAAACGCACTTGGATGCGGCAGCGGGGCCTATGATTGGCAAGGAGGAGGCGGGAGAGGGTATAATGTGATCTGTTTTATTAGAGGCTCGAGCGCAAGAAGCAAGTTCACTAAGCTAGGTACTTCGTACAGCAGTAGGTAAGTCCTTACCTAGGTAGATATGATACATTTATGGCTGAATTGAAGACAGGTAAACTCGGGTCAAGGTCGATTTAAGAGAAGGATCAACGAGTCAATAATAAGAAAAAAAGAAGAATAAGAAAATAGAACAGTATGTTAAACCAGTCGGGGATGTCGAGAGCAACATGCAACCTTGAAGTCGGGGAATCGGGGACCACTCATCACGTCTTCAAGTGCCACCCCACCAAGACAAATGAATTGCTGGGTGCTTTTTTAGTGTTAGTGCTCTTTAGTGGTCCACCCAAGCCACCATCTTTAAAGGTCAAAACTCTCAAGGTCCAAACCTTGAAAGTCCAAACCCAAAAGGCAAAAGTAACCACTTCAACACACACACACACACACTCTCTCTCTCTCACTTCAATGTTATTTGCATATCTACATCGTACCTACATGTAGGGACCTACATATGTAACTAATCTCTTATTGTTACCCGTGATACGTACAGTAATACGTACTTCATACTGTTCTGTCGTAGTCTGCTCCCGCCAGCTTTATTTCTTTCTCAGCTTTACTTATTTTTGAAAATTACCCTGAGCCCTTCACTGTCGGCCCTTCTTCAGCCCAATACCGCGCGGTACAGTTAGACTAGTACAGCCAGTACACCAAGATCAAGGTCAAATCCACATTCCAGAGATCGGGCACTACATTCTCACCTCGGTGAAGCGCGAAACACCGAAAACCTTGATTATCTCCCGTCCGAGAACGAAAACCTGCAAGGCCTGCGAGAACCAAAACTCTAGTACCCGCATCGGCCAACGCCAACGCCTCCACTGTCTTCGTCCAACTGTCATTACCGTCCACTTCCAACGTGCATACAAGTCCGTACGAAGTTAGAACTACTCTAGAGCGAGTGGCGGGGCTTCCAAGCCCTCCAACCCCGTCTTAGGCCGGCCACATTCGCAGAACCGTTGCGTTGGTATCGCTCAGTGGAGTCACTTACCCGTCTGTCTGTCAAACGACAAGGCGAACTAGAATTTCTGCTGGGCCGCCGATCGACGACACGAGGCGAAAAAAAACCCAGCCTGCCAACCAAGGATACCGTACTTGTAGGCCACCAATTGTCGCCATCTTCGACCGATAAGCTTTCCCGAAGGCTACTTGGAAACCTTCTTCCTACCCATTAATACCAGCCAGCCAGCCAGCAAGCCAGCCGATCCCACTGTGTATATCAAGTCTCTTACCGAGTACACACTAACACGAGTCACGACCGTACCTTAGCGAAAGAGACGACCTGACGCAGTCACAAACCAAGCCGCCCGCCCAGCCATCCAGCTAGAAAGAGGATAACAACAGCCTCGAACCACGAACCGTACAATGCACCACCAATCCCAACCGCCAATCCCACAACCGCCCGTTCCCATCTCTATAACCATCTGCGGCGATGGCGGCTGCGGCAAATCCTCCATAACCCTGCGACTCGTCCGCTCGCAGTGGACCTCCGAGTATGACCCCACCATCGAGGACAGCTACAGCATAACGCGCCGCATCGACGGCACCACCTACCACCTCTCCCTGACCGACACCGCCGGCCAGGAGGAGTACCGCGGCATGTGGGCGAGCTCCAATCTGGGCGCTGACGCCTTTCTGCTCGTCTACGACATCACCTCGGATGAGTCGCTTGACGCCCTCGGCTACTTCAACGACCTGATCGACATGGAGGCCGAGACCCGCCTCGACAACGCCCGCCGTGCCCAGCGCTTCGGTCTCGCCGGTGCCGGCTCCGGCGGCCGCACCATACCCCCCGTCAAGATCGTCGCCGGCAACAAGTGCGACCTGCAAGAGTCGCGCTGCGTGCCCGCCGCCGCCGGGCTTGAGTGGGCCCGGAAGCGTGGCTGCGGCTTCATGGAGACGAGCGCGCGGCTCGAGGTCAACATCGAGGAGACCTTCGCCCTGATCGTGCGCAGGGTCGTCGAGGGCCGGAGGCTCGCGGACCTCGGCGTTCTCGACAACACTGAGATGGACCGCCGTGGCGTCACCAAGCCCCTCACTCCGATCGCGGGCAATCAAGGGGCCAAGAACGGGGCCGGGCCCGAAGACGGGGACGACGATGAAAAGAGGGGAGTTGGCACCCGCGGGCCTCGGCTGGGAGACGGCTCGAGGCTTGGTGGGCTGGGAAGGCGGGGTGCGGATGGGTTTTGGAGGAGTTTGAGATGTTGGTGAGACGGAGGTTTCAGGAGGAAGAGGAAGAGGGAGAGGGGTAATGGGATGATGATATAAGATTATCCCGACGGATATTTACGAGTCTCTAACGTGGCTGGGTTGGTTGGTTGGATGGTAGGTGCCAAAGCGTTACGCGGAGATGTATGATGGATGATGATGATGACGATTATCGATGTCGATGAGGCGAGACAGTGACAATGAGGAGGACGACTGAAAAATAGGGGGGAGGGGGGAGGAAAATCCAGAGGGAAAGGAGTCAAGAATTAGCGAGGACAAATGGACTCATGGGTCCACATGGGAAGAAGAGGAAAGAAAAGCCCTTGAAGGATACACGGCGAGATGGACCGTCTCGAGTATCATTTCATCTGCCACGGCGACGGCATTCAAATGGTTTCCCATCCCCCCTATTTTATCGTTGGATCGATCGGAAATGCCCTGCTTCTTTTTCTCGTTATATATTTATATTTTTTTAGCCATCATTAGCCAGCGTCGGTGCCCAGGGTGGTTTCTTTTTCCCAACAGCAATATACCTCAACTTGTCAATTTACAACTTCTCAAAATGGTTTCTCTTCCGTCTTCCCTTCTTCTGTCTATGTACATGTGTGTATATGTCTGTGTGCTTAGGCGTGTGAGATTTCAGTCATTGTGATCTGCTTACGTGCTTCTATACTATACTCCCTTGGGGAGTCTTCCTTAGGCTTACCTGCATGTTGCGACATGACTACGCCGACATGAGGCAGCGTTGGGAGGAATGTTATTGTCTTTGGGATAAGATTCTTCCTCTCTGTATCCTCTCCTATTCAACAACTCCCGTTGATAGTGAAGGAGAGGAGGCGTAAGATGAACTTGGGGGGTCAGTGAGGATGGACAAGAGAGAGAGAGAGAGACATACATTTACAGTATCAGGGGAAGAAGAATGAATGGCCTTGAATATACAACGCCCAGGAACTGAGAACAAAACTCGCTCTATGTATGTATGTATGTATCCAACGAACGCCATCAAGATCCGGTAGATCAAAATAGCAAAGATAGGGAGAAGAAAAAACAAGATATATATCATCGTTTTGCATTTTGGGAATCACTAAAACTACCTGGGTACCTAAGCTAACAACAGAAATTCCGGTCTATCCTTCTATCTATCCATTCATCCCTCTCCTCTCCTCTCCTCTCCTCTCCTCCCAAGAAACTAATCTGCCATGTAGGCATGCATGCATACATATCTTGCTCCAAGAAAACAACAAACCTCACTATCTATCTATATCTTCTCCCCGTCTCGTCCCATGCTTTCAAGTCCTTCCCTCGTCCATCAAGTCCAAGTCCAAGTCTATCTGGTATTAACCCCATCCATTAAATTACCAACCCCCTTATCATCCCCCCCCCCCCCCCCCCCCCCCCCCCCCCCCATCTTTCATCAACGCTCTATCTAAGCCCCCAAACCCAACAAAAGCATCAACATCATTACGCCAACACCAACACCCAATCTAAGCCCCATCCCCCTTACCCCACCATCCGCCGTCGCCGCCGCGCTAGAAACTTGCACCATCCCCGTCGGCCCGGCCCCCGCAGCCACGACCCCGACCCCGGCACAACTCTCACACGCGGCCCCGCCGCCCTGTCCCTGTCCTTGTCCCGCAACTCCCATCGCCGTGCTGTTATCAAACGCGTTATCACCTAGAGTGACCCCACCGCCGCCGCCGCCGCTGCTGCTGCTGCTGGTCGTCGACGTTGTCGTGGTGGCATCATTGTCTTCATCATCATCATCGTCATCGTCATTTTCTTCAACGTCGTCGTCATCATCGGGGCCCTCCGCTGCTGATGAAGAAGATGCTGATGAATCCGCTGAAGTATCATACAGACCACCAGTAGCAGTTGCAGTTGTTGACGGTAAGTCGGCTGCCGTAACAACAGCGGCAGCAGCAGCGGGAGGAATAGAAGAGGTAGCAACAGCATTAGCCTGCACGACCACCGTCTCGGTCAGCGTGATCACCCTGGTTGTCGTCTGGCCCAGCGTGCAGGCGTCGTCGTAGCCGTCGCCGGTCGCGCACGAGGTCACGGCGTGCGTGGTCGTGGAGCAGCGCTCGGTTATCGTCGTTATTTCTTGTTGTTGTTGTTGTTGTTGAACCGGGCCGGGAGCCGGTTGTAAAACGGGTGGTTGACTACGACTTCCACCGGCTGCAGTAGTTGTCCCAGCCGGAGCGGAGGGTGAGGAGAGTGCGGGATCTCCGGGTTGGCCGGGACAGAACGTCGTGACGACCTCTTCGAACCGCGTTCCTACTTGGCCGACCGAACAGCCGCCGCCGCCGCCGCCTGGAGAGGAGGGACAGCTGGTCACGGTGTAGACCAGGGCGCGCGTCACGGTGCTGGTTATGGTGATGATGGTCGTGGTCGTCCGCGGAGGAGGGTCGGCGTTTCCGGTGCCGGCGGCGCCGACGCGTGGGAGATCGGTCGGGTCGGCGCCGTCGCCGCCCTGGGCTGGGGCGCCGGGGGGAGATTCGGTGGGGTCGTTGAGGGGCACTGTGGTTGGGGTTGGGATGGGGGTGGTGGGTGTAGTCGTAGTGGTGGTAGTGGTGGTAGTGGTAGGAGTGATGGGAGTCGTAGTGGGAGTGGTGGTAGTAGGGGTAGTGTCAATGGTAGGGCGTACGTCACCGCCGGCCGGAGTCCGCGACCTTTGTGTGCCAGTGGAAGAAGTGGGAATAGAAGAAGTTGGGCTCGCGGGATCGATGGGGTTCAGGTCCCCACCTAGAGAGGACGCGGCGGGCGGAATAGCGGTCGAGGATGGGTTGCCGGAGGCCAGACTGGCCTGGGTCTGGGTCGGTGAGGCCGAGGGCGCCGCGGCGACGTTGCAAGACCCGGGAATCCGGGCCGCCGCGTCCGGGCCCGCCGGCACGGGGACAAGGTTGGAATCAGTGCCGCAGGATACGTAATTCGCCATGTAGAGAGCGTTGTTGGACTGGTCGAAGGTGACTGTTTTTGTGACCAAGGGGTATTAATGTCAGAATGCGACGTTCAAGAATCTCGAAGTAAGAGTTGAATGAAAGGAACAAAAAAGGGGGGCGGGGGGTGTGGTGGGGACGAAGCAAGACAGGGAGGTCAAAAGCATGAAACCAAAGCATAGAGAGCAAGAAGAAGACACTAACCATAAGCCCCGCGCAAGAACGTATCCCCGAGGATCCAAACCCCGATATCTGAGCTGTACCAGGCGCCCAAGAAGCAGTTCCCGCCGCTGTTCCAGATGAAGTCCTTGTACTTGACGCTGATGGTCACGGTGCCGTCCGCGGCGAGGAAGCCGAAGTCGACGCTGCCGTCCTGGTCCTGCAGCGAGCAGGGCACCGTGTACCCGCCCTTGCCGTCCGAGGCCGCGCCGGGGAACTGCGCCGCCAGCTTGGTGACCAGGGACTCCGGGAGCAGGGACAGGGTCGTGCCAGAGTCGACGATGACGGGTAAGGGGAGGTTCTGGTCGATGAACGGGTTCGAGGTCGGGCTGCCAGGGGTGCGGAGTGAGAGGCTGTTGAGGGTTATGGCGTAGTGGCTGGGCCGGGGGGTGTTAGTTGAAATTGGAGTTTGAATGCGCGATGTGATGGTAATGTATCCCGCCAGGAGGAGGGGGGTGGGATAGATGATGATTGGGAGTGATGACTTGGTTTGTGCGGGAATGGAGAAAACTTCAAGGGAGGAGGGGGGGCAGGCGACTTACGGATCAGACTGGTCGACAGGCACTTTCTTCAAGTTGCCGGCGTACTTATTTGTATCAACGCCACCGAATACCATTTCACCCGTAATCGCAGCTTTTGAGCGCCGGGGAGGTCAGCACGCGTATATTCCCAGCACAGACCATGCATACATAACCCCGTCCGCAGATTGGGAAGTCTGCAATAATTTCCATGGATACAGGGAACTCACCAGCAGGTTTCGGCTGGCCGCCCAGGTCCAGACTGAACAGCTTGCTATTCGTGTACCCCTGGGCGACGAGAGAGTCGATTATCAGGGGGTAGTTGATGAACCCGTTGCCCAGCCCGTATCCGAGACCCATGATGCCGAACCATACGAGATCAGACTCGTTCGCGACGCCGAACTGCTGTTGCTCAACCTTTGCGCCTTTTAGATCGTTAGCTAACTACCCAGACGTAGCCAGGTCTGTGGCCGCAGCCCACCATTGCCTCCTCAGGCTTTTTTCAACAGAGAAAGACAGGATCTCTAGCCTAGCCCGGGTGCAAGAGGAAGTGGTTTCAAGCTTACCAGAGATGAAAATGTCATCCTTATAATAGGGGCCCGAGGCCTCGCCGGATCCGTACTTGATATCGAAGCTGGTGCTCAGCATCTGCGAGGTGGACGACTTGGACGGGTCGTAGTGCCCGAAGGCGTTGCAGAAGTCGGGCACGTTGGAGGTGGCGCAGTCCGGGTTCACCCAGAGCTCGAACGACCCGGTGTCGATGAGGACGTCCACGATCTGCGGCTGACTGCTCGTGCCGATGTTCACTATACTCTGGTCAGCATGTGGAATCTCCGCCCGGGCAGAGACAGAGACAGAGCCACGCGTGTGTAACAAAAGAAAGGGCAGAGATCATGAAAGGAAGTTCGAGGTAAGACGAGGAGGGGAGGGACTGATGGTCCATACACTCAGCTAGGTAGGCAGCCCCGTACACGCCGAGCACATCGGCCTTGAAGAAGCGCCGACTGATGCTCGGCGTCGCCACACCGGCATGGTCTACGCGCTTCAGGGGCACCGACAGCACCTGGGCGGGGCTCTTGAAGAAATTGGTCGCGTTCAGACCGCCGTCGCTCAGGGTGAGATTCGGCACTTGAGTCGCGGCTGCGACACCCGAAAGCACCGCCGCCGCCGCAGCCGTCGCCGCCAGATCCCAAGTCGGGAAGGTTTTCGAGCCAGAGAGCGACATCTCCTTCATTCAGTAGTCGCAGAGAGATGAGGTGAGAGAGGAGACTCGCATCGTGAGAAGAAGAAGAAGGGAAAGAGAAAAAAAGAACCTCGGGAGCTGATCGACACGGGCCGGATTTGTACATCGCCTATTATACCTGTGCGCGCTTCCCAACCAAATTTCGGGTGGAATCTAGAAACGATACCGCGGTGATTGGGCAACAGGAGGGAGATCGCGTGAAGAATGTAGAGCTCGCGGTGCCGGGGGGCTATCGTGGATATTGCAGAGACATTGGAGCCCGGTGGCTTTGAGACATCCATGGGTCTCGGTTATGAGAGAGCTAAGCTGCCCGCGTCGGCATCGCGACCCCCATTCCTACTATGAAACTGGGATAACGATGGCGAATTCCATCGAGGGCACCAGACCGATGAAGAAATAAAGCTGGGTAATGTTTGGCCCGGTGGTTAAGGTCGAAGAGTGATGTGTACTCGTCATATACCGGGCCGCGAGACAACTCCTAAATTTCACTGCATTGCGAACACATCTGGTCCTATTATTCATAAAGCGTTCATCCTCAAAAAGAACAAAGCGCTGTTAGAATGAATTGCCAAGTAGACGCTTGGATTCTGACCAAACAATAGCGAACAAGAACGAAAGGGGGTATTATCTGTGATTTCAAGGCAATCAGGGGTTTGGATAAATAATCTAGGGATAAATAACTCCAAACAAGTCCAGGGATGAGAGAGACTGAGCCGGGGACGCGACGACATTCGAGGAACCAATTCAGGGATATAGCAGCAACGAAAGTCGAGGAACAAAATAGTGACTAAGAGGCACCGTCCACCGTGTATCAAATGAATCCATGCTCTAATCAAACGTTCATCTGTATCTGCGTACCTGGCTCATATCGCGTGTAATTGTAATAGTAGTAGCCAGCGCCACATTCACCTTAGAAACTCCTTCACATTACGCCCGAGAAAAGTCAGATAAAAAACTGTCTCCCATATCATCTGTCGCGTCGCGCTCATCTGTCCCGTCAACAGGGTGGGGAGGGGGAGATATTCTTTTCCTTTCCCCCACTCACTCACTCACTCACTCCTCGCCCTTGTGGTGGTCCCCGACCCAGTCGCGCCAGTGCTTGTACTCCGGGTACCGTAGGGCGTCCTTCTTGCCCTGGTAGCGGACGACGTGGAGGTCGACGTCCTGCCAGCGGTCCCTGCGGCCGACCCAGCCGGCCTTGCGCATCAGGCTGACGAGGGTCTCCTCCTTGGTCCACCCTTGCTCGGGCGCCACGTCGGGCAGGTAGGTGGCGCCGTAGCGGCGGCCGCGGTCGGCGAAGCTGATGCGCAGGCCGTGCGTGCCCAGCGCCCAGTCCAGCGCGTCGGCGCAGTCCTCGAAGTCGGTCAGCAGCGTCACCGCCACCTCGAGCGACGACAGCTCCGTCCACTTGACCGCCGGAAACCGCGTGTCGTCCACCGCCGACGTCACCGCGTACGACTTCAGGCCTTCGTCCAGCTCCTGCGCCTCGAACATCCCCATGCAGCCCCGCAGCGACGTCCCGCCCGTCTGCGCCGACACCGTGTTCCACGTCACGAACAAGGGCGACTCGGTGATCTTCTCTTGTTGGGGAGCACCCAGCGTGTTACCGGCGGTGTCGGGGAGCGAGGAAGTCGAGGTCGCTGGCGTGTAGTCGGCGGGGGTGGTGGACGAGAGGGACATGCTGCTCGATCCGGACCCGGACGGGGTGGACGACTCGCTGGTGGAGGTGGAGGTGGAGGAGGAGGAGGTGGAGGTGGATGATGAGGCGGCGACACGGCGGAGAGCCGGGATGCGTTTCTTCAGGCTGCTGACGACCTTGGCACCTGCCGATTTACCCTCGCTGGCGGCTCCGGCTGCCTCGGGGCTGTTGCAGTACTCCTCCCATAGCTTCTCGACCTCCTCTAGAGTGAGGGATTTCCGGGACTCGAGACGGGCAGCGAGGGTCTCGAAACAGTAGAGGCAGTGTTCTGTGGAGGCCATTTTTTGATCTTCTTTTCTTTTCTGTTGTAGTAAGATTGGGATGATCGGTAGGTGCCCAGGTCAGCTCAAACGACGTTTGGTGGTCTGGACGAGAGGATGGCGGGGGATTCGGGGAGACTGGAACCAGCAGCAGGGGGGAATGGGTTGGGAATTTACTGTACATGAGTCGCCCTGACCAGCTGAAAATTCACCCCGCACTTGGGCTTAAGTACAAGGTCCATGTATGCACCCGATAATGTACATCGTGCACCCGATAATGACGATAAGAAGCCGGCTGCACAAATTTCACAATTCTAGGTTCGGATGGTTACTTAGCTGGAATTTAGCCCAGTTGCGTTCATATTCTTTTGCAGGGGTTGTTTTTAGGCCAGACAGCCTCATGAGGGGCTCAGCTGAGGTTGCACTTAACCTAGATAAGTGGTTGAAGACCAGAGTCCAGGCAGCCGGGTACGATGATTAAAGCTTTATTGAATCCAGATTGTAGGTTGAGCTAAAACCCTGAGCAGGTTCTTGGCTTAACCTGGAATGGAAACATATCTTCTCTCAAGATTGTGCGAAGCTGTATGCATACAGCTCAAGAGATTATGATTTTTACACAGGGTTCATTCCCGACCAACCTAAAAAGCTGAGGTTTGATGGCAGTACCAGTAGAAGGTACAAGTCCGACAGACAAATGCATAGATCAGAAGTAAGTACCTAAGTAATACTGAAAATGGCTTGATTATGGGAAAACTTCCCATTTCTCTGATCTGCCTTGCCAGGGGCCACAGATTGAAATCACGACGCCTTCCCCATCACATCTCTTCCGCAGAGTGCATGAATCGTTGAAAATGGAATCTCGAGGTTAAGATCGAGGCGGGTTGATCATCACCAAGCCGTGGTTTGTTGGTCGTTCTTGCAAATCCGATCCAAATTTCCAACGTCTTGGCCTTTGCAACTCCGTCAGGCAGAGAGGTCTTGAGATAGCTCTCAACCTCCGGCAATAATCTCCCCTTTCCACGGTTGGCCGGTAAGATCCTCATAATACCTTCCGTCCATGCCAGCCTGTTGCCGCGCCTCGGCATTGAAAGGCCCTTTGACGGCCCCTCTAAAGTGCCGCTGGACATTGCTCCGGAAGACTTGCACCGGATCGGTGCCCTCCTGTTCGCATATCCAAGTAAGCCACCGGTGTCCCGTGGTGACGTGCGTGATCTCGTCGTTGTGGATGATCTGCAGGACGTCGACGCTCTCGGCGTCCCCGGCGTTGCGGAACTTCCCGATGGTCGCCGGATTGACGTCGAGACCGCGCGCCTCGTGCACCAGCGCGATGACGCTGATCCGCGCCCGGAGATCGTGCGCCGTCCGCGTGGCCGACTCCCACAGGCCGTGGTGGACCGGCAACGCGCCGAAGTGGCTGCCGAGCTCCTCCAGCCGCGCACGAAGCAGCGAGAAGTGCTTCGCCTCGTCGTTGGCGACCTTCAGCCAGTCGTAGTAGAACGTCCTGGGGAGTTGGAGCGGGAGCGCGCGGTCGGGAGCAGCGTCGGTGTGAAACGTGGCGAACCGCACACATATATCTATGGCGAGATCGATCGCCCACTGCTCGATGTTGGCCAGCGCGTGCAGCATGGCTATCCTGCTCTTGAGGCTCCCCCCCTTGCCCGCCTTGGGCATGGCCCCTGGTTTCACCTCTCTCAGATCCCCCCTTGGCGGCTCGTCAGGGGCGGCGACGGTGCCTGCCCCGAGCTGCATGGGCGATGGGCCCTGCTCGCGTGTAGCAAATAGGGAGAAGAGATGTGTGGTGAGCTCGATTTTGAGCTCGGGATTAGACGTGTTCAGAATGTGAACACACCAATCGCAGAGGGTAGCATCATCAGCAAGATAATCGGGCGTTATTCCCGACGGCGAGGGCCTGGGTCCGTGCTTGTATCTCACCTTCTCGCTGACCGCCTCAATCCTAGATAGGTGCAAGTTCGCGCTGTTTTGGATAGACAAGCAGACTCGGCCGTCCTGCACCCCTACAGGAAACGTGCAGGCCTTGACCCCGTAGCTGGACTCACCGGTTTCTACGTTGAAGTCGTACGCATGCCATGGACACGAGGCTACGTAAGCCGAGTCCTCAATATCTATCTGGGCTTCTGCCATGGGGCCGCCTGCGTGAGGGCATTCGGCCTCCATGGCATAATACACCCATGCATCGCCCGGTGAAGGCGGCTCGGGTATTGCGCGCCCTTCTGGATGCTGCTGAATCTTCGGTAGACGAAACAGGACCAGGCGCTTGCCATCAGATAGAGTAATGGAGTATCGGGAGTTGGATAGCTCCGTCAGGGGTCCCAGGTCGATGGTGTTGGGTATGCTTTTTGTGGATAGGCCATTGGGATTTGGGGTCGTGGTAACTTCAGGCTTGGGAAATTTTTGCGACTTTTGGGATTCCCCTTCTATCGCTGCACAAGCTGCAGGTGGGTTTATTGAAGGAAGCTCCGTGACAGGACCGTTAAAGTTCATCGTTGTTGTAACGTGCAATACTAGTTTTTAATCCGTGATATTTTGATGTGGTGTACCGTTGCACAGCACCAGACGTACAGGCGGGCTTTGACAATGTGGCTGATGTGACCAATGAAAGTGGCCGATGTTTGTGGCTGATGCCCTCTTCCATCGGAATCGCAAAGTGTGGCTTGTCCTTCAAAGCTCTTACAAGTGGCGGTCTCGGTCTGGATCTTCAAAACCATCCGGTCTCACAATCCGGCAGTCAACCCCTGTAGAGAAGATCTCTAGGGTTGGCAAGCTGGTTGTTTGTCCAACCCCAAGATCGCACTTTTAGCGACAATGACCCAGTCGAAATACGGGGGAAGGCTGTGCAGTCATACTCCTGTGAGCTTTTCGCGGTCAGAGACGCGCGGCTTGATCTGTTTGCTGATCTGGCATTGTGGAACACGGAGGACTGGGTAGCCGAAGGGAGGTTGGGCTGGGATCGACCTTGGACTTGACGAAGTTGATGCCAAGATTGTTTGATCGTTTCTTCGCCGGACAAGCTTACAAGGTACACGCTGCCCACGGCTTTCTCCACGTTGCATCGAACGTCGCATCGCGCACCTAATTTTATTCGCGGCTCGAGCAAAGAAGCTTCCTCGCTTCGTCGCAGCTTCGTCTCATACCCCGGCCACCCGCTTTACCCGAGAGAGTCTCGATCACAATCAACGTCAGCCCCTCTTCAACTTCAACCTCATCGTCTCCAGAGCCTCCAGTTCACCCCCGAACAACGATAGGATCCGCCTCTTAACCTTCTTTTTAGAGTCGACATTTAGCGGGCCGGCACTTGAGTGAGCCAATGATGAAGACCTCCCTTTCCTGGGGTCTCCTGGGGTCGTGCGTGGTTATTTGATGGGGCATGACGACTGCTAAGTCAAGGCGAAGTCTCATCTGGAACAGCTCAGCAGCAATTCATTGCCTCGTTGGGTGTTGTTGACGTTAGGCGATTGGGCCTGAATACCTGTAAACTCGTCTCAAGTCTGCTTTCCGGTGTCGAAGATCAGTCTGACAGATCACAACAGCGAAGGCCCCTGTGTCTTCTGCTCGTTATTCCCGCTGAACATGGTAGCCATCCTGCGTGAGCATAGGATCAGCCAGAATCGTGCAGTCATACAAAAAGGCATACCAACCTCTGATCGCCTCTACATGTTTTTTTCCATCCTCATCCTCTAAGCATCTAAGATACTGGTTGATCAAAGTCAATTTTCACTTCTCTAATTACATATTGCATCTGCTCGTCGCCGGCCGACCTTCAATCATTCACTCAGCTTCAGAGCATCAAAATGAAGTTCTCCCTCGCCATCTTCGCCCTTGCCGCCGTTGCCTCGGCTGAACTGAGTAAGTTGGATTATAAGGACAGACGCAGTTTGGAATCGTTGAATTGCTGACGACGGCGCCGTATAGCCAAGGTTCCCCGAGCCCAGAAGGCCGCCCAGCCTCTCCGTATTCGGCAAGCCGCCGATTCTCCTCAGGTCCAGACCGGTGCCATGTCCAGCGCCGATGGCACCGTCGTCCCCTTCAACACTGCCGGCGTCTACAAGGCCGCCAGCGACACTGGCCTGTAAGGCGTGTGCCCTACAGGAACCAGCGCACGCTCGGGGGTGGCTCGAGCATTGATGAGACCGATACCCCATTTCGGCAATCCGTGGTGATCCTCTGGATCCAGCCACAATTACACACGATACGGCGTCCTCAGACCACCATGGTGGCAGCGAAACGATATTCTCCGGCGCCAATTGTTTAGTAGATATCTGGGAAATTTGAACGGAAATGGATCGGGAACGGGGATACCATTAGCATGGGCTGCACAGGATGAGAAGGAAAGCCTCAAGACCAAATAGACTAAATAATATATCATCAATCACCCCATTGTCGAATGCCCCTACGAAGTAACACCCTGCCTCGGGCAATGGATGTTTAATATCAGTACCTATAACTGACGGTCGGCCGTAGCACACAGCCGCCGTAAGTCACGACTCAGCACTGGTTTTCCGAATGATAAGCCACCATGGATTCTCATCCCGGGAAACTGATGTGGTCGACAAGATCAAGAGAGCTGAACACCGGCTTGTCGTTGGGAGCCTGTGAGTCTGCGGCAACAGGCTGCAGCCTGCTGGCCGAGATCTAATGATCAGCTCGCTTCATGCTGCTCTTGATTCTGCCTTTACCACCCTTAGAGAGAGAAAGGTCCCCCTCGGAAGAGAAGATACGCATACCTAGATATGCTTTCCACTTAAGCCCTCCACCATCAGCAGCATGTACCTATTGAGATGTGTCACAAGGGAAGGGGGAGGGCGGTGCGCCGCTAACTGACTTCCGGTGATTCAGTCGCGACGTATGGCAGCTCCTTCTGCCCAATATCCGTAGCTAAAGCGCCTAGTGGTTGGTGTCTTCGGTGCTCATTCACGCATTCACACCACTAAACCAACATTGCCTCGGCGCAGCATCTCTTCTCTCTATCGGACCGTGCTCCCCGTGGGCATCTCGAATGTGGGTCGTCTCATGCGGTGAGCGGCTGATCTTGAGGACCGCAGAGAGCGACGCGACGCGACGCGACGCCGGGCTAAGAAAGGTACACGACGCCACGGTACTGGCAGCCACAATATTTGTTGCAATTGCGGTAAGATGAGCTGGCAAGTCATGGCGTAGAACCTTGATACTCACATTCTGAACAGCAATCAAGAGGGGAAAGGGTCGTCACATCGCCACAGACCACAGCATTCTCTTGATGACTCGCTCGTGTTGGTAATAAAAGAAACTGACCGAGTACGTGTGTCGAACCTCCAGGTGGGTAGGATTACTTGATTGGGAAAAAGGGCAAATTCGCGGCCGGAGTGACATTATCCGAGCATACACGTCGGGTGACCCTATCCTTGCAATTGGCATGGGTGCCTATATTACCTAAATGGGATAGATACATATATAGACCTTATGGGGGGCTCTCGCCGCCCCCCAAACCCCCGGCTAACCCTACGCTAACCCTAACCCTAAACCTAACCCTAACCAACTAAACCTAGCCCTAACCACTAACTAACCCTATTTAATAATAAAAGACTTTTAAACGCATTTTAAACGAATTTATAATAGATCTTTAAATGAATATATGCATTTAAAGGGCATATTTATCGCATATTAATCGCAGCTTAAACGCATTTTAAATGCACGTAGCTGCATGTATCTTTTTGTCCCATTTTATGCACTAATCCCAAACCGTCTCCTCCGCCCCATGTCAAATGCAAGGATAGGGTCACCCGACCTACATCCTCACATTATCCCCGTCAAGCGGACTTCTACCTTAGGTACATGTAGGTACCTATGCAGGTGTATCGATCCAGTTGATGCAGCCTTGGGGATATTTAGGTAGGTTTAAAGGTCGTCTGTTCAGATGATACGAACCTTCGGAGCAATGTCCGAGGCTTATGAGTGAACGTGACCCGACCTGGGGCTCATTGCGGCACAAGGCAAGAACCGAGTCCATACAGAGCACCTAAAGGTATTGTAATAAAGTGCCACGTCATAGCGAAATCGTCAACGCCGCGCCAACAGCATATGTATGAGTCTCATACAATCCTTTCCTGGCGGAAAACGGGAAACTGGGAACGGCGGCATATCTCCCGCGTCCCCCGGGATGTTGCTTTGCCTTGGTGGTCGGAAAACCTTGACTGCGCCGCAGCGAAGCGAAGAACCTCGTCGTCTCTTTTTTTTACATACTGATACCAGGCCACCAAGTAAAGCCCATACCTGGAAGCTTTCCGGGTCTGCTTACATGGTGTAAGCTGGTGAGCCGCACAGGATGGACAGGGTGAGCCGAGCCATGAATGAGCCAGGTCCGTCATGTTCAGATACTTGCACCCGTAGACCTTGCGGTTTCTAGAATGGTAACACGACGAGAAAAGGAGGCTGTCAGTCTTCAGAGTCAGGCCAGACTCTGTGTGACTGCGTCATTTCCGTGGCTACCAACATGCATGGATGCATAGGAAAGTAAAAAAGAAAAAGTGCAGTGTAAAATATTACGAGCAGGGATCTCCGCGGTCTCAGGTTGTCATTAGACCCCTAAAGAACATGGATTTGATGAAGCTAATTAACCTCCGGGGCTGTCAGGCTGTAATAAGCGAACTGAGCCAAGCTGTTGGTGGGGCATCAAAACTTCCCGGCGGCCTGAAAGTATTGCAGGCAGGGCTTTCTCATCATTAGTACATCCAGCTAATAACTAGCGAGCATCCTTAACTCAGCCGCAATGCTCCACCGACAACACACATCTGCACCCGTTGCTTGTCTCGGACGGCCATCTCAGTTGGCTCGCTCTTCTAACTGCAGCAGAGGAGTGGCCACCGCATCATCAACAATCGAATCACACCGCCTCTTTTACACAGAATAAAGAAAGGAGAAGGAGAGTGAGAGGTATTAGCTCTACCTTGGGGCTAATCATTGTGTCTCAGCCCAGCTGTGAGACTGGTTTTGATCTATCCAGTAGTAACCTTATTAAAACCTACAACGGCTGAGCGGACAAGCTGAATGTAAGTCGGCGTTCGGTGGCCATGGCTCTCAGATGGGATGATCCCCTCACTCTTTATTATTAGGAGAGACTACTGCATACCTAGGTACTGATTCGCAGCGGTGGTAGTCCGGAGAGGACATCAAATCAAATGGCTCAGTTGGTCGGCCCACTTCGTCTCCATTCTCCATCTTCCAATACACAAACCACAGCGCCGGGATTCTTCTATGATTCTGTTGGGCGTTGAGGCTATGCACAGCCCTAGAACAGAACCCGGTTCTAGTCCCACTGCTCGCCCAGTCGCTCCATTAACCAAGGTCCCGACAAGACACGCTTGTTTGCCTCTGTCTCTGGTACGGCGGTTATATATAGAAACCAGCTTGTCTGCCCCCTCCGCTCTAAAAGGGCGGGGATGCGTTCCCTGAAGTAATGTACAACGCAAACTTCACCTCGTCTTTACCACATACCCTATGTAGGTACTCTAAACATAGATGCCTCTCATTGTGTTCTTTCCCTTATTTTCTCCCCTCTGCCTCGAAACCTGCCAGCCTTTCTTCTTGCCTGCCGTCGTCGCTGGCTTATGACAATGTCCATGTGATCAAGGAGTCAGTCAAGAGTCAGAAAGAGATCCCCGTAATAAACGTCACGCCGTTTGCGGAAACAGAGTGGCGAGATATATGCCCACGTCCGTTAATACAGTACCTGCGACAGCGCCATCTGGCGGACCATCTACTGCAGAGGAAGAGTGACCAGATCAACCATGCTGGGATCACATCGCGACAATGCACACTTCAGCCGTGCTAAGTGGAGGAAAAGGGTCTTGCTTCCGTGCTGGGCCATTCAGGTTGGCTTACTATTGGGGATGATGGGACTTTTTTCGTACCGACTATCGATCACATCGAAATCATGGCAGGAAGAGGACGAGAAGGGCAATGCCCCCGTCGTAGAGTTCGTGTAAGCAAAGTCCCGACACCCCCACTACCATTAGAGTGGACGTCTAGCCAAGGATGGACAGAGCTAATGATATGATCAGATGGGAGGCTGTCAACGTCGTGTTCTCCTTCATTTCACTCATCATAACCTTCGTATCAGTAGCGAAGTTCTTTGCCGAGGTCCTCACACCGCTACCCCTGCTGTTTAGCAGCATCATGAGCATAACGCTCTCAGTTGCCATCCTAGGACTAGACATAACAGTCTACGTCCAGCACACCGACAAGCATTATTCAATAACAGGGCTCGCCATGGACTGTGTTCTCTTGTAAGTAGAAGTAGACTTCCAAGTAAACCAGAGGCTAGCACCCGTCGCAACCATTACCTGCCTCCCACCCATATACACGCTCAAGATCCTAAGAAACTAACACCGCGTCTCAGACTGTTCACTATAATTCCTCTGATATACTCCATAATCATCTACCGTCGCCTCCTGACCTACGATGCCTACCATCTCCCGGGTAACGTCAAGCCCTTCGGCTACGCCAGCGACGGCCCCAACCTCGAGTCCCGACCAGCTCCGTACCGCCGCAGCTCTTCCTACGACTTCTCCCAGCCTCCGGAGCCCTATGATCCCATCACGGGCACCGGCGGCACTACCGCGATAGCCTACTCAACCAATCCCCGATCGCGATCGCGATCCCGTTCCCGATCGCGGTCCAGATCCGGGACCGGCCGGTTCTCTCTGACCCTTCCCCGTCCTCCCAGCATCTCTATCACCCCGGACCCGACGCTAGCGTTCGAACCTACCCGGACTTCACTCGACCAGAGGCGGGCCAGCTACGACCACAAGCGGGACACCCAGTTCGACTCCTTCGTCGCGGCCCGGCGGTCCAGCCGCAGCAACTCGAACCCGTTCCGCGACGACACAGAGCCGGAGCAGCTCTTCGGGTCAGTTCCGGGCGAAGGCATGGGAGGCGAGGCAGGCAATCGGTGGAGCCAGGGCTCGGTCACGTCCGGGACGCCGCAGACGCGTTTGCGGGGAGACTCGCTGGCCCGGCACGCGAGCCTGGAGGCTAGTATCATATCCGGCGTCAGCAGGGGCAGCAGCAATGCCAGCACCGGCGCCAGCGTGAGCACCCTGGATACGACTTCGACCGGCGGGGGGAGCGATGTCACGCTAACCCCCGGCGGCGGCTCGGATAGTGTGGTTGGGGTTGGACCGGCGCATAGTCTAGTTAGTGTGCCGGAGGAGGCTCACGAGGATGTCGAGACAACGCACGACGTCCGGGAGGCGTTACTCGGAGGGAGGAGGAGCGGGTCGGCGGCGACTAGTAGTAGGAGTAGTCGGAGTAGTAACCATAGGGGGCTGGAGAGGGTGGAGGGCTTGGAGGAGATTGAGCTGGGAGGGATGGGGACGAAGAAGAGGAGGAGGGAATCTTAGGGAGGGAGATGAATGTGCCAATATGTATGTGAAGGAGGACGGGAGGATGAACAATGTTATGATGCTTATGATACCCCCGGACCTGAGATGGAAAATCTTAGGAAGTTACGAATTAACAAGGAATATTGATTGTATTGCACCGATTTATGAGTGGTTCATGGGGATAACCGTCATGACATTACCGATACCTAAAGTTAATAAAATAGTTGTAGGTTTAATGTCGAAATTTTCCCAAAAGCTTAAAATAGGGAGGGAGTTCCATAACTGTTTTGCATATAGAAATGGGGTAACATAGCATAGCAGGGGAGATTAGCAGGACAGCTCCTCGCAAGCATCAAATAGAGGATTGATTTCTGCGTGTAAATTGATTCACTTAGCCTGAGAGGCGCATCTCCCTCCCCAGAACCTTTTATATTTATCTCTCCTCGTTGTATGAAGTTCTTCGGAAATGTTTCCAGTTTGTCTTGGGGTGATTGTTGGCAATCGTTTCAGAAAATATCGGGAACCTGAGCAAATGTGTCAACTTCGACCAACATCCCAAGAGAATTCATGGCAGTCGATACATATCTCATGAGTCAGGTGAATCAGAAAGTAGACGACGGTGACCAATTATCACCTACACAGTTATTTCTTTGCGTAGTGCGATCATCGACTGTGCATGGGTTGAGTAACAGTTGAGGGATAGGAGAAAGCATGGTGCCATATGAGACAGCTCACTGAAGGCTGGGAGTGATTAAGTGATTGTTGAGTCGCAGTAGAGTCATTTGGACTACACGAAATTCAATCGTGAAGACCATTCTCTTTTGCCAACCGACGCCCTGTATTTGGACCCCCTGACAGACTCAGATTCAGTTAGATTGCACCTATGACATTTTGTTCCCCCCTGACTAAACCCTCACGGCCCAACCCAAAGCCCTGTGTCGAACAATCAGGCCTATTCCCCCGCTCTCGTCATAACTGAGCATAACAGTGATGATCCATGAGTACACTTCATCTGATCCATAGTCTCACGACCTCTGGATTGCCAACACGCTTCCCGAACTACTCATCCTCCCCTGACTAATCCTCCCCCTTTTCCACGTCCCGCATATTCCGGCTCATAACTGCCGATCGGGCTTCCCATCGGTATCTCCATCTCATCATCCCACGGATTCGACCTGAGAGGCGAGACCGGGATCATCGAAGGCGTGACCGGGCCCAGCCCCCCGAAGCTCAGCCTGGCGTTCGAGCCCCCCCGGTGCTCCGGCTATTCACGCGCAGATGTGACGACGCCCAGCTTCGCCTTCTCGCGCAGCAAGCAGCACGTTCCAAACCCTACCGGACCCCGGCGTCATCCCACAACCCCCTCCTTCCCCTCCCCCCTGCTCTTCTCACTGACGCTCACGCCACCCCCTCCACCTCCACCACCACTACCCGAGGCGGCGGCGAGGCGAGACCGCTGCCGCTGGGCGCGGCTAACGGCGATGGTGATCTCGATCACGGACCACAGGTTTGACCTGGATGGCGCGTCGCGGAACGGGTTCGGCCGCGAGCGTGTGTGTACTGGGAGATTGGTGTGTGCTGCAGGCGGACGACGGAGGCGACACAGCGGCGCCCGAAGATGAGGAGAGGAAGAGGCGCGCGAGAAGCTTCTCGCGCCGCGGGCGCTGGATCGCGGATAAATAAGGTGCGCATGGGGAGCAGGATGATCTATATGTCGGTTCTGATGTTGAAGCCGGACGTCGCTGGGTTTAAGGGAGGGGAGGGGAGGGAGGGGGGGGTTGGTTGGTGGTTGGAGAGAGGGGGAAGAAGAGAGGGGGAGGAAGAGCGAGGGAGGTAAGGTACAAGAGAAGAATGCCATAGTGTTGATGCGAGAGCCTTGCTGGTCCCATATCTTCGAGAGCGGTCGACATTGCAGCAGTGTGACCACGATGGATATGACGAAGAACACGGTGTGTAGAGCGATCGTGCCGATACACAACCTCCGGAAGGCGTCGGATACGGCGAGGCGCAGGTAGGTGAAGAGGATGGAGGTCTTTATGCAGGTGACGATGGTGTAGTACAGGGCTTGTATGGCCAAGATGGCCTTGAGGATGGTGCGCATGTCGTCGGGGGTCAGAAGCGCCATGGGGAAGCCTACGTGCGCGGTCTTGGCGAAGACGATGCACATGTCGTAGCCGATTGTGAGGATCTAGGAGGTAAGCGTCTAGTTGGAAGGATTGCTGAGAGAGGAGGTTGTTCTGTAGCATATCAAAGCCATGACGATCATGTAGTCATCGAGCCCTGGGTTGAAAAGAAGCACGAAACGGCTGAGACAGCGCAGTATCACGGAGATAGCTATGGCAGGCGTATCAGATTCTGATAGAGACGGATATGTAGCCATTCGGCAGAAGGAATGGACACATGACTTACCGGCCACCGCTGTCATAAGAATTGCAGTGATCACGAGTGTGTCTTGCCTCTGCTGGTCTACGGCGTCGAAGTTGGGTTTTGCCATCATCTCATGAATGTCTGATGTCGTTCCTAAAAGAACAATTTGATATATCTATTGTTGGCGATACGGCCTGGAAATTTCAATACGAACCTTCATCGAAGCCTTGGTAGGGAAATAGGGGAAGTGAAATTTCAGCGAAGGAACTGACCCCTTTTCATGTCGATTGTCAAGCCATCAACCGGCACGAAGGAAGCCTCTCACGTCACAGTCATGAAGCTCAGAGGCAACATCACATCGTACATAGACCGGTCCACACCGACGCGCCACGGGCCAGACATCACGACGCCAATCCGCTACACGCTCGGGCCCTGGGTTCTGCGGGTGTCCAGATTTTCGGACAGCTCGGTGAGGGCATGAACGGGTGTTCGCAGCAACCTGGCCATGCAACCCGAATGTGGGGTGCAAGATGATTGGCAGGCCCGAGGAGAAGCTTGAAAGATGTGACCAGTCACGACGACAGTTCAGAATATATGGCTGAGTGGTATTCATTGCCAACCAGAAAGCAGCATAATTCCTTAAGGGTCCCCCCCCCTCTCCCCTTCCGCAGTCAGATAAATTTCCCGTTTAACAGCCGCTGCATGCATTGACAGTCACCTTTTGCCCCATCCAATCCCCTCCGTACTTCAAGGAAACGCCGTACTCCAAAGTTAAGGCACCAATAATGGGTTGGGTATCAGTGAAATAAGATGAATGAGTTATGCCGTCAGGTCGTGTAGAGAGCAGTCTTGCTGCGGATGAAAGAAAGGGGCGAAATTGGATGTACAGAGTACCGAAGGCAGGTGGTCTATGTAACCCCTGAAACAATGGGGGTGAGTCGAGCAAGCGGCACTTTGACATCCTACTCTATGAGAGAGCACTCTCATCAAGCCCATCATGTCAAGGGGTGGCTGACCTGTATTCTTACGAGACTACAGCCAATTGACTGCTTCAAGTACCGTAGGTAGTGGACCAATGGTGGCAAGATAGTCATCGGGCCTGACAAGAGCGTATCCTGCCTGCTTGAAGCCATATTGCTCGTGTAGCGACCCATCCGAGTCCACGAAGCCGGTCTCCCCAGCGTGGTCCCCGTTAAACAGGGTATGCACTTTGACCGCCGTTCGGCCCCTATTTTCGAGGAACCTGGACTCGGCTCGGAGCAGATCACCCTCGCTGGCAGCCGAGGGCCCGACACCAGAGAACAGGACAAGGTGGTGGCAGTCGGGACTGAAGAGCTCGTGCAACCACTTCGTCTCACCCCCAGGCCCTTTAATTCTGCCATCAGGAGCCCGGTCGCCTCCCCGTCGCGGCCCATCGTACCCGGCCGCGGTGGCGACGATACCGCTATTGCGGTAGCGGATCCGCAGCTCGGAGATGGTTTCGAAATACTTATTGGCGACCCCGGGGAGATAAGAGAGGACCAGAGGCACCACCCAGGGCATGACCAGGTTACGGAAGAAGATGAACACCGGGTTCGTCGAGGCGACGGTCGTGAAGGTCCTGTCCGACGTCCGGAGCAGGCGCGCGCCCACCTTGTGCCTCTCCTCGTCGTAGCTGTCGAGGAAGGAGTCCGGCTTCTCGCCCCGGAGCACCGCCGCCAGCTTCCACCCCAGATTCACCGAGTCCTGGATCCCCGTGTTCATGCCCTGCCCGTCCGCGGGCGAGTGGATGTGCGCCGCGTCCCCGGCGAGGAAGAGCCGGCCCGCCCGGTAGCCGTTCACCTGCCGGTGGTGCACGTGGAAGCGCGTGATCCAGGCCGGGTCGTGCAATGTCGCCGGGCCGGGGAATACCTGTCGCATGAAGTCCTCGAAGTCCTCGAGTTTCGGCTTTTCGTTCTCGTCGTCGTCGTCGGTCGCCTTGTCGCCGCCGGACGGTGGCCGCGAGACCACGAGGCGCACCATCCCGCCCTTGAGCGGCAGCATGACCATGACAGTCGAGATGGTCGCGATCTGCCGGCCGTTGACGCAGATCATGGCGGCTTCGGCCGTCGTGCCCGAAGCGACTAGGCTGCGCGCGTCACCGTGGCGGTGGAGGAGCTCGAGCGAACGAGGCTGGACGGCGAGAGCGCGGCTGTAGGGCGATCTCTCGGCGTCCTTGTTGATGATGCGGTAAGAGATACCTTGGGCGGCTAGTTCCAGGGCCAGGGCCATGCCGGTCGGACCGCCGCCCACGATGAGAACGTCGACTTCTTGCATTGGTGGAGCTCTGAGTTGATAGGGTTCAGGTAGAGTACAATGCGATTGGTCAATGATATGAATTGTGGTGAGAATGCTTCATCAGAATATCTTCAGACGATATGAGCGACGCCCCGCTTCATTTATATGTGACGGTGGAGGATCTACCTGGGCCTCGCGTCAGTACAATCTTAGACCGCGTCGTCGCGGTTAACGGTTGACCCGAGCGGGCGAGGTAGATAAATAAGCAAAAGAGCGGCGGCGTTGTTGCACGACGCTTGTGTAACACCCCCCTTTTCTTCAACTGCTCAATCAGGGGATGCATACGGCGTACGCGAGAGGCCATTACGAGGCAGAGCTATTCCATTCCAAGTTTAGAGGGGATCTCCATGAGTCAGTCATGCTCGCGATTGGCCAAGCGAAAGCGATCCCGCGAAGCTGAAAACGCTTCTGGTGGTCATCCGACCGCGTCTTCCGGTCCGTTCCGCAACGAAGCCATGCCGCCCGGTTCACGAGAATCGACCGGGGTTTAACAGAATCGGGCGAGCAATGAGGGTTTCCGTCAAAAATTCATATCTATACTTGATGACTGCCAATAAAATAGGTTGTGTGTTATTACTCCATGCTGGGAATCGCCTTTGACAAAGCTGTTCTTGATAATCTCCCTTGTTCTTGATGATGGTCTTGCGCAATTGTAGTGCGCAAGGGAATCTCTCCCTCGTTCTTACAATGGCCGACGTCCCAATTTACCAATAAGCACAGCTTTCAAATTCTCATGCCTTGCTCAGTATGGTTTATACGAGGAATTGGTGGACGGCTTTGTGTAACCAATGATGCATCAGACACGATCCTGGCTAGTCCAAGGGCAAACGTCGTGCAAGAAGGGTTGCGCATCCTCTCCCTTCCTCAAGCATCTCTCAATATGGCTCTTCGTGGACAAGACCGCCATCCAAATTACATAGAATGATGTTCCAGTATCAGAACCTGTCAAACTCTCCAAAGCGAAGACGGTGTGATCTCAAATGATGAGTCATAATGGTATGAGTTTGCCCAGGGATAAAAGGGTCTATTAATGTTATTAATAAGTTAATATCATCCTATTAGTCTTTCAATGCTAATATAACTACCGATGAGTATAATCTCTACATTGTGTTTTTTTATATAAACCTTTCCTCGAGAGAGAACTCTCCCTTAGATCTACTTACATCGAGAGGAAGCGAGCGATAGTTTAACAGGAATGAAAACACACCTCAAGCGCAAACCGCAACCAGGCCACGAGACTGCACGAGTTTCAGATAACAACGGGAATTGCGAAGACTTCCGACGTCGAAAAAAGACAGCAACGATGTCCCCGAGAAATGTGATGAGGCGTCAGGACACTAGATCCATGCGCGTGAGTAATGAAACGAGTGACCCCGCTACTAGATTCATGTCCTCCGGAAAGTCGATGAGGAACCGCCCGAATACTAGAGTCGTAGCCATATGACATTGCTGCCAGAATGGATGCGGTGCAGATCAATATTTGTGGAATCCCTCTTGTCCAAGATGTCGACACACTTTCTGTGACATGTGTAGGATATGGTATCATAACATCGCCCCTCGTTAGATCAAGGGGAGAAACTGGATTAAGTGGTGATTTAACCGGTTATGTCTGGTTGGAAGCACGTCTGGTGATGTTGGGTTAAAAAGAGATGGAATTCTTCTTGGCTGTGAGGAGCTGGTACCTATCAAATGGTGAGTTCTAATGGCTAGGTGAAACGAACTCAACCTTGGTGAGCAAGGTCTGGCACGAGATTTCAAGCACTCCTCATTTTTTTCTAGCAAAACCACCTCAAGAATATACCTGACTTTGAATCATGTGAGTCCTTGAGAGACACTGCCAGCGAGCCTTTACCCGTTTTTTCCCCATCGGATTGTCGTAGAAAGCGGCCATATCTCTTTTGTTCTATACATCGCGAGACGTGATTCGAGCCTAGATCCCAAGCTGCCTCCAGGGGGTTTACCATCACGACCAAGATGAATCATCGCTCGTTGCCATATGACTGGTCGCATGCCTGACGACCTAGTTCTCAGAGCTTTTATCGTGTAATTAAGAGCAAGCGATCCAGTACGACACTGCAAGATGCCAGATGGCGACTCAAACTCACGGCAGAGCCAGAATCACCGGAAACGGATCTGTGTAACTCTGATGCGGTTCGCAATAAAATCGATAGGTTATTTGTGACTGCGCTGGTCTGAGAACGCAGTCCATCTATCCTGCGCATGCTGATATGGGTTTAAGACATGTCTTCAGCCGGAGAGCTGTACATGTCACTATGCAATACTATGAGGCTTTTGCTCAGTATACTGTCTGAAAATTATTCTATGCTCAGACCGGAGCGACGCGTCACTACGGCTTTTGGGATTTTGGCAAGTTGCATATATCTATTTCAGGCGCAAGTGAGCGTCGTGAGAGGCGGGCTATCGTTACCAACCCCCCTCCGGCGCAAACTTACATGGGGTGCCCAAACTCGCACGTATTAGCTCATATACAGGTCGCTCACTCCTCATCCATCCAGCAGGGTTACGCGGTCCCGCTCTCAGCATCTCCTCTCGTCTTTGTTTGTTTGCTCTTGGTAGAGATCCATTTACAACCGAGGATCAACACAAAGGAGATTACCGGCGAGAAAGCCGGAATGTACTTAGGTCCGGCCATCAGTTCAAGTCCGTGGAAGTGTAGTAAGATACAATTAGAGCAAGAGGGAAGAAAAATAACTTACGAAAACCTCGGTGATGGATCTGCTGTATTGGTGTATTACAGATGACAGTTCCGTACTGCTTACCACCGAGGCGACATTGGTTGCCCCTGCGGAGATTAGCCGGTCGACGACCTCATCCGATACAACACCTTCGAGATTCACTTTCAGTCGAGACTGGAATACTGCCTGACCAACTGCGTTGAAGATGGCACAACTGGTGGATATAACGGCCAGCAAGGTGGAAGCCCCGATGGGGACCAAATCTTGGGGCAGTGAAGACTGCATCCCCAGGTGTGACTGAACACGATAGTCAGCATCGACAGGGCAGACCGGGATTGGGGGTAATGGTCTGTCATGACTTACTAGGTTAGTTGCCAGACTGTATCCAATCCCGCCGAAGATCTGGTAGCCTATCCACTTGGCATCTGATATCTGGGGATAGAGCGTGCTGAGTAGACCGCCACCAATACACACGAAGGCCTCGGCCAAGAGGATGAACGGGTTCCACCAGCCGACTTGCATGACGATGGCGGAGCCGATGAAGGCAGCTAGGACGTCCGAGATGACCGTGGGGAAGTAATCGATGCCGCTCTGGGTCGGCGAGACGCCGAGGACGGCTTGGAACCAGATCGGCAACCAGTATATGACGACCTGGAAGCTTCCGTTCATCCAAAACGCCGCCACGCACAGGAGCGCCGGGTTCCGGTTGACGCGGAAGAGGCGCGGGGGTATGAGAGCCGCGTCCCCACGGCGGAGCTGCCACCAGACGAAAAGGGCCATGGCGACGACGCAGCCAACGATCAGCCCGATGATGGTGGATGATGACCAAGCGTACGTTATCCCTCCCCACTGGAGCGCGAACAGGAGCATGGTGATCGAGCCGGCGAAGAGAACGAACCCAATGCCGTCAAGGCCGTCCAGCTTGTCTTTCAGGGGCACGTTCTCGGTTGGTGCCGGCTTGAGATGGACCAGCAGAAAGAAGACAATAATGGCGCTGGCACCCCCGATTGGCAGCTACACATAGTTAGTTGGTCAGCCTAAAAGCCGCCATGGTATGAGCAATGAGAAGCGCTGGGGAGGGAGTCGATGGAATCAAATTACATTTATGTAGAAGCACCATCTCCACGTCACGTTCTGCGTGAAGGCGCCCCCGATGACCGGCCCCACGATGCTCGCGACCGCGAAAGTCGAGCCGATGAGACCGTTGTAGATGGCGCGCTTGTGCAGCGGTATGATGTACGTAGGGATCGCGAATCCTCCGGCGAAGACGCCGGAGGCGCCCAGTCCGGCGATGGCGCGCCCTGCGATCAGCACGTGGGACGACGGCGACAACGCGCACACCAGACTGCCGACCTCGAAGATGAGCAGGCCGATGAGGTAGGTGATCTTCTTGGGGAACAGCGTGTAGAACTTGCCCGCAAGGGGCTGGCTTGCGCATCTGTGATCAATAGTTCAGCGAAAACCCCTTTTGTCTCGCGGATGAAGAGGGATGAGGATGAGGATGCGGAAAAAAGGAGTGAGTGGGTGGGGGGGTACTTACAGGGCTAACATGAAGCTAGCAGCATACCAACCGACATCTTGGATCGAGTTGAAGTCGGTTGTTATCACAGGCACGGCGGTGGCGATGACGTTGAAGTCCTGGTGTTGTATCTATGAGTATCTTGGTGGGTCGCAGACCACAGGCCGGGAGCCAGTAAGCAAGATCAGAGTTGTGACTTACGAGGCCGACTAAAAACGTGCAGAGACAGAGGGCAGTGTGGATGAGGATGAGGCGAAGGCCCTGGATCTCGTTCTCGGGATCGATATCCTGACTGATGTCGTTCTCATCGACTGCGGTCACATCTGAGGCGCCCGGCTTCTCGGGATGCGCCGTCTTGGTGTCTCCGGTGGCCGAGATAGCCTCGGTACTGTCTTGGCTCATGTCTAGCGGAGGAGCCCTTATAACGGTGTCGAACGAATGACTGTGATCGAAAGGGTGGATAAGGGCAAGGTGATTAATAACAGTAAGTCAACGACGGCTAGATGAGAAGCAAAAAAAGAGAAGGAATACAGTATTAAGCACAGGCAGAGGCGAAAGGAAATTCAGAAGGTGAAAAGGCATGGGACGCAACATCGATATTGATAATTACTGGACGGCATCCTACGGAATGTTCGGCGGCGCGGTTGGTAGCATTTCATATTGGTCGCACTCCTTACAGGGTCAGAAATGAGATTCGGTAGTCCAGTCTCACCCCTTGCTTTGCCGTCCGGCTGCTCTCATTGCCTTATTAATCCTTCGGGCAGGTCGAGAGATTCCATTCTCATCTCCCGGCTTACGTGGGACCGAGTCTGTGTCGCAATTCGCCCAATTCATTACGATATGCATATTATCTATGGGTCAGATCCGTGCTGCTGGTACGAGTGGGTGGAGTGTTACATGGCGAGCGCTGCGGCGTCGCTTACTTTACTTCACTTCACTTCATAAGTACATGATTCCCCTTACGTGACTGCGCCGCCAATACTCACTCCGTATATCCATTTTCTCCCATTCTTATCACTTATGATGTGATTGCCAAGCGATCATCGAATCCCCAAGGAGCACTCCGAACTCGAATGGAGAGTTGGGATAATGGTGTCTAGGGCGCAAACTGATACGAGGAAAACAAGGGCGTCATTAAGACTTGACCTATCGGGTTATGATATATTAGTGAAGGTGGGTGGAGGAGGTGTGCGGCGTTGAATTATCTGTTAGCTGGACCAGAAGAACGCAGGAATCCTGCTATATTCCTCACCGGATTTTCCCCATACCCGAGAGCAAGCATCCTCGTACCGGCGGCCCACCATTTACCGGCCGCGGCCATACCGATCCAGTCGACGATGTGAATTCGGCATAATAAGCTGACCAGCTCATCCGTCTGGAGGAACACCCGCCTCTGGACTTCGGACTTCGCAAGCTACAAGCCTCACACGCTCTGGTCCGACATGGTACTTTTTTGTTTACCCGGCCGAGTGGACGTTGGTGGGGACCACGCTGACGCAGATGGTAGAGCTCTTCTTCTTCCCCGCGGTACTGGGGGCATTCGCCCACAACCCCGATCAGCTGCACGCAAGCGGCGGTGCGGATCGCGCCTCGCTACTTGGTACAATTGAGGCCTCAACTCGGTGAGCTACCTCAACGCCGGGTAGAACGTGGTCGCCATCATCGCCGTCCCCTGCTTGGCTACGGGCCCGTTTGTCTCATCCGGTGGAAGGGCCGGCGCAACCAGCCGAAGCCAGAGCCCGGGACACGCCTCATACCCCACGTCATCCTCCTCAGCGTCGGCGCCTGGGCCCTGATCCTCTACTGCATTGCCGTCGATCACTCAGACAAGCTCCTCCCACTGGGGCACGCCCTGCTTCGCCATCCCCGCCGGCTTCTTTAACCTCGTTCCTTTCCGTCAGGTGTCATCGATGTGCACTCCGCTCATTCCCATCGAAGAGGACGGATCAACGACCTGATGCTGTACCTGCGCCTGAGAGAAAAACCTTTTCCCAGGACGATCTTGGATAGCAGCATCGCTCTTCCGCTTGAGAAAGCCAACATCCCGTTCGTGCTCCTTCAAAACTGTAGCGATGGCATCCTTCAGCGTCGGCAGGAGCGTTTGCTTGGCGTAGTTGTTGAGAATATTGTGGACGAACGTGCATGCTTCGTCCCTCGTGTAGTAGAACTTGGGTTGGTGGTAGAGGTCATCGTAAGTAAACACCAGTCCGGTCCTATCGCCGTTGACGATTTCGCGGGCCCGGTGCACGCGCACGATGAGCTTTTCGGCATTGATGGCCATCGAGAAGAGTCGGACGTCGGTAAAGAACTTGGTATCCTGCTTGGCCCGATTCATCCACGCGTAGATGTTAAAGAGAGCTTGGCTGGCACTGTGCATGTTTGCCAGGACGGCTGGCTCGATGTTATCGAACCCTCTCTTTGCCTCGACAAAGATGAAGGGGAAGCATCGCTCCAGATAACCATCTGGATTTATACAGGACTGGAGTTCTTTCGGGATAGACGCCGACCTGGATACTGGGTCCGTCCCGACCAATTCATCATATCTGAAGAATATGGCCAGGTCTGGTTTAGGACCTGTGACCATGTCGCCCGGACCGTTGGTCGATGGTAGCGGATATGTCCCCTGAAGTGACCATTGTCCTTCGCAGTTAAAGTCGAACGTCTCCTTCAAGTGGCTGCGGTCGATTATGGACATCATGACCGTCCGCTGAAAGACGGCCTCATTAGAGGGGTCCTTGCAGTGCTCGAGGTCGCGGTTAAAGTCCTGATTGGTGATGGTCGCCAAACGCGCGGTCGCCTTCCAATTATTTATCTCGTCGCAGAGCGTTTCGATCGCATCGTAACTATTCTCACATCCTCTAGCTTTCTTAGCCTTTGCCAAAAAGTCCCTAAGACTACTTTGCAACTTGGTGGTGCTGTTGAATGGGATTTCCATTGGTTCCTCAACCAGGTACTTCCTGAACCGGGTGGTCCAGTCGTCCGCATATGGTTTGCCGATCTCAACCCGACGTGTCCGCAGGGCTTCTCGATTCACCTTCTTTCTAGCGTTTCCAAGTGGTTTAACGGTGTTTTCCGAAGTAGCGGTAGTGAGCGAGTTGAGCGACAGCACGCTCGGTGGCGCCATACAGTCGTTATCGAATGCTTCAGCGCTTTCGGTGTCTCTTCGTCTCACTTGCTCCAGCCAAGAGGTAAGCCTCTGCGAACGGCTTAGTGAATACTACTATCAGCATAACTAAAAGAACGTACCGAGTGGGCTTCGGCCTTTCGATTGGTTTGCGCTGGCTTTGATTGCACGGTACCTTCCTTATCACGTCTATTCGTTCTGTTCTTGGGTGCAGTCTGCTTGCTCGCTGCCGGCTCCGGAGCCTTGGCTGACTTGAGTTTACGAATCCTCTCACTCCTGCGGGGTTCCACTGTCGGAGTCTGGTTAATCTACCCTGTGTCAGCTTTTTCTTTTCGGTCGGATGTGCTGCCTCGTTACCTGCAGAGAGTTCTTGCTCGTCCTACGGTCTGAAGTCAACGTCTGTCGACCCTCTACATGAGAAGTCGCGACCTTCTTGTTGGGAGGCATCAAAGTGAATGTGAGATAAGAAGTGTTGGTTGGTACATCCATTTCACGCGCTGTCTATGGTTAGCTATATTTAACCGCCGTACATGTTATCTACGGCGCTCTAGGTTGGACACTGTTGCAAAATCCATGTTCGAGCCAATGCCTGACGCTAGGAAGGTCTTGTTGGGTTTTTAAAAATTTTTGGGTTTCGTTTTCTTGGTGGTGGTCCGTCCGGAAGAGGCTAGCTTGTTCGCCAGAAGGGGTTAGAATTTTGGCTGGATTAGGACTAGCATTTTTACTGGATTAGGTTAGGTCCGGGGAGGGATAACGTAAGTCCTTTAATATCGTTTTGCCCCCCACCCCCCCCTAGGTTTAAAAGGGGGGGGGAGGGGGGGCGATAATTTAAAATAATTATTTAAAAATTAATTAAAAATAATATTTATAAAAGTTTTTAATTAAATATAATTTATAATGATTATTATTTAATATATATTAAAATAATTTATTAATTAATAATATATAAATTAAATAAATATTTTTAATTTTTTTAATAAATTTTATATTTAAATTAAAATATAAAATTATTTATAATAAATTATTAAATAATTTTAAAATATTAAAATAAAGATATATATTTAAATAATTTAAAATAATATATTATAATTAAAAATTATATTTAATATTTAAAAAATAAATATATTTTAAATAAATAATTAAAAATTATAAATATTAATATATAAATTTAATATAAATTAAATTAAATTAATTATATTAAATATATTTAATTTTTTATAAAGAAATATAAAATTTTTATATATATAATAAATATTAAAATAAATTTATTATAAATTTATTTTAAAAAAAAAATTTATATTATTATTAAAATATATAAGAAAATTTATTATTAATTTTTTATGTTTTAATTATTAAAGTATTATAATTAAAATATATATTTTTTTAAAATATAAATATAAATTATTAATATAAAAAATATATAATAAATAAAATAAATTATAATTATAATAAAAAAAAGTTTTATATAAAAATAAAAATATTATTATTAAATTTAATAATTTTTAAAATTTTAAACGTTTATAAAAATAAATATAATATTTAATAAATTAAATAATAATTAAAAATTTTAAAAATATTAATTATTATTATAATTAATATTATTTTATTAAAAAAAGTTTTTTTAAATTTTTCATAATATTTTATTTAATTTATTATAATAATATTAATAATAAATAATATATATATAAATATATAATATAAATAATAAATTATTAATATTAAACTTTTATTATTATTAAGGCTTACGCAAAAGCCTCGTTTTTTATTATTTTTTCTCGCTTTATTAAATTATTATTATTTTTATATAATATAAATTATAAAAAATAACTATCTATAATAAATAATAAATTATAATATTTATAAAAAAAATTATTTAAGTATAAAAAAATAATTATAAAGTTTATTTTAAATAATTATTTTTTATAATTTATATTAATATATATTTTAAGTTTATTTTAATTTAAAATTAAATAATATTTATAAATTTATTTTTAAATAATTTATAAAAATATATAACGTTATAAAAATATATAACGTTATAAAATATTAAATAAAAAATAAATTATATAAAGTTTTATATAAATTTAAAATTAAAGTTTTTTAAATTTTTAATTTTATATTAAATTTATATTATTTATTTTTATTTAATTTAATATTAAATAATTATATTTTTTAAAAGAAAATAATAAAAAAATAGCTATTATTATTTTTATAATTTTTTAATATAATTATATTAAAAATAATTTTATATTAATTAAAACTTTATTTGTAAAAGTTTAATATATTAAATAACATATAAAATATAATATAAAATCGATTATATAATAAAAAAATTAGTTAAAAAATTTAAAATCTTTTATAAAATAAAAAATAAAATAAAATAAATAAATTACGTTTAATTATTTATTATAATTAAATAAAAATATTTTTAAGTTATTAACTAATTAATTATAATTATAAAAATAATAAGTTTTTATTATATATTATAATTAATAAATATTATAAAATATTAGTTATATTTTAAATTTTAATTATTATAATAAAAGTTTTTATTTATATTAATTAAATTTTAATAAAATTTATAAAATAATTTTTAAAAATATATTAAAAATATAATAATTTATAATTTTTATTATAATTTTTATTAAAAAAAATTATATTTTTTATATTTTTTATTATAAAAACTTTAAATTAATAATAAATATAAAATATAAAAAAATAATTTAAAATATTATTAATTTTTATTAAAATATAAATATTTAATTTTTAAAATAATTAAGAATTTATTTTTTAAATAAATAAAATAATTATTATTTAATAAATAAATAATAAATTAAAAACGTGTTTTTTATTATAAAAAACTTTTAATTAAAAAAATATATTAAATAATTATTAATATTATTATTATAATATTTTATTAATTATAAATAAATAAAGTTAAATTTAATAAATATTATTATAAAAATTTTTATAAAAATAAATATAAATTAATAATATTTATTATAATAATTTTTATTATTTAATTTATAATATTATAATAATATTTTAAAATAAAATTAATAATAAAACTTTTTATAAATATTAAATTAATTAAATTTTTAATATTATAATTTTAATAGAAAATAAAATAAATAATTATTATAATAAATATTATTTAATAAATAACTTTTAAAAATTAGTTTTTTATTAATAATATATAATATTAAGCTTTTAAAAAACTTGATTTTATATTATTAATTTTTTTTATAATTTTAAATTATATAATAATATAATTATTCTAATTTTAAATATATAATTTTTCAAAAAAAAAATTCGAAGAATAATATAAATAATATTAAATTAATATTTATATAAAAATAATAAATATTAAATTAAAATTTAAAATTAAATTTATATTATATTAATTATTAAAAAGATTATTAACATAAATAATATAATTAATAATAATTAAAAATTTATTTTTATTAATTTTATAATATTTTAAATAAAAATTATAAAACTTTAATTTTTTAAAAAAGCTTTAATGATTTTTAAAAGTTTTTTATTTAATATTAATTATATAATAATTAATTTAAATAAAAAATATTATAAAATTTAATATATAATATAATAATAATTTTAAAACGTTTATATTTAATTATAATTTAATATTTTATATATAAAACTAATATTTATTATATAATTATTATATAATTAATTTTATAAATAATATATTAATTATATAATTAAAAATTATTTTATATTTATTTATTAGGAATTAAATATCTAATTTAATATATAAAAAACTTTAAAAATAAAAATAATATTTTATTAAATTTAATAATATTATTATTTTATATAAATAAATATTTTTAAAATATATTAAATAATATTATTATTATTAATTTATAATTTATATAAAAAACCATTTTTTTATAAATATTAAATAATATAATAAAAATATAAATTAATTTTATATTAAATATAAAAACTTATTAATTAATATTAATTAATAAATAATATTTAAAAATTTAATTAATTATAAATATAAAATAAATAAATGTAATAAAATATTTATATTTAAAGTATATAAAATAATAAAATAATATTTTTATATAAATTTTATTAATATTAATATTAAACTTTAATTAATAATAAATAAATAAATATATTTTATAAAATATTATTAAATAAAAAATTTATATTATTATTTTAAATTTAATAATATAATTTTTTAAAAATTTAAATTTAATTTGTTTAAAATAAATTTTTTTATATATATAAATTAATACTATTTTAAAAATTTATATTATAATTTTTTTAAAATAAAAAAATAAAAATATATTATTATTTAAATTATTATTATTAAATATTTTTTTATAATAAATAAATTTTTTATATAATTAATAATTATAAATATAAATTATATAATATAAAATTAGCTTTTTTTATTAAATAAATATAATTATTAAAATTATTATATTATTATTATTTAATAATAATAAAGCTTTTAATTTTAATAATAATAAAGCTTTTAATTTTAATAATAATATATAATTAATTTTTTTTAGCTTTTTTTTAATATATAAATAATTAATTTACGCTTATTTTTAATATAATTATATTAAAAAAGCTATAAAAGCTATAATAACGTTTTAATTATTAGATTTATTTTAAAAAAAAATATTATTATTTAAGTTTTAAATTAATAAAAAATATGTTAATAATTATTAAACTATTTATTTATATATTTATAAGCTATATAATAAATAATATATTTAATATTAAATTAAATTTTATTTAACGTAAAAATTTAAAGTGTTTTAAATATTTTAATTATTTATAAAATAAATATAATATAAATCGTTTAATTATAATTTAAAATAAATTTAAAATATATATTAATATTAAGCTTTTTTTGTTATTAAAATTTATATAAAGGCTATATTTTTTATCATTTTTTTTTATTTTATTAAATTATTATTATTATAATATAATATAGATTATAAAAGAAAATTATTTATAATATAATCATTTAATTTTATTTTAATTATTTTAATTATTTTAATTAATTATAATTTAAAAAATAAATTTAAATATTTAATTTTCAATTTGTAAAAACTTTTATAATTTAATATTTATAATTAAATAAATAATTTATTTAAAATTTAATTTATAAATATTAAAATTTTATATTTTATTATTATTATATTTAAATAATTTATTAAATATATATTAATATTAAATCTTTAATATTATAAAAACTTATTTAAAAGCTTTAATCATTTATAAAATCCTTATATTTTATATTAAATATTAATTATAAATTAATAATAATTTAATTTTTATTTAAATTTATATTAATCTTTTATAATTTATAATATATTATATATAATAAATTTAATTTATTTTATAATTTAAAATTTAAAAAACGTTTATATATATTTATATTTAATTTATTTATAATAATTATTTTTTAAATTTGAATATTTTATTAATTATTTATAAAAATTTATTTAGAAATAAATAATATATATATATATAATTATTAAATTCAATATTTTAATTTAAAATAAATTAATTTTTAAAGTTTTAATAAAATTAAATTATTTTTAAATTTAATATTAATATATTTTAAATAAATTATATATTTTTTATATTTTTTATATTTTTTATATTTTTATAATACTTATAATAATTATAATATTTTAATTAAAAAACTTAAAATATATATAAAAATAAGGTTTTTTATTTTTTATTATTAAATAATATAATAATATATAATTATAATTTTTATACTTATAATTTTTATAATAATAATTTTTATATAATAATTTTAATAAAAAAATTAAAAAAATATAATTTAATTATTTTATTTAAATATTATAAATATTATATATTATATTTATTAAATTAAAATTTTTAAAATATATATATAAATAAAATATTAAAAAATCCTTTAATTTTAATAATATTTATATATATATATATATACATAAATAAAAATATTATATTAAATTTTAATTTATATATAAAATTAATATTATATTATTAAAAACTTATTATAAATTTAAATGATTTTAAAAATTTATTTTATTAATCAAATTTTAAATTATATTTAAATATTTAATAATTAATATTTAGTTTTTCCTCGTTATTATTAATTAAAGTAATTATAAAAATAAAAATTTAAAAATAGAATTTAAAAACAAATTAAAAATATAATTATAAAAGTTTTATTTATAATTATAAAAGTTATAAAAAAAAGGGGGGGGGGGGGGGAAAGGTATTAAAAGGTATATTTTAAAAAGGTAGCTAAAAAAAAATCGTTAATAATAAACTTTTTATTATATAAAAAGCGTAACTTTTATATTTTTAATTAGCTAACTTTATAAATAAAAATAAAACCTTTATAATTAAAATAAAAAAGATATATTTAAATAGCTTTTTTTTATTTTTTTTTAACTATTAGCCTTTTTAAATAGCTATACTTTTTTATTAGCCATTTTAATAGCTATTATTTTTAATTATATTAGCTATATTAATTATATTAATTATATTAATTATATTAATTATATTAATTATATTAATTATATTAATTATATTAATTATATTAATTATATTAATTATATTAATTATATTAATTATATTAATTATATTAATTATATTAATTATATTAATTATATTAACCGCTATTAATTATATTAATAGCTATTATTCCCCCCCTTTTTTTTAACCCCCCCTTTTTTTATAATAGCTTTTTATAAATAGCATGCTATAAAATTAGCTTAATTATTTTTTTTATTAATAAAAATATTAAGAAAATAAAAGAGAAAAAGCTAAAAAATAAAAAAGCTAAGCTATATTTATAATAAAATAATTATAATATAAAGTGATTATAATTTAAAATAGCTATATAAATTATATAATATCTTTTTTTATCCTTTTTTAATTAATTAGCTTTTTAATTAAAAAAGCGTTTTAATATTATTTTTTTTATAAACGCTATTTATTAAAATAATTATTATATTTAAATATATAAAATTATCTTTTTAAAATATATTATATATAACTTTATTAAATAAATATATATTTAAAAAAATATATATACATTTAATTTAGCTTATTTTTTCTAGCCTACCCGTTATATACCCCTTTAAAAATGGATTTTATAATAATGTTTAATTTAAAGCCTTTTAATTATCGCACGTAAAAATAAAGCGTAAATTAAATATTATTATATAAATAAATAACTTATTTTAAATCAGGCTTTTTAAATAAATAAATTAAAAAAAACTTATATTATTAAATGCTTTTAAAAATATTTTATAACTTTTTTTATATATATAAAATTGTTTATAAAAGATGCGGATAAAGACGATTAAATAGTGGTTAAGGGTGATATATTTCTTGGAAATTCTAGTTGCCATGGAACGATTGGCGCCACATATCAGCCACAGGGTCCTGGATGCGACACCGACCAGTTTTATCGACCGGATAGCCAAATCCCCAGGTGTATCCCTCAACTGAGATTATATGCCAATGATCTATATCTAAAGGATTCATTCTATCGACCACTGCCTCGTGCGAACCCTTTTCAACGTGTTCGGAATCCATGAATCACATCGTTATGCTCGGAAGCTCCGTGAGCCACCCCTCGACATCTTCCTCCACCGTCTGCTGCTTCTTGCAGGCCGTGGCCTGGTCGGCGGTCTGCGTCTCCAGGACGCTGCACTGGTCGCCGGTGCACCGGGCGTCCAGCGCCCGCTGGAGCGCGTCGCCCTTCCAGCCGAACAGGTAGTCGCCGTGCCACCCGTAGCCCGTCTGGTCCCCCATGCTGTACATGAACGGCTGCGACCCGTCCTCGGGCCAGATGCTCGGGTCGTTGAAGGGCCGCGTGTCCCACATGACCTCGTACATCAGCTGCGGCAGCCGCACCGGGTGGCTCGCCGGGCACGCGCTCGTCATCTCGAAGCTCCCCGTCGACGGGTACGCCACGTGGCTGTTGTGGTCCGGGCTGTCGAGGTTCACGCCGTCCCAGCACGTCGGGAACGTGATCGTCGCGCGGATGCCCCCATCACATTCCTGGGGAGGGAGTGCGGCGGTATCCTGAAAAGGTTTGCACGCGTCAGCTCTCGGCCGTCTCCCTGAACGGGACCGCGAACGCTCTAGGCCCAGCTGGAATCTCGGCTACTTACCATGCCGCTCCCGTCTGCGCAAGGAGCACCGCCGAATGGCTCCTGTTCGACCGTCGTGTAACAGCGATGGCAGAGCTGTTTCGCCTGGCCTTGCGATTGACGCAGCATCGGGTCGCCGACGATCATGCGAAACCCGGGCTTGAACGCCGTGACGGTTGTCTTGCCGTCGTAGGGAGGTATGTAGTCTGAGTTAATGCGTTACGATTCTCGGGTTAGATAATCATTCGCTAGCTGCGCCTTCTACATCAGTCGCGAGGTGGGCTTCACATACTGGACATAGTCTATGTTAACACGGTCCGTACTGCGGGATGTTCTGAGAAAAAAAGGGGGCAAGCAAGGGGCGAAGCGGCATAGTACGTACCAGACTGTAACCCCTTCTTCTCCTTGTAGACCAAGATTCACCATCTGCTTGACCCTCTTGTAGGTGCCATTGCGGGCCTTGAAGTACAGATTCGCCGTCCAGTAGTTCGAGAAATCCTCGCTGAAAGAACATGTCGTGCAGGTCGATTCAGCGGAAGGATCGTAGTCTACCGGCGTCATCGTCGCATTGAATGAGTTCTGGAATGTGTCAGCTTAGTCGGCAGAATTCCTCTCCTCGGTGGGTGGACACCTACACCTCCGACGATCTGGTGGATGTGAGGCGATTGGATGAGACCAGGGGACACCAGAGGGTCGACTCTTTCCACGACGAGTCTGGAGCACTGGAACCTCATCATGGCTGCCGTAGCACAGCACTGCGCCGAGGCATATTGCGGAATTGCCCCGAGGGCGAGCACGAAAGATTTCCACTGCATCTTCGTATTGGCTGCGGTGACGCCTGCGATCTGCACAAGTAGCTGGGGAACCGGGCTATGGGTAGAGCGAGGATCACCAAAAACTGTCAGAAGAACGACGGGGGACAGGTCATATACCACAGAGCTCTGAGATTCTTTTGGCTGAATTTGGAGGACGTTGTACCTAGCAAGCACATGATAGGGCGAAAGGGGCTACGAGACCGGGTAAAGTTGGTGATCTTCTATCACCACACATTGGTTTGCCGGCAGAATTCCAACAGATTGCTTTTAATATGCACGACAGCCAGCGCGTATTATAAGAAAGGGATTTTATATGCCCCAACCACTATTTACTTCCCGGGACACTTCGGTTGGGCGCGAAAGATAGGGCAGATTTATTCATCTAGACTCAGTGATCGACATTCTTGCAGCACGATGCTATGTCGAAAGGAAGATTGGGTGGACCACAGATGGTCTCGCCGTCTCGATAAGACCATTCCGCAGTCTTCCTTTTGTCCACGAGAGCTAAGATTATTTTTTTTTAGTTGCGGAATTAACCAGGCGAGTATGATTGTTGGCAGAGTGTACTTGGCAGAGTGTACTATCCAGTCCTACTGCTCCGATGGACCGGCTCACTTACGGGACAGTCTTGCATAGTATGCTTTCCATCCCTCTTCACTCACCCCCCTTTGTCCAATGCTCTAAGAAAAGCCATTTTGCTAATTTTTGTAGGCAAGGTAACTTGCATGAGGCATGTATCATTGAGGTACGCCAAGGTACGCACGGTAGTAGGTACATAGAGCATATGCTGCGAAGCGTTTGAGCTCCGAGATCAGACTCCAAAGAGCGTATGACGATGATTTTAGTCGGAACTCATCAGAAAGATAGGTATTATACCGTTCGAAAATGTGTTGCTTCTCAGACGGCTTGGAAGAATGCTACCTAGTTACCCCGTGCTCATAAGGGGGGGGGGGGGGGGGGGTCTACTAAACACTTGTTCAGCTCTTATCAAGCGCGACACTGTTGCATACGTCTCCGAAGACCTCCATCATGTGATTGATGCGATCTCTCACCTCGATCGCCCTTGTCGCCATATCCCTCCCCAAAGGAAGCATCATCTCATCTTCGCGTCCTTCTCCGACTCCTTCTCCCATGATAACGTCGTACATGATCTGCACGGCTTTTAGGTGATCATTAGGTACTTTGTACTCGCCGCCCGTCAGAACTCTGGCTATTCGGTCTGTAAGAGTGCTCTCATAGTCGGGATCCAGGGCGATAGCAATTGGTGAAACCCTAGTCGTCATTCCCGTGTCAAATGTTCCCATCGACACCAGCAGGACCCGCACGTTGAAGTCCTTCATCTCCTTGTGGAGGGTCTTGGTAAGTCCTGCGAGTCATTAGATATCATATTCGCCCATCGACGTTGTTTGGGGCCTCTCACCGTCTAGAGCCGCCTTCGACGCGCCGTAGACCCCAAGGGTATTTATGGCCTCCATGCCGGACCCGCTACTGAGATTGACAATCACGCCGGATCTCCTTTTCCGCATTCGCGGCGCTGCTGCTCGCATCAACCGGTAGGGGCCGTAGAAGTTGGTCTCCATCAGCAACCTGACGTCGTCCTCAGAGAACGACTCCACGGGGGCAGAAGCCCCTATTCCAGCGCTGTTGATCAAGACGTCGATGGCTGTCCCTTGAGCTTCCAAGCCTTCAATGACCTTTCCGCAATTCTGGTCCACAGCGTCGAGCTGCACCCATTGGCCGCCTTTGCTTCGGATTTCATCCACGAGCTCAGGGGTTCGGTCCGGGTTTCGCGATGTGGCAATGACATTGTGACCCTTGGCTAGGGCCAGGCGGGTGAAGGCTAGGCCAAATCCGGACGAACATCCCGTGATAAGCCAAGTAGGGTATCTCTTGGGTACTTTGAGTGCGGTCATAGTTGACTCCATGACCTCGGGTTCATGCGTAACTTTGCAATTGATCGTACGCTCGGTCACCGATCGAATTCTCGTCCCACAAGAACAGTCTACGAAAGCGAGCACGTGTCGACTAGCTCGTAGGTAGTTGCTGTAACTATATATGTGGACGATAATGGTCCATGTATGTTATAATCGATGCTGAAACATGGAGATAATGGAGATTATGGCGGACAACAGTCTGTGTCATGCGGAGTTAAGCCACCGTTGATACACTCAACAAGGAATGTGCTGTAGTCTGACGATCAGTAGGCTATCAGCAGGGGTCGTATCACATGGCGACATTTCTGAAGACGCAGCAATTCTCCGATTCGATGCTTGCAGCGCCCCAGCCTCGAGTCATCTTCTGGAAGCACTATAGAAAGCTAGCATTTCCTGTTGTGCAAGGTGGCCAGATACTCTCGTCTTCATACAATCTACGCATAGGCTACACTTCGCGGAAATGTCGTGATAATCGGAGAAATCCTCACAAGCGTGCTTGGAGTGCCCAATTGGGAACGGCAACAGCATACATGCTTAGCGCGCTCCTTGACCTGTCAGCGTGGCATTCCCCATCGACCATCCATGTGTCGCCGCAATGTGCGGTTGTCACTCTTTTGTTGAATTGTGCGTCTGTTTTTGTAACAGACATTGTACGTAGAGCCTCAAGTCCAAGCTGCGTCTCTGGGCAAAACAGCCAGTATTACTTACGTTGGATTAGGCCTCTCATGTTGTACGAGTTACCAATCTAATGCCGTCCGATGCGGTCCAGGAGGTGGCCTCTAATGAGCGTGCCATCCTGTGCAACTTTAGAATATAGACGTCATGGGAAACAAGTATATCTCCAGTGGGAAGACTTACTAGAATGCCTTCCCAGCCAAACCACGTCAAGATCCACGCCACCGTCGTCAATCCCCCTCGCCAGATAACATGTTTGACCTTGGGACGAAGGAGTTCATCGACGACCTGCTTCGCATACTCGTGAACGTCCATGAAGGGGACCTTGGAGTGGTCGAACATCTTCAGCCCCTCGATGAAATCCCGGATCGGTGCGTATATGCTGTCATGGGGTAATACCGGCGCCCTAGCCCACAGACCCGTGTCGATGCTCCCCGTCTTCAACGTCACTACTCTGATCCCGAGAGGTGCGATTTCCGTCCTCATACTGGCACCAATCGCCTCGACAGCAGCCTTGGAGGCGTTGTACGTGCACATGAAGGGCGGCCGGAGGACCTCGTTGATGCTGCCCAGGTTGGCGACCACGGCATCCGTCGTCCCGTCCTGAGCAGCGGCGCGCAAGAGGGGAATGAAGGATCTGGTCACGGCGAATACGCCCAAGACGTTAACGTCAAAGACTTTTTGCGCGTCGTCGAGTGTCATGTCCGTGAAGGGCATGACGTGCAGTAGCCCCGCGTTGTTGATCAACATGTCGAGTCTCCCCTCCCTGCACTCCTTGCTGCCGGTCGCTTGCTTGATACGTTCCACTGCGCCATCGATTGAGGCCTGCGAAGTCACGTCCAGGGGTAGTGTCTCGATATCTAAGGCGGCCAAGTGACTCAGATCGACGCCGGGTAGTCCACTGGCGAAAACGCGGCATCCGCGAGTGTGGAATTCAGTTGCCAATGCCGCACCGATGCCGGAGGGGCCACAACCTGTGATCAAGATAGTTTTAGGCATTGTCCTGAGCGGAGAAAGTCATATCATTAAACAAAAAGGTTGATGTAGTACTTGTGCGGGTGTTGAGTGACGGGTCGGGTTTAAAGGGGTGGCTGGGCTGACGGACACACGCAGCTGATTTGTTAGCCTTCCCCACATGCTTCTTCACCTCCTTCAATCATCGTAAGCATCTGCGAAGGTTAACGTGGATTAATGATCCATCCACCTACTGGGGGGTAAGTGGGTGGAATCGAATTGGTCCCCACATTGACTATAGAAGCGGTAGCTGCTTCCGTGCTGGCAGCTAATATTGCACAGTTCGTTGCCATAGCTGGCAATGTGGTTCAAAAGACCTGGGAGCTAGCCATCAGCGAGAAGAGCCTTTTAGAAGAGAACGAACAGCTCGAAGTCATTGTCAATGACTTCAGTCTCGCTTTACCCGTTATTAGGAACGCGTCTGAAGCCGAGATCGATCCAAATGATGCGTCTCTCAGGCTACTTGCACAAAATGTCAAGAACATCTCGGAAGAAATCGCCGAGGCGCTTATCGAACGAGACTCAGTCGACGGTCAGCTTTCCCGTCGAAACAGCGTTGCCCGGCTCAGTAGGCACGCTGCCGCACTTGCTGCAGCCGTGTGCGAGGAGGTCTGTAATTGTAATGTCGGGTGTTTCCCATCAGTAAAAATTGCCTCAGGATTGTTTTTAAGCTAGGGAAAGAATGGAAAACATAGGGTAGAGAAGAAGAAGAAGAGTGAATATTGATGATTGCTCACCAATAATAAACTGCTTGATCTGAGCACTATTCTTGGTGCCACTGACCCCCGGCCAGCATTGACGTAAAAGTGGCTTGCGTATCCCGCCAGTGATAGTAGTCTCTTCATCCCTCCTGGTGTTTCTCACTTTTCTTGCGTACGGCCTTTATCCTGTCTTATATCCCTCTTTCTGCCCGAGATACGCGCCGACGTCTCACTGAGCGGGAATCTAGGATTCGCACGCCTCAGCTTCAACTTCAGGACGGACGACTACGAAGGCAGCGTCACGTGGCAGCGTCACGTGGCAGCTCATGGTGAAGCTGGATCAGGCTTGAACTAGCTGGAACTCACGGGTAACGTTAAGTCCATCTCGGCTTCTTGGTCAAATGTGAAGCGGCGCTTCTGCCCCCCTGCGTGCAAAGGAGGACTATATGCATGTGTGTTTAGGGGTGTCGGCTCGTGAGGATAGTTGAGGGTGATCAGTCTGAAGTGTCAACTCTCGGTTTGGAAGATGTACTATGTATCAGACAATTTTGCAGTCCTGTCAGATTACTCAGTCGCGGCTATTTTACCTTAAAGTTTCGTTGGGATCGGGAGTCTAGAAGACCTTCTTTTCATTAGAAGTGCCATCATATTATCTTCCAGATACCAGTGATGGAGTCGAAATCTCGCACCAGCTATGGTAGCCGAACACCTACGAGAAGGCTTCGGTTCCCAATCGATCTAAACATAACTAGAAAAAGCCCTGTAGGTCAAGCCCCGAAGAGACCAGACCAGCAGAACTGTTCATGTTCATAGGATGAATACTAGCAACCACTGCGACTTTTGCCTATGCTACAAGTATTGGTCAACGAAGTCCATTGTCAAGATCGACTGGGGCTGAAACCTTCCCGCGGTGTAGTTGGTCAGATATATCTTCCTGATTGTAAGCACCGAGATGTGAGTTAACCCCTAAAATGACGTGTTCGATTCCCATGCCTTGCAGGAACTAGCTTACCTACTTCTGGCCCCCACACATCGTCCTCACCATCATTCTCAATATATATATATATATATGTAGACAAGGGTCCGTAGTGAGTAAGCAGGGGTTTGTTTGCTCGCATCTGGCTTGGCTAGTGATGAAGACAGATTCTGAGCGGATCGGCCGCACCGACATGTCGGACCTGGGCTAGGACCTGGTAACCTCAATTATGTGGTAACATCACAAATACCCCGGACATCCTACTTCGCCATTGATATCATCTTCCGGATGCTATCCGGTAGCCTCTAGGGGGGGCAAGCTTGGCGGCTTCATGTATGTCTAGCTTGTATATGCCCCGACAAGAATCACTCTGCCTCAAGGCGCTCGTGCTGTTGTTCTTGGGCATGAATACAGTAAGGCCATCGAATTTGGCATAGAGCCAAATATTGTAAGTAGTAAGAGCATCTGCCGCAGACGCCACGGGATAGTGATGTGACGTCACGCGCCACTCCGGTGCTCCGCTGCTCCGGGTAATTCGATCGGCCATTCTTGTATTCCCCAGCTTCATCATTTTTGGGGAAAAGAAATTTCGCATCTCAACTCATTGCCAATCTCAAATGACAGAGCCGATGAAAAGCACGAACAGAACCACCTAGAGCTTCATTGACGAAAATGGTTGCGATGGCGACGCAACAGGCAGTCAACTTTCCACCGTCAAAGAAGATCCATTTTGTCATAGTAGGTTCTGCACCAGCCCTGCTGCAATATATTTTCAGTCACTGACCGCCGGGTGATCAGGTTGGAGGATCGCTAGGAGGCCTGGCGACTGGCCTAGCGCTCAAGGCCCTGGGCCATGACACCACGATCCTTGAGAGAAACCCGGCGCCCCTGCTACAGGACCAGGGGGCCGGTATTGTTGCAGGAGGCGATACCTTGGCGTTCTTCAAGCGATACAACCGATGCGACAGGCCTCTGGCAGTTCACTCCGTTCGGAGGCAGTACCTCGATAAGGAGGGCAACATAGTACACAAGGAAGACATGCCTCAAAACATGACTTCTTGGGACTTGACGTACTATCTCATGCGTGCCAACTATGATGGTATTGAGAGCCCATATTGCAGCGTGCCAGAGCCAGCTCCCGGTCACGGCAAAGCAGTCCACTTCCACGATCGTCAGGTCACCGACTTCAAGGATGAGGGCGAGAGTGTTCGCGTGTTCTGGAAGAGCAGCAAGGGCGAGACAGGGGAAATATCCGCAGACATTCTGATCGGAGCGGACGGCCCCAGCTCCACGATCCGCCAAATCCTCGAACCCCAGGTCGAGCGGAAGTACGCCGGATACTGCGCCCTGCGCGGCACGATGAAGGAGAGCGAGGCGAGTGAGAAGACACGGGAGGCGTTCAGCCACCGCTTTACCTTCTTCCACTGCCCCGGCATCCAGATCCTGGCGTACCTGATCCCGGGCAAAGATGGCACCGTGGAGCCGGGAGAGCGTCTTATCAACTTCGTCTACTACGCAAACTTCCCCGAGGGCTCGGCCGAGTTGGAGGAGATCATGACGGACAAGAACGGACGGCGAAGACCGATCACTATGCCGCCGGGCATGACGGACCCTGACGCGTGGGAGAAGCAACGGGTGATCGCGCGCGAGCGCCTCCCGCCTCAGTTCGCCGAGATCGTCTGCGGCACCCAGAGGCCGTTCGTGCAGGCGGTCACGGACGTCATCAGTCCGCAGCACGAGTACATGGGCGGCAAAGTGGTGCTCATCGGGGACGCGCTGGCCGGATTCAGGCCGCATACGGTAGCTTCCACTTCGCAGGCCGCCTTCGATGCGATGATCTACGCCGATTACGTGGCGGGTAAGGTCTCGAGGGAGGAGTGGAAGAAGCAGACGTTGGGGTTTGCGAGATTCATACAGCAGCGTGGTGTGGATATGGGACAGCACAGTCAGTACGAGGATCTGCCCCTCGAGGTGCATATCCATGATCGGAACGTAGCGTCGACTCCTAGGCAGGACGAGGTGTATCCCGAGTGGGTGACGGCCGTGTGAATGCTTAGATGTGTGGGTCGCGCTGGATAGGTCAGGGGACACTCACTAGATATTTTCTATAAGATGATTAAACTCGACCCAAAGCTATACGCTTACGGCGTGTGAATGATGACATTTATCTGCACTCTGTGCACGGCTCCGCCACACAACTTTCGGCTGCCATATAATTAGAATACGACGTATCTGCCGCCAAGTCCAACCGTATCCCAACACAGAAGAAAACCTGAAGAATCGAGCGTTGGATGACATAAATGCGTAAATAAGCTCCTTCAATACCCTGTCGCTAATCTACCGCCTTTCTCAGCCCTCATAATACGGGCAGGGACACGGCGTATTGGCTACTGGAAGAAGGGGACTGCGGCTGAGTCCAGTTGATGTTCTCTTGACGACATCGCAGATGGTATCTCCTGAAGTTTTCGTATAAGAAAGCAGGCGTGACGCCCCGGACAGAACTTCATTTCGAGTATCACTGTCCATCGATATCATCCGCACGATGCCGTACAACAACTCAACCACGCCGAACGCTACGGACCCTGGCCTTTGCCTTACGCCCGAGTGCGTCTTTTGGTCTGGCCGAATACTTCGCAACCTCCATCCCCAGTATCAGCATATTGACCCATGTGTCGACTTCAACCAATGTATGCGTGCCCTTCTCTCAACCTCTAACTTAGCCCGTCCCTGTCCCACCTGGGAGTGCTCATTGCAGATGATCATGACTGAAATACTCAAGATGCCTGCGGCGGCTATCCGTTCCCTTCTCCGACCGACACGGAGGTGATCGTCAGCATGCAGCGCGAGAACACCGAGTATATGAGGAGGATCCTGAACAGTCCGTTCCCGGCTACCGAAGACGTAAGTCGTCCTCCAGTGTAGACTACTGCCGGCATATGCATCTAATACGACAGTGTCCCTAGTCTACGCCTGATGATGAGTACGTCTTCAATCTTATCGCCGGAGATTTCAACGCCTGCATGGACACGGCGGCTATCAATGCAAGTGCTCTGACCTTGGGTGGAATCCCCGAAATGATTGCTCAAGTGGACACACTCTTCCCCGTCCGCGAGACCGACTGGATGGCGAACAAGACCATCAGCGAAGATGACTACGGCAGCCTAGCTAATGTCGTTGCGTACATGGCCTCGATTGGTGTACCGGCCTTTGGTGACTGGTCAACGGTCGTTGATTCGCAGAACCCGGTAAGATATCGACCATGAATTGTCACGCCATGGTCCTGTCAACGCGTGACTGACTGCTGTAAAGGAGGATACTATTCCCGCATTCGCGCTCACGAGCCCCTTTCGGATTGATATGACCCTACCGCCGGCATTGAACTACACCGTCATGGCTACGTCGGAGACAGTCGAATCTATTACTAAACAGCTCCAGCTTGTATTATCCAGCCCGGCAGCTCAGAACGCAACCTCTCGAGTTTCCCGAGAGATACTTGATCTACTGAAGGCTTTCGCACTTATCGAGATGCAGACCATCACTGCGTCTCCTTTGGTAGGCACCCTATCTTGTTCCTTGTTCCCATTCACACCTCTACTGGTTCACGAGAGACTGAGATGATTCTCAGGCTTCTTGGGACACAACTAGCATCGCCGAAGCTTCCGCCGGAGCTCCAGCTTTGGTGTTGGACAAGGTCATCAAGCTTCTGGCACCGAACGGTTATAATGCCGATCGCATGGTGCTATCATACAAGGAGTTCTACCCGGCGGCGTCTGAGCTAGTGAGCGAATTGTCACCGGCCACCGTTCAGGCATTCTTGAAATACCGCGTCCTACAGACGTACAGTGCTTATCTCGACGGATCAGATGTAAGTCTCGCGGCAAGAAATGGCCACTGAGGGGGCCTTAGACGAGGAGGTAAGACTCCTTACTAACACTGGGCTTAACTACAGGGAGCCACAGGGGACAGATTTGCAGTGTGTTACGTTCATGCGGGCGCAAGCTTACCCTGGGCATATGGGAAGTTTTTCCTCGATGCGAAGTACAGCAGAGAAAAGCTCGAATCGGTCACGTCTATTGCCGAAGCGGATAGGGAGGCGTTTCTCAAGCGAGTTGATGCTGCAGACTGGCTGGACGAGGAGTCGCGAAAGCTGGTCAAGACCAAGATCAACGACCTAATAGCCAATATTGGCTATAACGGGGATGTAAGCATCAAAGCATCTCTCTTGCCACTTCGATCAGTCTCTGATTGTTTGCTCAAACCATACATAGGACCCGGATGCCTGGAACGCGACGAGTTTGAGGCAATGGTACGAGGGCGTCAACATTACCGACTCGTTTTTCTCGAACGCTCTGTCGATCCGGAAATGGGCTGCGGGAAAATCCTGGAGCAGCCTGCTCGAGCCGGTCAACCGACACCAGTGGCATTTTGCTAACGTCCAGCCGTGGATCGTCAATGCTCGAGCTGTGCGCGAGAAGGGGTTCATCATGGTGCCTGCAGGCGCCCAGCAGCAGGGCTGGTTCGATCTGAACGTACCTAAATACTGTATGCCCATCATTAAGTCACTCATCTCCTTCCCTTACCCTTTCCCATCCTTCATCATACCTGATGGGATCTGTAAATGGTCATTAGCTCTCTGAAGTCCGAGGCAAATTTGTGTCAGGCATTTTGCAACTAACAGATCATGCCATAGTGCAATACGGTTCCCTCGGGTACATCATCGCGCACGAACTCGCGCACCACCTCGACGACCTAGGCTCGCAATGGGACGAGGGCATGCGGCTGCGAGAGTGGTGGCCGGAGCAGACCCGCGCCGCCTTCGACGAGCGCGCGCAGTGCGTCGTCGACCACTACGCGCAGATCCCGGTGCGCCTGCCCGACAACACCGCCCTCCTCGTCGACCCCGCGACCAACGCGACCCTGCACGTCAACGGCACGCTGACGCTGTCGGAGAACATCGCCGACATCTCGGGTCTGAACGTCGCCTTCGACGCCTGGCGCAGCGCGGAGCGCAGATCTCTGCCCGACCCGGGCATGCCCGGTCTACCCGGGTTCACCAAGGAACAGCTGTTCTTCCTGGCCTTTGGCCAGACCTGGTGCAGCGATTACTCCGAGGAGTATTTGAGAGCCACGGTCGCGCAGGAGGTGCACTCGCCGAGCCCGGCTCGCATTCTGGGCGGTGTTGCAAACTCGGCGGCGTTTAAGGAGGCCTTTCAGTGCGCGGACCGGCGGCCGGCTTGCGAGATCTGGTAGTTCCAGTAAGCTGTCGGGCGCTGGGTTTCGGGGGGGGGGGGGGGGGGGGGGGGGGTAAAGAGAAGTTCCTTTCGCGGCGGCTAGAGCAGACAGGTGGAATGTCTTGCTGGTGCATCATCACGTTGGCTGCATTCGATAAATACCATCAGGTCTTATGTACAACAATTGTAGATTTGTAGATCGTGCGCTATTGTATGTGAGAATAGGACTCGGCGACTTACATGTTGTGGACATAGATATCTGTTTTCCATGTTCACTGAGAGTAATCTAGCCTTCTAAAACTGGTCCAACGGGTATTTATCCTATCTTTGACATTACGGGTGTTGTGTCATACGTACCTACAATGAGCTCAACCAGGCGCACGCGACCACTTCAAAAAGGAGTAGAGGAGGCTGGCCTCGACAGTATAATCAACCATAATTGTGTAGATCTGTTATGGTTGGCCTCAACCCCCGGATCGAGGATGAAGTAACTAGTTCAGTGCTGCTGGTCGTCATTCTAACTTTGAATGCGCGGCTATCGAGTCAAATTGAAGATACAAGATACCGTCTGGGTAGTAGATGTACTACCTACTATTTAGTTAACAACCCTTCGAAGATTCAAGTATCCCGACTCAGTTGACATGTTGCCGAATCATCCCCCCTAACCATTTCAGCTTGTAAAAAGGCGCCAAAAAGAGAGACGTTCGAACGACTTTCCGAACGTATCTTGCAGGCATCGAGAAACGACAAAACCAAGGTACAACTGAGGATACTGCCTCGAAACTCTCTGGATCATTCCGCGGCAGCTTATTGAACCCATCAAGCTGTTCGAGGTAAAGGCAATTGAGCAGGCGGAGTCGTAGGTGGAGACTTTCAAGGTCTTTGGGGTCTTTGATTGCCCACTTGACTATTGGCATCTGCATGCTGATGCAGGTGAATATCGTCTCACCCGAAGTGAAGTGATCGACCAGTTGACGGACCTCAAGATTTGCGAGACATTCTTGATTCTCTGAAGAAGGCCTCATGAGACCATCGCTCAGCTTTGCGGTTGGCTATCTCATGGGGGGCTTAATTCCACATCACCAGATACGAATCTCGATAACCGGATGATTCTATAATATCAGGATCTCCTTCAGCAACCCATTGGAAAGAATTAGATGTATGAGTTTATATACCACCTCTGTTCAAATTGATAGATATTGTCGCATGATGGCTACAGAAGGGTTCGGGGGGGGAGGAATCATAGATTGAAGCTATCTAGTTGACTGAAGAATAAAAGAGAGAAAGCTCATCAGAAATGAATGTGGGAGACATAAAGGTCTTATACCTAAAATGCCTAGTAGTTTGAGTGCCCATCACGGTCTTCCCCCTATGCTCGGACCCCCGGATCTTCCCCTGGTTTTGTTGGGTTGCCTCAACAACGTGCAACACTTATTGAATTGCAACTGTCTATCTGTAGGGAATTTGACAATATCCGGCTGCGGCCCTTTGTTCCTGATGTCGCGACCGCGCGCGTCCATCTACGCAAAGGACAGTAGAAAAATGCCCTCTCGGAGAAAATTGGGAATGCTGTCCTGTCCTCATTGAATAAATTAAGCTCAATGCACTTGGATGCGTTTTCGTCGGATCAACCAAAATGTCGAACCGTGCCTACGCGCCGAGCATCGCAAACTCCATCTACCTGTCGAGTAACTATAACCCCTCTCGCGGATCAGGAGGCGCATCGGATCCGCGATATCTTCGGGGGACATGAGCGGAACTTCCAGTTCTAAGAGATGTTCAGTATCGGCAGTAACTAGCGGCGTGGTCTGGAAGATACGGGCCCGGCGCAGGTGGCTGGCTACCTTGGCCTTATTACTTGACACGTTTTATAGCTAAAAGCGTGGTCACTCTCGAATAAGTTGTGGAGCTGGAGAGGGAAGCTGACATGATAGAATTAGGTCTCGTAACCCCCTGGCGGGGAGAAGAGCGCGTTGCTACCTGTCGAGTACGTGGCTGATGGACCTACGGATAGGGGCAGAATTAATCCGCAGCTGCCAGCACTTCGCTCAGCCAAGCTTGCTAGAGATGGATATACCGTCGGAATGATGTTTGCAAGTAGTTACCCTTGCAATTGCCCAACTATATTGAAGAGTTATTGGGTTACCGAATTTCTGGTATCCCTGAAAAATCGTCCACCAGCCTCGTGCGCCAGACCCATCATGGAACAGGTAATAATCGTACAGCCGCGTCGGAGCTTCTTTCGCGTATTTTGCAACCAACAACCAGCGCAAAGCTTTGCCTGGAGCATGTTGATGGAGGAGGGTAGGATTAGGATATCCCACGAGCTTCACGCTGAAGAGATCCGGAATATCAGCTCAAGTGCCTCCAATTTGACTTGGGGGCGGCAGGACAATAAGCGGAATTTCTTGGTTCCATTTCCAGTTAACGAAGCCAATGTCGATTTATAGAGAAGGGGGAATGGTGTGATTGCTTAGTCCTGTCCGCACCTGAAGCATCGGACATGTTAACGTATAGCCAGCAAGGGAGACGACTCTTAAGGAGATGCTCATATGACAATGCTCTACCGCAATTTTTCCGTAGCCCTTCGTCGGCTGATGCTCCCGAGAGGCAAGCCTTTAATACTCGTTTCGATTATTGATGATTATCTTGGAATTCCGCGCCCGCATATCATACCACGACAGTACCATCAATCCAATTTAGACGGAAGGGTATTTTGAGGATTTACTTATGAGAAGTGGGTATCATGCTCTTTGGCTTCGATTTGTAGAGGCTTATAATGCATTATAGTCTATGGTGTTGGAGGTACCTTGAATATATACAAAGAAATTCGCTGTCGAGCTAATTGTGGCAAACACCCGATAACGGCAGACTACGCGCCTCCCCAGTTCGGTACCAAGCTCATCTAAAGCAGTCTCTTGTCAGTCTATCAACTTCTAAAGATAACGTGACTCAGGGGCTGGGAAATAGGGGGACAATCTAGCGTCTGACTAGCGAGTCACATGACATCACCCCGGTGGTGATGTGATGCAACATGAACTCGCGGACTCCTGAGTGCCAGAGTACCTAGGTAATGAGAGAACAACTCACAATGCTCGGATCTACATTCTTCAGGTCCGCGACGCCCGCGTTCGCCGCGTCGATGGCGATCTCGTGCTTCAGCATCTCGATGGCCCGGGCCACGCCCTCGGTCCCGTAGACGTTGGCGTACATGAAGGGGCGGCCGAGGCCGACGGCGCGGACGCCGAGCGCGAGCAGCTTGACCACGTCGGCGCCGTATCGCACGCCGCCGTCGGCGTACACCTCGAGCTGCGAGAAGACCTCGGGCGCCTGGCGGTGGATGTCGAGCGCGACCTCGAGGCTCGACCGCGCCCCGTCGATCTGCCGCCCGCCGTGGTTCGAGAGGAAGATGGCGGGCGCGCCCCGGCGCACCGCCTCCTGCGCGTCCTCGACCGTCTGGATGCCCTTCAAGATGATGGGCAGGTCGGTCATGGACCGCAGCTGGTCGTAGACGTCCCACGTGATGAGGGAGTAAGAAGAGTCGCTGAGTTGGGGAGATACGTGTCAGCAGGGATCAACTGACTGGTCATTGCTGAGAGAAAGACTGGAAGCCAGAACTTACGCAGATCCCACTCCGTAGCGTGCGGCTCGGTGACGATTCCCGTCCGCGGCAGAGTCGATGGTGAAGACGATCGCTTTGCTGTTGGTATCCGTGATGCGACGGAAGATCTCCTCAGTGGCGGTATTGTTGGTGTCGAGGTAGACTTGCTGGAAAGTCACCTGGTCTTCCGTCTTGAAGGCGGCGATCTCCTCCATCGACAAGGTGGCGTAGATGGCTGGCATGTACAAGATGTTGCCGGCAGCGGCACCTTCGACGAGACCCTTCTCGGCGTCGACATGGCCATATCCACCCCTAGCAGCTGGCGAGATAAAAAAAGGCGCCGAGAAATTGTGGCCCAGGATTGTAGTCCTATGCGCAGTCAGAGAAGAACTCGTACGAAGGAATCTGGGTACCACATACGGGAGCGTGGACTCAATATTTGTGATATCTACCATAGTTCTCGGCTTCAAAGGATACCTGTTCCAGACTTCGAGGTTATTCCGATAAGACCACTCTCCTGCTGCTCCATTGCGGTAGTACGTGTAGTTCTCGATGGGCATATGCCTTTGAGCTGCTTGATCGAAGTCGTGAAGGCCGACTAGTTGGTCTAACGGTGGAAGCTCGCCCGCGGGAAGATCAGCGAACACATCGTCAAACCTGAACTGTATCAGTGCTGTTGCTCTCTCGAGACGGCGCTGGGGCATGCCACATACCCTGTGTCCGGCTGGTTGATAAAAGGCCGGGCAGCCAAAACGGCGCCAAGGAGAGGAGCAGAGGCAATGAGAGATCGCATGGTGAAAGACTAAACGAGTGACTTTGGGTCAGCGGTGATAGAATCAATCTCCCTGATGAAGAATTCTGAGCGCTTGACCACGGCGTAGCGGTGCCATCTTAAATAACACCCGCTGGCGTGTTGCAGAAGCCGTCCCTGAGTAGCTGCAGGAGAACTGGGCTCATAGTCATCGCCAAGCCCGTTAGGAATCCCACGCATCAGATGCCCACAAAGTGAAGTGACAGGCTTTACCTTCGGCCGCCAGGATTGCGAGTATCTTGGCGGCAGTAGCTCGAGATTTTCAGAGATCCTCCGGTCAAGGGACGGACTAATTCCAGAGTACGACGGTGAATAATGCTCGGTAGCCCTACCTATGTAAGGAGGTGTCAAGAGTTTCTTGAGTGGGATCGCAAATGGGGACGCCGATAGCGAACGGAGCCGATGTTTGATTAAAGGATGTAGGTTTCCCACAGACACGCTCATGGCATTTTCATGTGCCAGAAAGACCACTGCTGTCAGTCACCGAATTTAGTGGTCTTTTCGTCTTCTTCGTGTATTTTTCATGTGTCTCCAGTTCCCGGTGTCTGAAGCAACAAGGTTTGTCTTCATATTTGCCGCTTTTGCGCCTCTTCTTGCCTTTGCTTGCTAACTTTGCTAGCTCAAGCGGTGGGCGAAGACGTGATCTCTAGTACTTTATCACGAAGACACGAAAGCCACCAGCGCCTCTTGTACTTAACCGGGTGAAGCTGACATAATAAGGTTCCCAAGAACTCTGCATATGCCATGGCGCCCGCGGTTCTTCCAGAGACTGGAATAATGATTATGCTGGATTCTTGTCCTATTCCAAAGGAAGTAGGTCAAGTGTTTCGCAGTGTCGCATTGAGATGGGGTTACAATTGCGGCGGAGTAGATAGATAGATCTTGCTTGTATCCCTGTCAGCCTGTGAGCGCGATGCATGCATGGATCACTGTACCATAGAAAGAAGTTCGCTAATCTGACAGCTACAGTCTCTCTCGTGCTTTTCTTCACGTGAGATTCGGTAACACCGTATCGGTACTCAGTAAACCAGTCAGCCGACAAAGACTTAGTACCTAAGTATTGCAGTCGATAACGAGAGGACGCGGACTGCCGCGCAGGCCTTTGCTCAGCCGATTATAAGGCGAATATCGTATGATGAAAGGAAGCGTTGGCCGACTTCTCGACGAAGGATCATCAAGTCAGCTTCAGCTCTTGAACTTCAATTAATCACCATGGTCCTTTGTACGGCCCTTGCCATGACGAGGATCAGCTAGTCAGGAACATGGCCCCGAGGACGCTTGGCTGCGATCGCACCTCGGTCCGTGGGATTCGACTAGGTACCCATAGAGCAGGTACATGTGAAATACGGAATGGGTTACGGGGCCTGGTGGATACTCGGGGCGATTGGTAAGGGTGACAAATGTCATCGTAAATCATGTCAAGGTCCCGCAAACGTTATAAGTGACGGGCGAGACCTACCACCATTATCTAATTGAATGGGTACTCCGGGGATGTGGGCCATTGAGCCCTATCTAAGGTAGGGCCCGGCCCCGACAGAGATGAGAGGAATGGACCCAACGAAAGGGGCCGAAGTTGGACTGCCAGGCAGGCAGGTTACAAGGCAGATCGCGCCCGGAAAGACCCGGAGACAGAGATCGGGCGATGATCTCCTGATGAAGGAACTGGGCCTGTCCCACGAGAGGACTTTTCAGTGTCCGGATCACCACGCGAATCCCTCATGATGCCACCATACATCTCTACCCTTCTTGGCCCACTCTCCAACACATTTCCGCAGCTCGCGAGCCATGCCATTAGGTCCGCAGACCAATACCGCGATTCTATCTTCCTGGCCCAGCCGGAAGAGGTCGTCTACGATCTTTTTGAGGTTTGGTCTTCTACTCTGGTTGACCGAATATCTGCTCTGATCCCGGAACCCACTCATCTCTATGCCATCGCTCCCGATGCTGGGGCCAGCATCGTTACTGCTACTCTCGAACAAGTCGCCAGTCAAGAACAGCTGGACGTTGTCGTCAGTCAAGATGCTTTCTTCCTCCCGGGAAACCGGCCAAGTGGCGTCGCCCGCTCCTCGTACAGCCCAGATCATCTGCGCATGTGCCGCTGGATTCTGTTTGAGAATGGACCGGTAGATGGGTATTATGAAAGTCGCGCCGACGCCCCCAGCAACTAGAAGGATCTGGTCAAATTCAGGCCCAGCTAGATTGGGAAAGCTTGTGGCACAGCCATATGGTCCGTCAATGGACAGAGGAACCTTGGTATCTGTCGTGGCAGCGGCAGCGTGGCGGGAGAGGTTCCTTGTCATGGGTCCCTGATGCCGCCTGGCAACTAGCGTCACCTCTTTCGCCTCTTCATCAAACGCTGCTATCGTGAACGGGCTAAACATGAACTCGAACACGAGGTAAGCAGGCGAAAGAGGGTTTGAAGAAGGCCTGGCAGATTTTGGGATATTCAGGTAAATATGGGAGCCAGCTTGGTCTAGAAATCGATGGGACTTCTTGGGCGCGATAGGGGCCACAATCTTCACCAAGTCTGTTCCCGGCACTGGCTCTATGGTTGCTGTTACCTCGACAGTATTGAACGCCTTCCTCTTAGCCAGATCGAGAAAGAAAACCACGATCGCTTCGATGACGTAAGGTGAAGAGTGGTGGGCATGGAAATAAATGATCGGTGGGAGCGCCAGAGCGACAATGAGATGGATGATGAAGAATACTCGGTATGAATACTGCCGGACCACCGCAAAAGCAGTGGTGTTAAGCAGTATCATTCCAGTCAGTGCCGTCAGACCCAGGAAGGGGACCAGGTTCACGATGCGCTCGCTTAAGATACCCTGTTGAAAATAGAAGTTGAGATAGAAGCAAGCGTGCAAGACCAGCAAGAAGTAGATGATGCGACCGAGGACGCGATGCCATCGGTTTACTTGCTCGTGTGAACTCCCGAAAGCGAATGCGAAAGGGTTCAAGCTCTTGAGCGCAAGCAGGTACTGCACGGGGAATTGAGATACGCCGATAATTCCAAACCGTTTCGTCAGGTGTAGATAGTCTACCTCGGTCAGCACTCTCCACGGCTAAGGCACTCCTTAGACGGTAAAATGGGGCTTCCGGAAGGGTGCATCATCTCCATGACGAACAGCCTTTAGAAGGTCGGGGCACTCACCGTTACCGGTTCCCTGCACACACAGCACCATCAACCAGCCGGTCCACACCAAGCCCGCAACCATCTGATCCCGCCGGCCCCAATTCGAACCCAGGAACACGATGTCATCTCCAAACCACCAAGCGATCCGCCTCACAGCGGTTGTCCAGGACCCGGCGGGGCTCAGCCTCTCTCGCTTCAGCGTCGGCGAGCTCGGCACAACGGGTGAGTCTGGCACGGCGCTATAGGCACCGCGTCTCGGCTTCGCGCGGCCGACTACCCATTTGACTAGGCGGTAGAGCAGGAAAATCGCCACGGGCAGGAGGGCTGAGAGCTGCGCGACTAGCGCATGGCGGTCGAGGGACTGGCGCCGCGCGTGCACGGCGGGTTTATCAAGGGAGAGGAACTGGTAAGGCCAACCCATTCTGCCCGGGGAATTTGTTGTTACTTCTGCTTCTGGGTCGCTTCCTTGCACTACTTGCTGGGCAGTGAAAGTTAATCCCGGTTTCCTTTCTCGCTTTTTATTACACAGTATACTGGGAGTGGTGACCGGACACGTATCGTGTTCAGAAAATGTGTCAGCGCCCAGGTCGGTGCCCGTATCAGCGTGTCGCACGGCTTGTCAGCTTGTCTGCTTCTCTAGCCGCTGTGGCGTTTGTGGCGTGGACCTCCACTGGCTTCACACTACGGATTGTTGCATAACCTTGATTACGCTATTTATCACTACATTTATCAATACGATAATTGAATAAACTCCTAGAGGCAAATCAAGAGAGCATTTGACTGCCCTCACACAACGCCTCGCTCGTAATAAGACCCTAGGATCTGCGTTTCCCTAACTAGGTCTCTCATTTGAATGCATTACCATATGATGCCTCTGTATGGCCTGACAATGTAAGAAGGTGAATTATCAATAGAATAGTCTCGATAAACCTACGAGCCTTGCCTGCTTGATCCAAAGTTTGCATCACTCTGGTCATTGGAAGCAAAATGATTGACTGTAGAGAACCAAGAAACGTTGATCGTCAAAATCTCTCAAGTTCATGGGTGTAAGACAGGTTATACAAATTGGGGTGCGAAACTCGCACAGATTTCTCCCTGTGTCTTAGATTTACAGAGGGGTCTTCTACCGGACAGCCCTACAGTTGGTAACCTAAATCAAGGAAGTCAAATACAGATAGAACATGCCACAAGATTACGTATTGACAAATTCAGCTTCCTTCCGGCTTCGTCGACTCTAGCAACTCTCTGATGAACCCCTAAAGGTTAGGCATGGTTGTTCGAAGAGCAGTGCTCATAACCACCCTCTCCAGAAGAGCCGATGGCCAGAGATCAGTCAGCCCATCCATCATTTACCCACGACGTCTATCATCATGGTGGGGTTGCGCAATTACGTTGCACATGGACAACAGGAACCAGAAAGGGCGAGAGAGAGAACAATAAAAGCGAGGTCTCCGCGCAAGCCTCAGCAGCAATGAGGGGTCTCGCCGAGGAATGACAAGTTTCCACATTCCCGAGGAAAGCGAACGAGCTGGATGACACTAGGATAGAGTCGTATATTGAGGCGACAAGGCGACTGGGGCAGAAAGCTGCGTAGATAAAGAGAAATTTGCCTTGCTCTAAGAACGAGTTATCTCCGAATCCAGGGAATGCGCCGCAAAGTTTCATTAGTTTGAGCACGTGTCGATCTGTCACGGGACCAAAGGGACTCCAGATGAGCATAGAAGCCGCACATACTATCAATCCTCATCGTATTGGGATTTTCCTTCTTGCTACTATCTCTCGTACGTCTAAGGTTTTGTGGGGTCTCTATATGAAGGGCCATTTTGAGCCTTTGAGGGATTCCAACGCCTAGTACTCCCGTCCCTTGAAGACACAAGCACTCGCTTTTTTACCCCCCTGCGCCCCAGTGACAATTCTGGCAATCGAAATCATCCCATCAGCCCTTGCTTTCATCTACCCATGAGAGAGTCAGAGAGAGGGACTATAGAAGGGCAGCTGTCCGACCTCCATGCATATCAAGTACTTCGCTTGTATCGGTATCCCCCCTAACCTAATCCCGTGATTCACCACGAAGAGCTGGACCCAAGAGCATCATGATCGGATCTTGAGATAAATCCTGTGACAATGTTCCATGAGGGGCAGCCTGGTTCATGTGCGTCATGGGCGGATGTCCAGACAGACTCTGTTGCTGCGACTGCGGTTGTTGGCTCGAAGGACGACCGAGAAACGCCGCTTGTGATCCTGAGATATTCGTCGAGGGCGTTATCTGAGGACCATTCGCAGGGCGGGGAGCGAGGCGTCGATAGCCGAACCGTTCGTCGCGTTGAAGAGACGGACGCGATGAATCGAAGTTGGAAGGGTATGGAGGAAGAGGGGGTGAATGGCCCGCTATGCCCTGCATCTGGAATGCGGGGGAGGTTGTCGGTTGAGATCCCGCAGGTAAATGCTGTCGATATATCGGTGCGTCATGATTTCTCGGGAACGAGAAGTTGGTCTGAACGGGCATGTTCTGGGGTCGTGGTGTGGACATGGGCGTCCATTGTTCTCTCGGTCCTGGGTGACGCATCGATAGAGATTGAGTCATGGGATCCTGAGCATATGTCATCCGGGCTTGGGGCTCTACTACATCCATACCCGTATTGATCAACTGGCTGTTCGAGATGGCACCATTGTAACTGTGGGTTTGTACGGGAGTGAATGGCGCTGGAATACGAGTATGCTCCGTACTCATTCCGGTACTGATGACTCGGTCGTTTGTGATAGCGGCTTGAAGACCTAAGTCACATGCGGGCGTCGATGGCATAGTTCCTCGATACTCTCCCATATTCTCTCCTGTCTTCAAGGACTGGTTGCTTGTGGAACCATAGCGAAGAGTAGGAGCTGGTAACGCAGATGTGTCTGATACTGCCGTGGATTTCTTGTCGTGGAGTGCTTTCGAAATACATCCCTTCCGATAAGCATCTATGAGATTACCGTGTCAGGTCTCATCCGTAACAATCTGTGAGATCGACTGGTCGCTGCCTGGCAGTTTGCCGTGGAGAAGGAACTTGGCGATGTCTGCGGCGAGCTTCGGGTTCGCTAGGGTTATAGCTCCGAGGGCGGCCAGCTCGAAAGGTATCTGGCCGCCTTTTCGAGGCCCCCTTTTGAGGCTGGGTACGTTCCACGAGCAATCGAGTTCCTTGACTAGACACCTCTTACAACTTGTACCTCCATAGCTGAGTTTGCAGCCTTCTTTTGCCGCGCGGCACTGGTCACAGGCTTTGGAAGATCGAGAAAGTTTAGGTTTCTTTGCGCGACTGTTGTCCTCGGAGTCGTCATCGGTTTCTGCGTTGCTGCTGTCGGGAAGCGGGCGCTTGGTGCTTTTGGTGTTTGCGCTTGTGAAGATAGCCCGTGGCGCTGCTGCGAGAGTCTGGGAACTCAGGTTAGTCACCTGAAATTGCTCGAGTCTGAGATAAAGACCTACTGTTGTTTCCTCGTCGAGCGCCAATTTATCCACAGGCAGATCGCCTATTGAACTAGAATATGTGTCCGCAGACTCTTCCATCTCAGGAGTGGTCGAAGGAATCGCGGGACTGGTCTCTCTAGGTGTCGTGATGATATTGATGGAATGGTTGTGTGCGTGTAGTGAGGATGATGGGAAAGAGCTTGCTCAGGTGCAAAGGGAAGAACAACAAGTTGTTGTTCTAGAGGTGAGAAAAGCTTCGGTAGGTCAAAGCGGTGATTCGAATAGAAGAGAAGGGTGTGCTCTGCTGTTTAGTCAATTGATTATCCCACTTCCACTCACAGTGGTACTAAGAGGCATGCCACTATCCACTTACGCTGTTTATGTATATAGTGGTAATGACAGTTAGTAAATTATTATAAGCTAGACCAATACATGTTATCTTGTCCAATATGGAAATCGCGAGGAAGAAAACCATCCGGATTCCTCGAGACGTAATTCCCAGAGCCGGAGGGAAACACATGAAAGAAAGCAAAAGCCGAAAAGGTCTGGTACAATAGACTGATGGTCATAGGCTCATTATATTATTTCTCACTAGTGTAAGAGGGGTTCCCTGTGTTTGGTCTTTACACGAGTTTCCGGCCCCAGGATTTATGGAAAGGCCTTGTCAACTATCATCTGCCCATCGAAGCAGTGCCCCTTTGCCATGTCATGGAGATTGGATCAGCCCCAAAGCTTGGTTGAATCGGGTGTCGTTCTAATGTATTGCGCCAGCAGTACACACTTCGTTGTATACTATTGTCTGCGATCCGCGATGCGGTAGTTATCGGTCACATGCGTTGGTGGGATGCGATATCTTTGTTTTCTTGCATAGTAGGCACCATGTAAGCTCTCCAGTCCGTCTTCGTCTTCTTCATTAGCCCCGGTCTTCAATAGATACTTTGACGCTACCAAATAAGTAGTCCTCCCAAAATACACGCCAATATCGAGCTTTTACTGTTGTTGAGGCCTGCGCGGAGGCCTCGCCCCTTATTGTTCTCTCTCGCCCTGTTGGGTTATTGTTATTCTTGTGTGATGCAAATTACAGAAGGCAACCATCCATGATATAAAAAAAATAAGTAGTCAGAACAATGCCATTTGGTCGCCGACGGATGATCACACGTGACTGAGTAATTCCATGACATTGTATCAATCCTTCTTGTATAAGGAGGTGGTGTGCTAGCCCTGGGTCTTTTCTTGGGATAAACCCAAAATGCACGCCGATCTTGAGTTTTTACTGCTGTTGGGGTTTGTACGGAGGCCTTGCCCCTTACTATTCTATCTCGCCCTGTTGGGTTATTGTTATCCTTGTGTAATGCAAATTACAGAAGGCACCCATTTATTATCTCTGAAAGCTCGCTTACTCGCTCAGACCAAACTTTTCAATTCTGTGTCATGTGTTGGATAGTCTGCGTCAAGTTTTTAATTTTATCAACTCATTTAGACGCCTGCTTGGCGCGGCATACACTACTATCATGCCTGTGGTCCAACTTCCCAGTGATCGTAATTGCTTCAAATCTACCCCCTTCCTGTGATCCTTTTAGCAGACCATAGCGCACCAGGCTAATGGGTGGAGGTATTTGTGTCGCTGTCTCACCAATTCTTGATGGTCCTTAGGCTCTGGTCCATGCGCGGGGGAGCTTACTTCATGACGCATGATAGCAACATATTATATTCATGGTTGTGACGTGTGGTGGTTTGCGATATTTCACGGAGTGTAACAGTGGTGTGAGTTGATCCGTGAGAGCGATAGCTAGCAGTATGTGGTCAATGTGAAGCCGTAGAACTATTGAAAGAGGAGAAAAGTTGACGGGGTGCTTAGAGGTACAGAGTGGGGGACATCACGGCACTGAAAGATGAATTAATGGTAAGGCCAAATAAGTCATGGTATCAAGAGAGAATGAACAAGTGTTTATTTTATTAACAGAACTCATTGAAACCGATCGAATTACCCCCCTACTTCACCTCCTCAATCTCTTGATTAAAGTCCCCAAACCAATTCGCAAAGACCAATAGCGGCTCCTGATATTCCGGGACCAGAAAATCGTTAGTCCCATCCGATTCACTCAACCCACTCTCATTGGGGCAATAAACGGGTAGAGTTGGATCGGTCGTCGGCCAGTCGCGCATAGCCGTGGGCCAGTCGCGCATAGCCGTGGCGGGTTGGGGTGCCACTGGCAACCGCAACTGCTCGATGGGAAGGCCGGCCGAAGGATGTAGTCCTGGGCCCTGTTGCTGCGGCGGCGGTGGGGGGCCCTGATTTTCTCCCATGCCGTTCCCCATAGAGTTAGATTGATCCCCCCATCCGGGATAGGGTGGCGCGGGCGACGGCCATAAGTAATTAACAGCCCCAGTTTGGCGTACGGGGTCCTGGGACTGCTGCGGCGGCACAGGAACCTGGAACTGCTGCGGCAGTATGGGACTCTGGAACTGCTGTGGCGGTACGGGACCCTGAGTTCCTCCCGTGTCGTTGTTTATCGGGTGAATCCACTGTCCCCGACGCTTCACCATCGAAGGACCATGCATCAAATGAGCCTGCGCCGGAGGAGTGGGCTGGATACCGGCATTCCCAAAAGCAGGTACTGGGTTGGCCTGGACCATGGCCCCATGGCCAACCGGGGCGGGAGAGGGTGACAGGGGCAACTGCGGGGAGTCATCGAAGCCTATACCGCCTTCCGTGGGGTCGCTCCACGCTTTAAACTTGGCTGCCAGGTCACGCGCTCCATCAGTGGCACGCGTCAAGGAGTTGGGAGGGATGATTACGTTACCCTCGGCAGGTTCTGGGTTTGCCCGGGGCGTGGCTCCATTGCCGACCGGCTCTGCATCCGATCTTGATTTCTTGCGTGGGCCCCTCTTCCCGTTGGGCATATTCCATGTACACTCACAATTCCTGGTCGTACAACTTTCACATTTGTCTCCTCCACTCGGCCTGCATCTTACTTTCAAGCGCTTGCACTGGTCACAAGATTTGGTGGCCCGCGGAAGGTTTCTTTTGTTGACTGGATTGTTGCGCTCTGGGTCATTATCCTCGTGTTCGAAAGCATGCTGAGTTACGTCCTGAGCAAACTGCGGCGCACTTACTTCACACCGCGACATCTTGTTGGCGTTGGGGGAGAAGTCAGGGAAGGTGGGTTGACTCTTCGTTGAATTGTGAAAGGAAAGGATGTCCGGAGACAGGAGACGATGTTGGAGAGAGATGGTATTGGGAAAGAGTGATAGTTTGAGAGAGATGATTATTGGCAAAGGTGATAGTTTGAGAAAGATGATTATTGGGAAAGATGATATTGGAAGAGAGAAGGTATTGGGAAGGAGATGATAGAGGGAGAGAGATGAAATTGGGTAAGATAGTGGAGGAGATTATATAGGGAAAGACATGATGGCGGGTGATTGTGTACCAAAAAATGAAAGAGCACATTTCTGAACGGAGATAGGTTAGTGAGAGACTTTGTAGACTTCGAGGCCATTAATACTCCCTCATTCCTTCTCTTTCCTGCCTTCTCTCTTATTCTCAGTTTGGAGAATCGAACTTTAAATTGTCTCAAGGCTCGCAACTATACCGAGATAGCTGTTCATTTTCTTCTCAAAAGAAACCCATGGTTACGATGCTGGTGGTGCTGAGTCACTTCATTGCACAACGAAACAGAGACTCACCAGGGAAGGAGTATCAATGGTCACAATAACAGTGTCATAGTAACTAGTTTGGATATTTTCTTTTCTAAGTTGGTTATCCTCTCTGGTAACTCTTTAGGTACTTAGTTATTATTTTTACATTGGTTATTGAGGGCATTGTACCAGCTTTTTGTGCCTGGCAATTCTCTTGCTGTGCATTGGAGCTTGTTGGACGGGCTGGCTAGTAATAAGGTTATGGATAGCACTTAGAAAACTACGCATCTCCAATAAAGCTAATTGGTACAAGGGGTTGACATTGCAAATATCTGAGCAAGTAAAAATTGAATAACATGCTCAGATTTGCTCGATACTTCGTGACGAAGCCATAATGCGGGTGTCTGTGTTATCCTCCTTTCTCCGAACTCACCCACCACCACCACCCCTTTTCCCTTCCTTCTCAACGTCAACGTATAAATATTTGGGCTCGCAGGTCTCTCTTTCACTCTTTCTTGGTCATAATTCCCCCCCATGATTTGTGCTCGTAGATTCAGCACCTCTACAAACACCCTACCATCTCGACCTTATCATTTCCATCACTCACCTGAGCACTTTATCAAAAAGCTCTACCAGCAGCTTTGCCATCTCGTCCTTCAACAGCTCCACTACTTCTTAGTATTTCCTCTTGCAGGCACTTTCAGCCTTTACGCACCATACAGACACTTTTCTGACCCAGTAAGTCTTCCTGATATTTCCTCGCGGTTCTCCGGCGATTATTTTAGCAGCGTCCGTTTAAACAGTTCACTCACCCGCGGCGTGGCGGACCCGCCCCCTAAATATCTCTCCGGGTGGACAAAGATTAGCGTGGCGCTGAAGTTGGCGGCGTGTATTGCACATCAGAACCCAACGAACATGTGTGTCCTCGGAACGATCCTTGAGATCTTGTTCTTGGGTTCACTCTTTCCAATTACTTTGCATATATTGTTTTCTATCTTTGAGCATGATTCCAAGCTTTAGTATCCCTAATTTCGTGGGAGCGTCTTGTATTTTGTTTCGGATGCTAATTTCCAATCGCGCTGTTTAGCAAATCGTCCATCATGGCATCCTCCTCATTCCTCACGACCCTCCCGGTGGAAGGCATCCTGATCATTGCCAAACAGTTGCCGGACATGGAGTCCGTCTTGGAATTCTCACTTGTTTGTCGCAAAGTCAAGAACTCAATCATGGAGAGTGAAACGGCAACCTGTAGAGCCGTCCTTAAAACCCACATCGGCCCGAACCTACCCATTGCTGCTGCATTACACAAAGCATCAAATCTGCCATATAACCACGTCTATCCCGTGGAGAATCCGGCGAGGGACTATCGCGATAAGATCGAAGACTTCTGTGACCAATACCTGAGCGGCCGTCAGCGCGCCTGTCTAGTTCCAAATGAGTACTTCACTCTCAGAAGAGCAGTTGAGATATCCGCATTCCACCGCCACATCCAGGTCGCCAGTCAATACGTCGGGCAAAGCTTATTGATCAACTACCCTATGACAGCGCAGCTGAAGCGCTCACTAGAAGCCCCCAAGAAAGAGAAAGTCGCCAAGCGTACCCGCAAGCCACTATCTCGGACCGAAACATGCCGATTGGAAAAGGCCGTCTACATATTCCAACTTGTTAGTCGATTCCTGCCCCTCATGTACGGAGAATGCAGGTCTGATGACACCCATATGGACCTGGACCCTCGGTGGGCGACAACCTTCTGGAAGCATTTTGCCCCCTGGGAGTTCCACCAAAGCTTTTGGGTCGCAGACCAGTTGGGGGAGGTGATCTTCCCTAGAAAACTTATATCCGACGTGACTAATAAGCAAATTCACGACCCGATTTCAGGAGCAGCTTATTCTATATCTGAAGCTGTGACAGACGACGACAATTTCCATATGCGCGCTTGCTTCTATCCTTTGCATGCCATCAGCCAACAAATCCAACACAACGAGGAAACCGGTCGCGAGGAAGCATTGATTGATGAAGTCATCCAGAAATTCCGCGTCTTCAGTTCGCGCCGTCGCTTTATGGCCCCCAACCCTAGCGAGATCCCTTGGATTTGTCCATTCGTCGAAATATGGCTCCCAAGGCTGCCAGCTGGAATCACGACTGCTGGCGTCGAGGGGCGTAAGGTGTTCTCTCTGAGCATACGCGACATGCAGGCCTCGTTCCCAGGGCATGATCTCGCCATCATGGCTAATTGGCTTCGGCACTGCCTTTACGAATGTGAGAGGGGGACCTATTTCGGGCAATGGCTAACTGGTACGGGCGTCTTTTGGGATGCGCAAAGATGGGATGATCCGAAGCCGTTTACTGTGGAAGCCATCGAGCGCTTGACCAGAGGGAAGGTAGTCCTCAGAGATCGAACGTCATATGGGTTAGACTACGCTCGAGTTATAGACGTCGACTCGGCAGGGTAGAGTCCCCGCGGTTGGGATCGAGCATAACAATGAAAGGGGATTTGGTGATCTATTCTCAGTCGATCTAGGTTGTATTTTGGCACGCGAATCTGCCTCGAGATGCAGATAGCTAGAAGAGGAGATAACAACGCTTCTAGGGAGCTAGTATGAGAAAATTGTCACGACTATTTACCGCTTGCTAACGTGTTCATTCTGTATGAGTTCTCCAGGATTATCTGCCCAACTGGCCTGTTGGCTAACTCCAAGCACTGTTGCGCGAAGACAACAACCTCGTCAAAGATTTCTGCGTAAGGTCAGATGATAACTCCGATCTTTTCTTCCGTCCCTGTTTTCATGCCTTTTCTCATTTTCCTTTTGTGTGTGACACTTACGTACCGTCGATCCGTCTCGTACAATCCCGATTCGTCTCATGCATATCAGACGTTAAGCATGACTCTCGCGGTCACACCGGGCCGCAACTTGGCACGTGGGCTGTCGAGGCAACTCTCTTCCCGATGTTTTTGGGACCCTGGGAGTTGGAATTCCGTGGCGTATTGAGTTTTGCGGCATAGTAAATCACTCGCAGTCGTCCAACAAGTTTCCCCCGAACTTGTCATTCGGGCAAGCGACAGATTCTGCCCACGTGGGTGGCCATCCTAAGGACCAATATACCTACACTGCTCACACATGCTTGTGCGGGCGGATCCCTCGAACGTACAAATGTTGAGGCACGTTATACCATAAGCTACAAGAGAGCACCGTCTTTATTAATCACCAAGACAGCTAAACGCCTGAAGTATATGGGTGCCAGAATGACACAACGAAAAAAACTAGGTAACTACACCAACAGGATGAGGCAGCAAGACGAGGATGCGATCGTAGGTACTCTTCATATTTTCGCAAATCAAAAAGGGGGGGCAGTGGGGCTTGAAAATAGGGGGATAACAGGGGTGTGCCGGAGTTAAGGATAAGCAGATTTATGGGGATGGATACCCACCCTCCTTGGCCTGCGCCACAGATGAAACCGTCCGATCCACGGGGTTGATAGGAGAGACCCGGGGGGCGAAAGGCTTACGTTCAGTGAAGGAATCGGTTCACATGAGCGTAAATAAAAGGAATAGATAGTCTACTTGGGCTGGCCTGGGTCGAAGTGGGTGTTTTTCCCATAAGGGGGGTAATAGGGTGAAAATTTGCAATAGGCATCATAAACAAATGAGGACGGGTGAAATGAAGAAGATGATGATGGAGCAACCAATGCCTTGATTTAGCTGGGTAACAGGGCGATCTCAAGTCAAGGGGCTCGGACATCCGAGATCTATTTTTACGTTGTAACAAGACCAAGTAGCCTAAAGGTAAAGTCTACCTAGCTAGGTACAGTGCCTCGAAACAAGATACACCTATAACAAAACATCTCATGGTAACAAACGCTGCAATAGGCGTATGCTGAAAGGTAGACGATCGTCATCGATTTTCTTTTCTGGCTTCTCAACTTATCTCTCCGCTCTGCCTTTCATGCCGGCAAAGGCACGGCACATCAAGCAGCCTACGAAGCTGCGCATCAAGATATCTGATCTCGACTGATATCCTTGTAGATCGTCCTGCAACCAAGGCTATGCCGGTCGAGCGAAACTATGAACAGCAAAGGGTTTCGCTGGTACCACAATTTGTGCATTCCAATGTCCATAGAATATCGCCTTTTTCTCCGCTGAAACCAGAACGCCATAGTCCAACACAAACCCCAAGAATTCGGAGCCTAGGTTCAGTGCCCTATGTAGAGAGCACCGACTTTCGTATCTGACCGAAATCGCTTGGATCTAGTGAGCTTCCTTTTCCATGACCTCTAATTCCTTGACGACAGTTGCTTTGGTTGCGATTTTCTTCATCTGCGTGTCTTCGAGTTTTTCGCCACTAGCTAGGCGCATCTCCAAGTCCTCGATAGCTCGAATCTTCTTCTGGAGGCCTCGTAGCTTCTTCGAGGCCGGATTCTGGCTACCAGGCGAGAGCAAAGCATAGGCAGCCGCTGCGGGAGGCTGGGAGGTTTGTATTTGGGGGGCTGAGACAGCCGGTTGCCCATTTTGATGCGTGCCGCTTCGATTACGTCCGGGGTTGTTACCCCCGTGGACGTTGTGACGCGAACGACTGCGGTCCTGTCGTCTGTTGTTCTGCTGGTTTCCACGGCGCTCCGGACTACGTCCCTCCGTTCCAGAGGCAACACCATGGTCCAGAACAGGTGGGGCTAAACCATCCACAGTCTTGTTCTCGCCCTCCTTTGCTTTCTTGTTGTTGCGCTTCTTCTTGTTTTTAAGTGCCGTCTTCGAAAGAGTCTCGTCTCCATTGGCACCGGGAACATTGGCAGGCGCCGCCCCCGGAATAGAGCGTGTACCAGATTCAAGAAGTTCGGCACCGGGAACCTGGCGTCGCGCACGGCCAAATCCACTTGGGCCCACGTTGGGGGTACCGTTGCTCATGACATGAGCCGCACCGCCCTCATCCTCGCGTCGAAAATGAAGCGGTGTCACCATACCTCGGGCCCCGGGAGGCCTATACGCACCCACTGGCTTAGATGGCGTCTTGACTCGGCCCAGATACTCCACAGCGGAGGAATGAGGGATGGGTACTGGGTTAAGGGGATCCAGACGAGGGAGAGCATCCGGCAGGACAGGCCGCCAGGTCACATTGTACAGCTCGACCATGTCTTCATGGTACATGATGCCCCCTCCGACATGCCAGAGCTTGACACCATTATCAACACGGAGACGAGGAGAGGTGGTAGCTGTCATGATGAACCGGCTGTCAGGGCTCCATTGACACACGCTGGGATTACCACTTTCGATGGTGCAAATCTTTCGATAATCCTTTTCCAGGTCGTATACGTCGATCTGGCCCGCAAGGTTACCAAATCCGGCCACCAACGCGAATCGCCCTGTGGGAGAAAAGATGATGGTGTTGCGCGGTGCGATCTGGAAGGAGTGCGTGGCTGTGGCGCGATGGTTGAATATGGTGGTTTTCGCTGGCATGTAACCGTAGATGACGCCAAACTCTTTCCCGTTCGGAGACCATGACACGTCGTGAATGGGCCCGTCTTTATCAAGAGTGACACGCGCGTCGATAGCACCGTTCGCACTCAGAAAATACAGGGTAGTCTCGCCATAATAACTCTTGTTTGACTTGTCCACATCTGTTTGTGCCAGCACAATCAGGTTTGTCCCTAGGCTATTCCACTTCAGCTGCACCTTGTCACCCTTGAAGAAGGTCTTCTGCGAAATCGGCGCTTGGAACTGGGGGACGTTATAGACCTTGATGGCGGCAGGTTGGCCCTGTTCAACGATATGATTAGTTGGTCTGAGGTAATCTAGAGCTATTGTGTCAGAGGCTACGTCTTCATACCTTGCGCTCAGGAATAAAGACAGCCACATTGTGACTTTGACCGGGAGCGATGGCAAAGTCGGAAACACCCTCAACCCGGAGCTTGTTCCATACGGTGGTGAGGTCATCGCTGTTGTAGAACTGCACTTCATTGGTGACAAGGCGAGCACAGAACTTCTCATCGGAGGTGTACTGGAGATTCCAGCCCGTTTGGGACTTCTGAACAAATCGGCCGATAGGCTGTTTTTCAGAGCCCTCAGGGATATCTTCAACAGCGCGCCAGATCTTGAAGTTCTTTGTGGCGTCACCCGCCTCGTCCTTCGCAGGTCTTTCCCAGGTACTAAGGAAAGAACCTCCGGGGGAGAAGGCGACTTCGAAGACGTTGGGGACATTGAGAGTGGTAAGGATGTGGCCAACAGAGGCGTCAACGACACAAACACGTTCGCTGGAGGCCCATGCGAGGAACCGGCCGCATGGGGAGTAGACACAGCATCGCAAATTCCCTTCGGGGTTGACGAAACCAGGTAGAGGAGCGTAGACCGGGTCAGCGTCAGTGACGCCGATGGCCTTCTGGGTTCGATAAGCAAACTGCAACGGGTTCGCCATGACTAGTCAAAGTCACAGAAGAGCTCGTTTGCAGGTTGAATAGGGTATTAATCTTGTCGTTTATCCGGGGATTCTTCTTGGGCCGCAAAAAAAGTAGCGGTCGGCGGGTCAGGATTTCGTAGGCAGATACTGAAATCGAGAAGGTCGTCGACGAATCAAAGGCAGGCAGCAGGTGGATTGCTCAAAGGGATCGGGGTCTTCGGTGTGGATAGATGGCTGAAGACTGACAATCGATCGAGTTCGTGGCTCTGAAAACTGCGGAACGACCTGGTCGACTCACTGAACTGACACAAATAGTGGTGTGGCAGAACCTAGAAGCTACAGATGGTCGAAGAAGAACCCTGGTATGGAACTTGGCGATGAGGGAGAGCGGTGTCACCGTACTTCGTATTTCGGGTATACACACACCTCAGTCAAATAAGGGTAAGCAAAGAACCAAATGGTAGGGAAACCGGCAAGAAGAATAAGAAAGGGAATTTGGACGAGTCACCCAAAGGGAGGGGAATTGACGAACGGCGGTGGGTTGACGTGACGTGACGGAGCGTGCGAGTGGGCTGAAGCAAAGAAAGAAAGGAAAAGAGAGAGAATGAAAGCCGATTTGTTTTTTTTGAAATTTTTAGCAGCTCTTGCCCAATCAACTGCTGGTTCACCGTGGGTGGATGGGTACCTTCAAGATACATGACGATGACAGCTTCAATGATCCGATATTGGCCGCGAACAGCCACAAGCTTAATGTACTGGAAATGTATCGTGGCTGATTAGACCCCAGCCGCAGCCCCAAGACCCCACCTAAACTCAGCTTGCCAGCCTGTCAGGGCGCCGCCAACCCCCAAAAGCCGAGCCCTAAAAAAAGGTGACAGCTGGAGGATGGGTGTCCATGGCCCTGTAACCACCCAGATGCACTGTAGATCTACGGGGATTTATTTTCATTAAGGTTACGTCTACGGAGTACATGCCTCCCGGAGTCTAGAATCACCATTTCTCATTCAATTAAATCATTCATCTGACGAATAAATCCTGAAACAATGCTGGCAGGATGTTTCACTAACACACGATTGACTTGAAATTCATCGGTTGAATCGGGCGCATGATCCCCCAAGCTTGCTTACAGCCCCAAGTTACCTACCTACTTAGGTTCCTAGGTATGGCTATGGGCGGCCACGCATGATCTTCATTTCCACGCCCGTCACACGTCATCTTCAAGGAGTGAAGGGCCAGATTGCTTGATCCTCTCGTTCGCCCGCCGTCATTTCCAAGTAACTTGTTGGTCCAGACCATGTTTGGCAGGGTTCGTGCTGATGCAGGTCTTTACTGTGTCACGTCACCTGTTTGGGACCCAAAGACAGGTTTCAACAAACAACCTCATCAGGTGTCTCCCGGTATGTCCATGCATACAAGTATCGTGTCATCCTGGGCTTCCAGAATTTAATTTATAGTTGTCCCATCACATCGAGGAGGCTAGCGACTTAGGTCACACGATCCGACGTCAATATGACTATTCATTAACAATATCTTGACGATGGTCAAGTACGGAGTGATATATTTCCCAAGCGCTCAGACCGCAGCTGCTTTCGACCAGCCATGATGGCAGCGAGTCTACATCACCATCGGCCCAGCTGCACCCTTCTCATCATTATCACCGTGTACTTGAGCGATTCAACTACCCAGCCATCACTCGTCTAATAGTTCTGTCCAGACTTGATGGACATTCGAATACTTCGCTTTCTCAAATGGCCGAACTTTCTTTCCATCCTTCTCCTCCTCGTAAAACCAGTTAGGGAAGCTGGACAATGTCGAGCTTCTGAAAGGGGCCGGCGGGTTTGACTACAGATCAGGTCAGCATCGACGTGATGAAGGCCGATAGCAGGCGTGGAAGTGCAGCTTCCGGGAGCCGCTTGCTTGTCCAACAGCACAGAAGGCTTGCCTGTTCTCGCGGGAGGCCAAGGTAGCGGTGTTGGGTATGGAAGAGTGCTTACCCATACATGGTATACCTGTGGCGCCGCGCAGCCGATTTGGATCGCCCGGTAGCCTTTGGATTTCATCTCCAACATGATGAACCGGGCCAGGGCTTTCATCAGGCCCTGTCCGGCATAACCCTGCCGTGTACCGGTACCGATTCTCTCAATAACCTGGCCGGCGGCGGTCGGCTCCCACGAGCCCTTGGGCCTAGGATCGTGCTGTTGATGGTACGTTTCGAGTGGGACATAAAATGGAACAAACTCCATGCTTCTCTCCCATATCTTCGAATCGCCTGGGGCAAATTTGTCATATGAGAAGCCGAAGCTGACGATCGGGAAATCGAGGGCATCGAGCAACTTCTGCTGTCCGTCTTGCTCGAGATTGGGATCCTCGAGATCGAACTCGTCCCAGTAACACGCACCCCCTGTTACTTCCGACTCAGGTCGCTTGTACTGGAACTCCTTGTCGATGATGCAGTACGAGAGCCCGTTCTTACACGGAAAGCCGTCCGCGCGATACCATCTCTTCATTCCATGGAATAGCTTCAAGGCCTCCTTCGCCTTTCCCGTCTCGCACATCCCAGTAAAAACTAGGTTGGTGAAGTAATGGCCATGCCAGACTAGAGCCGAGACCCAGTCGGCTATATCACCTGTGATCTGTCGGATCTCATATCTGGGCGGGAGTTCGATCCCATGAAGATCGGTAATTGGAGCCCCTGGTGTCATCGTGGAAGTTGACCGTTTGGTATAATAGAAGGTGTGAATTTCGTATGAGGAGGGACATGTGATCCTATTTATATACATGTTTTGATCCTCCGCTCCCGTCGTGTCAGCACTAACCTGTTTTCATGCCACAGGCTTTCCTGCGCCGCATATCGTAACCAATATCACGGGACTGCTACGTATCAGATGCCCGCAACTCCGACAAACGACCTGGTAACCTACCAATCAACCCCAGAATATCCGTACTTTTGGGTCGCTGTTGTCCATGTGCAATGCAATCGCGCAACACCACCATGATATCTGCTCCGTACTCCGTGCTCCGTGAGGCAAACGTCCTATATCCATCGTCAGCACGAACGTAGCGTTTTAAATTCCAAAGCAATTTCGAATGCTTTGGAGGCCATTACGACTGCTTAGGTGGCTAACTACGCAATTGAGATGGTACGATCCCAAATATCAAAAGTCGGAACGTTCATTGGTCTTGGCCGCGATGGTGATGGACAGAAATCATCCCGTCATTCGTATCCGGCAGGTTCGGGATGCTGGGATATCGGTTCTAAAGATCGGGTACTTCTTCATAACCTGCCGCAGTATCAGCTCGACCCCAGACAAGGGTATACCGATGGGTAATAAGACTCCCTCCTGTCTTACGAGAGACTGCTACTGGTTACTTCGCTGCAGTACGGAATACAAAGTATACACTGAGGTGCCCAAGATCTTACCTTCACTCTATCAGGTGGGATCCTTACTTGTCTGGGGCGTCAAGCGTCTTGCTGACCCAAAATTCTACACCGCCTTTCAGGTCGAAACTGCAATGTAGAATTGTGTGGAATGCATTATGCATCATATAACATTTCGAACGATAGGGGGAGGGAGGCCGTAATATTTTAGTCTGTAGTCAAGCTAGTCTATCCATAAGTAGTTATTTGCTCACGAGATTAGACTGAATCCTGGAGCAGCGGAACGTTGAGCAGATGATAACGGCATGTAAGCCAAGATGTGGGACCACTCGTACCGAGCAGTGCGGATGGCAGATTCCATTTAACTCATTGCACGGAGGAGTGATGCAGGTAGGGTAGGGTACGGCGATGGCTCCCGAGGCTACTACTACTCGATCCAGGTAATGGATCCCACATACAAAGACCTTCGAGTAAAACATCGAATTGTTATTCCCGCCTCAATCGTGGGCTCTATCTATCTAGGTATCTATATATCTATACCTAGCCCCACCATCCCTACACACACCCACACCCACACACACACACGCAGGCACCCCTCGCAAGGCCACCCTACCCCCCGTCGGTTCAACTTTCCATCATCAAACGCTCTGCCAGGTCAACTGCACCGTCGTCCCGTGCGAGCCCGCACTCGAGTAGATCGTCCCCTGCGTGGTGCCGCTGGGCACGGCGTCGGCGTACCAATCACTTCCGCCGTCGCCAGCATTCGCCAGGCTGGTCCCGTCGGCGGTGAACACGTCGCCGGAGCTGACGCTCGACGACGCGCACGTCAGCGCCCCCTCGCTCGACACCGCGCAGTAGCCCTTGCTGGTCTTGAGCGTGAAGCCGGTCCCCGACGCGGCGGCCGTGTAGGTCGCGCAGGTGCCTGTCGTGTACCACGTGCCGCCGCTGATCAGACAGCCGTCGGTGGTCCCGGCGTCGTCCGTGACCACGTTGAGATACCCCTTCCCTGAGAAGACACCTCCCGTGGGCGCGGGGCCCGTCGTCGTGGTGGTGGTGCTGGTAGGCGCGGGCGACGAGTCCCCATCCTTGGGTAGGTAGCGGACGCCGGTGCTGGGACACCCGCCGTCGTCGTCGTTGTCGGGGCTGGCGGGCACGAACTGGCCGTTGGCGACGGAGCCGTAGACGTTGAAGTAGTAGTAGACCTGCTCAACGGCGTCGCCGCTGCAGCCGACGTAGACGGACTCGCCGCCGTGGTTGCGCGACAGCGCCGCCTGGATGTCGGACAGCGCGTAGGTCTCGCTGGCGCTGGGCGTGATGCCGGCGTCGGCGAGCCAGGTGTAGGTCGGCAGCGACTTGAACAGGGCCACGGTGGTATTGAAGTAGTACGGCACCTCCTCCGTCGGCTCGTACCCGCTCCCGAAGCACGCCGGCTCCAGCGTCGACACGCACGTGCCGTGCTTGCCCCACTCGTGCTCCCAGAACTCCTCGCCCGTGCTGTCGTTCGGCAGCCAGTACGTCTCCATGTAGCTCAGCAGGTCGGCGTCCCCCGCCGCCGTCAGGATGTCCGAGATGTTGGTGTACGCGCGCGCGCTGTCGCACGTCGAGTCGTACGTCCCGTCGCAGTGGTCCGGCCACAGGCCGTGGATCGTCCACGAGTCCGCCGGCCCGACCACCGGGTCCGTGTCCCAGAACTGCGTCTGCAGCAGCGAGCCCCCCGGGTAGTTGAAGCAGCAGGTGTCCGCGACGGCGGTGGTGTTGTGGCACGAGAGCACCTGGGTGCCGGCGCAGGTCTGAGGGGCGCCGGCGTGGGCATGCCTGACCAGGTTGAACAGTGCGGCGGCGGCGGCGTGCCGGTGGAGGGAGGAGGAGGGGAACATGTCGTTCGAGAGAAGATGCGACGCGGCGCTGTGTGCCAGCCCAGGACGATTATTCAGGGCGCAACATCGGTCTCTTTAAAAGGACGGCTTGGCGGGGAAGGCTTGCGTCACGAACAGATACAGTAGTTGGTGTGTGCCCCTGAGTTTGCGTCGCACTGAAAGCTACGCTGCCGATCGGCGCGGTGACAGGCCAAGACACCTTCTCCTTCGAGCTTAGGGCGGTTCGGCGGGCTGCTTCAAAAACCGGGTAGCGGCCCAATCAAGCTCCAGGGACGGCCCGTCGTCCTGCCTCTTTAATCACAGAGGCTCCCTATCAGGGGCAGAGGGGCCGCTCCGGCGCTGTCTCGTTTAAGACAAAACCGCCTATCAAAGCTATCAGAGCGCATGCTTGCAGGCATAGGTACCTAGGTAGTTATCATAGCTATTCGAATGGGGCTGAGACGAGGCCAATAATCGTTGATAACCGCGCGGCGTGATAAGTTAGCAGGTGAGGAAGGGTGTCTCGTGCCGAAATCATTGGACGGCGGAATTCGTTCAATCTCTACTCCGATAAGTTTCTTATTCCCGCGTGGTGTCAGCATTGACACGACCGGTGGGATCCAACGACTAAACTAAATGGGCCACATCCTACGCAACGGCGCCTGTTTTTAGGCTTTGGCCTTCACAATCCTGTTCTTGTCCAATATGTCGTCGCTACCACATACAGTTCTATCTGCTTAGTTTGTGATTGCACGACTCGCTAAGTCGAATGCAAAGCCGCATGGCGATATACGCCGCAATCTCTATGATCGCAATGAATGGTGGGTCGGCGAGTTATGATTCCGCGTTGAGCACATGAATACAGAGGCCCTCGAGACCGACGGGCCGGGGACGTTCAATAGAAAGGGACGTTGTTGTGAGATGGAAAGAAGTAGGTTCACATGCTGTCAAGATTGAATGACCCCGCGTCTCTCTACACCTGTGTCTCTTTTCCGAGATACCTTGCCGAAAAACGATGGAGGCAAGATATTAGTCTCAAGCAGGAGCAACGCGCAATGATGTCGCGAAGGCCGGTGATCGAAGTCCAGTCTCTTCGGGTGCCCCGTGGGCGCCTTGACAGAGCAATGATCGAACCAGAAGGATTGGCCTGCCTTTTTCTTTAGATTGTTCAATGTCCTCTCCTCGAAAACCTTCCGCCGATTGACCTCGGTCACAAACGCCTTGCCCCCATGTCTGACGGACCACCAAAAATCAAGTCAACATCTCTGTCGTAGTCCACCTTTTCATCAAGCCTCTTCAAGGTGGGAGGCGCCGCTGGACCAACAGATCCAAGAGTATCAACACCACGAGTCCAGCCGACCCAGCTTGAATTCCCCATCCTGACGAAACCCAGAGAAGACCAGAACCTCTCCGCCCTCTGTAGATTCCGCGAACAGAAATCGCCGAAGCCCTGGCTCGCGAGCCCGGGATCGAAGCCGTGGGACTCGGCCTCGCTACGCATCACACTCGGATCGGCCACAGTGAAGACGGAACGCGGGACCTGCCTCGCGAGTTGCAAGACTCGCTCCTGGATCGCTCTGAACAACAACCTGCCGACCCCCTGACGCCGGACTCGCTCGGCAACGGAGATCCGCTTCACGACGAGTATCCAAGAATCGCGCGAGTCGGCGCCCCAGATGCCCTTGCCCTTGATCTTGCGCAGTGGGCGGCCGTCGCCATCGAGGAACTCTCGGCTGAAATTGCCGAGCACCTGGCTGGTCCGCTCTACGTTGAACGAGTACTTGTGGAACGGCGGCATCAGCTCGCGTTTGACCAGGAAGCACTCGCACCAGCCCAGTATCGGCTCACCATCCCTTCCCGCTTTGCCATCGGGCTTCTTCGAGGGGCGGCGGCGGCGGAGGTAGGCAAGGAGGGAGATGATCCACGTTTCTCGCGTCGCGTTCTGGTTAGGGTGCGTCTCATGCGTCTGTCCTCTCTCGTGGTCGAGCGCGTCCCAGTCGTGTCTGCTGTCGCATTCCAGGACGGCTAGGTTAAAATCTCCAATGTCTTACAGGGAACTATCGAGGATCGGGCAAGTATTCCAGTCGAAATTCATCTTGACGGAACTGGGCTTTCAGAGCTTCTGCGCACGTGACGACACCAGGGAAAGTGAGGGAAGTGAATGAAGATGCGCGTTTCTTAAGCTGAAAAAAATTCTTTCTGCAGGTGGGGCTGCGCGGGAACAGATATCGGCTATCAAGGTAAGTTATTACAGGGATGTCTCTCCGTGACGGAAAGGGGGTTTTGCAACAGTGTGAGCTATAGGCCGCTACGATCGAACGGTCCTCATGATGGCACCCACGCTCCATCTCAACAATCGGAACTGACGTGTATAAGTTAACGAGTAGTCGAACACCTCACGACTCTCATCGACGTCCAAGACAGCCGCCGTACTTCCTTGAAAGCATGTCTATCCCCAAAGACCTCTGTCGAGCTGTTTGCGTTTGGTAGATTTAAGACGTATACGATCTGCCACGTTAGCTTTCCCGGTCGTTGTAATCAGACTACCATTACAAGGCTGGAGCAGTTTTTACTAATGGAGACTATTTCCGTCTCTCGGCGAGAACTTAAAAAAAGAAGATAAAAGACAACGAAGGGAACAGGGGGAAAGAAAAAAAAAGGCGCAACTACATGTACCAACCAGAGCAGTGACAACAAACTAGATCGTCTCAAAGTGCCACTTGGTAGCACTCTATGCATCCCAGCGAAAGAAACTTTCAGAGATACAACGCATCGAACAACTGACGATTATATTACTCCTCTTTGGCTTTTGATAGCAATTCCAAATACTTTCCCTGGTCTATTACCTAAATTACGTCCCAATCGGAGAGCAAATGGCCGGCCAACCTAGGAAACTCGCTCATCGGTCATGGTTCACGCACAGAGCTCTAGAACCTACCCATGTAAGTTACTTTGCAACCTCTAGCATACTCATGTTTATTAAACACTCTTTACGTTCGATCTGCGCATCACGTGACTTGTAACGTCGCACTCATGCATGCACATCACCCTGTCATACTCCGACTCCTCCCTTGCTTAATAACGGAGGGGAAGAACTAGAAGACATCCATTGATCAATATCAAGGTCAGACTAACACAGAGAAGCTGTAGTCTAAGCCTGTGACAACGCACGAAGAAATGGCAACTATCCCAACACCAACCCTCGTGGACCAGGCCAAAGTCATTCTCGAGGCAGCGACCAGTCTGCAGCAGCAGCTTGAGCAGCGTGGGCTCCCTCAGCCCGGCTTTGAAGCCGACTCGCGTAAGGACTGGCAAGATGCCATCGACTACCCGGAGCTCCTCCGAACGCGATCCGCGCTGATCGACGCCAGCAACCAAATGCTCAACCTAGCCCTGGGCCCGATGGACACGCTCGCCTCGCTCGCCGGCGTCGGCATCAGCAAGACCGACGTCTTCCGGACCCTCAATGCCCTCGGCGTGGCAGACGCCGTGCCGCTATCGGGGAGCATCGGCATCGACTCCCTCGCCGCCCAGGTCGGGGTCGACGTCCGCCTGCTGGAGAAGCAGCTCCGATTCGCGTACCTGATGGGGCTCTTCTACGAGCCGGAACCAGGCCGGGTCGCGCATACGTCGCTGTCTGCCGGCATGCCGGAGATGTCGGCCTGGGCTAGTTTGCGCCTCTCCCCTCTTTGCTGCAAGGCCGCCTGGGCGGTTCCCGAAGCACTGCGGACCTGGCGGGAGTCGCCGGTTCCAGAGGGACACGTGCAGGTTCCCTTCTCGCTTGCCGATCCGCAGGAGAGGGATTTCTGGACGGCGCTGCAGCAAGACGATCCCGATGGAAGGGGGATGGAGAAGTTTAGCGCGGCGATGAAGGCGATGTTCGCGGGCCACACGTTCGTGAACGGGTTTGATTGGGCCTCGCTGGGCGGCGGCTTGGTAGTCGACGTCGGGGGCGGGAACGGGCACGTCGAGATGGGTATCTTGGACGACGTGCCGTCCGGAGTCAATTTCCTCATTCAGGATCTTCCCGCCAACGAGCAGCCGTTCCGCGAGCTAGCCGAGAAACATGGCGCTTTGGACCGGGTCCAGTTCCAGAAGCACGATTTCTTTCAGCCGCAACCGGCTGATCTGAAGCCCCAGGCGTACATCCTGAGCCGCATTCTGCACGACTGGCAGGACGACAACTGCGTGCGGATCCTGCGCCACTTGGTCCCGGCGATGGTGGAACACGGGACTAAGCTCTTCGTCGTGGAGCGGGCGCTGCCTAGCCGTATCGGCGACGTGCCGAACCACAAGGAACAACTGATGAGGGCGCAGGACCTGCTGATGTTCAATATCTTCGGCGGGGGCGAGAGGAGTATGAAGGAATGGGAGAGACTGTTCCAGAAGGCAGATGGGAGGTTGAAGATCGCCAAGGTAGGAGGCTCGGAGATCTCGCCGTTCTCGTATATGGAAGTCGTGGCTTCGAGGGCTGAAGAGCCTTCTTAAAAAGGCCCCAATGATATCGGAATTTCAAGATGAAGAAGCCGATGGTACTTCTCAGATAGCACACAGGTACTAGGGTCACCGTATGTTGAAACGTCTTTCTTTGATAATCATAGGATCAAGATGCTACTGTGTGGTGATTGTGCGCCAAGTCTTAAACTCTCGGTTCCGCTGAGAGATGAAGATTACGATGTTTCGGATGGGCCTATCGTGAGGATTTGCTATCAATTGAAGAGGCCTGAACTTCCCTTTTGCCAGGAAGAGCTCGTTGTATCTGCTTGTTGATATGCACGGGCCTTGACACCGAGGTACTTGAGTAAACATATCTACTTGTATGTCTTTACCTACGGATATCCAACTGACTTACGCATGCTAGAGCATGGGAAGCAAACCCACACACACTTGATCCTTAACCTGGACAATTACAGTCATTGTGGCGTTATCTCAGCTGATACATTGGTAGCAATCTGGATGAGTACTTAGATACCTAGGTAACCACCAAATAGTGTTTTAACACCCTAAGTTTAACTCAAAAAACCCGCGCAAAAAATAAACACAACACCCTCAAAACAGATCAATGGCCAACACCCTCAAAACAGCTCAATGGCTGATTTTAGGCCTATATAAATTGAGTTGTTCTTGTGTTCAATACGCAATTCTTCTTTCTCTTTCATCCCATACCAAATCTACACACACACACAACGCCTGTATACCTCGACACTCACGACTTTCACACCCTTATTGTTCTATCTCGCGCTTTTGAGTTGTTGTTATCCTTGTGTAATGCAATTGCGCAAGACAACTATCAACATTTTAATCCGTGTGCAATACAGTTGCGCAAGACTACCATAAACACCACTCTCACACTTACCACAACTCCGCCAATCACGGGCTGTTTCCCCTGAATCACGCTTCTTTCAGTAGTCAACGCGGTACCGCCAAGTTGTCAACATCACCAAAATCCAGCTTACTGACAGAAAAATCTCTTGACGGACGCCCATAACCCAACATGGCCGAAGACCTTCCTCAGCTGCAACGTCGCTTCCGAGAACTAGCACCAGAATTACGGTTGATGATCAAAGAATCTTACCGATCGACCGCACCAGTAGTCCTCCATCGGTTTACGCTCCCACCTGCCGCTACCATGACGGGAGACTACTCCTTGACGGTAGTCGAGGATGATAAAGTACGCCGAGACGATGCGCACCAACACTCCGAGACCCTTCGCGGCATTCAAGACGAAGTCCTGGGCCAGAGAGTACAGGTTGGCGGCTCCGACACGTCGCTGGGCCACGCACTATTCCCACAGGAAGTCTGGCTTGATTTCGATCGACATGTCATGTGTTTCTCAGCTTCCCAGCTCGAGGGTTTACCAGTGCACGAACGCTCGTTAGTCAGCTTCCTGAACCGCGAGGCAGAGAAATCCGTCTCGGACACGACCGAGACCCATTGGATTTCGAGAGTGCAGTTCCTGGCCCTGGAGCTTCCCGCGGCGGATTGGTGGTGGGACCTGGAATACAAACGCCTGCATCGTGACGATCTCGCGTTCCTGCGACACATGAAATCTCTCAAGGTCGTTTTCCTTACCATACCAGATTATACCGACGAGGTTCTGCGATGGTTTGCCCGCCGGCACGCGGGAAGCAAGGATTACCGCTTCAATGGGCGCATCACCGACCCGGGACGCTGCTTCGAAGGACCACCGCACGTCTCCCTCCTTCGGAAAATCGAGAAGGTTCTTGATAAGCATGGCATCAAGGCGCAGGTGATAAAGGCGACCGAGAGCATGGACACCTTCTCGAACTACGCTTCGGACATAAGAGAAAACGAACAACTCATTCGATTTCTTATGGCACGCACCGGGCTTACGACGGAGAGACCCAAGGTTGAGAGAGACTGACTGAGTCGTGTAATGGTACAGAACTATGATGTTTGTTTGGCTGATCTTGCGTTTAGATAGTCGCACTGGCCATAGAGGATGTATTTGGAGATAGCCAACCCTTACGGTGATATACCGGTGTGGTGGATGAAGCACACGAAAAGCGATGATGTACTTGGGTTACTATGGTATCTCCCATATGAGAAATGGAAATGATGTTAGCTCTATCAGGAACCTTCATCGCGTTGCTTGCAGAAATGAGATAACACTATTCAAAGACTTGTTCACAATACCCGTGTTTACCAAAGTAGATATCGGCATTCTGGGACCGAAGTTGCTCTTGAAAGTTCTAGATACATCGCTGACAAGATGTAAAGACGCCACCGCGCCGTAGTTCCGCTAGCAGATCTCCAGATCACCGATCATTACTTGTTACTGGTCTGCGTGGCTCCCGAGGTTCATCCTACCGGGCTAGGTTCAATACAACCCGCCACCTCTATGCATCGAGTTCCCGGGATCCGGGTCCGACATGCATGGCTCTGGCATTCATTTCGCCGTCACATGAGCTAGCTAGGGTACACTGCTGGTGCTGACCAAAATAGATATTCTAGATCACTGCGGCTCCTCTTCATTTATGATTTTGTACCAAGCCATGTATGTGCAAGCGGCCTTCCGAAACCAGTCCGGACTCCATACCTCCGCATGGCGTTGACGGTCCGGTATGAACCCCAACCCACCAAACGCTAGCTTCATTTGGGTGACCCCCCAGCGGCCCGGAACCGAATTAGAATTACTCGAGCCAGGTCATTGGAGGAGAAATTCGACTTTGCCATGGCTACCTCCTACTACCAAGATACACTTCATCGTGTGATGCGAATGGATTGGGAGGCGGGCGGTGGCTCCGCAAGCACCACGTCCCTACGAACACAGGAACATATAACTCTCCAGGCTCGACCGAGCCTGTTCTACCGTGGTTAAGATCGACAGACCCTGACTTGAGCACTTAGCAGCAAGATCCCATATCTCATATCTTATCTCAGCTCGTCACGATGAAGTCCTCATCTATGGTCGCCGCCATCGCAGGTGCCGGAGTAGCCTCTGCACACACCATCTTCGTCCAACTCGAATCGGACGGGACGACAAATCCAGTGTCCTACGGTATCAGGACGCCGACGTACGACGGCCCGATAAACGACGTGACGAGCAACGATCTTGCTTGCAATGGCGGCCCTAATCCCACGACACCATCCGGAGACGTCATCGATGTCACTGCTGGGTCGACGGTAAGCCTCGACTTCTACTCTTTGGATGGTGGCACCATGTTAATGAGCATGCCTGTAGGTTACTGCGATCTGGAGACACACCCTAGACTCCGGTCCAGACGATGTCATGGATGCCAGTCATGTAGGGCCGACACTCGCATATCTGAAGAAAGGTATGCATTTTCCCTTTTCTACTTGTACCCTCTTCAGTGGCCACCGCCAGTTCAAAATGGACCTACTTGCGTCCTTGGAAACTTACTAATTCCTAACACAGTCGACGACGCAACGAGCGATGTTGGATACGGCAGCGGCTGGTAAGCTGCGTCTCAGTAAACGCCACCAAACTGCACATACTGACTGGTCCCTCCTTTCTGTGCAGGTTCAAGATCCAGGAAGACGGCTACGAGAACGGACAGTGGGGGACATCGACGGTGATCGAGAACGCAGGGAAGCACCCGATCACGATCCCGGACTGCCTGCCCGATGGCCAGTACCTCCTCCGCGCCGAGATGATCGCCCTCCACGCCGCGGGTTCTAGCTTGGGAGCCCAGCTCTATGTACGATTGGGCCTCCCAATGTTTTGTCGTCTTCGGCGATCGATGAGCTGACCTTGGGACACAGATGGAATGCGCCCAGATCAACATCTCCGGCGGCTCGGCCTCGGTCACGCCGACGACCTACAGCATCCCTGGGATCTACGCCGTACGTGCTGTTTGATTTAGCCCGACACCCCACTGCCATGTGTCAGAACATGCACACAACTGACAAGGAAATACTACCACAGCAAAATGACCCCGGCATCCTGATCAACATCTACTCTTCTTTCGGAGACTACGTCATCCCAGGTAAGCGCCGTAACCTAGTGACCTCTCGTCGGGTTATGTATGGCTCCCTCTGACAATAGACACTTTAGGACCCGAGCTCTTCACCTGCGCGGCTGGTAGTAACCCAGGAGCGACCACGACCGCCGCGGCTACGGCAACAACAACGTTGGTGACTTCCACTCTTACATCCAGCTCGGCCGCTTCGACGACCTCGGCTTCGGCGTGCACGGTGGCTCAGTGGGCGCAGTGCGGTGGCGCTGGGTTCAGCGGGTGCACGACTTGCGCCGCACCCTATGCGTGCAATGCACAAGTGAGTGACCAAGGTTTCATACGTATGAAGCGATCGAACAACTGCTAATGTTGGTGTATTAGAATGACTACTACTCGCAGTGCTCTTGAGCATAGTCCAGGGTGAGATGTGTGGCGTCAGGGGGTGGCTGTGGATGGAAAAGCCTGTGTGTGGGTTGATTCACCATGCAGGATCCCGAGAACATGAAACCTCTCCATCCTGAGAGCACCTAATACTCTCACAGACGGTAGGGTTTGAACTGGTATAGTAATCTATGTAAAACATGGATTGGACGTTTAAATATACAGATGTCACACCACATTAAGGGTTCAAAATGTTTCATCTGTCAGAGTATCTTTTATTGACGCTTGCCCAACTCCTCCATCGACACTCCCCAGAACCCAGAGTTATAGACACCCAACTATCATACCTTCGAATCAAGGTAATATAAACGCGATAAAGCAGGTAAACAAGTTAACAAGCAAGTAAGCAAGCAAGCAAAACAAAGAAAGCAAAACTTTCCTCCTTCTCTTTCTTTCCTTCCTTCCGGTTCCGGCGGAGTGTATCCGTCAAAGCAGGGCGCGGCGTCAACAATCAACAATCAAGATGAAATTGGTGGAAGGGGTTGGGGGGGCGAGATTGGGGGGATGGGAGTTGGAAGGGATGAACCAATTAACCAGCCAACCAACCGACCGACCCGGGGATAAGTTATGTGTTGTAGAATCCAGATCCGAATAATACCGTATTAGTGTGCGCGTCCATCCATCCATCCATCCGACCGTCTCAATCAATGAGACCGGTTTCTGATCCAATTTTTTTTTCTGTTTTATCTTCCTTCTTTCCTTCTTCTCCTCCTTCCTTCCTCGGCGACTTTACTTACCTACCTTTTCTATGAACCTCTCATCATCACTTGGAGCCACGGCAAAGTGGATCCGAAAGCACAAACAAAGAAACAGGCCATTGCGACCTTCCAGGCCCGTTGGATAGAGCGGAGCCCTTGGCGCATCGCTTGGCGCCTCGCTTGGCGCCAGAAATACACCGACACGAGGAACATCACCCAGAGGAAGAGGACGTACATGGGGGATGGCAAGTAGGTCGAAGCCTCCGTGGCGCCGGCGCCGCTGGTCACGATGACCAGGGGCGCCGGCGTCGGCTCCACGGTGATGGTGGTCGTGACGGTCTCGGTGGTGGTGATCGGTACCCAGACGTGCTTCTGCACGGTCGTCGTGTCGAACTGGGTTGTTATATAAGTCTCCGTCTCCGTCTCCGTCTCCGTCTCGGTGGTAGTAATCGGTACCCAGATGGGCTTGTCCACGGTCGTCGTGTCGGACTGGGTCGTGGTAGTCGTCTCGGTCTCCGTCTTCACAATAGTCGTCGGGACGGTAACGGAGGTGCTATCCGTATAGGTGGTGATACTCAAAATGGTGGTATAGCGGTTGAAAAATTGTTTGATCGCAGAGGTAATTGTCGTGGTTTGCGTTGTCGTTTCCCTCTCCGTCGCTGTGGACGTTTCGGTCGACATCCTCGTGTCCGTGATCGTGTCCCATTTTGTTCGTGTTGTGGTGAACGATCGAGTTTGCGTGTCGGTACTAGTAAGGGTCTTTGTCTCCGTCTCCGTTTCTGTGGCTATTAGGGTCCATGTTTCACGCGTGGTGTCGGTCTTGGTGGTGGTCGAGGTCACTGGCGCGCAGTCAGAGTGTATCACGGTGGCGCCAGCCGCATCTGTCGTCGTGTACGCGTTACAAGAGGCACGACCAGACATCTTAACCCTGTTTGCGAGGAAAGGTGGCTGTTAATTGTTCGTGAGATGATATATTGGTTTTGTTGTTGTTGTTGAACAATTGTTGTCTGTATTTCTCTTGTATTAGTTGTTGTTGATGATGCTGACAATGGAAATGATGAGGAAGATGGTGATGATTACTGCTGAAACAAGTCCGGAATCTAATGCACCTTTATACAGAGACTACCTAGTATTACAGTACGATGTTAACCAGGAACAATGGGGTTTTCATTCATTGTTGTCTCGTTACCATTCTTTGTATCTGCTATCCAGTACTCGACAACCCGCTTGGTGTTCGATGCTTCTTGATCATGACAAAAATGGAGTTTCCCGAAATAAGTTTAGTCCTTGGTTCGTCTCACACCTCATTGTCACCAAGCGACAAAGCTTGTGTGTTGGGCTGGGATAAAGAAAGTGTCATCGTCTAGAACCAATCCCTATTTCCGTGGTGGGATACGAAAGAACCACCGTCACCGCGTTCCACGCTCGACTTGTTGATTACCTCCATGCAGAGCGTAGCAGAGGTAACCGGTGAGATGGGGCCCTTGAATTCGGGAGGGACAAGTGTCGAGATCAGGGCGAAGAAATCCTGGTGCCGCTTCTTGTCCGATTCCGTGACTACGACCGATCAAATTCGTTAAAATCAATAACGTCTTTAGCGTCGCTGTTCATGCTTGCGGGCAGCGGCACTCGAGGTATCATTGGGGGGATGAAACTTACGTTTCTCAGCGCTCGATGCCGCCGTGTCGACAACGCCAGGTGAGAGGGTCATGAACAGGATACCCTCGTGGCCCTTGCCGTGCTCATTGGCGAATTTTGCGAAAGCCATGTTTAGCGAAGCTTTCTGCATCCCGTACGAGGGCCCGATCATGTCACCGAGACGGACCCACTCGAGATCCCCGCGGGCGGAAGAGATTCCGATGACCTTCTTCAGGGTCCCACGGCGGATCAGGGGTAAGAAGAAGTTGACAAGATGAATGTTACCGACCACGCCGACTCGGAAGCTTGTCACCATATCTTCTTCCATAAATTCTGGATTAACGGAGCTGAGAGTATTGTCGTGTCAGTCGTTCGTACACCGCGGTGCCAGTCGTCACACATCCAGGATGGCGACTTACAAATCGGATATGGATTTCCAATCATTGGCCCCAAACCATGTAGCATTCGCGATCAGGCAGTCCAAACTGCCGCCGGTGATCTCGGCAGTCTCCTCCGCAGCCCGCTATAGTTCGGAACACGGTCAGTAACACTCGCTGGGGCAGCGTTGACTTCGGTAAGACAGACTTTCAGTGACTTGTAGTCAGATAGATCACCCTGGACGAAATGGATGTTGGTTCGGCCCGGTAGCTCATTCGCTACCTTCACTTCGGCGGCCTTCTTGTCACGAGCCATCCCAATCACCGTGTTGGATGGGTCGGCAGACAGCACTTCGAGGAACCCGAACTACACCCGCAGACGTTACTGAGATATTGCCAATATGACAAGGAGTTCGTGCAACTTACCCCGATTCCGCGGTTTGCGCCTGTGACCACGTATGAAGGCATTGTTTCTCCTGGGTGAATGATGAGTTTTTGCGGATGTTTGAAGTTTCCTGGTTTTTGGGGGAAGTCCGAGTGCCTGAGGTGAAGATCACCGTTGAAGACAGCGGACAATCGAAGCCTTTATATCCTCGACGCTCGCAAGTCCGCGCGGCAATCATAACCTACCGTACCTTTATTCCTCATACTTCCAGAATGATTGATTAGGAACCATTCCAAGCTTATGGGAGTCAGTTGTACGCTAATTCCAGTTAGAGAGACACGCACAACGCTATCACCCTTGCCATGTAATGCATGGACGGCATCAGAAATATGCCGTACATGCCACTATCCTAGTAGCATATCTATGCCATGCCGTTTAAGACAGCGGCGAAAGGGGTTAGTCATCCATGATATGGCTGATGCACTCTGCAGGCCGTTTTAGGTATTGCACAAGCTTACTCGGCCGATATTTCGGACGATTTGATGGATTAGTCAAAGCATGTCCTCCGGATAAGAGCGAAGACCGAGACACGCGAGTATCATGTCAGCAGAATACAGGCTACAATACCCAATTGAACTCATGATGGTCACCATTCACTTTGCTATCTATAGCCTATCTATACGAAGTAGCCTATCCCGTTCTCTCGACGCACTCGACGATAATAGTCATGACGCCCAGGTCTGAACGAGCCAAGATCCCAAGGGCTTAACCAACGCAGCTTACAAATGAGGCGCTTCGATGCAACAATGGAACTGAGTTCGGCATTGCGAGATTATCCAGCCCGAATATCCATTCGAATCCAAACTCGAAATACGGAGTTTGTTTCGCCGTATTTATGATAAAGCTTCTAGAGGCCTGACAATTGCTCCGCGCGTCACGGAATTCTCATCTGGTATATAGTTATTTCCGGCTGCCTCTTGTCATGGTGGTGTTGCGCAAATGCATTACCTATGGACGGTCGGACCACAATGACCCAAAAAGGGCGAGAGAGAACAACAAGGGGAAAGCCTCCGCGCAAGCCTCAGTAGCAGTAAAACTCAATATAGACGTATATTAGGGTCAATCCCAAGCCACGGACTGCTTCTGATAGAGAGATGGACTGAAGGACCACTTGAACCAAGATTTTAACGAGCGTTGATATTGATGTTATGCCTTCCTATTCTATGGTAGACCTAATACCCCGCCACACTTCCTGAAATATGAGATCTGGGTGCATGGAGGGTTTGGGACGTGCCTAGCCGGAGATTTCTAGTCTCTGCCACACCACATGGCAATATGTTAGATACCGGCTTACGTTAATCAGCACCTCTCGAAGCTTTTCGCCGGTTATCGTGCTCCTCCGCCCGTCTCGTCACCTCCAGGCTCATGCCCAAGACGGTTATTCCTCCTAAAATCTCGAATACAGCAATCTCCACGTCAAAATCCTTCCTGATCCAGTTTCGTAGCTCTACTGCCATCAAGGGGTCGACACCATAACTAGACACCAGCCTGTTTGTGTCTACATCTTCGGCACTTATGCCTAAGGCGTGAGCGAGTCTGTCCTTGGGTGCTTCTGTGACAACGTTGCACCTTTCCTCGGATGACTTCGAGGCTCGGAAACGAGCTCGAAGGCCCGGCCCTTGTGGGCCCGACGCTAGCGTGCTTGTGTTCAAACCCCTGAATGTGTCAAAAAGGGGCCAGCTCGTGGTTTGTGGAATGCTCTCGCCGTGTTGGGCTAGGTCGGCCGGAGTTATTGCTCCCAAAAGCAATTGTCCAGCGCTCCGAGTCAGCCAATGGCCCACTGCGTCGCCATTTCTCCGTAGCCAGCCACCAGCCCTCCGAGGCGCCGAACCCGATGTTCACGGAAGCGGAGAGCGCTGATGTGATTTCATGCAGTACAAGATAACCACCAGGTCTCAGAAGTTTCTAGCTGGAGAATGCGGAGAGCGCTGATGTGATTTCATGCAGTACAAGATAACCACCAGGTCTCAGAAGTTTCTAGCTGGAGAATGCGGAGAGCTTTGGAAACAGCTGGCACAGCATAGAGCACACTGCCTGCGAAGATGATATCGTAACCTCCAATAGCCACTGCCTGACCATCTCCACTAGGGTCCTGTTCGATGTCCCATGCTTGGAAAGCCATTCTATCCAGGTGCTTTTCGAAATAGATCTGGCAATTACTGAAGGATTCTGTAGATATGTCTGTGGAGGTGAAATTCGCAAAGGAGCTACCGCCACTCTCGTCTTCAAGCGCCTCCAGGGTAGAGAGTATGTGTCGCGTGAAGACGCCCCTGCCAGCGCCCACCTCGGGTATTCTGAGCCTTGGATTTTCGTGGATTGCAAGGCCGATGAACGTCTGGAATGCTCCGGAGCGCATGTGACGTTCGTATAAGCTATCATAGAGCATATGTTAAGCTGATATGAAAGGGTCAATTGTTTGTGTTCAACATTCATACCACCCGTAGCTGTTTTTTCCGCCATAGGAGGAAAGCGACAGCAGCCTGTGCAGCTCCGCAGCCAACGAGTACGAACATTTGACGATTATATCCCTCAGATAGTACATCTTTCGGCTCGTCCCATAACTCCGGGGAGATCTCCGCTCCACTCCGGCTATATGCCTCCACGACGCTGTTGGGATGGGATATCCCAAGATCGGATAGCTCAGAAAAAACGAAACCATTGAAAACCGCGGTGGTCACAGCTACCATAACGCTACTCCCTATGGCTCGAAACTGATTTGCTGAACCCATTCCTACAGCTGCCAACGCATGAGCTCAGTCCAGGATATCGAGAGTTGATTCTGGGAGACTCACCGTGATCACGCTTTTCAGCGACTGCTGGAACGGTAAGAAGGAGCATCTGGAAACTCACTCCACATCCTATGCCGGCGATAACCAGGTACACATACACCTTGGCTGGGATGTAGACATACGTTCCACTAGTACCCAGGAGTGCAAAACCTAGAACTTGTAGTAGAGCTCCAGCTAAGATACAATAGACCGCTGGGATTTTCAGCCGTTTCGCCACATTAGCAACGGCTATCGTACCGGCCGAAAGTCCAACGCCGAAGGGTATCAATCTGACACCTGCGTCAAGACTTGATAATCCACTAATGAGTTGAAATCTTTGAGGTATCTGCAAGTTGGTTACCGTTAATGGTCCGGCGCCAACGATGATACCACTAGATTTGCTGATTGTCAGTGCCTATCACGATATATTGACCGAACCATGGGCTGAGGAATCAGACCCAGGAGCAATGTGGCACTTACAGGAGAGTCCCGACCATGGCACGACTCGTAAGAAAGCGCCAGGGTAGGACTGGCTCTCGAATGTCATTAGCCAGCGTCACATAGCGCTCCCAAATCACAAGCGCAATCCATAGTACCACAGAGCCAACTAGAAGAGCGATGAAGTAAGCCGAATCCCACGGGAATCGGGATCCGCCCTCCTGGAATGCAGCCACCAACGACGTGGTTGCCATGAAAAGCAATACGCAGCCGGGAAGATCCAACCTAGCCATGGGCTGGGATCGATGCACCCCTCCGGTCAGACGAGCTGCTTCTTTGGATTGCGGAAAGCTGGTGGGAATGCTCGCCAGAGCGAGTGCGAGACCGACAGCACCGACGGGCACGTTGAAGAGAAAGATCCACCGCCAGGTAGTGGTAGCGCTGATACCGCCTCCGGCGATGGGACCGATGATTAGGGCGAGCATGACTGCCATGCCGATGTATGTCATCTGACTGGCATATCTCTCCTGGGGTACAATCTCAATGGTCAAAATGGTGGCTAGTGCGTAGCTGCCACCGCCACCCATGCCCTGGAAGGCACGTAGGATGATGCTAGATATTATTGAGGATCACTATTAGTGCAAATGAGCTATAGCCGATGTGTAGTATTGTCGGTACATACAGTTGTGGCATCGTTCGAGCCGCGGCGCAACCGCCGGAGAAGAGGGTGAAGATGAGGATGCAGAGAAGATAGATTGGCCTACGCCCAAATATGTCGCTTAGCTTGGCCACTATGACAACGACGCCTACGCTCGCTGAGTTAGCATGGGAGTCGAGCAAGTTCAACGACCAACTTTAGAACAGACGGATCAACATACTCACGTATCCCAGAAAATAGCTCGCCAGGACCCAACTGGCTATGTCGAAGTGATCGAGTTCTTTAGTGATGGCGATAAGCGAGGTTGTCACGATGAAGATTTCGGTCTGCACCAAGAAGAGCATAGTGCAGTTGAGGAACGTCACAGCCCAAAGACGAAGGCCATGAAGGTGGAATGCGGCACCGTGAATAGACGACCCTTCTCTATTGTCTTGTCCAGTGGTGTTCGACATCAGTGCAGCTTGGGACACGACTGCATCGGCGTCATGTTTCTCGGGCACGGTCATCGACGGATCTCCAGGTTGGCTCTTGACTTCAGGGGCCGGATCCGAGGATGATGACTGTATGTGCTCCATCAAAGCCAAAAACCATAAAAATAGTGGCCGAAAATAGTCTTGAATCGGTATGTCAGCGAGGATCTCATGGAGTCCAAGACTCACTCATGAGGTGATGTGAAATTTTTGAAGATGTGAGCGACCAAAAGTCTGGATGGGCGTCGGCGTGTAGAGGTGGCACAAATGGCAGGCAGGCACAGGACTTTAACCTCGGGGGGTTTTCTCCCCCCTTTTTCTGGGTTTAATTCCGGGGTTGGGTTCCTGCATGCAGGTTGATCCCGTGTACGTCCAACACCCATGCAGGGATAAGCAGCATGTGCCCAACAACGTTGGTACATGCATAGACAGTACTTGGAGTCAGGATTCGCCCTTCAATATCCGACATGAGGTTTCCATCCCTTACCGAGGTACCCTAGATAGATAGATTACGTTAGTATGTGAGTGTGATCAGCAAAACAGGGCGCGAACCAGGACTGGACTTTGAGTGCTACAAACCCTCCCCGCCTAGATACCTCCCTAATGACAATTCCTCTACTCTGACCGCTCCAAGGCGTTTGGGATTTCAAAGCAACTCGGTAGGGAAGCATCAAGCAAAAATGGATGATTTAATACTGAATGCGCGATCGCTTCCATACGTCGCGTGCTTCATCCTCACCCTGGTATGGGCCAATTCCTCGGAGGGTCTTTCCAGTATCGTATCGAATCCCAACTCTGTCTCTGACCTGCGCGTTTACTCTTCTAGCTTCTCATAATTATAAGTAACCGCCTAATCCTAAGCCCTTTGAGATCATACCCAGGTCCCTTCCTCGCCCGACTGACGAGCAGCTATGCCGGTTGGCACGCTGTCAAGGGCGACCTTCATCTGGTCACCTACTTCGACCATCTCAAATATGGCAAGATCAAGTGTGTTACTTCATTGATGGATCTCAGCCTGACCATCAATAGGACCTGTCGTGAGAGCGGCGCCGGATCGACTCGTTTTCAACACCTTGACAGCCCTTCACGGTAAGTGACTCAGTCGAAGCCACATCTGCTTGGGGAGTTCATGTCTGGACGCGGGCTACAGCCGGTGGAAGCTAAGAAGACAACGTTCTAGACATATACCTAAACCCTCAAATTGTCAAAGCTCAGATCTACATTCACGGTCGCTTCCGAAACCCTCCGAGTATATTTACGGAGCTGGACCGGAATGAGCACCGTCGTCGACGCAGAGTCGTCGGACGAGCTATATCCGAGCGTTCGATGCGCGAGTTCGAGCCCACAATGACTTCTCAGGTACTTCGTCTTGATCAAGAGCGTGCGGCTTCGCACCAGAGCCAAGCTAACCCAAACATATCCCTGGTGTTCTAGGTCGACGTTTTCCTTGCCCAGATCTTGAAATCTAGCCAGAAAGGTCAGCCCGTCGATATGACACCATGCTGCAAGTACCTGGCGACTGACATCATGGGCCTTATTGCCTTTGGGTGCTCCTGGAAGACGCAGACAGAGGAGACTATGAGGCATATCATCAAGGGGTATGGGGATCTTAATGCACAGGCCTACTTGTTGATGAGCTGGCCAAAGACCTCGATGATTGATCCAGGAGTGACGTGGCTGGCCAGGAAACGCGTCCAGAGAGTACGGAACACTATGGCGAGCATGATATCTGATCGAATGGCTCTTCCTAGGGACGCGAGGCACGACCTGTACTCCTTCGTAGAAAGCAACGAGGGGATCGAGAAGGCGCAGAAAGAAGGCGTGCGGAAGAGCGATATCTGGAGCGAGGCTTCGCTGTTCATCAATGCAGGCAAGTCGACATTGAGCCCATCGCTGTGGCGATTGTCTACTCACCAACTGACTACACGAAGGTGGCACAACTACGGCGACAGCTCTATCGACCATTTTCTTCTACCTCTCGCGCAATCCATTAGCCTATTCCCGGCTTGCAGACGAGATCCGCCGGGTGTTTTCCTCAGGCCGGGCAATTCGCCAAGGGAACCAACTGACGAGCTGCAAATATCTGCGTGCCGTCATCGACGAATCGATGCGCATATGCCCTCCGACGCCTGGAGTGATGTGGCGCGAGCTCGATCCTCTCTCCACCCAGCCTCTGGTTGTGGACGGTCACCCCATCCCACCCGGCACGATGGTTGGCGTAGGGGTCTACAGCCTCATGCATAATGCTGCCTATTTCCCCGAGCCCTTCGCTTTCCGTCCGGAACGATGGCTGGAGAGCGGCGATGACGCGCCCGATGTCGAGGAAGCCCGTGCCGCCATGCGCCGTGCCTTCATACCCTTCATGCTGGGAGATCGTGGATGCGCAGGTAAGGCAATGGCATACCTTGAAATGAGCTTGACTGTGGCCAAGACGATGTGGTACTTCGACTTCGAAATACCCAGTGGCGCCGTCGGTGAGGTGGGCAGTGGACGTAGAGGGGCTGCACTGGGGAGAGACCGACCGGATGAGTACCAGCTCCACGACAGTTTTATGGCATCACACGAGGGACCAGTTTTGCTTTTCCGTCCGCGAGGAGATTTTTGGAAGGAACTGATCTGAGTAAAGTAGTCATGATTCAGATCAATCTTGCGATTATTTGCTAGGGTAGATCGATTTTGCGTGGAATTTGGGCGTGGAAAGTCCTGGCGGTGGAGGTCAGTATCGATAGCATCCATGGATCTAATTTTATATTTGTGAGTTTAGAGATTGGAAGACTTTATGCGGAAGGACGCGCTGTCAGCTATTGATGACGCACTCTCTACCTGCATCTTGTGATTGCTTTGAATGGATGGGGGAGAGGTATTGCTCTCGATACTACGACCAGTCAAAGGCTAATGGTTCAAGGCCTTGAGATTCGAGAAGTAGCCCTGGTACGAGGTGACGGAGGAAAGGCCCGCCTGCCAGCTGAATCTGGTGGAATAAGTCAGTCATCAGTGGACCCCCACCTGGACAAGCCGCTATGCCAAATCAGTTCATCGTCCACTTCAGGCGAAAGTAGTGGAGCAAAGCATTTTTTCCAGGACTCATCTTCCCCATCGGTAGACCAACAATCAGCATTCAAGGTTAATTCATCGTCACTCCGCATAGCCAACGACTATTCCTGTATCTTCAATAGAAAACCATGTAACTTCTATTCTGATTTCTGCATTCCAATCATTTTCCTGTTCTCTCTCTTTTACCTTACGCAGCATCATACCATGGCTTCACCTTTGGACCCGCACTTCCTCTCCAGGACCGAGTCCAGAGCCGAGTCCAGGAACGATGAGCAGCACGAGGCCCAGGTAGTAGCTGAGCATCTCCCCCATGGGTACACCGCTGCTTTCGATGGGACCCCGAGCAGTCCCAGCCCTTCTGCCCCGCCTGGTCCGGCTGCCGCTTCGAGCAGCGCCGAGGCCGAGGACCCAGCCGGCATAAACTCGTCTCTGAAGCTACAGGGCGGCGATATGCATCGTGATCTCTTCAAGACGGCCGAGACGGCAGCCCGGACTAAGATGCACAAGCGGGCTGCTACCTTTCACCATCCCCAGGACATTTCACGGGACGACGAGACAGAGGGGTTGGCTATCAGCAACCAGATGACGCCCGGGGGCTTCCGCAGGGCCTTTATCCGCCAGCGGCAGCAGCGGCAGGATTTATGGGCGGCTAGGATGGCGATTACCAGGAATTTCGTCGAGTTCCTTGACCTGTATGGCAGCTTTGCCGGAGAAGACCTTGCCGATTCGGATGATGAGGCGGTCACTGAGGAGGGTGGTGATGATGATGATGATAATGATGAGAGGCCGTCCGAGACCAGACCGCTTCTCGCGCGTCGTAAGAGCTCACGTGCCCCGCGGTCTGCGACAGCCACTACTAGGCAGACCTTCTTCACCCTCCTGAAGGCCTTCGTGGGAACTGGAATCATGTTCCTGCCTAAGGCCTTCAACAATGGCGGCATTCTGTTCTCGTCTCTGACCATGCTGGTCGTCTCGGCCGTCACCATGCTAGCTTTTCACCTCCTGCTGGCGTGTAAGAAGAAATATGGTGGCGGTTACGGTGAGATCGGGGAGGCTATTGCAGGCAGCCGGATGCGCGGGCTCATTCTTGGATCTATCACCCTGTCTCAGTTGGGTTTCGTCTGTGCCGGTATCGTCTTCGTCGCCGAGAACATGACCTCCTTTCTCGAGGCCGTCACGCATGGGCAGAACCCCATGTCGCCGACGGCGCTCATCCTCGTCCAGCTCGTTGTGCTAATCCCGCTCGCCTTCATACGGAATATTGCCAAGCTCGGTCCCGTCGCCCTCCTGGCCGATGTTTGCATATTAATCGGAGTTGGGTACATTTACTACTTCGACATAGCCCACCTGGCAACGAGCGGCATGGACGAGTCCGTCGTTCTCTTCAACCCGAGTCACTTCACGCTCACCATCGGCGCCGCCATCTTCACCTTCGAGGGCATCGGGCTCATTCTCCCCATCCAGTCCTCAATGGCCAAGCCCGAGCGTTTCGAGTGGCTCCTCGCCGTCATCATGTTTATCATCACCGTGGTCTTCACGGCTGTCGGCGCCCTCTGCTACGCCACCTTCGGCGAGAAGACCCAGATCGAGATCATCAACAACTTCCCGCAGACCAGCCGATTCGTCAACGCCGTGCAGTTCCTCTATTCGCTCGCCGTGCTCGTCGGCACCCCGGTGCAGCTCTTCCCGGCCGTGCGTATCATGGAAGGTAGGATTTTCGGTCCGCGCTCGGGCAAGAAGAGCCGGAGGACGAAATGGATTAAGAATGCGTTTCGGACTCTGCTCGTGGTGCTCTGCGGCGCCGTCTCGATCATCGGGGCCGGCAACCTCGACCGCTTCGTCGCCCTCATCGGCTCCTTCGCCTGCGTCCCGCTCGTCTACATCTACCCGGCCTACCTGCACTACCGCGGCATCGCGACCACCTGGCCTGTCAAGGTCGCTGACCTCGTGTTCATGGTCTTTGGTCTCATCGCTATGGCATACACGACGGTCGTCACTATCGTCAACAGCTTCATGTGAGGCGCCCGGGGGGCGGGACACATTATCCCGAGGTCTTTTGCGATTATGATAAGCGCTGTCTAATAAAATAAAACATCGAAAGAACCGGAAAACAGGAGATCCGAAAGTTACAGTTTATCAAGTATACGCATTGGACGACTAGAAAAGCGGTACTGCCTCTACCACGGGGGAAGAGAGTAAGAAACAAAAAAAAACAAAAAAAAGATAGACGGAGCGATTGGTCATTGGCGTTATTGTTTTCCTGTAATTATCCCGTTTCCCTTACCTTCATCGCATCTTTCATCTGCATAAAACATGGATGGAACCGGATCAGGGTTAGGTGGGCTATTGGTGCATTAAGTAGGCAGTAGGTCTTCCATCACGGTAGAACTTCTGATAATTCAAGCAAAAGCGTTTTCTACAATACATATATATAGGTTTTACATACACACATTATCACTTCTTACCAAGCTCGCAACTACCCGTACACTTACTTACTTCATCATTTGATTTTCCCAGGTCGTGTGTGGAATCCCCGCAGCGGGTTACAATGGTTTAGATAACCCGCCAAAGGAACATTAGGAAGGAAGGAAAGAAGGGGGAGAAAATAAAAATGATTTCTTTTCAAAGTGTCTTCTTTTACACACTCACGAACCAATACAATGCTATTTTCCCATAAGAATAAGAGGTATAACTACCTACCGGTATGTTAGATACCTACGGCTTCCCGGAAGAACGCCTGGCCTAGCGGATCCGTGGTGAGTGTATTCACTCAGCCCGAGATACCCTCTCCCTCCCACCCCACCCCCTTTTCCCCGCGGGTCAAGTTTTCACGAACAGTTTTGACGGGTCATTTATTTGTGCGTCAGGTAGGGGGTTTGTGGTCGATTTCACACAATAACGGGAGCAGAGCAAAACTGGAGGAGCAACCAAGTTGAATGGATAAATTGGATTGATTCATGCTCTGCAGATAAATTTACAGGAAGAGAGAAGGGGACAACGCAATGCGCATTTTGGCATATTGTTGCACACACATGGAGATTCTCTTCCCTTTCCCAGTGAGCACCGCATCCCATAATACCTAGAGGTATTCCGAAAAGTATACGGACTGAAGTACACAATGTAAGGCATGATCCCAAGTTATGTACTAGTTCCCATAGACCAAAACCCCATCATCATCCCCGAATGTAGCCAACAAATATCTCGAATCGAGACCCAAAGTTGTGCCATGAAAAGTCGACATTTTTTCCTCTCGGGCTTCACTACTGCCGCCTGCTTAGAAATTGGGGTTCTCGCCCATGTAGTTCTCCTTGCTGCGCTTAATCGTGAAGATGTGCCTGATGTCGTCGCGGAAGCGGCTCGGGGGCTCGGTGAAGGCGGCCTCGTAGGCGTCGATGGCGGGCTTCTCCCAGACCAGGTCGGCCTCGGCGGCGGGGACGAAGCGGGTGCGCTTGATGAGCTTCCAGCCCCAGTAGGCGACGAAGGCGATGAGGGCCATGGTGTAGTAGGAGAAGAAGTCGCCGACGTCCCAGTTGCCGGGCGTGAAGACGGTGTAGCCGAAGATGGCCTCGATGATGATCATCCACGCGGCCCCGATGTAGCCGCAGTAGGGCTGGAAGTAGCCGAAGTAAGGGAGGGTGCGGCGGTCGAGCCCCTGCGCCTTGCACGCGTTGTAGAAGAAGATGTACGTGATGCTGATGACGATGTAGTTGATCATCTGCGCGCCCTGCGTCAGCAGCGACAGCCACGTCACCACCACGGCCGCGCTGTTGGACACCTGCAGGAACGACAGGAACGGGAAGATCATGGTCACGGCGAATGCGTACACGGGGATACCGTTCCTAAGGCACTTCTGGAAAATTCGAGGTGCCTGGCCGTCGCAGGCGAGACCATACAATGATCGCATGGCGCAGTACGTGTACGCATTGCCAGCACTGAAGATGCTAGTGAGCAGTAGGGCATTGACAATGTGTGGGAGTACTGAGATGCCCATATTCGTCATGGCAATGACGTAGGGAGACCCGTCGGCAGTACCGGAGTCCTGGTTCTGAATCTTGTCGTCGTTCCACGGCACCACGATACCGACGCAGAGGGCGCCGCCGATGAAGAAGACAGCGAACCGCCAGTACACCGTCTTGAACCCGTTCTTCAGGTAGGTTCGCGGCCGCTCCGCCTCGCCGGCGACCATGGCTAGGTATTCGGGGCCGACCACGGTAAAACCGGCCGAGAAAAGAGAGCCCAAGAAACCTTCAAAACGGCCGAGATCGCCACTATGAATGTGCTCCGCAAATGCCCCAGCCTGCGACCAGTTGCGAAACCCGTACGCATCGTTCTGCGGGTTCCCCCCGGACATCGTCACCAAAGTAAACATGAACAGGATGCAGATGAGCAGAAGCTTCCCGCTGGCCAGCCAAAATTCAGCTTCGCTATATTCCACGTCGCCATTAGTATGCTGTTCACTTTGGACCCAAATCCATGTATTGGAATCGGGTGTGGGCGGTGCGGCGGGCAACTGCGTGCGGCAGCTGTCGGGGCATGACATAAGGGGGCTCGCGATCTGAACTTACCCAAAGTACTTCACAGCAGCAATGTTGATTAAACTAATTTATTGTTCAGCTCAGGTGTTCCATCTTTGCTTGCAGATTTCACGTACGCGTAAAGTGCGATGCATGCAATACATATAGCGTACACGGGCACATCGTCGGACCAGAAGGTGATAATCAGGTTCAGGGCGGAGATCTCGAAGGGGATCAGGCAGGCCTCGTAGAGGAAGAAGACCCAGCCGGCCATGAAACCCAGAGACTCGTCAACCCACTTGCCAGCCATCCGGATGAAGGAACCGGACACGGGCATGTAGGTGGCCATCTCGGCCATAGAGTTGTTCACCATGCCGACCATGATGGCATATAGGGTGTAGGCAATCAACAGACTGCCGGGACCGCCCTTGGCGAGACCCCCTCCAATACTGACGAACAAGGCGGTGCCGATACTGCCACCGATGGCAATCAGCTGGATCTGACGGTTGCCCAGGTGGCGATGAAGCTGATCCTTGATGGGAATATCGACGTAGGTGTCGGGAAGCCCTTCGGTGGATGACTTCTCCCCTTTCAGGGTGGCGCCATGATGCGTCTTATCTGGTACTGCCGCCATATTGCGAGCAGGACAGACAACTCCTCTGCGAGAGGGGAATGGTGGAGAGGGGGCAGGCCGTGAAGAAGCTGCAAAGACTCGTGTACATTATACGGCGTATCGCGATGGCGTCGGTCTATATATGGGCAATGGATTGTGCTTCCAATCCACTAATACTACAACACCGCAGCGCGTTTCTGGACGTCGCTGGCTCGATCGGTCGGGCTCGAATATGATGAGAAGAAGAGGATGAGAGAAGGAGAAACTGATGGGGGAGGACAAGCAATTTTGTACGGCGTAAGAGGAGCAAAGGAATCGGCCGATGTCATTAATCGTTAGACAAGCTACCAGTACCTACTGGAGCCCTGGAGGTAATAAGCAGGAATGCAGAACCCTCCACCTACCTGGTACATACGCAGTAGTATGATCTTGCCAGCCTAGTACCTGCCCTGCCCGCCTACCGGTACCTCTCGCGTGCGTGGAGATGTTACTAAAAAGTACACGAATTAACGGGAGAGCGGGGCAGTCTCTCTGATCCATGTCAGAATCCCGCGCATATCCAGGGACAGCCCTCGCTTGTGATGCAATAATGGGGGGAAGGATCTCCATAATAAAACCATATTTATGTACCTACCTAGGTAAGTTCATACCTGGGTAGGTTGAAAGTACCTAGGTAGTGTGAAGTACCTAGGTAATACAAAGAGTGGGTGTCGGGTTCGAACAATTTTGATTCTATCGGTCTGCTCAAGTCAATATCGGGTTTACCTACCTAGGTAGTATAAAATCATATTGGCTGAGCTCATACAAAGAGCCTTGTGCAGTTTGTCTATCGATAAGGAACTGATCGCCGACCATTGAATTCAAGCCGATATCTACCTACCTAGGTAGGTAGATATTCATCTGGGTAGGTTCAAGCACATTAAAAGTTGAGACTTCGTCTTTGCGACGCCTGTGCCACCACACCCCTACTACCAAGATCTACCCATGCGGCTGCGCCCCACATGCTGGGGAAGCCGAGTCTTTACCAGGGACCCTTACATCCAATTGCGTTGGAATTCAGTTGCCAGGATTGATTCCACCACGGCATCGCCTGTCGCCCTGCTGGAGAGGCCGGCGTGATCTGCGTACAGCTTGCCTGATGCGGGTAGCTTATACCATCTTGCTGATGTTAATCCATCACGTAAATATAAAAAAAAAGAATCGTTACCTCGACGGCGCAAGGCGAAATTCCCCCCAAAAAATCTTTCCCCGGCGCTGTCAGGGACAAGCAACAAGGTGCGTCGTATTCCCTCAGCGTACGAAGTAATTGCTTATCTTTCATTCCGACTTTGCTCAAATGTGTATGTACGAAATCATGAATAAAGACACCGAAGGCACTTAGCAAACGCCCCCTCGGTTCCGGTTTTGGAAAGATACGCCAGATCCCCCAATACGCGACGCATGTGTTTGAACATCGGTGAGCAGCAGCCTTGACCGATAGAGTTCATTCAGCTGAAGTTTTAGAGTTCTTGATAGGTCTCACGATATCAATTTACTGCACGTAGCTCTGACTGTATTCGGGCATCCGATAAGCGAATCAACCCCGGCCTTGAGACGAAACTTATGACCAGACCCAATGGCACAGCCACAGAAATTCAGAAGCCACCACAACGGCGGGGAAAGCTCACGGAAGACGGACGTTTCCCTCACAAGTGAAAACAAGAGGTGAATGCTTTTCTGTAAATGCATACCAAGTTGCCGACTTGACAAAGCAAACGAGAAGACATAAATCAGGTCAAGTGTCAAGTGGGATGGGTCAATACCTACAATATTACACTACGCAGCGCAGATGACGTCACAATATCCCGAAGGAGCGTGGTCTTCACCTTTGATGGATCCGGCCGAAAGAGACGAACCGGCTCCCGGAGCTGTCTTGATCCCGATCCAGACCCTGAACAATTTATCTGGGCGCACGGTGAGCATATTGATGCCCAAGCACTTTACAGCGTGTTCTAGACGAGGTCAAAGTCGATCCTGAGCTCATTGGACGATCATCCCTTTACGATGAAAGCTGCCTCACCACGATCAAACAACAGCATGATAGCGTAGAGGTAAGTATGTATGGTTTACATACGTAGATGAAGGAGCATTCCAGGAAATCATCCGAACTCGAATATGACTAAACCTACACGGAAATGTCAAGATCAGACAGAATTCGCTTGCGGCTGCGGATGATGGAAGAAGAGATCTAGAAAACCAAACGGACGCATTTTCTTTCGCCTCAACTAGTGAGTGGCCAGAATGATCAGATGTTTTTCAGCAGTCTCCAGTAAAACTATCCACACCACGATTCAGTTGCCGGCTGCTGCAGCACTTATGTAACTGCAAGCAGGTAACGCCTACCGCATACTTTTGACAATTAGGAAACTTGGCGAACCCACATAGCGTCGTGGCTATCTCTCTCAATTCGCTACAGCCGCCACAGCCCTACGCCACAATCCGGGGAAATCTCGATCACCTCGCTGACTCAGCGATTGTGATCAATGAGGCATCCAGGACGAGCTGGTCAAAGCTCACAATCGAGATCTCGACGACGCTATATGGGTCCGCCAATTTTCCTGATCGTCAAAAGTATGCGGTAGCTTTCTAAGGTCGCATAGGTGACATGCTTACATAAAACATTGTCACCTCTGAAATCACCCCAAGTGAAAAAAAAAGGGTGTCGGTTCTAGCTGTCAATCAGTCACCGAATAAGGGGGCATTACTGGCGATGGCTCTCTAAAAGATGGGAAAGAAACTTGCCTACTTAGCTACGACAACGACACTCACTGCCGAGCTTCTCGCAAACCCGCATGCGCACTCTCGCCGGAGGTGGGCAAGAGAAGAAGACTTAGGGATTTAAAAAGGTAGATAGGGGCGCGCCAGCAAGGCTCACGGATATATCTAACCCACTGTGATGGTCCGACCCCCTGATGAGTGATGTGGAAGTAACAACGACTCCTATGATCTGGGTGGATGCTGCTTGAACAGATATGATCTCCCGCCCGGACAAGTAAGGAAGGTCCTCTCGGAACAACCTCCCGCTCGTATCCATTTCACACTATCAAGCAATCGTTATCCAGACTCCTCAGCTGCGCCAGCCACTCGCGGCTCTGCCCGACATCAACACCAACACCAACACCAACATCATCAGCGTCATCACTATCATCATCACCACCCTTCTTCTCATCATTTCCAACGACGCCGGCGATCTTCTCGCCCCCTACCTCATCATCCAGGCTATTCTCCCCACCACCACCATCAGATCCTAATCCTGATCCTGATCCTGATCCTGATCCTGGTCCCACCACCGCCGCCGTCGTCCCTCCCAGGTTGCGGATCCGCCAGATCTCGCCCAGCGTCTCCATGGCCGCGGTCAGCATGCCCCAGGGGCAGAAGTCCCGCATGGCGCGCAGCCGCCGCAGCACCCAGGCCCGCCGCGCCGGCGACGCCGACTCCACGCCGCCCAGGAACACGGGCCACGTCGTGTACTTGAAGAAGGGGCTCGGCGGCGGGATGAACGAGAGCCGGTGCAGGATCGCGGCGGCGAGGTCCTCGGTGTTGGGTAGGTATGGTAGCTCTTCTTCTTCGTTTTCATCCTCGCGTGCCGGATGCTGTTGCTGCTGATGTTGTTGCCGTCGATGGCGGAGGTGAATCTCGGCTTGCAGCGATGGCGCTATCAGGAATATGTACAGACAGACGGCCGCGCGATAGGTCGCGGCGATGTGCGTCCGGAAGCCGAGCTCCAGCTCGTCCGTGTCTAAGCGCGCGGCCACGTTGCGCGCGCAGACCTCGGTCGCCCAGCGGTCCACGTCGAAGGACTGCGCCTCTCGGAGCAGACGGATGAGGGTCTCCGTCCGGTTCTGGTTGCTCGTTCCGTCGGTCGATTTACCGTCGTTGTCTTCGCCGGCGCGAGAGGCCAGGAGGACGATGTACAAGAGCCGGGCCGGACAGCTGTGGTAGCTGTTCGCCTCGGTGCGCGTGAGGATGTGCAGGATATCCGCCCGGTCCCAGTCCCGATGGCGGTGGCCGACGTCCGAGGGCAAAGCTCCTCGCGTCTTCTGCTTCTTCCACGAGGCGAGCGAGTCAAGCGCGCGGCTCCAGATGTAGTAAGCCACGGTGTCCGAGGCCACGTAGTCGTACACGCCGAGCGGCCGCGACGGCGAGGGGCGCCGTGCAGCAACCAGCAGGCGCCCGGCGGCCCTCATGTGGTCGCGCCAGCCTTCCCTGCCCGAGTCGATGAGGGAGAAGTTGACGAAGAAGAGTACCGTCGCCAGGAGGGCGTCATTGTCACCGTCCTTGTCCTTCACGACGGCCACGAGCTGCTGCTCTTCTCCCCCTCCACCGGCCTTGGCACCAGCCCCGCCGCCGCCGAGCGCCCGCCGCAGTTCCCGGATCGCCCGGTGCCGGGCCTCTAGGGCGTCGACAAGGGCCTGGCGCGCAATGTGCGTGAGCGGTCGTCCGGGCGAGGAGACGTGCCGCATGGTGTGGGAATAGTGCACCGCCGAGGTCGCGATGATGATGTGCTGCAGGAACGGATGGGTCTGGGATCGGGGCACGAGCTCCCTGAACGGGTTGGCGGCATGGTGCGGGGAATCGTGGATTACGAGGTCCTGGCAGAATCGCGAAGCAACTGGCTCATTGTTAGGCCAACGGCGTGAATTTCACGGGATTCGTGATGGTAGGTGAAATAATATATTGACGTACAGTATGATAGGTAATGGCGTGATGACGGCTTCAAGTCCTGGAATAGGGGATCTGCTAGGGAAAACGCGGGAATATTTGACAGGTTTTGCCTGTCATCTTCAGGGTCTCCTCTGTGAGAACTCCTGATGAACGGCATTCCCTCATTCACCGGCATGCATTCCTGAACTGATGACTCGACCACATTGGTCTTCTTCACGGGCTGCCCGCGGATGAGCACGGTATCAGCCCACCGGTACAGCTGACCATAGCCCAGACATCTCTGCCCCCGCGCGCTGCACTTATGACACTCGGGGACGGAGCGGTCGCAGCGGAGACGTCGTCTTCGACAATTGTGACAGGCCTTGGCTTCCGGCATCTGATGATGTATGGCGAGCAAGATGTCCTGAGCCGCTCGGATTTATCTATCTAGTGACCTGCATGGTAGCCTCAACCGCCTGATTGGTGCAGAGCCCACGGAAGCCGATCCTTGAGGTTCGGATGGCAGGATGGCTGGCTGGCTGGCTGGCTGGCTGGCTACTAGCGGCTTAGGTACCGAATGACGTATGTAACTTAAGTAAGTAAACACTTCTCAACCTACCTAGGTAGCTTATTAGTTTTCGGCTCGAGGACTTCAAACGCTCTTCGATCGATCGAATAGATGACTATGCGAATATTGCGCTCACATCTTCCTCTCTCTCTTTCTCTCCAAAAAAAAAAAAAGAGTCACTGTCCAAGCTTGGTGGGATATCTGGGATATGGAAGAGAAAAACGGCATTCCTGTCAGCGCATCCCGGCGGCTCGACAGACCGTCAAGCACGAGTCGGCCGGCGACGAGGCGAGCGAGACGCTTAACCTCAAGGGGTAGCCAAGACTCAGGTCTTGCATGAGGGGGCGATGGACTGCTAGTAGGCTACTACATCTGATCCGATCCACATCGAAGTGATGGAGAGTACCTAATGGAGTGGAATGCCAATTTTCACATGCTCCGCTGTCGGATGGTAGTAATTTTTGTTAGACTTTTGCTACTCCCGTCGTGGGTGTGTACATACATACATATGTGTTATGTTAACAAGTAAGAAGATTTCTTGAAAGCCTGACATCTAGATACCTCATGGTCCCTTTCCTATTATAGTAGCCAAGACGCACGTCGTACATAAGCGCCCCTGATGACCGTCCATAGATAGAAGTGCGTCCTCGTCCGCTGTATTATTCATCTATCCTCTCTTGTCATGCAATCCACTTCGATTTTGAATATATAACATCCGACGTGGCATTTGATACTGAGATGGGAAGGCTACTTTGGTTCCCGTCGTAGATTTGATTTCGGAAACAGGCTCTCCTCACAGGTCGAGAGAGATTATAGGCTGTGGTGGTGGTTTAGGTAATATTGTAATCAAGTCTATTCTCGCATACACATAAGCCTACCTAGGTAATTACAATACATCGAGTACATATCGACCTACCTACTCCGTTCCGCCAATATGCACCCATCCACAGACACCGCGGAATGCACCACCGCCGCCAGGCCCGGTGATCCCGATGTTACCGACGGCGGCCCGGAGACGCTATCGAGAGCCGAGATCGAGCGTCTAGGCCGCGAGAGGCCGGCGTGCCTGCCCACGGCCTGGGCGGAGGTCGCCTTCGTCTTCGCGGTCCTGGCGTCCATGGGCATGAGCGAGTACTTCATCAGCGGGTTCAACATCGTGCTGCCGGCCATCGTCGCGGACCTGCGCGTGCCCGAGGCGGCGCGCACCTGGCCCGCCGCCGTCATCAACTTGACGACGGCCGCGCTGCTGCTGCCCTGCGCCCGCCTGTGCGACCGCCACGGCGGCCGCGCCGTCTTCCTCGCCGGCCACGCCTGGCTCCTCCTCTGGTCGCTCGTCGCCGGCTTCAGCCGGGGCCCCACCATGCTCATCGTGTGCCGCGCCATGCAGGGCCTCGGCAGCGCCGCCTTCGCGCCCGCGAACCTGGCGCTGCTAGGTCAGGTCTACAGCCGCCCAGGCCCCCGCAAGAACATGATCTATAGCCTGTACGGCGCCTTCTCGGTGATCGGGTTCTACTTCGGCATCATCATGGGCGCCGTGACGGGCCAGTTGCTGAGTTGGCGGTGGTACTTCTGGATCGGGACTGTCTTCGTCCTCGTTGTCTTCGTCACCGGGCTCTTCTTCATCCCGAAAGGCCTCGGCGCCGACCCCTCGATCGGCATGGACTGGTGGGGCGTGTGCACGATCGTGCCGGGCCTGGCCCTCGTCGTCTACGCGCTGAGTGATGGGGGACACGCCCCCGACGGCTGGCGTACTCCGTACATCTACGTCACCTTCGTCGGCGGTGGCTTGCTCCTGTGTGCGGCGGTCTATGTGCAGGGCTGGATTTCCGCACGGCCTCTCATCCCGGCCGAGTTGTTTCGTTCGAAGTACATGATACGCCTATCAGCATCCCTCTTCTGCTCGTTTGGCGTTTTCGGGCTATTCCTATTCTACGCCAGCTTCTAGTAAGTCTTTTCGAGTCGAAATTGCGTCTGTGGCATTGGGAGATGCTGACAGTAGAAAAATTAGCATCGAAGACGTTCTCCATACGACACCGCTGCAGACGGCCGCGTGGTTCACCCCGCTGTGTTTAGGTGGTATCGTTCTGGCCTTGACCGGAGGATTTGTTCTACACCTTTTGCCAGGTACCTTACTGTTGATCATATCTTCCGTCGGGTTTATCCTTTCCGTGCTTCTATTTGCCGTCCTGCCCGCCAAGTTGGCGGAGGAAGCACCACAGAGCAACTTTCTCTATTGGGCCTATGTCTTCCCCGCCATGCTCTGCGGCACAATCGGCGTCGACATAGCTTTCAACGTAGCAAACGTGTACATCACGACGACGATGCCTCGACGTCTTCAAGCTACTGCTGGTGCCTTGATCAACAGTCTGCTATATCTGGGTATGGCGTTTTGGCTCGGCGTGGGAGAGCTGGCAGTTTCGACGTCTGTTGAGCAGGCAGATGGTGACCGGTCGCTCAGCCTGTTGGAACAATACAGGATTGGATTCTGGGCTGGAGTCGGATTGGCTGCTCTAGCACTGTGTATCACCCTCACAGTGAGAATAAAGGAAGCAGCTGCGGATCTGACGGCAGATGAGAAGGCTGCAATGGAACAGACGGCTAGAGAAACGTAATTTCGTCTCTTCATCAATACACTAATAACATCCATAAAGGAGTACTCGTACATCTCCGCTAAATTTTTAACTGAGATCTGATATGGTCATAGCCTGAATCTAGTGTGTCTGCAAATGGCGTTGTGGCGAGAGAGATGGGATGGAGATTTCCTTGCCGGATACGTACCTGGGGTTCCTGAATAGCTCCTGAATAGCGAGAGTACTCATTCGTCTTAGCAATATTATGATACGTATCTTACCGACGTATGATTGATGAACCCTTCGACAACCTCCTACCAACAACGGCCTCGCACAGTCCGGCCCGGCGGCATGAAGCAGATAGTCTAGATGAATAGACAGGCTAGACGCTGCAGATGATGTGGCGGTTCTGCAATGCGACCGAATGCAAGTTCGGGCCGCCTCTCTGCAGATGGCAAGCCGCGACTGACCATGATTGGGCGTATGAGTCCATTCATCGCCTACCGAATTGCTTTGTCCCAGATCGTACTTCGTATGTGTAAGCAAAATGCTTGGGTTGCTTCAGACCTTTGTGACAGGCAATCTTGCCGGGAGTCGTCGCATTGTCCTCGGATATAAAGACAAATCCAGATACATCTAGATCGCCTACAAGGTCGAGCGATTCCATCAAATGCTCGATTCCAGATTCGATCCGATCGATACGTGACGGTATACCGAGGTTGACGGCAGCAATTGGGGTCTAGGCTAGGTACCTAGGTATGTTGTTACAACAGTGATGGAAGTTGGAACCTTGGAAGTCAAACAGTGGAGACGGGGCAGCCCTGGCAGCCTGCCTAGGCGAACACTAGCAGTGTGATTAGTGGCCGCAGGTGGGGGACCCGAAGTTGTAGCGATTGGTCCACAGCGCACTTTGGCGCCCGTCATCTCATCATCACCGCCAATCATGACTTACCGCGCGTTTTCCCTCACAACATCGTCAAACACGAAATGAAGGGGTTCTGTAAACCCCAAGCAGCGCTTAACCAACCCTTTTCTCGGCCCAATATCATGGCAATACTGCAAGTGCTGCCCATTCTAGCAGTCGAAGTTCATCTTCAGCTGGCCGGGCCAATGAAGCCCAATACACCTGGATTGGTCAAAGTCCTCCCGAGCTATCAGGTCCTCTCGATGATGGGCCTCCATCTTCTGTGTTCGATACTACACTGCGTACCAACAGCTCTGGACGTAATAAGTTGTGATGGGTAAGGCGAGTCTCACCCGTCTTCTCATACAAGATAAGTCTCGTCTCCTCTTTTTGTCCTAACCTTGCTCGACGATCTTCCTTACTTCCTCCATGTTGTTGTAGATCATCATCCTTCTCGAGCTGGCTCTCCTCTTCGTGACACCACGACTCTTCCATTCCGTTGCCATCGTCGGCTTGTTTCTTTGTCATCCGTCTATCGCTCCAGACTGCCCTATCATTGTCTATCAATGCCCAGCCCATTCTGCCCCTTGTCTTGGACTGAATGAGAATTCATAGCTCTTTCGATCCCTCCGAGTTCTTTATCACTTCGAATGGTAATATGAACTGCTGTTGCTCCCTACGCGCCCAGTATCATCACCTCCGCCCCACTCCCCTTTAGTTTCCCTTCCCCTTTCTCCATAGACATTTTCACTTCAGTTCGATCACTACATACACAATCTTTCCAATGCAAATACCATTTTTCTTTCTGCAGCTTCTTCTTTTCTCTGACGCCACAGCGGCCGGCCCGCTGGGTCGACGAGGGAGGTATGTCCTTCCCAACTCCCCGTCTACCCCTGAGGATATGCTGACAGTCCATAGATCGGGACGGGGAGACACGCCAAGGGTGTTCAAGAGATACACAAACTCAACTACCACCGCTGTCTCTGAATCATCAACACCTGCCTCTTCGACCCCGATCTCCATTACATCTTCTGTGTCTGCCATAATAAGCACAACCTCAACATCAGAGGAACAGATTAGTTCCTCTTCCACCTCGGTTTCCCGAGCTTTCACACTCATCGATACATCATCTGCCCCAACTGCCATCACGTCCGTTATCACTATTGACGTATCCACTATGACTGGTGCTCCGGATGCCCCAGCCTCTTCAAGCGCTACGTTTTCTACCAGCCAGTCTAGCGCCCAGGTAGTATCCTCAAGCACCGCAGCTTCGTCCTCCGCTGCTGCCAGTGCTCCGAGCTCGGCATCCGCCACTACGGCTCCTTCGGCACCCGCCTCGGTCTCGTCTGTTGCGGTCACTGGTACTCCTAATGCCGACGTCCCCACTATCATCAGCTCCATTCCGGCATCGACTGCTACGGTAGCCGCCGATGTGCTAGCCGCCAACGTGGCACAGGCCAAACATTACAACGCTCTCTTCGCCACTCTTACTGAGCAGTCAGCCTGCGTGGAGGGGCAGGTTGCGTGTGTCAGTGGCAATATCGGCACATGCACCAGCGCGGGATCTTTCGAGATCCTTACCTGCGCTAGCGGTTTGACTTGCAATGCTCTGCCAATGGACACCACTTCCGGTGTCCAGGTTGGTTGCTTCGATGCTGCCACTATCGAGAAGGCGTTGGGTGGTTCTGCTGCCTCTTCAAGTAGCTCGGCTCCCCTGACCTCTACGCCAGCCAGCTCTTCTTCTGCCCCTGCGGTCTCGACTGCTAGCAGCTCAGCTCCCGAGGTGACTCAAGTTACCATCACGGTTAACCCTATCGTGAATGTCAGTAGCGAGGTGACTGTTGTACCCAGCACCTCCGCCACGCTGCTTCCGTCCACCACTGAGTCCTCTGCACCTATTCAGGAGTCCACCACAGTGGTGTCGTCGCCCAGCTCAACCTCGACATCGGTCATTAGCACCTCAACCTCGAGCGTATCTGTCGCCTCCAGCACCACAGCTACATCTACAACCATGGCCACGGTAACCTCCTCTGCTAGTTCTGCTCCCGATTCGTTCTTCACCACTCCTCTTGCCCCTGCTTCGTCCTCTGCCTCAGTGGCGAGCTCGACCACGTCCACGTCCACAACCGCCCCTGACTCAACCACCCTGGCCACAATTTCGTCGGACGTACCCGTCGCTACTAGCACCACTGTCCAGACGTCGACATCCTCGCCTACTGGCCTCGATATCATCCCTCGTCCAACTCACGCTGATCACCATCGTGGAGACTAAGATGACGGTGGGAATAAGCAACGGCTGGGATTTTCCACCGGGTGTGAAGCCACAGAACGAGCCGGGCTGACTTTACCAGATCCACATAGGTTGTGGTGGTCCCAACCACCACGGCACAGGGTAAAGGCTGGAGAGGAAAGCGAATTGTGTTTCATGTACAGCAAAGCTACATCACTGATGCGCCACGATACCCCCTACTTAATTTCAGTTATTTTGTTCATAATGCCGTTTCCTTTCAGCGTCGGAGTTTGGTGTCATATTTCCTTTTCTTTCTTCCCTACCTTGTCTGCATATAGAGTATCCTTCGTATGTATGTGAGAGGGCTTCAGGTACAACGCGCTGAAGCACATGAAAAGAGGAGGGGAAAAAGTAAATACCTAGTTCCTTTTCTAATATATATTCACAATTATATCTTTGTAAATACCGCCACTCCCTGTCTGCTGGTGAATCTGCTGCGGTGTTTTCACTGTTACTGGTGATGGATGATATGCCGAACCGCCAGACCATGATGTCGATGATGCGGGGTCCGGCATGCGAAGACACTGGTTGAAATTGGCTACATCGGGCAGGTGAATAGTGACGACGATCTTTGTTCGGTTCTTGTACCTATTGAGTAGTATCCTTTTCTTTCCTTTTTCTTCTATCTCTCCTTCCCATCCCATCATCGGTCGGTCGCTCTACCTACCACGGCCCAGCGTCCAATTTCGTTCCCCTTCGCCCCCCAGAAGAAGAAGGGAGGTTCACGCAATCGTTGTATCTACCTACACTCCTTACAGCTATTTAGGTAGGTTACAGCCAAGTCACCAACCATGACGCTTAAACCCAACGTCACTGGGCATTCAAGCGACCGGTCAACGACTACCCGCAATCCATCAGCAACGGCAGAAACGCCATCCCCATCCCCATCCCCATCCTTATCCCCCTCTCCCCTCTCCCGCAAATTCGCCCCCTTCCGCTCCCTCGTACCCCTCCTCGCCCAGTCGGACGACCCCAAACTCGCCACCTCCACCACCACCACCACCACCACCATCCCCTATTGCTGTTACCTCAACGCCGCCTCCGCACCCCCCTCCAACCTCATCGTCCACGAGTCCCTGACGCGCTACGCCTCCGAGTCCCTCTACTGCCCCTCCCCGCACCGCACTTACTGGCGCCCCCGCGCCGAGTCGGCCCGCCGCCTGCTAGCGCGCTGCCTCAACGCCCGCTCCCCGGACGACGTCGCCTTCGCCCGCGACACCACCGAGGCCATGGGCTGTTTCATCCGCGGGCTCGCCGACGGCGGCGTGATGCTGCTGGGGGACGGCGACAACGTCGTCGTCGCGGAGAACGAGTACCCGAACCAGGTGTACGGGTGGCGTGCGCTGCGCGATCACCTGGCGACGCGTGGTGGGAGGGGGAAGGGGGAGACGAAGAAGCCGGTGAGGATCGAGATCAGGTTCGTGCCGAATCATCCTGATCGTGTTGTTGGGGGTGGGGGTGGGGGTGAGGGGGAGTATGGTGGTGGTGCGATTACGGCGGAGACGCTGAGGCCGTACGTGGACGATAGGACCAGGGCCATCGGTCTGAGCTCGGTCATGTACGACACGGGACAGCGCAACGACGTGCGCGGGATCTGCGAGGCGTTTGCGTTTCCGCGGGGCAAGGGCAGCGAGGGAGAGGGGAAGGGGGAGGGGGAGGGTGCAGAGAAGAAGGAGAAGAATAGGAAGAAGAAGAAGATCCACGTGCTCGTCGACGCCGCGCAGCACGTCGGCTTCGCGCCCCTCGACGTCCAGACCCTGGGCGCCAGCGCCGTCGCCTTCACCCTGCACAAGGGCCTCAGCTGCCCCACCGGCATCGCGGCGCTGTGGGTCGACCCGGCGTTCGTGGCGGCCGCGGAGCCGATACCGTGCGCGCCCAGTCTGCAGGGTGTCGTCGTCGTGCCGGAGGGCGGCGGTTCGGGGACGGAAGAAGAGGGGGAAAAGGAGGGAAAAGGAGAGAGGAAGAGAAAAGACGAGGGGGATGAGGAGGAGGAGGAGGAGGAGGAAGAGGATGGAAAAGTACGGTTCTGGCCCGACGCCCGACGCTTCGAACACCAGAACCTGAGCCTCGTGGGCGCGGGGGCCGCCGAGGCCTTCCTAAGGTTCTATCTCGACGTCCTGGGCCCGGAGGACGTGCAGGCGTACCTGTACGAGCTGGGGGACGCGCTGCTTGCGGGTTGTGACGGGTTGGGTATCGGGGTGGCGAGTCCGAGGGCCAGGGGGGAGAGGGCTTCGCATTTGTATGTTTTGAGGTTGAGGGCGCAGGGATGGGCGGAGTTCCTGGAGGGGAGGGGGGTCTGGGTTACGAGGAATCGGCTGGGCATAAGGGTCGGGTTTGGGTGGTATAACAATCAGGATGACGTGGTGAGGCTGCTGGAGGTGTTGAGATTGGGGATCGAGGCTGGGTTGCCGGTTTGTTGATGTTGGTGGTGGCCACCGGGGGGGGGGGGGGCTGGTTTTGGGTAAGTAGACTACCTGTCGGGCCAGGTATGGAAGAGATTTCTAAGTGTAGGCGTACTTCGGTGCTCTCCTGATAAAATATCTATTATATCCTTTCAACTCAGGGTGTCACTCTACAAGATCAAACCACAGCAAGACTGCATTTCGGATGTATTAATAAGGCATTAATATTACCACGGTACTGCGTTCATGCCCAAACCTTCTCAGACGAACAGATCACAGCTCCCGGTGCACCGCCCTCCGTTTCGCAGATGTCGCGGCAGTCGCCTCCCAGTCCGTCAGGTTCATGACCTGGACCCCCCATTCCTCCAGCTCCGCGATGGTCTCCGCCTTGACCTCGGCGGTCGGGGCCTCGGTGGCGTCTTCGAGCAGGACGACCTCGTACCCGAGCTTGATGGCGTCGATCGAGGTGCCGCGCACGCAGCTGGCCGTCGACACGCCCGTCACGACGACGGTGTCGATGCCGTGCAGCCGCAGCTCCGCATCCATGGTGGTGAAGCGGTGGTACTGGTTGTCGGCGAAGGCCGAGTACGAGTCTACCGAGTGGTCCTGCGCCTTCTTGATGTAGTTGACGGGCGTCTGGAAGCCCTCGAGGTCGTGCAGTCGCGTGCGCACGCCCGTCTCTATCTCGGATCCCCAGGCTGGCGTGTCTGGTTAGCACTACAACGTGTGTCCTGCGGTGGGGATAGGAAAGACAGCCTTACTCTCCGGCACGCAATGGTCGGCCCAGACGCTTTGGGCCTCGAACTTCTTGGGGGTCTCTTTGAAGGTGATATTGATGGCGTCACCTTCTTCGAGTCCGGCATGGTTGGAGGCGAAAGAGACATGGTCCTGAGGGTGCCAGTCTGTGTTTGGAGTCAGTCACATGGCGGGATCGGCCTTGAGCCGTAAAAGCCCTGGCTTCTCACTTACCCTGCGAAGCGACGATCAGGGGCCAGTCATGTTCGTCCAAGAGCTTGTAGATATTTGGTATGATGGGTTCCGCGCGGGGGTTAGCTAACGACCCGGTCAGGAAGTCATTCTGCATGTCAATGATGACCAACGCCGTCTTTTTGTGCAAGCTCGATGAGAACTTGATGCGGAGTCAGCGCTGGCTTTCGACTGAAATGAGGCTTTTTGGGATGCGGAACTCACCGGGACTGCCTGCGTGAGGCAGCCGAACGCCAGAAACGCGATTCTAAGTGAAGTCTTCATGATTACAGTGTCAAATTTGAGAACAGATCAGGGAGCTACCATGAGCTTCATCTGCTATCATGGGCGTCGAGTGGGATCTTTATAGATCTCCGCCCTTTGCTGCTCTCCATAGCCCCGCGGAGACTAGAAATCTTGGCATGAGTTCTTACGGATGGCAATTGGTCAGGATGAGCATTCTGACGATGCATACGAAGTAGAATCCTGACAATCTATTCTTTCCAAGCACTGGGCCCGATTTCTTATCAATAATCCGCCATGGGTATGGGGAGATACTGGAACCGCCGCACCGGGACCCATGCAGGATTCCCGACGCCGGCCTGGGTAAGGGGCTAGTCCGAAGGCTAGCTCACAATAGCTCCGACAATGAGCCCGAACATCGTGAAATAGAAATGGATTATTGGGTTATTGGTCTCATTCGAGCAGCTCCACGTCATATATTTCCCAGCTTTGGTCACTCGCCGAGGAAGACTGAGAACAACGAAGAGTGGACGAAAAATAAAAGAAAAGAAAATACTAAACTCGAACAAGTCCACGCTCATGGCGACGGCGGGATCGAAGGCGCCATCGGGACTGACGCTTATAACTAGGTAACTATCGGCATCCCTGGACTGGTTCAAGACCACAGACGACCTAGAGCTGCGGCTGTTAGCCTATATTCGCCTGCTGGAGAGGGACACGGAGCGATTCTACAGCGTCGAGTCGAGGGATGCGCTGCCGAGGAGGCCTTGTCTTTGCTATGGGTCGATACCTTGTATGATAACTACAGTGGATGAGGTAAAGCCGGGATGAAGGAAAACAAATGGCAAAAAAAAAAAAAGGGAAAAAAAAGAACCGCGCACCCCAACTCATTATTTTAAACCAGGGTGGCTAGTGCGCGTCCGCGAAGGATATTTATTTGTAGTCATCTTTACGGTATGTCCTACGAGTGCAGGGATTACAAGGATAAATTTCAACTTGACCTGGGCTCGAACCTACAACCTTCGGTGTCCCGAGGGTTGGACTATTTCTGTCGGTGGCGAAGGCATGTAGGTCGTTGAGTGCATACCACTCGACCATCACACCACCTACCGCTGCTGGTTGGAAGGATAGCTTGTTGTTTAGCTATATAAGTAATACCTGGGCAACAGCTCTCCCCCCGCCTTCATTCTACGATAACAGCTACAGACCCCTCTCTTATTGTTTTATGTCGCCCTGTTGGGTTATTGTTATCCTTGTGGGGTGTATACATCCAGCCTCTGAGCGTACGTTCTCTCTTTCTTTCTTTTTTTCTTTTTTTCTCCTTGGGATCTTGATACTGGCGCAATAGAAAGCGTGTTCGTCGAGGGCGGGAGTAATAGAACGGTTGGATACGTTGACAGCCCGGATACTGGTGCTGAGCCGGCCCCCGAGGCGATTGTGTGGATTGATCAGAGCTTCGAAATGAGAGCGGGGGTATTCCTGTTGCAGGGAGAGAATGAAAGACTGTGCATTCGTCCACGAGGTCATATAGTTTAGATTGTGTCAGATCTAAGACCATGGCAACGATGAAAGGTTCACGGGGTATGCGTAGTTGTCACTGTTAAATGTGGCGAAGGTATTGGAGAGGGCCAGGCGCTGGGAATACTTTTTTTTTCATGTTTCTAGCAATGGTTGTCAAGTGACAGGACTTTATCAGAGATGAAAAGCATTGGGCACTTCTAGACATGCTTGCTAGATGGCTCGAGTGGAATTTCGGAAAGCTTTGCTCCTGCTAGAAATGCGCTTGCGGGTTAATGAACAGTGTTTGGCTCGTGCTCGCTTACAAATACATTTCATCCTGATATCACCCACAAGCAAGGCTGTTACAGCTGAGAACTGTGTTCTTGAAACAATAACCAGATCCGTGGCCTTCTTCAGCACTGCCTCTTGCCATGCGTCGAAGACATATACCCACCACAATCCACCATCAACTCCCTGAACCTCACATACCCGATCAGGTCCAATGGGAAATCAAGACAATATCAAGATCATCGTGGTAGGTAACGCTCGATATTAATGACGAGAAGACGTCCGCTGATGATAAGAAATAGGCTGGCTTGCCCCGGACCGGAACCATCAGTATCAAATGGGCTTTGGAAAGCCTCGGGTACGGCCCCTGTTTTCACCTGATGGAAATCGACAACCAGCTGCACATGGTCAAGCGCAGTGCCGATCTCGTCAAGACAGCCGACGCGAAGGAGAGGCGTAGGAAGATTCGCTCGTTATTCGCCGGCTACGAAGTCGTCCTCGAGCAGCCCGGAACGGTCGTATTGCCAGATTTACTACACATGTATCCGAACGCCAAGGTTGTCCTCCCCCCCTGAAGCACTGCGCCATAGCTAGTCGCGGTATCAATCACTCAGACTCACAAATCAAGCAGGTCATCCTATCCACGAGATCCAGCGCCGACGCCTGGCTGGATTCCTGGCACGGACTCGGATTGGATTCGCGCACGAGGCGGTACCGCATCCTCGGCTTCTGGGCCCCCGGCGCCCTGAGCAGCTCCGACTTGCTCCGGGCCTGGTCACAAAAAGCATCCGAGAGGCTGGAGACCGCCGACGAGGCTAGTCCCGAGTTCTTCCACAGATATCACGACTGGGTCAGGAGTCTCGTGCCGGAGCATCGCCTGTTGCAGTACGACGTCACTCAAGGCTGGAGCCCCCTCACCGACTTCCTGGGTGTGCCTAAGTGCAGGATAAGGAGCCTAGGCGTGTTTCCTCGGGCGAATCAGCGCAAGGTTATACGGTCGTTGAAAAAAGCGAATTTGCTCTTTGGTATTGCGGCTTGGGTGCTAATATTCTGTTGTGTGTTTCTCGCACTGGAAGTTATTGCGATCTACTTGGGCATCATACAAGTCATCGGGTGACGGCACCGTTGACGATACATAGACAAGTCGAGGTACCCGTCACCCAGTTTCATGGTAGACACTGACCTGCTCTGGGATCCCAATTTTTATCCTCGAATACAGGTGAGCTTCCACGATGACCTTGATAGTGAAAATCTTGCTTTTTGGCATGTTGTAAGTCCCCCTTCTGCGTTACTACTGTATCATTTGTTCCTCGCTAGAATGTTTCAATTGTGTGCCACCTCATGCCGTCCCTTTCTTGGGACAAACACACTAAGCTACCTATTTTGCCTACATATAGGTACCTAGGTAGGTAGTAACAAGCATATCAAGACAGTGGTCAATTCTACTGTGCGAAAAGGTACATTGTTCGGGCTGAAAAGCGTATATCTAGTCTACTGGAGTTGTACCGCCCGCCGGAAGGTTCTCTTATACCAGAGCATCGGTCTGTGTCTTCGTAGCCAGTGCAAATCCGTGTTTCTGGTACATGCAAGGATATAATCTATCACACAGTGCCCCTGATTCCCAATCTCGTGACCTTGTAACAAACACATCAAAATCCCTTGGTAGCGTGAGTCTTCTCTGTTTGTGCGCTTAGTACACATTCACCTGCGGCTCACTCCTTACCTAGGTACAAACCCCTGAATACTACACCACCACACTCATACCACTCGTGTCGGATCGATTAACCAATGCATCAAGACCTAATACCAAAGATGGACTCTCTTAGCCCCCCAAGCGAAAACACTACCATCAGCTGTAACTGCATAAGCCCTTCCTCCCTATTGGTGCGCATGAAGGTACCTAGCTACGTTCATCAAGTAGTCGGCACCCTGATGATCCTTTCGGTATTGACCATGCTCGGAGCCCTTTCCTTCAACTACTACGCCCAAACGCTACTCGGACTGGCGCGGACTCCATCTCAAAAAGGTCGAGATAAACCGGCGTCCTGAAGGAAACCCACCGCTGACGGCGATGAAAGGTGAGTCTACCGGCGTGCTCAGCTTAAGTCGTTCAAGGGGCTGCAAATCTCGCTCAAACGGCCATATACAGGTATGTATTCTTTCCGTTTTCAACACAATCTCTACCCAATGACAAGTTTTACATAACTTAGGAGGCCATCGCTAGGGAAGAAGGTAAAGCCATTTAGTACGGCACTTTAAAGTCCATAACCTTGGCTCGTACTCCCCCCGGGCGACCTTGCACGAAGTAATCCGAAAATGTTAACCGAGCGCCCTATATTTCTGAACATGGACGCCATACACTCTACCCGCGCCGATCATTGGCCTCTACAGTTCCCCAGACGCCCCATCGTACATCGAGCGCTTACGAGAGAAGGCACTGAGGCACACTCCAATGCCTCCGGCGGCCTCAGCTGCGTCAAACCGACTCGGCTTGTGTTTCTAGACCGGGTGCTCAAGGAGTCAACAAAGGTCTCCGCTCTGCTCGGTTTGTGTCTGATCTACTTCGTGTAGATATGAACCGCAAGTTGGGTTAAACAGGAGTGATTCAGGAGACTTATAGGCTCTTCCAAAAAAAAAAAAAAAACCAAGTATTCATGCTAAACAAATTCTGATCTCCAGGAAACCTGCATCTACCCGGAGCCCCACCGGCTCGACGCGTTCCGCCACGTTGATTCTGCGATCCATCGGCATCGCAGCGTCGAGTTGTGCAATACAATTGCGCAAGACCATCACAAAGACCGCAGCGTCGACAAAGAAGAGACCAACGCCGGAAAGCACGTGTACGCAAAATGGTCCCTGGAGCTGCTTTCGGAGGACTTCGTGGCATTCAGCTACGGTAGGCACGCGTGTGGTGAACGGTTCTTCGCCTTAGCGGATGGAAACCTTCCTGCTGTTGTTACTGGAGCGCTAACTACAATATCTCTCCCCTGGCGCAGAGGCTTGAGGCCTTCTCTGGGCTTGGATGTCATGTTCGACGAAAGATACCGGGATAGGGATGGAGACGTCGAAACAAGGGACGGACTTAGTGTCTGGGTGTAATGCTCCTGGATGAGGCGTTTTATATGAGGAGTAGCAGACTCCTGATATGCGAGACAACGCGATGCGTCATGAAATTTGATTGAGCGCACATGAAGGCCACATGGTGTCTACGACGATAGACCGCAATACTCATGTTCGGGTGTTCAAGTCTTATATGGAGACGCCAAAGTTCTCCCTTTCTGTCTCGGCACTACTACTGCCTGCTCGGCGGATCTTTGACCGCATTCCTCCTACAAGGAATGGATTGTCATTCTCGCTTCGCGTGTATCGAGCCCTTTGGACATCGATTGCCTCATCCTTCAATTCGCCAGAACGGCGTATGTTCAGTTCCCGGTTCAATAATGTTGAGAAATGCTTGGGATATAAGCACCACCGTCACCCCTCGAACACATACAAAATTCTGGGCTTACTATAATCACTGTTTCAAAGAATTGACATCTCTAACTTCTACATGATGCACGTATTCGGGTAAGTCCCGATTTCTTTTTTTCCCACGAAGCGACTTATATATACTGAAATGGTAATCTCCCCCGTAGCCAAATTTCCCTGCCAACATTCTTCACAGCCGCCCTCCTCCTCGGCCAAGCCCTCAGCGTCTATGTGCCACCCGAGAAGACATTCCAGCAAGAGAACTGCGTCTTCGACAATGCATCCATAGCGCTCGACTTCGACACCAGAGTCTCGACTCGGGGGCCAGGCGGCTTCGGATCCAAGCTTGTCACGAAGTGCGCGACCGTGGGCTCTGCCTGCGCCACGGGCCAGCAGTGCCTCGCCGTTCCGGATCTCTGCCCCAACAGCAGCAGGCGAGCTAACAGGTACAGTAACACTTCTTTTCCACTTCCGCGTTCGTGTCGTTCGTAGGCTGGTCTCCGATTCTTCCCACTGGCGAGAGCTATGGCCAGACCTCACCGCCCTACTTCGTCTAGTACACGTGAAGGAGCATCGTGACATGGGCTGACTCGGAACAATTCGATGCTCGACGACATAGGTCGGACCTAAAGTGTTTCCAGGGTCGCTGCCGAGTCTTCAACCGGGTCCCCGCGGACCATCCTTGCGATTGCCTCCGTGGCTGCAAGGAGTACGACCAGAGCGGCGATTACACCTGTGTGAACAATCTCTGCACCGCGGTTCCGGCAGTAGCTTGTGGCCAGCCCCCAAATCAGTATGGCTGCGCGCCGCCCGGTATCATGGCCAACGGCATCTGCACCTGCTACCAAGCTTCGCGGGGGTGTCAGGCGGTGGGTTGCAGTAGCCCGAACGAGGATTGTTGCAAGGATGGCATGTGCCGCACCAAGTGCGGACTTGGGAATTAAGGGCGCCTACATAGTCGAGAGGATAGACGGGTAGGACTATAACTCTAGTTTTCTCCTGACCGTCTTCAATGTCGGTGAGCTACGCATCTGACTAGGGAGTGAATATGGAGGGGAAGCGAAGATAAACATGGTGCGAATCAGACGTAGCCAAAATTATGCCGACTTTTGTATTTCTGCCTCAGGGTTACCAAGAGGCGTATACCCCGCGCGGTGGTGATAGTTGAGAAAACTGTTGACGATATGGGATGGGTGACAAATAGGGGTTAACTGGTGATAGATAGGGGTTACCTAATGGGTTTCTTCTAAGCCCCCGCTATCTCCTTGATGCTCTCTAGCTCACTTATGTCGATGTCTAGCCTTGATAATATCGGCAGCCTGTTTTTCGGTCAGATTCACGATTCTCATACTAACTCCTAATGTAACGTACCTTCTCGGCGACTGCATACACCGTCGCGCTCGTATGGGCAGCAGGAATGAGCGGCATCACGCTCGCATCCACCACGCTCAAACGCCGCGTCCCATGAACCAATAAGTCCGACCCGACAACGCCGCCCAGTGCTCGTGGCAACATGGCACAGGTGCAGCAGGGATGCGAATACGTGGGCTGTATCATACCCCTGAGTCCGGCCTTCAGTTCTTCCTCAGATGTCGCGTTCGAGCCCGGCACCAGCTCCACCGGCGAGAGGAGTTGCATTGGCTCGCTCGCCATCAGACGACTATTCGCTTGCAGCGCTAGCACCATAATGTCGAGATCTGTTTCATATGTCAAGGCGCCCCAGTCAAATATCGGCGGCGAGAGGATGGAAGTGCTGTTTATCTTGACCGAGCCGCGAGATAATGGCTTGACCACAGTGATGGGTACAACAGCCGCGCCGTTGAAACCGGATTCTTGAACAGAGGTATTTGTGGAACTGTAAAGGTGAAGTATGAGGTTCTTTTGCGATTCGTAGCCTGCCAGTACGGTCTGATCGAGGTCGGGATACACGGTCGTGGTAGATATGTTGGAAGCCTTAGCGATCAGAGTCCGATATGAATCCGTGAGGTCGGGCAGGGATAGAAATGCCACTGTGTTGCCACCTTGATTGACGATTGTGTAAGGCCCTCTCCTTTCCGCATAATATAGACTCAACTGCTCCGCAGCGTATGTCGTATTGGCAGAAAGGTCATCAATGTTCGGATGTGCCTGATTTCGAACTATACACTAATTAAGAAACTGTAGGAATGTACTACTTCAAGAGTATATACTCACGCTCAAAGACAGAGAATAGCGTCGGGTGATCTTGCAGGTTCTGACCCACTCCCGGTAGATCAACGAGAACGTCTATGCCGAGATCCTGAAGAAGACTTGCTGGACCGATTCCCGAGAGTTGAAGTATTTGTGGCGAATGGGGTGCCCCCGCCGCAAGGATGACCTCGCGGGAAGCCTGCACCACACAAGTCTCCCCCGTCGATCGGTCGATGTATTCGACGCCGCTAGCTCCATTTTCGTTGAACAGAATTCTACTGACGGAGACTTCAGTGAGTATGTGGTAGTTATCCCTATACGACACTCTATCGTAATGAGCTGTCCTCGCATAGCTGCGTGTCTCGTTCCGCGGATCTAAGGAGCTCGGTGACCAGAAGACGCCGCGCTTGACACCGCCATTCGGGTCCGAGGGCGTCGAGATACCCAGGGTATGCCAGCCGCTGAAGAAGTTCTCTGTACCCCTATTAGCGCGAATGGGCCGTCTCAATGGACATGAATCTACGAACTGATTGCTTCCCATTGGAACACGGGATAAGAGGACTGAACGGGCCCGTGAAACCCGTGGACAGAGTTATCGGCCAAGATCTCGAATTCGTCAGAGAAGGCTTGGTCAGCACGTGTAAAGTTCTCGCTCTACTTCAGCGTCAGCCATTATTCAGAGACTAATAGAAATCTCAATCATTATGGACCATCATGGTAGACCTTTTGAAAATACGGAAGCAGTCCTTCCCAGCCCCAGCCAGGATTCCCAAGCTCCTCCCAGGCATCATAGTCTACTGCTGCGCCCCGGTCGAAGAACATCCCATTGACTGTGGTGCCGCCGCCGACGACACCTCCTGCCGGGACTCGAAACGAGGCATTTAGGAGTTCCCGCTGCGGCGTACTGGTGAGGTTGAAAACATATGGCGAGGTTGAGAAATTTAGCAGGCCGGGGACCGTGATAAATGGTTCCTTCCGATCGAAAGGACCGTATTCGAGCACCAGAACCGACACTGCAACATAATTAGTTTACAAAGGTCACCCCGAAGAGAAAGAAATGAGAGGCCGGTCACCGTCTGGATTCTCCGTCAGTCGATCTGCGACGCTAAGTCCACTTGTTCCGCCCCCGATTATCACGAAATCGTATGTAGGAGTCGTCGAGTTCTCGCTTGTCGCTGAAACGAGCCTACTCGATAGACTAATTAGAAGTATCAGACGAAGAATGATGATATCCATTATGTAGAAATTTGATTGAAAGGGTAAGCCGGGTGGCGAGAGCCGACGTTGTTGTCTCGGATTCTTACGGTGCCTATATGTAACTTATGGCTTACCCCGCTCCTCAATGTAGGCACTGAGACTTCGACGCTTTTATCTCTGATCGGGACGCTGCCTCTCAGAAGCAGAAGAGACGATGTAGTAAACATGCCGATGATTCGCTCCTTGCTACAAATTCTCAGTTGGATCCAGGTTAGGCGATTACGCATGTAAGAATGATAGATAAACAAGTCTAATTGCATACTCACTGCTCAAACTTTTACGAGCTGCGGCCTATGACCCATAGGTGGATAGGCCGTACTATTAAATGCCCTTCCTTGGAAGTGAATGATTTCTCTGTATGCTTTATCGTATAGGCATATCAAACTCGCAACACAGACTTACACACCTGAAGATGAGCCACCGGGATGGATAATAAGAGTAGAACGACTCAGTATCCTTCAATTGATATGCGTTGTCTGGTACATTTCTCTGACGGCTCGTAGCGTTCTTTGGGAAGCGATGAGTGTATCGAGAGCCCCGGCACCGAATGTTCAACCATTGAAAGAGGTATCAAGTACACGTCCCCGTCCATGCTCGAGTAAATCTGCAGCTAACACATTTTTCTTGCCGTACTGAAATATCAAGACGGTTTCCACTTCGAAATGTGTGTCTCTGGGCTCAACGCATTGTTGTGTTGCTCTGGACCAGACACTATAGAGTTTCAGCAACTTGGACGAAAGTTGAGTTGAATAAAAGACACTCACTCCACTCCAGCCAAAACAGTATACCATCGAAAGCCCGGATTTCCCCAATTCTGGTGTGAAGAATGAGCGGCGTGGTGTACTTAAGATATATTTCGACGAGCCGCACGACGTGGCCTGACAAGGGGCTCGTGGGCCGGTAGGTGATGACCAACCACAGAGGGCACAGGTCGCCGTTGGCAGTCTTCCCGCCCAGGTAATATCTTATTTCGGTGCAGTCGAATTCCTCCTTAAACCATAGATTGCTCAAGACCTCGAGCAGTTGCGCGCGGGCGTCCGCGTGGTCAGCGGGCGGTGGATTTTCTGGAGGGGGGCGGTAATAGTACTTTTCGGCAGTGAACTTGGCATCTTTTACAAGTTTGGCATGCCTCGAAAAAGGTGAGGAGAAGCTAGACCCCATATTGTGTGAGTTGCGTGAGATGGCTAAGCTCTTCAGCGAGAGGGTAAAGGGGAGATAAGTCGTGTGGTTCTTTGCGGTGATAGTTTTTGAGCAAGTAGATTATCACTCGAGTATGAAGGGAAGCATGCTACCCTTATATAGAGAATGTATTCAGAAACTGGTCCCGTAACAGAAGAGGAGGTCTGCCTCACTAGTCAAATGTGAAAATACGGTGCGCCCGCAGGAATGGTTTCTTTAGAGGTGAATACACGAATCGTACTCTCGCCCTGTTGGGTTATTGTTATCCTCGTGTGATGCAAATTACAAAAGGCAACCATCTATGATACACGAGTCGTATTGGTGGGTTAAGGAGATTCTATTGCAGTGAATCACTCAATATCATGCTAATAACAATTCATCCAATTTATACAGTCAAAGTGCGGACTTAGCAGCTGCTTAATCGGCTCCCGGAGAATTCAACTGTGAGTGCGATTCACTACCTGGATGCCTAGGTAGTTACATGACCCGGCGAATTTTCGGGGTACCCACTGCATTCAGTTTTCATGGGGTGTGAATGTGCCATTTGTTGGATTTCCCCATCCTCGAGCTATCAACGTAGTCACAGACGAGTGATCAAGAAACAGAAATCGTGATCAGGTGTTACGAAATGAGCAACGGCATCAGGGGCTTCTATATTAACAAGGAGGGAAACGATCTCTACGTCTACCCCGCGCCTGGACAATAGGCTGTCTGATACAGGAACTTGAAACAAGGGGCATAATGTGGAAAAGCTCTTTGTTGTTGAACGAGATGAGATGAACGGGCGGCGGAAGGCTGCCAACGAGGCAGTCTTAGGTTTCCTGACTCGGCAATTTGGTGTTCTCCTGTGAGTAAGAATGAACGTTCCCAACTCCCATTTCATACATAAAAGGTTGAGTTCCTCTCTCATGAAAATGTTGAAAAAAAAAATCAAGCGCTCCGAGATCATTCCATCTTCTATCAGTAACATATTTGCGTATTGATCATACGCTCACTATAGACACTCCGCGCGACTCAAGCGACAAGTAACAATGGGTTGTTGCGGCTCCCTGCCCGAAAGATCTGACTCCGTTGAGGTATGTCTCATTCATGAATTATCTTGATATACGCCCTACTGACTCCCCCGAAGCTCCAAGAGAACCCACGAGCTGGCCGTCGACATCGCTCACGTCGTAACGCTGGTGGTCGGCGGGGTGTATGTCCCACGCATGTTCCACGTCACTATCTGTTCGACTGACATCATAAGTTCCATGACGCCCGCAATGTATACAGTTTTTGGGACATAGTCTGCACCGAATTCGACGCCAGTAAATTCCGCTTCCGAGAAGGATATTTGCGCATCCGGGTCCGGGACGATGGTCAACAAGGCGAACAGGACGTCTTCCCCTTCTGGTTTGACGTTGTAATGGAACCCAATGCGGAATTCGACCAAAACAAAATCTTCGTATTCCAGCCCGTGAAATTGTGCCGCGAAGACATCTACGACCTTTTTCCCTTTAGAGAGGAAAAATTTGGGCGTATCCAACTTGAAGTCCCGTTGAGATTACCGCACGGTCGTCAAGAAGGAATTGGCAGATTGTTGATCATGTTCGAGCGAAGTAAGTTCCACTTCAGGGACCTGCGGAAGCCTACTAGTTATACATCAGTTTACTAATTATCACCATTCGTCTTAGTGGATGCTGACGTGCTCGCAATCCAAGAGACGATATTGGCAGCGGCCGCGGCGTTTTTCAGTGCAGGAGGGCCTCAGTGGTCTGAGGAAAACCCTGTAGGTGAAGTTTTCCCGGATCAAGATGGAAATCCCATGGAGATAATCGAGCTAGTCAAGTAGCTGGAGGTGGATATCGAGTTGGTGACCTTTTGTCCGGTTGTCAGCAATTAGCTCTATCGAGACTAAACCACATACCAGAACTGTTGCTTGAGACACCGGCCTTCCTGTATTTTGGCATTTCTATTAGCATGCTGAGAATTTATCAAGTTTGCTATACCCTCTTAGATGCATTTGTCTTTCGGCTTAGACTGTAGTGCCGCTCTCTAAAGCGGCTTTCAGACATTGGATTAGAGCTGCGCATAAAACCTTGGTTTCTTATGGTTTCCGGGTTAGTATGCACGAAATAGAATGAGTTATAGGAAGTCCACAAAGCAACCAGGGTCGTACGTGGAGCTGGTATCTTAACTCCCATCCTCCTCACGGCCCATGAAAATGTCTTGTGCTATAGATCAGAACAGGCGAGTAAAGTTTGATCTCTTAGTAACCCTAGAATACATGAGTTTTGATGAGTGTTAGACTATAAATATAGAAGACGTCCAAGTAAAGATATTCGATGTGAGAAACACCAAAATGATCCCGACGGGTTATCAATAAACATATTAGCATGAACAACTGGCCTAGAACTACACGCGACCTGGGTAAGGAAGTTGACAAGGTCAAACATTATAGCAAGTAGGCTCCCACCAGTGCAAAGGGTTTCGAAAGTACATAATATAATAAGAGCTAGAACCTTCGCTGTCCTGGTCAACAATGACCCCTTGATGAATCCAAGTTGAACTCGGTTGAGAAAGAGGCTAGGTGCGAGGGTGCCAGTCGCCCGCTACTTACCTGTTAAGGCTTTTGTCCTTGTCCAACGCAATTGCGCAACACCACCATGATTGCCGGTCAAGATCTTGTGGGGCTGGGAGATCAAAGGTATCTTGCGCGTGTTGGATGGCGGGTTTTAGGGCTCATAACTCACTACTTAGTCCTATCGTGAGGGATGGAGGAATCATTGGCCTTTATACTACGAGCGCTGGAGGAAGTCAATCCGCGCGGGGGACGCGTCGCCTCAATCCACTCAGGAACCCGGCGACTGCGTAATGAACATGTGTCAGTCAGTAATGATTACAGGTAACGATTTAGGCGGCCCATGTGTCACAGCTTGGAAATGTTAGATTAGGAAAGCGTATCGATCTAGCGATAAATGTCAGGACCTCGGGAGATGGCGGCTAGGAAACATGAAAGGACATAGCGTCACTCGGCTCAGCGTCAGACGCGGATTTTTTACTCTGATGCATCGAGTTCTGGTACAATTTTCCGAAGCGGACATGCTCTGAAGTGTCAGAACTATTGACTCACTTCATTGAAATGGGACTCGAACTTATCAGAAGCCAAACCTAATCGATTTGGGCAGGGAGGTATGAAGGTCGAACTCGGACGATTTGAGACGACGTACATAATGAGGTTTTGCATCCCATGAATGTTAATAGCCTCAACTTAGCACCGGGTAAAATACAATTGGTGTTTGCCGTTAAGATATTGGGATAACACCATATTTCAATCGATGAAAGACGGAGATCGATGGGTGGGCGAATAGGGAGGGTTATGATCGACTTGGGAAAAAAAAGGGGGTGGGGCAGAGTAGAAAGGGGCTGAGAAGGTGGGGGAGGCAGGAGGGGGGCTATCAATGAGCCACTGATGACGAAACAAGAAGGCCAATGGTTCCAACCTTGGAAGTTATCGCACCACTCAACAGTTGCTAAATTTTGATATTGACAAAAAGAGCAGCTCGGAATCTCATCATGATATGGATGGTATTCTTTTCGCATCTCGTGAAGCTTCCGGGCTTGGATTCCAAATTTGTGATGAGAACAATGGCACATCCAGGTATCATCAATTGAGGCTGTTCAACGGGCCCCCCACGAAAATACCCCCTAATCCTTAGCGTATCAGCGTATCTCAGTACCCCTATCTTTTCACCAGCCTGTCCAGCTAATCTATTCATGCATCAATGATACGCATCCTCAGACCAGGATCGGCCTCTTACTGGATCGCGTATGTACGGATTAACCAAGAGCGTTATTTAGAAGCACAAGAACTTGTAGAATGCACACTGCATGGAAGCGGATGTAACTCAATCTATGTCGCCCAATAACAATCCGCATTTCGGGAACCGGGAAATGTCGCGTTCCTGGCAGCCTGGTACCGTCAAATCAGGCAATTTATGAACCCTGACGCGAGTTGCAAATCAGACTGCAGCTCTGAGGTGCAGACGCGAGTAACGAGGAACCGAGAGAGAGAACTGGACCTTTTTTTTTTCTTATTCCAGTGGTTAAACCCGTGCACCGCGTCCAAGAAGGGAAAGGCCCCTTTTACTTACCTAATACCCTCAGGCAGTTAGCCGCGACTAAAAGGGGGGAGCCTTGGAAGGAGCGAACAGGGATATATCCAAATTCGGGTACGTACCACCTGTCACTTTCCTGGTCCCGCGTCATCACCAATTTCATCTTGTCACTCCCCTCCCCCTTCTTCTCTCGTCGTGCAATTTTTTTATTATTCTTTTTTTTTTGTCAAGACACCCATCGCGCTCCGGCTACTAATTAAACACCTTAGTCACTGAGGTAGACTATTGCCTTTCTCATCTCAACAGAGTACTCAATTCCCCCCGTTCCCAGCACGTTGGGTACGCTTTGTTCCTTGAAACCGAGAGAGTCGGCCCCCTTGCCTCGAAAAAGCCAAGTGTTTGATTGATCGCGAACCCGATTGACCCTTCCCGAGTCAATTCCGTCCTCATTCCATCATGGCAGCATCCAACAACCGCCAGTCTTCGGACGCCGACCGGAAGCTGGAGAGCGGCGGCGCAGAACCGCCTGCCGCCAAGGCCGGCCTGCACCCGGCTTTCTTCATCGCGTAAGTCCTGATCGACACACCTTGGCCGCCGCCGGCTGCGGCGCAGATGCTGACTGACGTTGGCACAGGTTCTGGATCGCCATGAGCGGTAGTGTCATCCTCTTCAACAAGTGGGTTCTCGCGACCGCCGAGTTCAACTTCCGTACGTTTCCAGTCTACCTACACAACAAATTTCGATTTCGATAGCTGACCTGTTGCGTTGCTGGTGTGCAGCTCTGTTCCTTACGACATGGCATATGGCCTTCGCGACATTCATGACCCAGGTCATGGCCCGGACGACGAACCATCTCGACTCGCGGCACAACGTCCCCATGGACAGCAAGACATACATGTGCGTGGTTTCCCCCAGCCCCCGATTGACAAGAGAGGTAGCCATGGCGGAACCTGCTGTAGGAACAAACTGCTGACCGGAATATTTCTCCTTATGCAGAAGAGCTATCGTGCCCATTGGCGTCATGTTCAGCTTGAGTCTGATCTTCGGTAACCTGGCCTACCTCTATCTGAGTGTATCCTTCATCCAGATGCTCAAGGTCAGTCGGAGCCAACAATCGCTCTCTAAAGATTCACCCCTATAGTCTCAGGCCGGACCCTAACTTTACGCTCGTGCACACATAGGCCACCAATGCCGTTGCCACACTTCTAGCGACCTGGGCCTTCGGTATGGCACCCGCCGACTACGCCAAGCTCCGAAACGTGCTTGTCATCGTGGCTGGGGTTGTGATCGCCTCTTTCGGCGAGATTAAGTTTGATATGTTCGGATTCGTCGGTACGTCATCACATCAACTCTACCACTACGGTGCTTCATTTTCTAACGCGAACATCCGCAGTCCAAATCATCGGCATCGTCTGCGAGGCCCTCCGTCTAGTCATGGTACAGCGCCTCCTCGGCTCCGGCGAGTTCAAGATGGACCCCCTGGTGTCCCTCTACTACTACGCTCCCGCCTGCGCCGTCATCAACTTTGTCTTCACCGCCGTCATCGAGCTACCGCGCATGACCATGGGTGATATCTACTCCCTGGGTCTCGTGACGCTGATCGCCAACGCGTTTGTGGCTTTCCTCCTCAACGTCGCCGTTGTGCTACTGGTAAGCACCGCCGTTTTACCTATTCTCTGTTTTATTTCTCCCCACTTAATCCACCGAACCACCTATCTAACAAAGTCTCTCCCCAGATCGGCCAAACCTCCGCTGTAGTCCTCACCATGGCTGGTGTCCTGAAGGATATTCTGCTGGTCGTAGCCTCCATGGTCATATTCCGAGACCCCGTTACTATGCAACAGTTCTTCGGATACTCGATCGCGCTCGTGGGGCTCGTATACTACCGCCTTGGGGCGGAGAAGATGGCGACCCTGACCATGGATATGCGCCTCAAGGCCTCCGAATTTTCTCAGGGAAACCCAGTCTGGGTTAAAATCCTCGGTATTGTTGTATTCCTTGGGATCGGCTTCCTCGTACTCGGCTCATGGGGCAGCAACCCACTGTGGACGGCTGCCCAGGTTGGCGTCGCGGGTGTTCCCGCTGGTTAAGATGGTCAAACTCGATCTCAGTTGGTAGACTCGAGGTGTAGGCGATGGCAACAAGTGCCAACGAGATACCTTGAGTTCAGAAGGGAAAGGGACGGAGAGAGTCATGGACCACTCTCCAGTTTCCAGGTGAAAGCATCCCACCTGCTCCGATCGACCCCTCTTCTCCCCAGCGATAGAGAGTGGGTTCATTGTACTACTACTAAGAAGCTCGGTGGTACCCGGGCCGGCGTTGGGAGCACGTACGCACTATAAGCAACAGTAACTGTTTTCGTCCCCCAAAAAATGTACTGGTACGGGGAAACGGATATATGTACGGATTTAGACTTGTTCAATCGTTGGGGGGTTCCCGTTAGAAGGACAGCTTTGGAAGCTTCGAAATACAATACAGTTTTTTTTTCTCTCGTACTTATGGTTATCATGGTCTTCCAATACTTGACAGAGTTAGACTGTCCCCTGGGTAGATATGCGAGTCGGGAGGACAGGGCCGGTATGATTGTAGCAAAAGCACGAATTGTAGAGAAACATCTGTGTAGATATCATAGATGGTTGCCTTTTGTAATTTGCATCACACAAGGATAACAATAACCCAACAGGGCGAGAGAGAACAATAAGGGGTGAGGCCTCCGCACAGGCCTCAAATCTGTGTAGATATCAATGCCACCATTTTCAAAGTCATGAATTGATCCAGTAGATTTTTTTTTTTCCTTTTTTTGCATAAACAACACAAGAGCGAAAGACAGATAAAGAGAAAGTGAGAGAGACACAAACCCCGTTTCCCACCTGATATATAACCTCATAACCCCAGTACCTAAGTATTTACTGCTCTTCCTGACCTCGCCTAGCTGACTGACAGTCTGTTTGCCCTTTCCTAGGTTAGTCATCATCATCACCATTATCATCATCATACTACTTTCTTCTCTTCTCTTTCTTCCACCATCTCTATATATACACTCACACGAAAAACGAAGAGATCCATCCATCCATCGTCATATATATCATAGTATAGCGCAGCGCAGCATAGCGCAAGGAGGAAGGAAGGAAGGAAAAAGAAGAATAATGTCCCGGAACCCAATCACCACATCCCTCCTTTTCTTCTTTGGAGGAAGTTGAAGTGAATGAACAATAGGCACAAATAATAAGACTATGTATGTATCAAGTAAAGGTCCCTAGACCAACACACAAGACTCTAAATGTTGAAAAACCCAACTTGGTATGGTTACAGAGTGAGTACCTTTGAGAAGTCACATATATATACACACAGCTTAACATCTTAATACTTAAGATATATAAAACCAAACCAACCACCCCCCCCCCCCCCCCCCCCGAAATAGGAAGACTCTTTCAAATTAACTATTGTTACTACTATTAACTATTTCGAAGTCGGGAATTCGAATCCCTCACTTACTCACTCACTCACCCAGCGTTCTCTCAATCCGGGAAACCACTCTCTCCCCCTGTTCTTCTTTGAAAACCCAACTTTCATCCCATCCCAACCCATCCCTCCCTCTTTCCCTCTACCTTTCTCATTTTATTCTCGTTGTTTTGCCGTATGTGTGTGTGTGTGTGTGTGTGTGTGTGTGTCGATGTGTATAGGTTTTTTTTTCTTTCTTTAAATAACTTCTTCATACTCGTACAGTTTAAGCTACATACATACGCTGGCGCGTATCTATCTAGGAATACCCAACACTTCCTATCCTCCAACCCCCATACCCCCCTGGGTCCGTCGCTTCGCCAGGTTTTCTTTTTTTCTTCTACTTCTCCTTCCCGTTTTTCTTCCTTCTTCCTTCCTTCCTTTATGTCTTCCAAACCGGTTGGTCTTATTATTTGTTCATGCACCCCAAGACAGACAGACAAACACATATCACAGTAGCAAAGCAGAAACGCTACGTGTGGAGGAAGAACGAAGGACAGATCGCAACAGTGGGAGCGGCTGTCTCGAGTTAGGTACAAGAGGGCAAAAACCAACAACCACCACCAAACTAATCGATCAAGGGGTATCTAAGCTACCTAGGTACGTACGTGGGTACCCCGGAAGACGCCACTCCGAAAAAACATGACGTGACTGCTGTAACGAAGGCTTCTAGGCTTCCCTACCAACAGGATTTACGGAGAGCCCACCATTGGCCACTGGCAGCCCGGGAGGTGCGTGAGGGATGGCCGGGCTGCCGTTAACACCGACAGGGGGCGGATGGAACGGAGGATTGGGACTCGGGCTAGGCACGGACTGGTTAACGCCGCTGGATATGCTAGCTCGAGCGGCGGCCATCCGGGCCGGGTCTGCACCGCCCAAACCAATACCGCCTAGGCCGACTGGAGCGCCGACTTGTCCTTGGCCGGGTTGAGAATTGCGGAAGCCTTCGTGAGAGCGTTGTGCGTCTTGTTGAGCACCTAATCTGGCTCTAGCTTGGTCCATGATTTGTTGGACATGTTGTGGAGCCAACGACGTTTGGAACGGCCCGGAGCCTGCACTTTGCTGACCCGGGTTGAAGCTGTTGTTCTGATGCTGCTGCGCGTACATGTGCTGGTTTGGGGGCTGAGCATGCTGCACGCTAGGCGATGCCGAGGTTGGATAGTACCGATGGGACGCGTCAGTGGACATGGCTGGCTGAGAACTATAGGAAGGCTGTCGCGAAGGTGTTGAGTTGTAATTGTGGCGAGGGTGGTGGGGTTGTTGGGGGGGAATATGGGGAGAAGCGGTTCTCTGCGGCATGGTACCAGCACCGTTATACTGGCCGTATGCCGCATGTCCAGCTGGGTTATGCTGCTGATGCTGCTGATGCTGCTGATGCTGTTGATGCTGCTGATGCTGCTGGTGCTGATTCGGGAACGGTTGGTGATGATACGCGGGCGGCTGTACATTTGGTGTCGGCTGGTAAGGGGGAAATCGATTTGGTGGGTTCGGGGTGCTCGTATTAGGGTAACTCTGCATACCCTGATACGGGGGTCGGTGCTGAATAGGGGCGCCACCATATGGACCCGATTGGCTGTATGACTGCTGCTGAGGTTTTCCGTACGGTTGAGAGTATCCCGTGTTAGGGAACGCCGAAGGCGGCCGGTAACCTGTGGGTGTGGGCGGGGCCCGGTGCTGCTGGTAAGCAGGAGGCATAGTCTGCGGGGCGCGGGGCATATTCGATGTCTGACGGACGGGTGTCTGGGTATAGAATTGCGGGCTCGGGAGCGGTCCGCGATTCGTCGTCGGGTGATACTGCTGGCCATATTGCATAGTACTGGAAGTACTCGATGATCGGTGCGACGCCGGGCGAGCGGTTGCCGGGGGTTGCTGCGCCATCCTCGCGCGAGCCGCCGCTTCGTCCTCCTCCATCACCCCCTGGTACTCGTCGGTTCGAATCGCCAATTTAGTGGATATGTTGAGTTCATCCAACTTATCCGAATTCAGACGCGCCACGGCGTACGGCGGGAGCATCTGAATGACCATGACGAGCTGGGCCTTCAAGGCTTCGTATGTCGCAGTCTCTTCTTCCCCAGGTTGCGCAGGCGTACCATTAGTAAGCATATCGCTATGTGCAGGATCCGCCGTATATCGACTCTGACTGGATGCGGTGGGTAGCGTCAAATTCCGATTCTTCTGATAGGATATCAGCGTCTGTATCATGTCCGAGACATCTTGTAATATATCTTCGGTGTCTTTTTCCTCGTCGGACTTCGTCGGACAGCAGGCCTCCTCAAGGCTAGGGTCCACCATGCTGTCATCCCAGTTGTCGATGGCTTCCTGTATGATTTCCTCATCCACGAGATCAGTTATTCCCGCATCCGGCTGTGCGCTCTCGTCGATAGCATCTTCGGGCATCTCAGCTTCAATCAATCGGTCGAAGCTGCGCCTGCCGACTTTCTGCCACCACATGGTTTGGCTGATCAAGCCCGAGGAGACCATGGCAGCTGAATCATCCTTGGAGGGCGCGAAGCTGGAAAATGCACCGCGGAAAAGGGATTCCATCTCGGTCATTTCCAGGTCGGAAGAAGAGGGCTTGGTTCCGGCAAGGCTGAGTGCTCGCTCTCGTTGCTTGGTCATGATCTGAGATGGAGGAGCGGCATTGCTGTAATCTAGCCATCTTCCGGAGGAGATGGCTTGATTGAAGTACGACCCAGCTCTGTACTTGGACTTCTCGGTCAGCTCCGGGCGATGCCATCCTACCTGGACGGTCTTGGTAGTGCTCTTGGGTGCCTTGGGGGGCTGCAGCGAGGGCAAGCTCTTGGGAGCCGGAAAAAGCTCCCCCAGCGTTTTGGACTTCTTGTCCTTGTCAATGGCAGACGGAAAGAAGTAGGGAATAGCCTTCGCTGCTTTGATTTGTGTGGGAAGACCAGTCTCTCTCAGAGGATGGAAGGCCCCCTTTGGAGAGCTAGGCGTGGGAACGGGTTGTTGAAGGCTGGAATATAGTTGTTTGGGTTTGGGAGCCTCGCCCCATACACTAAGCATCAGATGCCCGCTTGCGTTGGACTGCAAGTCGTTGGTAGCATCAAGGCTGCGCAGGGCCTCGGGGATATGACTCGGGGTGGGATAGGACAGTTCACGTCGGAAAATATCGTAAGCCGCTTGCTTGAAGGCGACTATGCGCGCGATAGCCTGGTCATTTTCTTTGGTGTCCTTGCCGGGCTCGGCTTTCAGAAGGTCTTCTATTTGACCGACGATGGCTGTGTGTATATCTTCTATAATAGTATCGACATCTTGATACTGTTCCTTGGTGACTTTATCGGCGATGGAGCGTGATGCGGCGGCGTCGTTAGACTTTTGTCGCTTCGCTTCTGGTTCATCGGCAGAGCCATTCGGGGGCAGTGGTCGGTGAAGAATGGAGGGAGTCACGTCGAAACTACGAGTAGAAGTGGAGGTCAGCAAGTGAGTGAAGGTTAAAGATACAGAATGATTTGCGGGGAGAGTGGGATGGGGCAGGATGGATAGAGGGCGCATTCGTTGACCATGGAAGGGTGTTGGTAGCAGTGCCTGGGCTGGATGCGTGGATGCGTGGATGCGTGGATGCGTGATGCGTGTATGCGTACCTAGTCAGAACCTCGAAATAATCGCGGACTTTAGACTGGTCAATCTGAAAGGTCTTGCTAGATGCGACATGGACCTCGTTGTCGAGTGAGGGGTTTGATCCATTGAGACCATGGCCGTTTGGTTGCTTGTCATCAACATCGCTAGAATCGCGTTTGCGCTTGGCCGATGCGTTGTTGATAGATTGCGCGGGATCAGCAGCGTTTACGTTGGTGGAATCGGCAGTAGTAGTAGTAGTCATGGGCATGGACGATGGAGGGACGCCATTGGGAAGGGCCACAATGGGCGAGGCCATGCTGGTTTGCCAGATGTTGGACTCGAATAAACGCGGTGTTTCCTATGCCTATGGTTGTCGGGCAACGTCCCCTCGCAACTAGAAAAAGAGTGGACGGGGGTGGGTAGGTAGGTATTTAGATTATGGTGGTAGATGTTGACGATGGCGGTGGTGATGTGCAGCGCACGTATTAATTTTTAGCGGCGGCGGCGGCGGCGGTGGTCGTGGTGGTGGTGGCTGACCTTACAGTACTGAGTAAGTGAACAATATAATACTGCGGCCTCGTCGCGGTGCACGGTGCCAAGGTTGGAACTGGAAATGGAATGTTGGAAAAATGATGAATCGCGATTTGCTGTGGCCCGCAATGTGGCAGTTGGCAGTTGACAGGAGATCTCGATAGATTGATTGATTGGTGTGGTGTTCTCGCTCTCTTGGGGCAGGCACCAGGTGGTGGTGTTTATTGGCATCAATTTTCTAGTTTAGCTGGCACGCTGCACGTCAAATGGAATGAGTCCAATCCAGTGTGTCTGTCTGCCACTCAGCCAGTACGGAGTAGCTGATGAGGTGCTTATCGACGCTAACCTAAAACTCACTAGCGGGTCGCAATCAGCACGTGATACCTGTACCTCCCTGCCTCTCCCTCCCAACTCGAAAGGTAGAAACCATGTACTTTCCGAACTCTGTTCAACGCAAAGCACTGGGAAGCATCCGATATCAAAATGAAATCAGGTAGATAGTATTCCAAGTTCTTGAGAGGAAAAGTGAAAAAAAAGGAAAAAACTCTCTTTCCTGTTCAAAGGCTGATCGGTCAATGCCTTGGCTAATTTTGATAAACTTCAAATTCCAATCCTGTTCGCCATACGCCCCCAAAGTCAATCCTTTTAGCACTGCTCATATGCATCACGTACATACCCAAGACTTCCATGTAGAAAAGCAAATCCAAGTCCTTACATCGCCTCCCCTTCTGAAGTACCTATTCTACCTCCTAATCGAATCAAAGAACTCATCAAAACTCCCATCCCACATAGCCTCGACCACCACTTCACACTCCGCCGCTCCGCCCCCCTGCTCCCTTCCGCCCGCGACGGTCTCCCCGCCCGACGCAGTTGTCCTCGCCTGGATCTCTCTGGTGATAGGATCTAGCGGACATTTCGTAGCCTGTGATTCCCCTGCCTCCTGCCCTGAGAAACCCTCTAATCTCCGTTCGTAATCGCCGTCATTGTCGTAGGCGGGCGGTGGCGACCGTGGTGGTGGTGGCGCGAATACCGCTTCGGAGGACGACTGGTCCGGTGTGTAGAGCGATACGCGGATACTGGGTATACCGATCGTAGAAGGCTCCGAGCTTTTCGGGGCGTCTTTTGTAACGTCTCTCATATCGTCTTCGATCGCGAGTTGCGAAGGAATGAGTGGGTGCGCTGGGTCTGTAGTCGAGGGAGTCGAGATTATCTCTCTCCCTCTCCCTCTCTATCGCCCAAGATAATAGGATCGTTGGGTTATTGGGAAGACAAAGATGGCATGGAACCCTGGATTATCTCTTTCTTCGAGCGGTCATAGATAAGGGAGAGGCATTTGAGCTTTGTACCGAGGAGCATACAAAGCAGCGCCGTCGTCTCGTTGCTCCAACTGCGATCATAGCCTATTTATTACATTCTGTTCACTTACAAGGATGCTGTACCTTTTACAATTGCGATCGTAAGATGGGATTCACTACCGTGGTTTCAGCGTGGCTATGTGTCCTCTCAGGCAACCGCGAAACATTCCACGGGAATGTCAGCAAAGCATGGAGAATGCGGCGCGGACTGACAGGAATCAGATTGCGAATAATCCACCAAACACCATTTTCATTGTAGTGGGTGTGGAGGATGCTACAATGACCTTGGAATAAACATAAAGGTGCATTTTTGCATGTCGACTGAATGCGTGATCGTGAGGGTTATTGAGTGATCACTTTGGGTCTACGGCCGAAAACACAGATGGATGGTTGACGTAGGGAATAACTATCTTGCAGGATTAATTTTACATCGGAGACCATACGTCCCCTTGCGCCTACTGACTGAAGGAAAAATTCAAATCCGAATGATCTCAGAAAGATATTTGTCCAGTCTATGGGTAGCGTATGCGATTCGTCCAATGCCAATCAACTCCAAGTCGACTCAGCCAATTCTCCCCATGCAAGGAACCCAGCACGTCGCAGTCTCATACAAATCTTCCTGACTACTTACAGCTCCTGTACTAGGTTACTGTCGGTTTCCACCTATTTGGCCTTGGCCAGACCGACAGTACCCTTACCGAGGTCGTAAATAGAGTACCACTTTCGGAGGAAAGCATCTCCCAGAATGGCGAGAGGGCCAACGGGAGCGGGGAAGTCCATGCCCATGAAGGTTGAGATACAGCTACCCTGAACCTCGAGGATATAGTCGTACGGGCTGATGGCAAAATCGTACCCGCTAAGAGTGAAAGTAATGTCCGGCAGAGAGTCACGGGCAGAGCATTCCACGCTGTACTGGCCGTTGTAGCCCTTCTTGGCGCCGATCTCCTTGTTGAGCAGCTCAGCGAGGTCGCTGGGGAGAGCGATCAAGGAAGTACCAGTGTCCAGAATGACACCCGTGTTCTCGAGCTCGGCAGTCTCACCACCGAAAGAGATTGAGTCGAAGTCCACCTCCCAGTAGGCCTTGCGACGGAGAGGGATCTCGGTAATCTTGCCAGTGTAGTGGTCCTTGTCAACACCACCAAAGACAACCTCGGAGTCATCACCGCCGTTCTCCCCGCTAAGGTAGAAGGCAAAGACGGGTTCGTCGATGAGCTTCTGGTTTACCATCTGGTAGAAAGGAGGGACAATGCCATTAACGGAAAGACGGTCGAATCCCATTCCCAGGATACCATCGAATCGACCGAAGGCAAAAGCCAGACCAGGCTCGCTGGTAGCTTCGGCGAAATCTTGGTTCTTAACGGTGATATCGCCGATGGTCATGTCGTCTCGAGACACGAAACCACTCAGGCTTCCGGAGCCATATCGAATTTCGAACTCAGTTCCATTTTTCTTGTATGTAGAGGAAGCGGAGGAGTCGTATTTGCTGTGAAGGTAGCAAGCGATGCTGCCACATGACTGAGAGGGTACCCAGAGGTTCGAGCTTCCGGTATCAAGGATGACCTTGAAGTCCTGGGGTGGTGTACCGATGCTGATCTCGGAAAAGTCTAATGAGAAGGGAGCATTAGCATCCAATATGCATGATGTCGATGATGGGTTTTCGAATCTTCACCTACATTGGGCATTCATGAAGTTGGAGATAGGAACGGGGTGGTCCTTTTCGACGTGGACAGAGGTGTCCTGGAAGACAGCTTGGGCGTGGGAGTCCGGTCGGTGGCCCATGTATTTTTGGCCGAGACCTCGCATCTGAGCATCCATTGGAATGCTCTCCTGTGGCGCATCATCATCAGCAATCAGGGCATCATCATCGGGGCATACCAGGGGAGCTCACAAGTTGCTCAGAGAGGGGAATCTTCTTGAGCTTCATTTTGTGGACGTCGGCCTGGGCGGCGCCTAGCAGCACAGCTGCAGTAAGTAGAGCTCCCTTCATGATGGGCAAACTCTAAAATGGAATGACAGGAAAGCAGAGAGGTAAGACTTCTGCGAATAAAGGAAAATGCAGTTGATGTGTGGATGTGTTTGGTATTGTTTGCGCAAAGATAAAAGGAATGGGAGATGATCAGTTGATTGTTGTTATTGTTGATGATGAGGATAGGATGTAGGTTAGAGAGAGAGGGAGACGGTCGTGACGATGGCGGGTAGGCAGGAGATAACGATGACAGGAACAAGCTGCTTGGAGCTCATGAATCGGAGCAAGCAGTCCAATGACGAAGCGTCTTGGCAGCTCATTAGTGGAGAGTCTGGTGTCTGGGGCGAAATGGGGGAGGGACTTGATACAGTAATGGATGGCCGGTGGAGTGGGGAGTAGTCTCGTGAGACAAGTCGATAGCACCTGAACAGGAGCAGACCAGCTGGCCGCGTCCGCTAGCTGCGTTGTACGGAGTAATGGTGCCTTGTGACGAACTAATCCATGCACTACAGCTTGTCGAATGACGCATCCCAAATCAGGCTTGACCACCGCAGCGAAGCTCGGGGCAACCAGGCAGCAACCGCTTATGCAAAGCACAAGCCACGACCAAAAACCCTCCCGTGGAAAAAGCTCAGCCACACTTTTATCTCCAAACCGAGACGTGTATGCAGCCAGGCAGCCAGGCAGCCAAATCATCCCAGCATTATGGTTTACCAGAATATCAATTCACGTCTTCATTCTTAGATAATAGCACATCATCATTCATATCAGATGATACACATGGACGTCAAAAGCACATCAGTCTGGATTTAATCTGCATCTGCAAAGTAGATAAATCGGTACAGAAATACACATATCTCCAGAAAGCGATTGATCTATCATGACCATGACAGTCGACCAATCTGCACCTCCTATTAACGACTTGAAATAACTATCCGTTCCTCATTGGTCGTTGAAACTCGAAGACGGCCAATAAACCTTACATATTCAGGCCGTTTCCCAGATCCAAGTGACCTAGATATGATGCTGGTGCGCCTAGAGCAAGTCGGCGGCGTAATCTATCAACCCTTTGATATATCATGTTTGCCATATACATCTTCTAATTAGCGTTATATTCCATGGATATCGATCAAGATCAAAGTTCATAATGGTGTAGGTTAGATAAGTGATCTTCAACATTTAATGGAGTTTGCCCAGCTTCTCCGAGATCGAACTCCATGAACCCCTTATTCTAGCCCAACCCCATGAATGATCCGATGCTCCCTCCTCCCACAAGAACCACCTTCCGTCCTGCCAAACACCCCATCTCATGGGACCCCCCTCCCCGCCCTCGTCGCCTTAGCCAGCTCGGATTGCGCCACATCATCGGCATACTTCCTATAAATCGGCACGTAGAACTCCCTCTCGCTCGTCGTCCTCTTGACGCTCTCCCTGCTCTCCACCGCCTCGAGCCAGGCCCGGAACCGCGCCCAGGTCTTCTCGTCATCGCCTCCTTGACCCGGTTCCGGGATGCCCAGTCCGCCTTTGAAGGTATCGAAGACCCAGAGGCGGGCCTGGTGAAGCGTGCGATGGGGGTTAGCACTTACGCTGGTGTTTCGTGTGTGTGTGTGTGTGTGTGTGAGAGAGAGAGAGCGAAAGAAGATTAACAAGAGGAAAAAGCAAGAAAAAAAAAGAAAAAAAACTCACCGCCCAAGGTAAAACCGCCACATCCACCATCCCGAACTCCCCTCCCATAAACCAAGGCCCATCTCCATCCCCATCCCCATCCCCATCCCCCTTCTTCATAGCCCTCGTAAACTCCAACAAGCACCCCCTAAACTCGCCCCTCAGCCCCTCGAGCCTCGCCTCCCCGTCCCCCGCGTAGTCGGCGACCTGGAACTGCAGCAGCCGGTGGAAGGCCGGGATGATGCGGCTCGTGACGTAGTCGATCCAGATGCGGGCGCGCGCCCTCTGGTAGTAGTCGGCCTCGTTTGGCGACGGCGAGGCAGCAGGCAGAGGCAGCAGCCGCGGCTCGTGGCTGGCAAAGCGCTCCTCGAGGTACTCGCACAGCACGTTGGACTCGTACAGGCTCCGGCCCGGGCCCACCTCGAGGGTCGGGACCAGGCCCCGCGGGTTCGAGGTGAGGAGGCTGGCGGGCTTGTGGTAGGGGTTTACTTTATGGGTGAAGGGGTGATACGTGAGCTGTGGGAACTGGGGGTTTTAGGGGGGGGGGGGGGGGGGGGGGTGGCGATATGTCATGGTTTCGATCAAAGGGGAATCGTGTAGATAGAAAACTCGATATGGGCCCAGTTTCAAATTGCAGCAGATCTGGAGGGACCGAAGTGGAAGAAGGAGAAGACGTTCAGAGTAGCTGGACTCACCTTCCACGTAGTGGTATGGGATTTTCTTCTCTTCGAGTACGATCCAAGCTCGCTGTACAAAGGGGCAGAACCAGCCGGCGAAGAGCTTCAGCGGCTGTTCGGCCGAGTGTTCCTATTTTTTTTCAAAAATGAGAGACGGACTCAGTATTACTGTCATTGGTCTACGTTCGCGATGCACGAGGTCACATACATCGACAGTTTTCTTGGCGAGACCCGTTGCGACGGGGTGAAGGTCGGCGTCGGGAGGAGGCATGACGAGGAGGGTCCCAATCACAAGGTTCAAGACACTAATATTGATAACAGATTCGGTTAATCAAGGTCAAGTCGTGACTGAAGAGGTAGTAACACATCAAGAATTTCAGGAGGGATGTTTGTGATTAAAGTGCAACACATTTATAGTCAATGACGTGATGTTACAATAACCACGCTTGTGTACAGACGCGGCCAATAGTAATCCCTGGCAACCCAGATCGTGAAATATATTTGTAATATGCAGACTAGAGACCAGTCTCCTAAGTCCCTCCTATTTAATGCGGGGAATCTCTTTATATAATACCGAAATCGCAATGATGGCTCCGTCTCGCGTTGAAGCGAGAATGCTGATGTAAAAACTCAGAACCAAAGAGCCACCAAACTCCGCAGAGTTATGATGACTTGCAACGCCTGATGAATGCAATGCAAGACCATCCTTTTTTTTTTTGTTCTCCTTTCCGTGTCCCGCCTGTCGCCCGTACCATGATCGCACCCGCCCGGAAAAAGTTGAGTTGCCCCTTTTCGCCTTGAGAACTCTATGTTGAACCATCGATATCCATAAACCTCACCATTATTCGTGAAAAGAAAAGGCCGGCTTAAATACCGGCATCTAGTCGCCATCCCTCCACGGGCAGAGGGAAAGTGTGGCACCAAGCAGAGATCTCCTTCTTGAGCTCGTCGATCTTGGAGAAGCCACCAGCGGCGATCTTGGCCTTGAAATCCTTCTGCTTATTCGCTTCCTTGGGCAGGCTGGATTGGACTTCTTTGCAGATCTTGATGCTCTGATCAATGTACTCTGCGACACGAGCGAAGTCTTTCTCGCCAAAGCCTCGCGAGCTCATGGCCGGCGTTCCGATACGGATACCATACGGAGTCAAGGCAGACCGGTCCCCAGGAATGCTGTTCTTGTTGCAAGCAATGTTGATCTGCTCGAGAACAAACTCGACACGAGCACCGTCGACCCCCTGTGGCCTCAAATCAAGAAGAACCATGTGCGAGTCGGTTCCGTCGGACACCAACTTGTACCCGAGCTCCTTGAACTTTTTCTCCAGCGTCTTGGCGTTGGCGACAACTTGCTCCTGGTAAGCCTTGAACTCAGGCGTGGCAGCCTGCTTCAGGGCCACGGTCAGTGCCGTGATGGTGTGGTTGTGAGGACCACCTTGGTGACCAGGGAAAACGGAGAAGTTGATCGCCTGCTCCAGCTCATACATGTTCTGCTTGCCGGTCTTGGCATCGGTACTGCGAACTCCCTTTCGGAAGAATATCATAGCACCCCGGGGACCACGCAGCGACTTGTGGGTAGTAGTGGTAACGATGTCGGCGTGGGGGAAAGGAGATTGGATGACCTCAGCAGCGATGAGACCGGAGATGTGGGCCATGTCGACGACAAGGTAAGCACCGACAGAGTCAGCAATCTTACGCATACGGGCGTAGTCAATTTCGCGACAGTAGGCCGAGGTACCGGCAACGAGAACTTTCGGGCGGTACAACTGAGCATTTTCCTCTAGTCTGTCGTAGTCGATGATACCAGTCTCGATGTCGACTCTGTAGGGCATAGTTTCAAAGTATGTCGAAACGGCCGAGATCCTGCAAGCGATGTGGTTAGCGCAGTTTGGGGCGAGCTTCAAAGAAGCAGACATACTTCTTGGAGGGGATCTGGTATCCGTGACTCAAGTGGCCACCGTGGGGCAGGTCCAAACCCATCAGACGACCACCGGGAGGCATAAGTGCCTGGTATACTTGCAAGTTGGCAGGACTGCCACTCAAGGCCTGAACGTTGACACCCCATTTCTCGGAGTCGAGGTGGAAAGCTTCGAGCGCTCGCTTCTGGCAAAGAAGCTCGATTTGATCAATGTGTTGGTTTCCGCCATAGTAACGTGCGCCCGGTAGTCCCTCGGAATACTTGTTGGACATGGGCGAGCCGAGGGCATCGAATACGGCCCGGGAGGTGATGTTCTCGGAGGCAATGAGGACGATGGACTCTCTCTGGCGCTGGATTTCATTTTTCTAGACGCACACAAAGCAGTCAGACAAGTTGTTCGCAATTGGTATATTTCAGAGGTGGCAGGGCTTACCATGATCTCAGCAACTTCGGGATCGGTCTCAAGGAGAGACTTCTCGAGCATCTAGCGGTGTGTCAGCATCGTGTGTTACTCCGGCACATGATGAGGGGCACGATGGAATAGTACTAACATCCTTGTGCTCTTTAGAAAGAGCGTAAGAAGTTCCGTTGGCAGCCATGGCGAAAATGGACGAAATGAACTCGAAGAAGGGACGGCTCAAGGAATGGGAGGGTAAACGAGGGCTTCGTCCCAAAAGGATTGATCAGTAGGTGAGACGAAATGACGGGTGATGTGAGAGACGAAGGATGCAAAAGAATTGGATCGTGTGAGGAACGACTCTGAGTCGTGTCTATCGAAAATTGATTTTTGGTGGGGTTCCGACCTCGCAGGGTCGTTGCAGATGTTCTAGAATCTAGCCTTTGCGGGGCAAGTGCCCCTAATATTGCATATGCTACAGCGACAAATACTAGCAATTGCAGGCTTGGGCATCGCAGAAAGACCACTAGCACGAGCTAGGCTAGGGCTAGTTTATGACAGTCTATTAAGTTAAACCATATACTCAAAGCTCTATGCATATATGCAGTATTCATACTACCCCTATCCCTCTGGTTATCTCATGAAAGTGATTTCCACTGCCTATACATAGATCTACTACCTCCGAATTGGACTGTTTGCTTCAAAGTAATTGATCAGGTAATGGTTCCTCTTGATGCTGAGAAATCGAAGTCCAGTTGGCTGGCCGCTATCTATAGTGAGTGTCCGGGCCTTGCGAAGTCAGCATCACCGCTTTTCGCATAGAATTGCTAAGTACATTCGTCCAGCGTGGCGACATGATTTATCAATATTTGTACCTTCTCGTTTCCCCCTTCTCTCACAGTCCCAAGGCCTTTGCCTCCTCCTCACTTGTCAGCCCCACACTGAGGACCATGTGTGACGCATCCATCAAAAAGAGAGTCACAATCTTATTGTTTCAGCTTGGCGTTGAGAGCCAAACTGCTAAAGATATATGCCGCTATGAGCTAGGGATTCATCTTCGGGGGCTGATGATATCGTAGGGAGCGTTGGGTCGTGATCCCCGTACTCGTCCTCCTCGGACCATCCATGCCTAAGAAAACCAATACCAACGCACTTCCTAAGCTCTTAAGCCTTGTCCCATTGCTGATCTGAAGTTGCAGGATATCGTAATGAATGTAGTTTCCTAGAAGATCCCTTTTCCCACCCGCGCTGCAACTAAGATCACTAGAACGAAGAGATATTATAAATGGTTGCCTTTTATAATTTGCATCATACAAGGATAATAATAGCCCAATAGGGCAAAAGAAAACAATAAAGGGCAAGGCCTCCGCATAGGCCTTAATAATAATAAAAGGTCGATATTAATATATATTTTAGGTTTATTTTAAGTTATAATTAAGCGATTTATATAAGTTTATAACGCTATAAAATTTTAACTTTTAAAGTTTAAATTATAAAAAAAATAAATCATTTAATTATAAATAATAAATTATATAAAGCTTTTTACGAACTTAAAATTAAGATTTTTAAGGTTACTTTTTTTTATATTATATATATTTTATAAATAATTAAAATATCTAAAATATTTCGAATTTTTACGTAAAATAAAACCTAATTTAATATTAAATAAATTATTTATTACGCGGCTTATGAATATATTATAAATAAATAATTTAATAATTATAAATATATTTTTTATTAATTTATAATAATATTTATACCCTTAAAAACGAATAATAAAAAAAGCCGTTATTATTATTTTTATAATTATTTTAATATAATTATATTAAAAATAATCGTAAATTAATTAAAATTTTATTTATAAAAGTTTAATATATTACGTATAATATAAAATCGATTACGTAATAAAAAAGGCTAGTTAACACGTATAAAACACTTTGAAAAATAGGGGATAAAATAAAAAAAGACGGGGAAAAAGTTAAAAATTAAATATAAAATAAATATCGCTAAAACAAAAAAAAACTTAAAAATAGCATATTTAATAAAATTAATAAATCGCGTTTAATTATTTATTACGATTAAACGAAATTAAACGAAAAGATAAACGTTAACCGGGTAATAATTCGTATTTTAGCTTATTATTTTTAGCCGAGTATTTTACTTTAAAAGCTTAAACTTTTTTAATATTCGACTTATTAAAAATTAGCCTCGATATTTATTAAAATATAAACCTTTATATTAAAAAAACGTTTATTTATTTATTTTATATTTATATTTATATATATTTTATTTTTCTCTTTTTTTTTATAAAAAGTTAAACGTGTATATTAACTCGATAAAAGTTTAAATATAATTTTACCTTTATATAACGCGTTTTTTTTATAATAATAATTATTTTCTTTTTTTAAAACGCGATAATTTATTTAAAATATATCCGATTTGCGTTATTTTAATCGTATTATAAACGATAATTGCTAAATAAATTAGAAGTTATTATTAATTAAAAAAAGATTTTTTTTAAAAGCTACGAGAGCGGGCGTTTTATAAACGGCTATTATAAACGCGCTTAAAACGATTTAATTTATTATTAATAAACAAATTAAAACGGTTATTATACGATAATCGCTTAATAATAAAATAAAAAAAGGCCGTTTTTAGGTTTTAAATTGCTATAAAAAATAGTATATTAATATAATTACGCGTTAAAAACCTTATAGCTTATATTATAAATTACGAATAAAATTATTTATAATAACTAATAATAAAATTATTTGCTACGCTTTAAAGCGTAAATATTTAAAAAAAAATAGCGCGTTATAAAACGTATTATATTTATAAAAAAAATGCTTATTAAAAGGCTTAATTTTTATTAAAGATATATAAATAATAAAGAGTTATAAACGCTTATAAAAACCTTTTTTTTAACGAGTGTATTATTATAAATTATTTAATTATCGTTAGAACGCTATAAAAAGGATTTTATAAATTAATAAATTTATATAAAAATATTTATTTTTATAATGGTTTAGTTTATAATATGGTTTTATAGCGAAAAAAACGGCGTTAAGTTTTTAATTATAATTTTAATAAATAAAAGCTTTTAACGAAATAAAGTGATCGTTAAATTATATATTTTTATATTAAAAGATGGTTTTTAGCTTTTATATAAAGATAGGGACTTTTTTATATAAGATAAAGCTTTAATTTATCGTGCAAATAAAACGAAAGCATGGTTAATAAAGCGTAAAATCGATGTTATTAAATAGCTATTTTATAGCTTTAATTTAAATCTTATCGAATATATTTAAAAAGCTTTAAAAAAAAAGATATATAAATTCGAGCCTAATTTTTATTATTATAAAAAAAAACGCTATAAATTTAAAAAAGGCTAAAGAATTAATTTAAGTGATATAATTAAAAATAAATTCGGGGCTATTTACGAAGCTTATGCGCTTTATCTTTCGTTGCGTAATTATTATACGTTATGCACGCGGATAATATAACAAATATTAAATACTATCTATTTTTTATTGTTTATATAAAAATTGCAAAAATAAAGCTTTATTTTTGGTTGAGTTATATGTCTTTGAAGATGGTGGTTATGGCTAGGGGCTGGGGGCGCTATATATGGGTATTCCAGACTTTTGTCCACTTATTGTATAAAGAGTCGAAGAGTTGGCGGACGAGCAAAAGGGGGGACGGGGAAGGCGACAGGCACATAGACCTGTCTGTCTATTTATCTATCTATCTATCTGGGACTTGAGAGCCACCGTTCTTCTAGGTTGAGCCATTATCGATGGAGCTCCCTTTTTTCTTGTCTTCTTGCCATGTTTGAGATGACATGTGTAAGGGTGCGTGATGGTGATGGTGATGGTGATGGAATAAATAGTATTGGATGGTGAATGCGGAGGGCTTCCACCTTAGAGATCCGAGTCATCATCGTCGTCATCCACCTCGTAATCCTTATTATAAGCAACTGCGTCGTTGTCGTCGGCGGGCTCATGGTTATTGGTGCGCTTCCCTTTCTTGGTAGTAGCAGCAGAGGTCTTTTTTAAGGCCGGGGCGGTAGTCTTTCCTGCGTGGCTATCGCCACCCTCGCCTCCAGCGAGCGCGGTAGCAGTGCTTTTCAGAGCATTCTTCAGAGCAGCCTTTTCTAAGGGACTGTCAGTGGTGACAGTCTCAGGTGCCGTGCTCTCGCCACCATTTTCACCGGGATGGTACACCGGACCAGTCTTTATGCTAGAAGCAGAGAAAGTCGGGGTCGTTGGACACATGGAAATAGAGTTGGTGGTTTGGTCCAAACGTTTAAAGACTATCCATAGTCCAGCTTGTAGTTCTCATTCTTGTTGACCGGCCACCTTTTCGGGGCTCTTACTTCAGCCGTCGCTGACGGCGTTGATGGTGGCGGGCCACGTTTGACTCGCGAGTCTGGTCGGTCTCGTTTGGCTATTCATCGTGGCAGTCGCCGGCTTTTTCGCTGTCATCATCTGGGTCGCTTTCTTCTCCTTCGTCTTCATCGATACCATCATCAATACCATCATTATAATTTTTGCTGATCTTCTGCCGTTTATCGTGGTTTCGTTGCTGTCGGAAGTTTGGCAATGATGTTGGTACTGGTGATCGAGTCGGCATTGGTGTTGTTGTTGGTGGCATGACTGAAAATTAATAGGAAGAAGAAGAAAAAGAGGAAATAGAAGATAAGATGATGGAGGAGAAGAAGAAAAGATTAATATGCAAAGGAGGGGTTTCTTGTGATGATGTTGGTGGTGACAGCGTGGAGAAGCAGATGGTTGTTGTTGTGATCGTTTCTGCTGTTGATCAGTTCTTTGTTTATCTTTCCCCAGGCACGAGAGAGGTTAAGACATGTTCTTTATACAAGGCTGACTTTTCGCTTATCTGACGACTTCTAACGGCGACAAATACGGGCCAACTGGGTTAGGTCTCGGCGCCGAGTCCGGCCATGCGGCCGGTAAGGCCTTTGAAAGCTTGATACGCGTGATATGAAGCACTCACAGCATCCTATTTCAGCTTCCACATGGTATCTTCAAGAGCAGTCTGAACTAAGTAGGATGGGGATATACAGATGTCAGTTGTGGTTGAAACAATATATGTGTGAGGAATTTGTAGCAGCGGTACTCGTATCTGGGATTCATCGCGGCGAATATGCAATTTGAGAAGGGGGTGTCTATAGTGTAAGGAGAAAGTTGAGCACACAGATATATTTTGCCTGGCTGACATTGGCTTTCTTGGAGCAGAGTATACGATTGCTGGTCAGAAGGAGGGGGATTCTCCAGGACTTCCCTTTATAAACTCATAAGAACTCCGATGTTCTCTAATGGCATCACAAGTCATTTTTCCATCTGTGTAATGCAACTTCTCAGCACCACCATAACCATTCGTACGATGATAGTGGATATGGTTGGAAAAGGGGTAAGTCACGTGCACCTCTCGCACCCACCCCAGCTGACATGTTGGGTCACTGATATGAAATCCCAAATAAGATTGTAGAACATAGAATTTGCTTGTCTATCATAAGTCACATTAATGTCCGCATTGCCTCATATTGTGAATCATGTTCCGTGTTTTCCCCTGCCAGCACATCATGCTTGCTAAGGTAGCTGACTCCTTCAGCAAGTCTTCAAAATCGGGTGGGGAAGAAAAGCTCAACATCTAAATGCTTGTCTGGCCGTCCTAGGGTATTAAATGATTACAAGAAAAACTTGAACCAGCTGTCCAGAACATTTTCCTGTTATTGGAGCTTGATCTTCATGTGTGGGAATTGCTCTCCCGCTTTCTTCACAGCCTCCTATTTTGTTGTACCACAAACCCAATAGCCATAACTCGCGTCATCTCTAGTTTCTCCCTCAATATATACATCAGAAGCCAGTATCTGGTGGCGCAATCACTACAAGTTGGCTCGATAAACACCAGTCTTGGAGGCTGGAGATCCATCTTGATTTTGTTGCGTCCCTGTAGCTCCGTGCGGGTGGAAGCTACGCAGCGAACAAGCTCACGTGGCCGTGGATACACTGGCGTAGAGAAGGTACTGATTATTTCCTTGGATTCAAAGTGATTGAGCTTTGAACAACCCGATTTTGAGCCCCCGGCTAGCTGCAAAGGCGAGAGAAGCGCCGGCAAGGAGTGATCCACACCACACAATCAGGCCTACCCAATTCTCCCCATCTCCCAGTATAGAACCCGCAACGGGATTGCTAATGAGTACACCGAAGCCTACCAGCGTTAAAGTCATCCCAATGCGCGTACCGATCTTGCTTTTGTCCGACGACAGCCTGACGATACTGGCAGCAGCAAGGCCCATGAAGGCGCCGGACATGAAGCCGTACAGGACGGCAAAGACTACCAGGCCAAGGACCGTATGAATGGCAAGCAGACTGAACGCTAGAACGGTGGCTGCGAACAGAACCAGGAGTTGCATAGTAACAGATCCGACCTGATCAGCGTAGTGGCCCGGAATGAGCCGCCCTGGGATCGAGGATGCATTCAGTATCACGAGCAAATACCCAGACAGAACAGGGGATGCATCCGTGCATGCCAAAGCTAAAAGCTCGATGTAGTAGAACATGACATAGAACCCCATCATGCCGAAGAACATGCCAGCACTGAACACCATGTATGGAATGTCTCGAAACGCGGTATGGTCGACGAGGCTCTGAAACGGACGAGGCGGTGCCAAAGACTTCATCAGAAGAACGGGGACCGCAGACGTCGCTAGGAGTATGAAAGCCAAGACTCGGGTGGCCCAGCCAAACCCGATTTGAGGCTGCAGTCTGGTGAAGACGATGGGGTATATTATGCCTCCTTAAGTCGCATTCGTGCATCAGAATCAGCTCAGGTATGTATCGGTGGGTAAACTCTGTGTGAGGAGGCTGTAAATACATACCGATGGCACTTCCGGCAGATGAGGCGCTCATGGCCAAAGCCGTGTGGATTTGAAAGTATTGTGAGACCACAGAAGGGGCTGGGACATACAGACAACCAGTGCCGAGGCCGGTCATGACCGCCTGTGTGAGGAAGATCTGCCAATAGGCGGACGTGATGCTGGTCAAGAACATGCCGACCACAAGCAGGCCTGATCCTACCCAGAGAAGACTGCGGAGGTGGCCAGCATCGAACAGGGGCCCGGCGATGAGGGAGACCAGGAAAAGGAAGAAGGCCTGCGTCGAGCCTATCCAGGCTATGTTCGACGACGAACTTTCTCGGAGCAGGTCGAGTTGATAGTAGGTCTGAAAGGCTCCGTAGGAGTTCATGAGCTCCCAGCACCGGGGTCCAAGCCACCCAGTTCTCCTTAGGAGGAAGCCCTTGTTCGGCTGGTTCGACGATTCCGTCCGGCTGCAGAGCTGTACCATGTCTGCTGTCTTTTTCAGGAGTCATCTTCGTCCGGGCTTTCACTACGCTTTTAATTTCTTTTATAGTTCTTGGAATCAAAAAGGAAAAAGAAAAAGAAAAACCTCGTCGTCAGTAATATTATAGTCGTTTGTCTTGAAGAAAACATCCTATGCAAAGGGGTAAGCATTCACCCTGGGTAGGGGCAGGTCAGAAAACCTAAGCAGGCTTTAATCGCCGCTCCGGTATTGGTTTTGATTGACATTGGACCTTCTTTCTTGGGATTCTGAACCCCGGGCCATCATAATATCGATATCACCTTCCTGGAACTGGATTGGGTCTGTACACGAGGTACCTAAGGCAAGGGATGCTGTTTGGCGTTAAGTGATTGGAGTCATCCCCTCCTTTTGGGTTACCCCGTACCAACACTTCGGGGTCCCTCCAACTGGCCCAATTTTGCAGCTTGAGGGCCTTCTACTGGTAAGGGGCTCGCTAACCTTGCGTAGAAGAAGGTAATAAAAATGTTATTCCAAGGCTATTATCATGAGGATAAATCGGACGAGGCTATGATACGGAAAGCGAAGCACTTTGATAGGTTGCCAACTCGTACTTTCACTTTCTTCCCAGAGATCTTCTAATTATTGCCCTCGAGACCTGTGCGTAGACTATATCCGCACGTCGTTGGTGTGTCAATCAAACCTGTCGAGGGTGACCTTTCGCTTGATCAACAATACTGATTATGATGAAGACAAAGCTGCCTTCTATCCCACCTGTTTCAACGTAACTATAGATACATACGTGTGCCAAATGAGAGTCTCTGGTCCCATGGGCAGGTGTACGAAGATTCAATCCGTTCGAGGTCGATTTTCTTCAGAGACGAGCCCCATAACTATAACAACTCACTCGATTCTATGGCTTCGATTTTTCTGCGAACAAAGCCGAGTGGCGACTCTAAGGTGGCTCAGTAATTGAACATTACGTCGACTCAGTCTTAAATGGAGATGCTCACGATGGAATTCTGGCTACAAATAGTTGTACTCAGTCCAAGATGGCGAGGAGGCTGGCCCAAGATAAATGGACTATTGTACGACAAACGCAGTAACACCAAAACGAAGTCTACATTTCCCGAAAAGGTGCCTAAGATTGGTTGAATCAACGCAAAGCAGAGGTCCACATGAGACAGAGTTCGTGTCGCCAAATATTCTACTGCCTCAAAACGACTTCGACAATTCCATCAGCATCCTCCTGTGGGGGCAACCACGTCTTGACGACTTCGAGGCCTGCCTTTGCGAGCAATTCCTTCCACTGTCTTTCGGACCGCTCCATCCCGGCGTTGAACGCCATCATGGTTATGTCTAGCATGGCATGAAACGTCGAGGCCCCTTGCTCAGGGATGATCATCTCGTGCAGGAGGAGCTTGGAATACCCAGGTGTCATGGCCGCCTTGACCTGCTCAAGTATCCGCAGGCATTTATCGTCCGCCCAGTCATGAAGGATGTGGTGGTAGAAGTACACGCGCGCACCTACAACAATGTTAGCACGTGTTGAAGGTTATCCATCTCGCTAAGCAGATCCCTACCTTTCAGAGGCTGTTCAGTGAAGAAGTCGTATGTCATGCTTTCAATAGACCGTGGAAGGCTTTCGTTGATATTATCCGTGACCGAGGCCAGGTCTTGCAGAACGAGACGCCCCTCCTGGTTTGGGAATTTTCTGTGAAAGGCCTCAAGGTCGTGGCCCTTTCCAGCCCCCACGTCAACGAGCAGTGGCGTTCTCGGGGCGAAACCGGCGAGCAGCCGCTCACGAACGGGGAACCAGTCAACCCAGTAGCTCCTCGCGCCCATGGTGTTTCCCATGAATGTATTGAAGTCCTTGAAGACCTGTGGCATCGAGCTGAAAAGCTCGAAAGTCGTCAACTTCGTCTGGAACGCGTACTGCATGAGGCCGTCGTGCGGGTCAGTCGGACACCGATAGCCGGATTCGCTGAAATACTTGGGCGCTTTCATCGCGGCGCCCACGACCATCTCGCCGCTATTTTCCACGGAAGGATTAGAAAATACGGATTGGTAGAAAGCTTTCCGGCATACTTACACCATTCTATGTCCTGCCGCTATTTCGTTTGTGGCCATGGCCTTGGTGAGCTGCGTAGCCTCCCAGGTCCTCTCACCGACCTCCTGGACAAATCCCGTGGAAGCCAAAGGTCTGAGAATGCGGACTGCTCTTATTGCTTAGGACTCCTCAAGCTTGCCAGAACCAGGAGAAAGCTGCAGAATGGGCAACACATACCGATGAGGAGGGCTTCTCCACCGGAAGAGGAAGCAAGTTCGTCGGCATTGACTGGACCTTCATGATTCGCGATAAGGTTGAACAAACCAAGGTTGACCGCAACCCTCGCAGCCACTGAAATAAAAGGCTGCCAAAAATACATGAGTCAATGGGTAGGATGTTAGTCCTGGGCGGGAGCATACCGCAAAGGCCAGGTTTACCGCGGTGTTCTCCGGTTGCTCAAGACTTGCCGTGAGCTGTCTGCTTAGGTTCAATGCCTCGGCTTTGGCTTGGGGATCATCTCCGGAGGCCAGTCTTGTGCGAAGACTCTCAAGCTTTTCAATTATGGCTGTTGATTGCTGGGAATTTGGCATCATCATGAACGAAATCTCGCAGGTGGCTAATGGAAGTAAGCCCGATGTGAGCCTCAGACTAGATGTGGAATTATACAGATAGGCTAACTGGGTAGGAGAAGGGTATTTCTCAGAAGAGCAACTAGTAATGACAGCCTAGAAATGGTTGGCTCTGCCGTTCGCGTCCCAGGATGATGCAAGATGATGGGTACGGGGAGCGCAGGTTCTTCCCCAAGTAAGGGGGGCGGTTGGAGCCAACCCCCTGTGCGCACACCAACGCAATACATTGGCATTGCCGCTGTGGTTGGTTGGAAATCGGTGTCAACCGCATGCTCCCTTTTCTGCATGCTCCATTTCCTGCACGCACTCAAGTGATGGCCGCTCCGTACCGCCCGATAATTCCACATCCCATCGCACCGGCGCCTCACTCCCACTTTTTAATCTGTAGGGTCAGCTTCCAATTGCACCTCTTGATAGCTGTAACGAAGATAGAGCACACAACCTGTAATCAAATAGTTTTTGGTGTGTTTACTACTCCCAATCGCCCTACCTCACCACCATGTCACCTCAAAATCTCTGTCCGCTCGTATACTTGCTTCTCGTAGATTCGTGCTGTGGTCACCGCCATGGCCATGATGGTATCGCTTTCTATCCGCTTGAGTATGAACAGTGGTGTAGCGTCTCGCACTGCTAATAGCATCTCGCGTACAGATAATAAATGTAAGGAAAAGTGTTTGCTCATATAATAGCATTGTTAGGGGAGTGCGTGCCCAAAGAGTGAGTAGTCAGCTTATGAGGATCGACGTACATCATGATGTTAAGAAAAGCTTGAGTATTAGAACCATGACGAAGGCATTATATTGACTGACTCGATCCGGTAAATGCTTGTCGGCTCAAGATCAAATCCAGGAAAACCATCGAAAAAGCCAACTCCACGCTCTCAAATCATCCAAACATGCCACCCAAAAAATCACTCAACCAAAAAAAGCACAGACACACAAATAGGTCGTGTTTCGCCATTGACCACACATGTTGGTGTCCCGCCCTTAGTACCCAGGATCGCAATACTGAGATAACACTCAGACATCCGTCATTCCGTACCGTTTGTGTGCTTCAGTGACTGCCATATGTAGTTGTCGAGTCGTAGTTTTCGGGGTTCTTGTCGTCGATAACGTCCTTTTTCTTATCCTTCTTCTTGTCTTTCTTGTCCTTCTTCTTGTCCTTCTGGTGGCTTTTCTTGTGGCCGCCTTTTTTCTCTCGGTCCGCTTCGTAGCCGGATTCGCCGCCGTTCTTCCCAGATGAAGATGACATGGTGAGGGATGTTTCTTTGAGCGCGGTCTGTGCTGCGGTGGGTGAGGGAGGTAGTCGTTGTGTTATGCTTGATATGCTGTTTGTGTCGGGTAGGTTTGTTGCTTGGTGGCTCTTCGCTCTGGGTTATTGATTTGCTGCGTTGACCTCGGTGCTCGTTTGAGGGAAATGAGGAGAGTTGACGGAAATGTTCTCAGGTATTTGTATTGGAAAAGATCGCTGAAACGCGGCGTGTGTGAGTTAGAGTGAATAGACTTGAAACCTCGGATCTCTGGTCTAAGGTCAACCTAGCAGCTTTGGCTATTCACACTCTACTCAGTGAGTCTTGATGAACCCATGTCCTGAAACGATAAGGGAAATAGCACCGGTATATTACATTATTTTTCAAAAACATGGATATTGATGTTTCTCGATATCTATGGGCACATTCATTATCTTGCCCACTTCACCTGCAAGGTCACCTGATTACATTGTTACTGTAGTTGTCTCACATTCAACCTATATGCAACTTGCGATGATGGGCGAGACTAGATTGAGAATGACCCAATTGAAAACAATAAGAACTTCCGGGCCAGATCTTGAATGTGCCTGTAATAAGACCAACATTCACTCCGCAAGGTACGGCCCGAGGGGGTTTTCAAACGTTTCCAAACAGTCAAGCTAAGTACACAACAATCCCCAAACTCCCGAGTTTAAGCTTTGAGAGTGCAAGTGCTCGATTGAGTCCACTCTGGGAGTAATATGCTGATGACTCAGTACAGAATTTGTTTGATCGTGCCGCTGCCGTGTGAATCATGCATAGCTATTGGCTACCTCATGACCAAAAGTCTTCTTTGTTGTGCACTGCAATTGCTCCGCCACCACCAAAATCAAGACTAGTTACTGGAAATGAAAGATCGTCATACCATAAATCGACACGTTCTTTATTTTTATATTCATTTTCTGATCCGGTATCGCGAGAACCGCACCTATTGTAGATACTTTACCCTTCAGCATCGGATGCCTCAAGTCTGCTCGAATTAGGACGTTTCTGACGTGCAGTACGCGTCCAAACCACTCCGGCCAGCTCTTTCCATGCCGCGACCGATCTTTACGGACCTCTCTTTCGAATTTACTGCCAAAATTTCCTCGCAAATGTTGTTTTCGACTCTATCAACTGCCAATCGACTCTTTCTCCTCGCCAAGAAATATTGAGGGATATGTAATTGGCTTTGATGCCTCCAGCTAGGGAAAATGTTCTAGTTGAGACAATACGGATCGTCCAGATGTTTAGTCTTTAGATATAGCCTCAAGACCCGTAGGACAGGGGCCCATCATACCCATTCCAATGAGACTGTCGAATTTTGATCATCTAGGTAGGTCTGTCTTTTTTCTCTTTCTCTTTTCTTCGTAGTTTGACTGCGTCAGCATCAGCATCAGCATCAGCATCAGCACCAGCATCAGTCCAGCGTCTTCATTTGCTAACAGATCCAAGGTTGACAATAGGAGATGCGTGGCAGGAGAGTTAGAACAGCACCACCCCGACAGACGTCGATACAGTGTCGATGAAAGACTGGAAAATTAGATCTGCTGTCTGCACTCGATTAGACTACAGTAGTGAGAGAAAGATTACAATGTCGTGTGACAAGCGTTCAGAAGAATTCGCCTGCAAGCCAAGGAGAAATCCCATGCTACTACCAAACCCATAGATTTGAACGTGGCTATCCGCGTGCTACACTAGCCGAAGACTCGGAGCCAGGAGGAGCGTGCGCCGGAACTCATGGGGGAAACGCACATGGATTGATATGACAAGACATCTTTCCTGTGTACCTGATCAGTTGATGCATGCATCCGCGTACTAGCAGGGTGAATGATTCCGCCGCCGTCGAATCCCTTCGCGCTGCCAAGTTTAACGTCGGCTTCATTCTCTGTATTTCAATGGCAGACGAGGTCGTATAATGAGACAGACGGTCCAAAAACTGACCTGCTGGTAATAACATTCAGTGTCTTCACACGAGCTATGTCTTATTCCTGCCAATGCGGTCGAAGCACAAGCGAAAAAGGGCGTTGAGCTGAAATCGACATGCCCGCCTTAACCCAGTAGAGGCTGAGCACTTCGAGAGATGTATGGCTGCTGTCAAAAGCGCCACCTTCTAGACTAGTGCGTGGGCTGAAACTGGGGAACTGGGGAAAACGGTTCTGAGACTCATCGACAAATATAGCACACACATTTAAGGTACACCTCGGTCCCGAAGGACGGCTTCGTACATTCAGAGTCCTCCTGCATGAAGAACGGCATACAGCAGCTACCATTATGATACACGGGGACCTTTACGAAAAGGGGGGAAATGCAAGGCAATCTAAGAGTGCGGCTAGCTGCAGATGATCGTATGGCTACTGTGGTGGCATCAACACCCATCCGAGATAGCTGATGGGCAGGAGATGCCGACCGCCCTGGATTGACGTCAGGAAATACAATATTAAAGCCCTGTCGGGGCAGGCTACCGAGATAGGAGACATCCCTTACAGACGCTTGTGGCGTTGCTATTATCTGGAGACAGCTTTAGTGTTGTGCTGTGTCTCTGAGTCTAGGACATATTGAATCCTGTTCCAAGTGGTGAAGTGGTGGGCTGAATAGATCGGCGAACCGCATATAAAACCTTGCTGCATTGTCGTGTCCAGACTAGACTTCAACACCTCGACATCATCACCACCAGACATCAACATCGTTCCTTTACCTATCCCCTCCCCCCTTTTCTCCAAGTCATTCGTTTGAACCCAACATCCCATCATCATGAAGTGCATACTCAGTCTCGCCCTCACACTCAGCGCCGTCGCCGCCGCACCTTACCAGCTCGTCTCCAAGCGGCCCCTCCAAGACCACGAGTGGAGCAAGAACCCGCAGGACGGCTGTCCGGCGTATCTCGAACAGGGCCAGTTCGAGTTCCCCCACTACATCACGCACGTCTCCAAGACGCAGCCGGACAAGAAGTTCGGCCCGCAGTTCAACGGTCTCTTCACCCCGAACGATATCGCGTCCATCTTCAGCTTCGACGTCCCCGCCTCGCGCGCCGACGCCAACTGCACCCTGGAGTTCCTCTTCCCGAAGCAGGACCAGCTCGCGACGTCCCACTTCGAGTACCACGGCGGCGGCAGCTTCTTCTTCACCGGGTACAACCCCGGTAGCTGCCCCGGCCCGGACACCACGTACAACAACCAGCCGGCGCCGGGGCCTTTCCCCCCTTTCCCGCCGGTCCACATGGAGCCGGGGTATGCTTACACGATTGACGTCGGCCCCTGCTTCGTCGGCGCCGGGACTTGTGTTGCTGGGAGTGAGTCTTTAAACTGCTGATAAGACTTCTCCATATTCTCTCTGCTGACGAATGATCCTAGTGACGTCGACCAATGACACATTCTTCGAGTACTTCCAGAACTCGGATAACTGCCCCATCGGCATCTACACGGCATACAGCTACGGGCTGCCATGCGAGCCACCCTTCTGTTGAAGCATCAAGTTCAGGGGAAATTTCTATACGGGAAAGGGTTTATAATGTTAATCGTGTCTGCATATAATAGGTGAAGCTGCTTGGTATGTGGTTTTGAGGTAATATAATGAGCAGTGGGTTATGGTATAATAATAATATAATAAACAGATGTAACCCCCTTTAGCGGTCTTTCTTCATAAGACACTGAACTTCACCTTCATGCTTCGGACCCCCCTGTAGTCAACTAGTGCCCACAATGCACTCACCCCTCCCACCATCAACGCCCTCCACATTCATTACAAGGAAAACTTCAGCACGTACTATTCCTATCTTCTGCAGACCTCAACAGCCTCACACGCCAACCCACACAGCCGACAGAACCCACAAGCCCGAACCCTCCGGCCTCTTTCCCCCCTCGAAGCGGAACCCGGGACCCGCCCTCTCGAACAAATGCGCCCAGTCCGCCAGCTCGCGATCCCCCGCGTTGAACAGCACCGCCATATCCAGATCGCCCGCGCGCAGCCTCGCCTCCTCATGAGGAGACACCTCCCCCGGCCCCGGGACGACCACGTCGTTCAGCACGACCCGAGCCCCCGGCTTCAGCGCCGGCACCAGGGCCCCCAGCATGCGCAGCGCGTACCTGTCCGACCAGTTGTGGAAGCACGCGCGGTACAGGTACACGTCGGCGCCGCGCACCGGCTGCTCCGCGAAGAAGTCGTGCACCATGTAGCGCACGCGCGCGCCGACGTCGGCCGGCTTGCGCGCGTCCGCGGCCTCGATCGTCTGCGCGTCGATATCCTGCACCACCACCTCCAGCCCCAAAGAAGGGTACGCGCGCGCCAGCGCGATCGCTGCCGCGCCATGCGAGCCCCCGACGTCGACGACAGTGGCGCCCGCGGGCAGATCACCCCAGTTCCACCCGGCCACCAGGTGCCGGACGTCCAGGTCCGGCCGCGCCGCGTACAACCGCATGCCGGCGGCGAAGCGAGCGGCGCGCTCGGGCTGCGTGGCGAGGTACTCGAACAGGCCCAGGTCGGTCCGGTTGGCGAGCGCGAAGCCGGTCTGGTTCGGCTCCTCGGACCCGGGCCAGCGCGCCATGGCCTCGCAGGCGTGGTACGCCGCGGGCCAGCACTCGTCGGCCGCCCAGCGGACCCAGTCGGCCACGTCGCGGTCCTCGGCCAGCAGCCGCGAGGCCGCGGTGTGCGACACGACGCCCGGGCGCGGCTCGCGGAACACGCGCTGCGAGATGGCGTGCCGGAGCAGCCGGCGCAGGTGGGCCTCGCCGAGCCCCGTGGCGGCGGCTAGAGAGGCGAAGGTGGCTTCGCCGCCGCCACCGCCGCCGCCGTCGTCGAGGGGCACGAGGCGCGCTAGGTCGAAGCGCACGATGGCCAGCTGGCTGAGGAGGTGGGCGGGATGATAGCTGAAAAGGTGCTCGCGCGGGCCGCGCATGAGCTGGTTCAGCTCGAGCGTGTCCGTGATGACGGATTGGCGGGCGGTCTCGATGTCGGGGTCCTTGTTCTGGCCGGGGAACTGGGGAGGGGCGTCAGCATCGAATGATAGGGGAGGGAGGGAGTTGGCGGCTAGGTATTCGTCGACCTTGGTGGTGTTGGCGGAGATCCGGGCTGCCAGGGCGGCGATTCGGGATGGGTCGGACATGGTCGTGGACTTCGTTTGAAGATGTGTGTTTGATTCATGTGAGAGGGGTCTAAGGTATGGAGAAACACTTTTAACAGGATGGCTCAGAATTGGTCTGGTTTACCGTTTGGTTGATTGAAGCAAGGGATGTTTGAAGGTGGGTAGGTGACACCGGTGATGCGGTTGGTCCCGGGATTGCTGCAGCTGGCTGCCCGCAGCCGAGAAGTAGTTAAGCGAAAGACCGGAGCGTAAGTAAGAAAAACCGGGACCTCGAGACCGCACGAAGGCGGAGAGAGATGAAATTCCGTCATCAGACTTCTCTAGCTTCGGCTCCGACCCCGAGAGCTTGGAGCTTGCTCAGAACCGGGGTGACGCCGCCGTAGTGCGCGTTGGCCACAAGTCGAACTAGCTAGGCGGCTTCACGCCAGGCCACCGAGCTAATGGAACAGCGCTGACATGAACATCGTTCCAATCTGCCTCGAGTTTTTTCGTATTTATAAAACCATTTAGAGAGCTAGAAAGGGGTGATTGCCGAAGCGGTTACTACGAATGAATTCTTAGACTGGAGTCTCTACATAAGAACGGTGATATCCTCGTCCTCGGTAGTTATCCATGCCTATTCGCGAACCAGGGGTAACTTATAGCACACGCAAGAATGGTGGAATGCCCAAGGTTTGGGCAATTGGTCGGACATCGTCTCGTAGAATCCATAGGAGAGAAAGGTTTCCGAATGGCTCTGTCAGTGTGGTTCTGCTGGCTTCGTCTGACGTCGTAAGCTCACATTCATTCGCTGGCGCTGCTGGTCACACGTGTCTGACGCCAGTCCCCGAAAGCCGTTTGATCTAACCTAGACAATAGTGAAAGAAGCTCAAATCCACGACTTCGATTACCCCCGAATTCATCCTCGAAGCAGCTCCATCCCACATGTGAGAATCATACGACTGCTGTTGGATAGTCTAACTTTCAGAAGCCGAGCGCGCGGGGATTGCTGGCTTTTTCCCTCGTGTATCTAAGTAAGTCTCAACAGTACTGTACAATTCTGAAAAACCCAATCGCCTTCCTCCCTCCCTCCCTCCCTGGCAATGCTCTAAATACGCCTCCTGATAAGATTTGCGAATATTCGCAATCTTGGCAGAGAGATCTTTTGCTCCCACGTCACATCATTCGTCACCATCGCTATGAACCGTCCTGGTTGTCATCAACCCTGAATGCGGCGCGTGTCGCCGGATCGCCCGGGTCGGGCCACCGGGTCGGTGTGACAATCCGACAGGAAAAAGTCTCCGTGCCACCCCCTTTTCCCACACGAAAACCTGCAATCGGTGAACGAAAGTTCCGCTCGCGGTGTCGAGTTCCACCTAACCCCGATTTTTTTCTTCTCTCAACGTTGTTCATTGATACATGTTCGCATCGGATTTCTAATCTAGATGATTGATAGTAACGGGTGAAAAGGCGGGAGTGGAGAGGGAGGAAGGCAGGTGGCAGGCTCCACGCACGGTGATCCATGCATGCATGGTCCATAGGTAAGTAGTCTAATAACGCTTTCCTTCCGATCCGAAGTAGGCTAAGTGCCTAGACTGCGACGTAACCCAAGCGAGTATCCCTGTACGATACTGGAAGTTCTCGCATCTGATACACGGAGACTTTTGATCGATTAATAATATGTGCGCAACGCGGGGAGTACGGAGTGCTATCTGCCCGTCTTGTGCGTGGTAAAGATGTACGAAGTAAGTCGATTGGTTTGGAGAAGTCCATTGACGGTGTTGCAGCGGCAAGCAGGGAGGGCATTAGTGCCGCGTCAAGGTTCCATCGGCGCCCGAGTGCAAATCTATATTTATCAGACTCATGTCTGGAGCAGTTCATCGCAATTCATTTCCAGGTCTATTCTCTCCATTGCCACACAACCGGTACGCAAATTCGAGGATTCGAGTCATTCTCCGTGATCACCCATGGATATCTCTTCAGTAGTAGGCCCGGATGGTTTAAGTCCGTCTCAGCTTGGGGGTGCGGTGTTCGCTGTTGTGTTTATAGGGGTAATGACCGCCTTTCTTCTCTCTCCCATCTTTTGGTATATTCGTTCTGAGCGGCGACTGATGATTTCAGCTCATCATTCGATCCTATTTCAGCCCCGTGGCCAAGGTTCCGGGCCCTTGGTACACGAGATGGACTGAAATCGTCTCAAAAATCCACTTCATACGCGGCGAAGGGCCAATATATGTTCAACGTCTCCACGAGAAGTATGGTATGCAAAAGAGGGAATCCATCGGATGTATAGCCTCCTTCCCTGTTTTGACAGCTGACTCCACATCTTTGCAGGCCCGACTGTCCGCCTCGGACCGAGCAGCGTGGACGTCACAGATGCCAACTCCGTACGCCTTATCCACCGCGTTAACTCCGACTTCGTGAAGGCTGGATACTACAAGTCCCTCTCTGAACACTCCCTTGATCTATTCAACGTCGTGGATAAAGAAGAGCACCGGCGACGTCGCAAGTTGCTGTCCCAGCCTGTGTCCGAAAATGGGCTGAAGCCTATGCTGCCCCAGATCGAAAGCCGTGTCAGACTGGCCGTACAGAGGATGGGTGAGGAAATGAAGACACGTGGCGCCGCAGATGTATACAAGTGGTGGATGTTCATGACAACGGATGTTATCGGGGAACTGAGCTTCGGCGACTCGTTCCGGACATTGGAGAGAGGAAAGGTGAGTACTATGTGGTGTGCGGTTCAAGGAATAACACACATAATTGACTGTTGTACGTAGAAGGATGCATACTCCGAGGACGTTGCAGCGGCTGGAAACCAAGGCGTGTTTTTTGGGACGTTCCCGTCCCTCTTGAAACTAGGAGCTCTTCTCCGTGTCCCCGCCATCAAGGTGCTCATGGAACTCGAAGGCCGCCTGGGTTCGTACGCCGCCAAATCCCTCCAGCGATATCGGGAGACCATGGACAGAGGCGAGAACCAGCCCATGTTGTTTTCCGGGATGATGGGCAAGGACAAGAACGGGGACAGGCTGAGCGACGAGGAGATCGAGAACGAAGCTCGGCTGTTCATCGTCGCCGGGAGCGATACGACCTCGAATACCCTGACGTACTTCGTCTGGGAAGTGTGCAGGAACCCGGAGATTCGGGACAGGCTTGTCCGCGAGGTCCAGTCCCTCCCCAGTGACTTCACCGATAGAGACGTGCAGAAACTGCCCTATTTCGACCAATGCTTGCAGGAGACGCTACGACGCTGGCCGGTAGCGCCGGCGGCATTGCCACGGGTCGTGCCGAAAGGCGGCGCCGTCCTGGATGGCTTCTGGCTCCCGGGGGACACCGTCGTGTCTACGCAGAACTACAGCCTGCACCGAAACAAGGAGGCTTTCCCCGACCCGGAGAAGTTTGACCCGTCCAGGTGGGAGAGCCCGACGAAGGCGATGAGAGAGAACTTCCTGGCTTTCGGCGGTGGATCCAGAGGTAAGTGTGCTACCCACCACTCGGCTCAAGTAATACCGTTGGAGACGTGGTATGCTGACCTCGCGTGCCACCTGACAGTCTGCATCGGAATGCATCTGGCGAATATCGAAATGCGGCTGGGGATAGCCCATTTCTTCCGCACCTTCCCCCGTGCCACGGTCTCGCAGCTGGAGGGGATGTGTGATGCTGACATGAAACAAGCTCTATACTTCATAGCATATCCTTCCCACCACCGCTGTCTCATAGCAGAGTCATGAGGAAACGCTCAGAGGTTGAATATGGAATTGCGCGTGACCGTTCGAGAGCTTTTAGCTTCGGGGGATATTCCACCTCCACCTAGAAGAGAGCCAGGGGAATAACTACTTCAGATTGAGAAGATTTGGGGGCTGCGATTAGCTTGGTTTGTTTTCGTAGAGATGTTAAATGCGTGGAGTGATTTTAGACGTCGCACAGGGACAGGATAGGGGCTGAGTGGAGCCAAGCCGCTGTGGCAGCGAGCATCAACTAACTAGTCTAGCCACCCATAGCAAAAAGCTGCCAATAATTCATCGAGAGTTCAATGCAGAAATACTCTGACGCATCGACTTGATCTCTTGCGTCTTCGGCATGAAAACAGGACTTTTCGTCTTTGCCCCTCAATCTCCACGGTAAGGAATATTTCGCCGGCATGGCTGAACACCTAGACCAGGGGACCGGCGAGTCGGCTCCGAGATAAATGTTTGCCAGAAGACAGCAGCTGGACGTAGTAAGCCATATCAACATCAACCTTCTTTTCGAAGGGCTACTGCAGTATGGGGCAGAGACCACATATTGTCGGCTTGCGAGAGGCTCACGGAATCCATCAATGGGATAAATAGTACGAGGAGACGGCCCGGACCGTGTTCTGGGCTATTCCGGAAGGAATGTCGTGCGAGACTATCGCCCAACATGGCGTCAGGTTCGTAGCATCTTACTTTAGGTCTCGGCGGTGCAATTTTGTCAGTAGTTACCGGATTTCCGATCGAACGTCAGGCTGGAGTGTATGTACATCCCTTGCCCTTGATCTTTCTCCAAGACCCTTCTTCCGTTGTTGGATGTAGTACGATAATCATTGTAGGTTATGGGTGCTGGGAGGAAGGAGCGCCTTCGCGATCCCAGTGGATTTACTGTGTAGATACAGCCTATCCTTATCTCTCGCCCCGCATCCTTATCTATCTTTATCTATGATGACTAATACAGCAACATCCTTCCTACCTCACTTTACTATCATCGTCCTACGTAAGTAAAAGCACCCCTACGATACCTCCGTTAGCCACCGAAGAAGCCAACAATCTAGGGATCCGAGGACGTCTCTAATAGCTTCAATGTGGTTGCCCAAACCCCCCCTTTGCTCTTGATCCTTCAGCATATGCAGCGGAGATGAATGGAACCATTGTGTCCTAGTTATCCAGTCTGGTTAGGCGCGTTTCGTTTCTATGAACATAGCAGCGATCTATCAATTTGAGAGATACTGACGCTTGCTTACCGAAAACGCAGGACCCCATGCATTCGGCAGCCATAGGATAGTCGTATGCGGGCGCGTCGTTCCCTGGAAGTTGCCATCTTGTCATCTTGTCTGCTACCCAAGCTGCCAAGATGTAAGTAAGGAACGTATTCGATAGTTGCGAGCGATATGGATCATCCCCCCCCCCCCCCCTCTTGCGAATTTATGTTCGCCATGCATTGTGTCTCAACAACTTCGTTCTTTCTTCCAGTGAAGCCAACGTGTGATATCTCGCTGAAGAGATATCAAGGGGAATGAATATCACGTATGTCCGCTTCACCCCTGAATCCTCCTAACATGGCCGGCGCTTGGACCTCGATCAAGCTTATTCAGACGCGTTTGGGCACGAAAGTTTTTTGAACAAAGGTCCGGGGGCAATGAGACACTGAAAAGTGTCCGAGATCAGATTACGAGTATGGGGCAAGACTGTGTGAAATCTAACATGATGCGGCTACAGTACCTGCCAGCCACTGTTTACCAACAACCTAAAGCCAACGGTACCTGCGAATTCAAGAGAACTTCTGCAACTGGCTCTCAATGACCCCAACGTCGATCTTCTCTTCTCCAATACGGACCTTCTCAACATCCGGTACAGTCGAGTGCTTCGAACCCTCGAATATGGCATCAATCTCCTCGAGGGTTCTGCCCTTCGTTTCCACCCAAAAGACTGCCTGTAGATTGTCGTCGTGTCAGTGTTTATGTAACGTGTGAGTGAGGAACGGGAAGTGGTTGGTGCTTACAATCAAAATCGCAATGACAATGTCCCAAGATCCATTGACCATGTACATTTTCCATCCAATGTTGCCGAGACCAATGGGCATGATGAAGACGAAGATACAACTGCGCGGAGGTTAGTCAAATAATTTTCTTCTCACCCCGTTATCCGGGTTACTTACGCAAGAGCGTTCAGGGCAAAAGTGGCGAAAGCAAGACCGTTGGCTCGGATAGAATAGTTCATTACTTCGGGCGGGTAGATGTAGAGCAGCGGCGTCCAGGCGATCGAGTAAAATCCTTGAAACATGAACATCACCGCCACGTCGCCGTAGATGAGGCTCTGGGAGGCACTTTCGGGATCGTCGGCGTACAGCTTCGAGAGGCCCCCGATGACGAATAGGCAGATTACGAGGAGTATTTCGGAGACGAGCGCAGTCGGTTTGCGGCCCCATTTGTCGGCCAGCTGGGTTCCAAGGAGGGCGCAGGCAAGGCACCAGACATTGAGTACCACGTTCTTGCAGGTGGTTAGCCATAGATCATCGGTAGATGGGGGTAGGATTACGACTCACTGCTTTCAGTTGATCTTGTGAATCGGTGATCCCTGCAGTCGCGAGCTCACTGCCAAGGTAGTACGACGCAATGATGTTTCCCGCTATACAGGAGAATGGACCGGCAGACATCCCAATCAGTAGGCGCTTCCGAGCGGTCGGTGTCTTCATGATCTCCTTGGGGCTCATCGTCCGGCCGTCCTTCTTCTCCCATTCGAGCGTGTCGAGGATCTCCTTGTAGACGGCGACAGCTACCGGGTCGAAAATGTCGCCATCGGAATTCGTCTGTGCAACCGCTGCACGAGAGTACTCGTAGTACCCCTCGTGCAAGAGCCATCTCGGAGATTCGGGGCTGTCATGATAAGTACTCTGGTCGGACGTAGATATTTTTGAGGGTTACTTACACGAACGGCAAAATGATGATACATAATAGCGAGAAAATGCCTTGAATGATCGACGGAAGGCGCCAAGCCCACTGTGAGTTCCTATTAGCAAAGAGCGCAGAGTGGTATATGTGAAAATTGTGTGACCGATAACTCCATCTCGGGTAATCATGAAATGCTGCCTGAACTTACAGTTGATTGCCACTGACCAGTGCCGAGCGTAACGGCTGCGGCGATTAAAGCCCCGACACTTGCATAAGTCAGTATCAGCATATCTCGCAATGTAGGTAAGAAGGTGACGAACTAGTAGAAGTTGTTCAGCATTCCAACACCCCAAGTTCTCCAGCGGTTCGGAAACGTCTCGGAGAGGTAAACACCGGAGGCAATCCCAGACGTAGCACTACCAACGCCGATGATGATGCGACCGATGACGAACATGGCGATGTTTTGGGCCGCGCTCTGGATCACGACGCCGATGAGCATCACCACGGATGCCCAGAACATGACCGGGCGCCGGCCGTACTTGTCGGTAAAGACTCCCGAGAACACTGTTCCTATGGTGGTCCCGATGAAGACAGATGCCGTGTTTAGACCGGTAGTCGCGTCGGTCAGCTGGAAGTAGTCCGTGTAGGAAGGCAAGATGTTCAGGCCGTTGAGCATCGAACCATCATATCCGCCGGTCTGTCATGAGCACAAGGTGAGTAAGTACACAAGCAAGGAACGGATGTAAGCTGGTGTGTCAGCCCACTCAGCGGCGAGCTGAACCGTGCCACGTGGGAAGGTGTCATCGTAGAACTTACGGCGGATTGAGCAATAGAACAGAGGAGGAGCAACATTGAGACGATCATCGACGATTCTGGCACCCAGGCGGGCAGCCACGTGCCCGTAGGCGATTTGCGAAGCATGGTTTGTCGGATTGTCAGTTGTTGATATGCGTAGATGGCATATGGATGTAACTAGAGAAGATCAGGATCAATCAGTCTCCCCGATCACGAGGTAGGTGTGTGGGAATTGTGTGGTAACTTGTAGGATGTTGATGTGGTTGGTAACTTACGATCAAGGACAGGCGGTGTGTGGAGGAGGAGAAGAGATTGCTAACCTTAGGCGGGGTGAGATGGATGTTGAAGGATGGATGCTGACTGGTATCTTCAATGTTGTGTGTGCCCAGCCCAGGTGGTGTGTAATGAACAGGGGAGGGATGCAGAAGGTTATCTCGAACCTTGCAATCCCCTCCGCATTTGAATTTTGTGGAAGCTACCCCACGCACGCCCCTGCCTCACTCGCCATGGATACATAGGTACCTAGGTAAGCTTAAGCACGTCTCATTGGTCAGTCTCTTCAGGGGTGACTTGATGTACTCGGCCAGGGGGGCAACCAGATCGATCTTGTCCTCCACAGCACAGTGGTAGCCAGTGCTTGTACCCCTATGGTGATAACCGAGGTCCCCTTTGGTAGTCGGCTCTGTCTTAAATGGGTCACGGACGATGAGACGGTTTCCTGAACGGTCTGGAGCCAGTGCTCAATAGATCTACCTAGTTGAGGCTACATCAACATATCTCGACTCGCACAAGAGTGAGGCCTTAGAATCGTTGCAATGGCAGGCTGGCTTGGAGAACATGGCTAGATACTCCTGGTTGACTCAGAATGCTATTCGTGACGCGTAGCACTTACTGAACCCACTTTGCATTATTGAAGTGGACGATGTGTTACGCTTCGTAATTATGTACGTCGTGGAATATTAGACGTGATACGCGCCTTTCTTATCGGTAGTAGGTTCTAGACACACTCCCGTATTGAGTTCCACTGTCTTTGTGACTTGTCTAGAGTCTTCTCATTACTGTTTTACATGTGAAGGGTAAATCCGGATTACCACGATCACTACATGGCCTTCAATGGTAGGTAAACGAGGGCCGATCATGAGTGCTAATTGGGTCAAACTTCTAGACCGTCGAAATCATGTTGGCCGCCTTCCAGTAACGGGTAATCCACGAGCGTGGCTTCATCCCGCATCTTTCGAGAGAAGCTGATATACACGCCTCAAGGATAACTACCCAAGGTCAGCGTAACCATCGGAGACAATACGTGATAGCCGTAACTATAAGCAGAAAATGGATAATGGAATGAGAACCTAGTTAGGATTCTATGGATTATGTCATAGCAATTGGATATTCTATCAGATGGCGAGGAATTAATTCGTATCAGAGTCCGCGCTGAAGATCATAAAGATCCACGCAGATTCCCCAGATCTCTTCATCGACCCATTGGACAGATACGTGGAAGACCAGGGCTTGGAACTATTCGTGCCTATGATCTATCAGACGATACTCGACATGGCAACGCGTATTACTCGCGATGATCAGAAACAAGACTAACTTGTCAATCTCTAAAAGATCGTGAATCTCAAGAAGTTACCACCCAGGAACTTCCATAAGTCCCCTACGTAGTAATTCCAACTCGGCTAGATAACCGACTAAAAGTACGGATTCAATCACGCTGGACGAACACGGACGTTCCTGTTGTGAATGGTATAAGTATGTATCTGTCAGATGGGAAGCTGGAATGTCAGGCCTGACAACGAGGACGTTGTCTTTCTTTTTTTTGCGAATTATTGACAGTACCCAATATTTACGACGATGGCGCTTCGCCCTTCTTAGTCAGCACATAGCTAGACGACGTTAAACGTCACCCCAGACATTCGTTAGCCTTCGTAGACGAACCTGGAGATATCAATAAAAAAGAAGACTATCACACCCAGACACCAAGACGACTATCATTTGGTAGCTTAGATGCGTTGGTCAATAGGTGGTAATTCCGAATGCGGGTTACGAAAAAGAGCAATGGTTCTGGCCACTGCCGCTGTGTAATCTCGCCCCAGCACGAGTGCAGAAATATGATCCGCTCTGACAGATGGCATACGAATGGGGCCAGGAGTGAGATGTTGCTCTTGCGTTCCGTCGAAACGGAGAGGACGAAGTGTCGGAGGGAGGGGGCCTTGTGTACTGCCTACGTAGACGATTCATTATTGGCCAAAGAGCCAGGCGCAGACTGGAACAGAAATTATCGTAAGTTCATCCCAACTGAAAGAATGCCTTGTGCCAATGTAATTCTTTCCGAACAGAAGGTCCAGAAGCTAGCACATCGCTGGCGGAGTTCCAGACAGCCAGCGATAGTTGGATCAACCGATTAGCTCTTGAAGCGAGGGGTGGTGCGGCTGATATCGAGAGATCACAGTGCGTGAAGAATGTGAGTCACGAGATTCTGGATGGGCTTGAGGGTGACTTCGAACAGCCGGAACGTGATACGCGAGTAATGGCGGCGGTTCAGTACATTTTACTTCCAGGACCATCCCTTTACGAGGAGACATTCGCGAGTGCGGACCGGGGTATTATGGTCTACCAAGTGGCTGATATTGCTTGAACGATTGAAGGATATAGGGGAGAAAGGCGATTGCAGCCCAAGGTCGTTGAGGCGATATTAATAGCTGAACCGCTAGGGATTTGGTTGAGAGGCAAGGTACGATGGGGGCTTCGAAATTCGTGATCGCGTTCTTTTCGCTCTTGTCAAAAAAAGCAATCGTAATCAATGGATATTGAGATTTACAAGGTATTGAGCAATCTCTAATACCTCATAACCCTTGGCTAGTTGCCCAGCCCTCTGATGATAAGTGTAGCTAGTTTCGAATCACGAGCGTCCAGAAGTCCGTAACACTTTCCCGAGGCCAGATCTTAATCTAATACGGAAGCTTTCGTGAACATCAAAACCTGTTGTCTGGTATTTGATACAGATACAATAGTCACAATGCTGCGTTTCCAATGGCTCTGACTGCCTACAGAGGTAGTTGAGATTCATGTGTTGTCACGTAGCTACACAAGCTTTTTCTCGTCGATATAAGAAGTGCGAACGCCCGTTGAATCCAAGCAATGATTCTTTCCTTATCAAACACCTACAGACTCCACCAAGGCTTTCTGCCAGCGCCTACTACGAGGCGAGAGACGCCAACATACATAGAGATGAACGTTATTTGGTTGCAACTTGACGCATGCAAGCTGGAACACACCTAATATTCGACGCAATGACGTACGAAGAACGGCAGCAACGGGGCAAAAACCTCGCCGAAATCCTCGAGGACCCGCACGTCTTCCAGGAATGGGTCGACCTCATCCTCCCTGTGCTCTCCAACGTCCTAGAGTCGCTTGATCTGAGCCCGCACGTGCTCCGCATCAAGGACCAGCATGGCGAGAAGTCCCTGAGTCAGGCCGCCGACTGTTACCGCGCAACCCGCACCATCGTCATCGAACGCACGAACGACGACCGATTTGGGATCGTTGGCGGAGTCAACATCGATACATCCGCCCCGTGGCACACGCTCATGACGGTTCTCCTCACCATCCTGGGCAGAGGGGAATCCGAGGCCGAATATGTGCTAGGATCTATCGCCTATTATATCGACGACAATCGCCCGGATATTGCCAAGAAGGTCGACGACGTTTTCCATGCATATGAAAGCAATGAGGGCTTGTTGGTCTGGAAAAAGATTCCTGTCTATTCTATTGGTGATGTCGCGGACTAGAGTACCTGTTTAGCCTGCTCAGGATCTTTGCCGAAAGATTACGATACAGGGGGCTATTATGCGGTATTCGCAGTTCCCTTTCGTTTCAGGTAGCGATTGTTAATCATGATTAACCCAATGTTTGAGTGCAGCTGCGTTCCTGAGGTTATGTGAAATGAGTGCGATTTCGCGAAATTCCGCGGGCCTGCCTCGTACCGAGGTAGTGGTACAGATTCGGATGAATGTACCTCCATTGCAGATGGTACCTAGGTACCATAGAATGCTTTGTTGGAAACACGTGACCCACCATCGCCACAGACGTGGGAAATTTCTGGGTTTGTTGGTCGTTGGTTGTTGGTGTGACTAACAACAGCATTCCAAAGGAGATTTATGTACCTAGGTACCAACATGTACACTGCTCTCCTTTGTTGGAGCCTCAAAAGGTACGGGCTGTTGGGATAGCATGGTCGCCAGATCTACCAACCATTCCAGATATCTTTGGTCCTCGACCCCGAGTGGTCCAGATCGTCCGATCTATGGTGCAGGTGATATCGGTTGGTGACTCCCTTGGTGGGCTGTTGGTCCTGAGGCATGTATGAAACCACCAACAGGAGGTGATCGAGCTTTGTCAAAGAAGTGAATGTGGCACAGGGATCTGTACGACCAACACACCAAATCTGCTAGTCATTGTATATAGCCCAGGGCGAGCCCACCCATTTCTGGAATGTTCAACTCCCCCCACCACCAATACTACTTCTTATCTTCCCTTGTTAACAACTTTACGTTATACCAGCAGACAGACGCAGGACCAGGACCATGGAACCTACACCCAGGTTCCGTTTCGGAAGGAAGATGGGCTCCCGACTTGAAGACCCCCAGGTCTTTAGCGACTGGCTGGATCTCGTTCTTCCTAATCTTCCCGATCATCTCAGTCGACGTCGACTTAACCGCATAATAATCATCAAGGACCCCTTCACCGGAGACGAGAGAATTTTGGGAAAACCAAAACGTGCGCCTCACACAACCAAAGAACTCGTAATCACACGCTCGAACGAGAACAGATTTGGCTTCGAAACCGACTATTATTTTCCCCTCGGCGACCCCTACACGACTTTCGTGCGGGTCATCCAAAATGTCTGTCGGAGTCGATACTTCGGCCCAGAATTCCATTTGTGGTCGTTGCACCTCGATCTCTGGAGAGACGCCCCAGACACTGCCAAAAAGGTCGACGAGCTCCTTGGTATCGGTCCGGAAGACTACACTTCTTGGTGGAACAAGGACTTGCCAAGAGGATAATGGATCTTGGGTTACTTGACGATGATGACTTGGGCGAAGGAGAACCCTCATTTTCTTCCTATTGTCTCTGAATACCGAGTGCCATTATGCTTGACTACAGTATCGGGGATGCGAATGAAAGTCGGGCGTTGGAGTGTGTCTGGAAAACGATTTCTGGGGTGATCATCGCGGTTTATCAGTGTTGGGATATGGGTAGCACGTGATGCTACCCCTGTTAGGGTCACGTACGCACTGGATCCATTCTATACGATTAATTCCCCGCAGACTTGTTCCACCCCCTTTGCTAGTCTTCATCTTTTTTATCATCCATCATCAGTGATCGATAGAGCTCAGTCATGCTGGTGTTGCGTAATTGCATTGCACATGGACAACAATGACCCAAATGGCCTTATACTATGCTAGTCTATGAAACAAGATCCCCATCATTGATATCTCAATTCAAATTACATTTCATCAATAGAACCGTATTGTTTCTGCTGCTGGCGACTTTCAGATCAAGACTATGCAGAGACTTAACCTTTTGCAGCTGGTGATAGTCTGTGACTCCCTAGCCATACAAAAGTCATTGAATATTAAACACAAGTTCCCCCTCATTCAGAGGCGCTTCCCAACCAGCCCAGTATCTATCTAGTATTTCTTTCGTGATTTCAAAGGCAGAATCTGCATTGATTCCATTCTCCCTTCTCCTCACGATTCTCTCCCACAAGAAAGCCTTGCTGGGCGCACGCAGGTAAACAAGTACCCACCTACCACCATTAGCCTCGATCAAGGTCTTGTAATGATCCCTATCCTCCTTAGCATAGAAAGATCTTTCTAGCACGGCATCCCTTTTCCCCTCCCGAAGTATCTGCAACAACCTCCTATCGCATTCGGTCGCCGACTCTTCTTGGTACTGCTCGTAGACTTCCGGGGGATAGTCGATGGCGTAAAGGCCGTGATTCTTGCCGGTGGTGGCATCTAGGGAAAGACGCTCGAAGGTGGCGTGAGTCGATATGATTGCCTTAGTCAAAGTTGTCTTGCCAGATCCTGCTGGTATGTTCAACGATGAGTCTCATTAAGATCTGGACATTCGTTAAAATGACGTACCAGCGATACCGCATGCCATCAAGACCACCGGCCGAGGATCACCGGGCGATCGGATCAAGCGAGGCCGCAGGCGCTCGAGGAACTGCTCCATGGCTGGAGAAGTTCATTCCTATTCAGAAAGAAAAGCGAGGTTTACAATTGAGTTTGTTCATTCATGGAAGTGGCTCGATCTCGTTTCTGGGGAGTTTTACTTTCTGAAGTGTGACTCACAGCGAGCGTCGATTGACTCATGGCCGCCGAGACAAGTTCGCCAAGTCTTCCCCTATTTCCCCCTGCTTTTCCGCCCCCAACACCCACGCCGAACCCTGCCTGTCTCAAGAGGGGGACGATTACTAAGCCAATGCGTCTCTCCATAATGCGAAGCGACCTAAATTTGTTCAACTCCCTATGACTAAAACCAGTAACGCTATCAGATGCGCGAAGGCCGACCAAGATAACCCTTCAATTTGAGGTAAATTACGGATCCGAACAGGCGGATCATAACGGCCACAAAATCACTGTGCAGCGAGGACTATTATCATACTGCTTGCTTAACAAGGACGTAAGATATCTAATTAGGTGTTGCGGTGCTGCTGAATCCTCCCATAGAGCCTCCCCATTGACACAGGACGAAAGCACCATCTCCTCCCATAACTTATCCCCAATAACAGGACACCTGTGCTCGATGCATCATGCATCTGTCTGCTACGAACGTCGTTCTTCTCTAATTACTGGGAAATATCATGACACATTGCAAACCTCGCATCAGATAACAATCAATGGTGAGAAGGTCATGACCCAAGCGATACCAATCACCTTCCTCAATAAAATTCATTTTATCGTAAAAACACGCAAAAGACCAGTCAGTTCCTATACTGCGCGCACTGCCCGGGCGAGATCATCTAATCAATAACCTAGACCCCCAAGATTCCTCGATGTTCAGCCGCCCCACGAATAAGTAGTCTGCGGCTCGTGTTCACATGGCGTGGTCGTGCTCGTTGTTGTACTGGTACTCGTGGTGACTTCGCAGGGCGGTGTCGGCGGTGTGGTGGTGGTTGTGGAGGTGGAGGTTGAACTGTCACTGCAGCTGGTGCTTGTTGTGGAGGTGGAACGTGTGCTGGTTGTCCAGGTGCTCGAGGTCGAACTGCAGCTAGTGCTAGTAGTTGTCGTTGATGTACTCCATGTTGTGGTGGTAGAGGTGGAGGTCGAGGTGCTTGTGGTGCTGGTGCTGGTGCTGGTGCTGGTGCTGGTGCTGGTGCTGGTGCTGGTGCTGGTGCTGGTGCTGGTGCTGGTGCTGGTACTGGGAGGTGGTGGGAGTGGTGGAGTAGTTGTATGGGTGCAAGGCGTTGTTGAAGTTGAACTTGTTGTTGAACTTGTTGTTGAACTTGTAGTGGTGGATGTAGTACTCGTGGTAGAAGGTGGCGGAGTTGGAGGTGGGGTTGTGTCAGTGCAAGGCGTGGTAGAGCTTGTTGTTGACGTTGTTGTCGATGAAGATGTTGATGAAGATGTTGATGAAGATGTTGATGAAGATGTTGATGAAGATGTTGATGAAGATGTTGAAGAAACTGTTGTAGAAGTAGTGCTCGTGCTAAGAGGTGGCGGTGGTGGTGGTGTCGTTGTGTCAGTGCAAGGTGTCGTGGTAGTCGTTGTAGTCGAACTGGTTGAGGTAGTACTTGTACTGAAGGGTGGCGGAAACGGTGGTGTTGTTGAGCAAGTTGTGCTTGAGCTTGTTGATGTAGACGTAGTGCTTGTGATGGAAGGTGGTGGCAGCGGCGGAGTTGTAGTCCTCGTGCATGGTGTAGATGTGCTTGTTGTAGGTGTGCTTGTTGTAGGTGTGCTTGTTGTAGATGTGCTTGTTGAGGAGGTGGTGGTTGTTGTCGTCGTAGACTCCGTAGAAGTCGTCGTTGAAGAGGTAGAAGAAGAGCTTGCACAAGGACACCCAGAGTGTGTGAATACGGGATGATCCCATGTTAATGAGAGTGAGCGCATGACCGAGGTAAGACAGTCAATATCGGTGCACGTAAAAGGGGACACAAAAGCCGAGGGGGTAGGTGGGGATACCGAGGGAATGGTCGGTACTGCCGAAGTGAACATGGGCTCAACTCGGGTAGTGAGTGTTTCCAAAGTGGTTGTGCAGCTCAGGGGTGCGTTTGTGGTAGTGTTGTCACAGATGGTTTTTGTAAGGACGGTAACGATGTCTGTATACGTTGTCATCACGGGGATTGTCGCCGCAGGGAGCTTCGTAGAAGGCGAGGGTGAAGCAGCCCCGACTATCATCATGTGAGCCAGAAGTAGGAAGAAGAACTTCCCTCGTGATAATGGCCACATGTTTCTAGGAAGGGGTTGGTATGCCCAAGGACGAGAATTTTATGAATAGAAGCAAAGAGTAAATGGGGTATCTTGGTCTTGCCGTGTAGAATCTAATGGTCTTTGAATCGCAGTCTCGGGACACCTGCAGTATGCTCCTCTTTATATCGCCTATACCTAGACTAAACCGACTTCCGTCCATGAAAAGTGAGCTTTAACTACCAGCGATATGTCCCTCGAAGCCGATACTTCTTCCGGAGCCGCTTACCTACATACAATAGACTGTCGGCTAACACTCGTCTTAGTCGATTTAAACGTTGCGCGTAACCTCGGTCACATCGTCCCCTGCATCAGACAAACATTGCGAAGAACCGCCGAGAAAGCCTCGTGGGCGTGGATACTTGCGCCGGATGATGACATATATGTGCGACGCATCGGCGCCGATATGGTTTCCAGAGAAGCAACTTTGGCCGGGTATGAAAATATGGAATGGGGATGAGGGGCCTACGTACGCCTAATCTATGCCATGTGGTGTTGTGTCACAAGTCTGCTTCTTTAAGCTTCGCTGGCCGTTCCTGCACCTAGGGATGCATTCCCCTCTCAATGCTCATGTAGGCATCCTTTTGCTTGACAATACCGGAATTCAGACGACGGCAGATGTCCGGATCCAGCGACCGAGCGCACTGCAGCCATTGTGGTCGCACGCGAAGTAGCTAAAAGGAAACAAACACTTCTGTCCTACTGTGGTCGGTGAGTAACGAGGAACCGCGACGTGACAAGATAGGGAGCTCGCAGATACGTACTGTTGTGACGGACACACATTGTAACAGTAGTGGGAAAGCATAGAGGAAATTGAAGGCTCTCAATGAAGGAAAGCCAGAAAGTTTTGCCAACGGGCAACATTTTTCCTAGAACCAGTACCTCACTTCGGGGTCCTTCGCTCACGGCAGCGAGGTTTGCGAGGCAGACTATCCTTTACTGCATTCTACAACTTATTAGTAGTGGTCATATTGTACTCTTTAATTTGAGACCAAGTTATATGAGGTAAGGAAAAATGAATCAAGACCATCGAAGATTGAGACTAGACTTGCCAGGCCGTATTGAGAAAGAAAAAGGCCAGGACTTCATTTGCCATGCATGAGACTATCGTTACAAATGAATATTCCCCTACAGTCCAGCCAAAACATGTCGTGTAAGTAATTTGACCACTATCAAGCATTGAGTATTACCATGGCCACGGATAGGGCCGCCTCGATGGGTTCACTAGAGGTGAGTTGTATCATACTCGGCGCGGTTGGCGGGCTACAGAAAAGGGGCAAAGCGGGTAAGTGGGAGTAGCAAGTCACACATTCCCGTGTCCGTGGTCTAGCTCTACAAGCACGTTGTTATTGTTGTGTGATGCTACACTAACGAAAATGTCCACATGTTTCTTCGGTCCTCTCTCAGCCTGGTTCCCCAGGTAGACCGAATCCCCAGCTGCTTCATCTAGGCGAGACCGAAGAATGCAATGTCCATGGTCGGGTGCTGAGGTACGGTGTGGCCAACGCCCTGGGCACTGTATCCAACGAGTTGGGCCGTCGCCGCATCGCCGTCGCCGTAGATGGTCTGAGTGTACCCGCTCTGGGGGTTGTTCGTTGCATCCTTCTTCGTGGTAAGGCCCAAGACGTTGGACCATTGCTTGAGCTGCTCGGCATCTACCAGCATTATCAGTAAGCCATTATTCCCATTTCCTATCATGGGAAGAACTCACAGTTGGGGTAGGCGAGGGTGCTGTCTGCAGTTCCATGGAAGCTGTGTTAATGGATGTCAGTTGGAATTTTTTCCCCAAGCCCAAGCGAAAATGCGGAATAAGGGACTCACATTTGCATCCGAGTCCTGGTTCCTTCGTATCCAGGGTAGTATGATCGTACCAGGTCGCCCCATTGGGCATCAGTCTTCGTGAGCTGACCGCTGGCACATTGGTTGGCCCAGCCTGGTGGGTCTTGGGTGGCTGTCGAGCCCTGGACAAAGAAGCATCCGTCCGGAACACCAGAGTAGACAGACGCGGCCTTGAAGACATCAGGGTATGCACCGGCCAGAACATTTGCCATCCTGTAGAATGATGGTCAGCCGTCAATCCAAGGACCGTATTGAACGGGGAAGCGAGGTTTGTGCGGCAGAATCGATGATGGAATGTGGATGTTTCGGTATAAGGGGTCGTCGGTCACATACATGGCACCGGAGCTAGTCCCGACAACGAAGGTTCGGTTCGTATCTCCGCCATACTTCTCGGCGGCGTGTGTTACCATGTTTGCGATGGTCTGGCTGTCACCACCACCATCGTGGGTCAAACCTGTTTGATTTCGCTCGGTCAGTGATTCCATAGCCCCTGACTCGTACACCCTTCATTACCACGAAGGCAATACGAGCCCGCGTAGATGGATCATACTCACTAGCTGTAGAGGCAACATCAAAACAGCCACCGCCGGATTTCGAGTTCGGGTAGATCAGGATAATACCATGCTGGTCGGCTTGAGGCATCAACTGGGACTCGCTGGAGTAACCCTGGGCAGATCCTTGACAGTGGTGGACTGCCACAATGATCGGGGCCGGCTCTACAATGCTGCTTGGCACGTAGGCATACATCTTCAAGTTGGTGGGACCAGCGGTGAAGTCGGTGACTTGCTGCAACTGAGCGCTGCCGAGCGTCACGAACGCCGCAATTGCTGCAACGGCCTTCATCTTGGAGATTTCGTGGTAGGTTACTGACAAGAAAGGTAAAGTCTCAAGGAGGTTCGAATGGTAACACCGTAGGAGTGTCCATTGCAGAGGCAGGCAAGAAAACTATATAATCTCGCCTCCATTTCTCCGTCGTGACATTCCGACATCACGATCATGTTTCCGGTCCCTTTTGAGACATGGAGTCAATCATCCCACGTGGCAACTCGACGTATGTGATCGGTAATATCGCGGCTGCTGGACGGAAGCCACCGAACAAGCAGTAAATCAGGTTAAAGTGACGCGGCTGTTTAGCCGGGAGATTAAACGCGGGGAATCGAGGGGTGGGTATCATTTGTTGGGGTTGAAACATCACGCAGCAAGAATATCGGGAAGAAACTCCTGCAGCTTAATCACTTTATCTAGTATTGTATGTGACATCTGGGCGCTTTTAGGCCGCATTGGAGAAATCAAAGGGCCAGTAAAACAAGAGCTTCATTGGATCTTAACCATACGATTATGCCGGTATGTTGCTATGACAATAGAGTGATTGGAGACGCGTACCTGGGACATTGCGCAGATCCGGGGTCATAAACGGTGATGAAGCCGGAATAATCATTTTCATCCAAGCTCTGCCCTGAATAAGCTAAGTCACATCGCTTTGCCTCCACACGTATCGGGTCCTAGACAAATAAAGCCCCCTTGAACCTACAAGTCCCCTGGTCGCCATGAGTACACTGACGAAAAGAAACGGGATAGTCCAAATCTTATGAAGAGCACCCAAGATGTGTCTGGCTAAGGCAGCATGTACGCGTCATGAGCAGAAGAGAGAGTCAATTATTAGTGGGCTGGTGACCGTATATGCTCAGTGTTAATATAACAACCCCAAGCAGAGAAGTTAGAATTTATTTGGGATTTCCGCAATACCAAAAACGCGTAGCCCGGTATCAAGGCATAGTGACAGCTGCTGGCGCAGATCTACCAGGGATTAGCGGAGTAATTAAGTTCAGTATGCATGTGTTTGAGAGAGTAGTTGAGCCATCGTCGCTTGTCGACGGCCGAAGGTAAATATATCCAAGTAGAAGATAGCTCACCTATGGCACTGTTACTAAATGCTGGTAGATTGATAGACACGACCTCTAGATGAACACATGGCAAATTAACACATTTAAGCTCATAAGCCGCACCAAAGTATCATATCTGTCTACATTGGGAGAACTTGTGGATACAAGCCCTGCCCGGACCTGTATAACTCTAAAGACGAACTTATTGAGAGATTCAAACGGCGAAGGGTCAGAACCGTCTAATATAATGTCAATAAACTCAAAATTGAATATGATTATTAAGCTTTTTGAAACATCAAGGCAACTAGAAAGTCTCATATATAGTCATTTGGAGGTGCAGAGCCCGTTGAAATGGTACAGACTACGTATTGGCAAGGCTGCTGCTCCTCAGTATATTTCGACCCATTAAGCTAACAACCTTAGGTTGTATGGGATTACAATCCCATTACGCTTCGCGAATACACTGATGCTGCATCGTATTACTTCTCTCTACACTGAAAGTTCTGGGGTTAAGTCACATATAAGCCCCTTATACAATTAAAGGGGCTTGTGTTCTCAGCTTCGACCCCAACTTCTTGGCAAAACATCTCTTTTATCAACTAGCCGGCGCATGCCGCAGCTAAGCCCCCTCAAGCTGCACAGCCCATTCTTCACGCAGGTACTTCGTAATAGGGTTATCAGTCGTGACAGCATAACATCTGGCCAACCAGCACCAGCAGCGGGTATACCTATGTCAGCGACACCGCCCCGCGCTAGCCCACGCAGCAGCATACTAAGTATCGATCCCACGTCAGCGAGGCTGGTTGCCGGATTCATGGCGCAAGGGCTTATAAAAGCTCAGCCCCTATGTGGTGATTTACTCGCATCGAGGACTCAGATCAACAACCTCACAGATCATGGCAGTCCAAGGATTCGGCGCCGGCGATTTCGCTGCCATTGCGAAGTTTGCCTGGACCACATACGGCAACATACGAGAAAGTCGCAGCAATTTCGGCAATCTCAACATCGATGTCGAGTGTCTGTTAGTGAGCATCGGCTCCCTCGATAAGGGTCACACCCAACACCTGATCCAGGACTACATTCGTGGCGCCGGTGACGGCGATGAAGCGCGAGAGCTCGAAGTGCGCGCGCTACGGGACGGCCTAAACAGTGTCGTAATGCCATTCTATGCCCTCTTCGAAACCAACACAAGTGCATTCAAGCCCCCCAAAGACGGCAGCAAATCCCTTCGCCCTCTTCCCAAGGGCGGCGTCGCCATGTATGTCCACGGCCCCAGCACCACGCAAGGTCCCAGCCGCAGCCCAACACCGCGCGAGAAGCCGTGGCGCTACTGGCAAGAGGCCGGCTGGATCAAACGGCTGAAGATCGCGTTCGACCTCCAGGATATGACGGAGCTGCGCTCCCGCTTCGCCGTCCAGGCCGCCAATCTCAACCTCTTCATGACGCGGCTGACGCACACCCAGCTGCAGCGGCAAACGGAGCTTCTGACCCTCAATATGGCCGAGCAGTCGCTTTTGGGCCACCGCAACGGATTTCCTTACGGTCGGGACTTAGCCGAGGCATCGGTCGCCTTTCGTCGTGATGTGGCGGCCTACGTACGGTTTCTCCTCGACGGGGGCGCACCGCTGTCCGACGCCGAGCTGCGGCGCAGGAATCCGGAGATCAAAGAGCTAGCAATGTTGAAGACAGAGAAAGAACATAAGGTCGCGGAATATAGCGCTCCTAATAATCATCACTCTCACATTACTCCCACATCATTGGTGGGCGGCAGCAGGGACTACGACGACGACACCGCGATGCTGGACGATGATGCGACGTTTAAGCTAGCAGCGGCCCGCAAGCGACTCGCAGCCTCGGATCTTGAATACGAGCCAATAGATACAGGCTTGGTCTCAGTAGACCAAGGGGGAGAAGCCCCAGCGAAGAAATCCCCTTCATCGAGTCAAGGAGGCGCATCCGGGAAGGCTCCTGTGTCCTCCGGCGACGGGCGAAGGCCGCCTCGAGCCACCATGATAGAAATCATATGCGACACATGTGATCGAACAATCAGATCCGAAACATCGTTCTATCGATGCGACAGCGGAAAATGTGGCAAGAGTGGGAACTATTTCGATGTATGTAGGCGCTGTTGGTCGGACGGGAGTAGGTGTCCTGGGTTTGACAGGGGCCGCTGCCCGGAGATGAAGAAGGTTGTACTAAGGAATGGCACGGTGGAGAGGAAATCCACTTAGATGTTTAAAGAGGGGGAGGTTATGAAGATGGGATGATGTTGTAAAAGTCAAATGAAATATCCTCTCACCCATGAACTTAGAGAGACAGAGAGAGATAGAGAGAGAGAGAGAAGGGGGGGGGGGGGGGGGGGGGGGGGGGGCTCTATTTAGACTTCGGAGACTATCAAGTTGATTCTCATGTGTTTCGCCAGAGCTTGCTGCTTTCAAGCAATATAGCAGATGAAAATCAATTACAAGCATTTGAAGAGGCGTCTAGTTGCTTAGGAGCTCCTTTCATCGATGATGGACTTGTCTCTCAAACATGTTGCGGGATACAATAGCGACCTATCAACAATACACCTTGGTGCCACAAGTGATCACAACTTCTTATCCTTGTCTTCGATTTCCGGGATCCAAAGCCCATCATCCTCAAACCCTCTTGCCTTGTCGAATTGAGCTCTCGCATCAGCCGGATCGTCGATTTTAGCAGTGGGGGATTTGTCTTTGCCTGGAGAGTTCTGGAGCTTGCCCTGCCTTTCGAGATATTTCATGAACACCTCCGTGTGACTCTTTCTACCTGAGCCTGTCCCACCGCCAGATGACCCTCCATCCTTGGGCGTACTCAACGATAAGTTTTCCTGTGCAGGTGGCCCTCCATCCTCGGGAGTATTCGTCGACAATTTGTTCTGGGCGGGTGACCCTCCCTCTTTGGGAGGGCTTGTCGACATGTTTTTTGGTGGGCAAATTTGGTTCGCTGGCAGATGCGGCAAGGTGTTCTTTGTGTCTAGAAGGAGTGGAAGCTGTTGTGTAAAGATGACGGCGCTTTCTGTGTGATGTAGCACTGGTGGATATTAGAACGTATGGCAGACTTGCAGAAGAGAAGAGGAGATAGGAGGATGAGGCAGGAGAATTTATAGATGAGTTTTATCGAAGGCACGCGGTGCGGATTTATATAATGGGTTCTTATGACACGGAGTGAAGCATGGAGTGTTCATCTAGTGCAGAGGTGAATCCTGGCAAATGGACTTGTTCACAGTCATTCTGATACTATGGCTTCATCATGGTGGTGTTGCGCAGTTGTATTGCACAAGGACAACAATCACCCAAAGGGGCAAAAGAGGTGATTCTATGGCTTTGTGAAAAATCGTAGTGATTCAACAGGACAATTGAATTTGATACACTTCATGGGATGCCAAGTGCTTACAATCGGCCAGGGATAGGACGACATCCAAACTGGACAGTGAAAGAAGAAGATTGAACAACAACAGGTCTCGCCCTGTTGCGTTATTGTTATCCTTGTGCAATACAATTGCGCAACACCACCATGATGAACAACAACGGATGCCAACAACAGCTCAAATCCCCAGATGACCAGGGGGTGCTTTCGTATTCACTTTCAATAAGCAGTTGTTTAGGTATCACTTCGTATTACACTTCAGTTCCGTGACTATAATCAATCATCCGGTATCGTTTTCTGATTCATTATCTACGGCTTAAAAGCCATGGTCCTTGCTCCTTAACAAAAGCTGCTGCTTCTCCTTTTTATTCTTCTTTTTCCTTTTTCTTTCTCCTTCTCCCCCTTTTCCCCTCACACGCACGGATCCACGCCGAAGTACACATTGACCCGGCTCCAGTCACGAAGGTCTTCTTCTCCATCACCGCGCACGTGACCACGAATCGCGAGCTCTCTTGATTCAATGATCAACTGGCGGGCCGTCTCTGCCTGGCGCCTATAGCTGCCGAATCGCCACTCCTGCCTGGTGTTCCCCGCCATCTTCACCAGGTCTTCAATACCCTCCAGCTGGTACTCGAACTTCCCATGGAAGAAGGCGAGCAGAGAGACGGTATTGACGATGTCGCTTGGCCCCTGGATGTGCAAGACTCGGCACTTGGGGCCCGGGTCACGTGGTTTCGATTTGACACGGTTCGGGCGCACGTGGGGCACGTGACCGCCCACGATGAAGGTTCCGCCGCGGGCCTGGTCGTAAAGCCTCTCGGCGCCTCCGCGATCGAAAAACACCAGCTTGGCAGCGGCAGAGAAGTGCGTCGTGCCGGCGGTGGTTACGGCAGGCGGGCTGATAACGGTGGCGAAGATTTTGCCACAGCCGCGGACGGAGTCGAGAAGTTGCTTGTGTGTGCAAGTCGGTGGCAGGTTGGTGATCCAGACTGCGGTGTTCTGGTCCTCGGGGATGTCGGGGGCAGCGGCGTAGCCCATATCTATGGCCTGGGTTTCCGGGTAGCGGGGGCCGTGGGAGTACAGGGGCGGAAACGATCCGTTTGCGGTGGTCAGGTAGGTGGGCATCATAGTTGCCAAAGATGATGCGGTAGCGGAGGATTCAGGTGCCGAAGAGCTCGGCAGAGATGATGAAGTCGACGGTTGTTCAAGGTGGGCAAAGCCGATGTGAGGAGGGATGTTCATGATTACCTGCTCTTCAAGCGCGTATAATACGATAGAGGGGGTTTGCTCATGAGCTTGGGCAAGACGTCGAGGAGTGCGTAGGGACACGTAATGATGGTAAGGGCACTCTGTCTTAAAGCAGATGGTGACTTCGGGGTGGTTCTTTATATATCCACCCTTCCAGAGGGACTTGTGCTGCCCCATCTGGACTGGCAGCACTTCCTTGGACATTGAATGCATGTCAGGCGGTATGGGTTGCAGGACAACGAATTATGTCTTGCTGGTATTCTTGGTGAATGGAATGGGCCTTTGGCTTCCTTATACGGGCTGAGTCAGAGTTAATAAATTGGCCTGGTCGTTTGTCTTGAAAGGTATGGTGACTCGGGCGGTATTACCTGACCAAACTTTGATTATTGCTCCAACGCCAGTTCAGGAATACTCTTTCTGTAACGTCCAACTTTCCGGTCGTGTCTTGTTGTAGCTGCAGGTGGAAGGGGCTCAGATGTATTGGCGATTCTGTGATCTGTTGTGTTGGAACCAAGGGACTGATCGGTATGGAATGAATGGGGAAGTCCTAGTTTACAGTGGTCACGCCCCGGTATTGGTCGAAACAGCACAGCAAGGGCATATGCGCATTAGTGACGTGGGAACCTAGTGATTACTTAAAAGTGTGTCGTCCGGCCGAAGTGGGATCAACAAAGAAAGAAAATATGAATGCTACTACCTGAGCATACCGAGGGGTGATCAAGGATCTCTTCAAAATCGGCGGTAAGCGGCCAGTCTTTCAGATCAAAACATAGGTAGCATTTAACTATAAGGCTAACACCATGTGCCTGCATAGAAAGGGATGGATGGGACAAGTCAGTGTGAGGTGGAAGTGATAGTATTTGAACCACCCCAGAAGCTTGTGAGGAGGCCTCCCCCTTATTGTTCTATCTCGCCCGGTTGCATTATTGTTATCCTTGTGCAATAAAATTGCGCAACACCACCATGATGAACCACCCTAGAACGGTATTTCGACAAGTGCTATCTCAATGTTGAAAGCAACAAAAGAAGCTTTCCTAGTTAGACCAGGATCTGAGTTGAGAGTGCCAAAGGCGAGTGAACTTGGATGGGCTCGAAGATATGGTGCGGAGTCAAGGAGGAGAACAAACAAAGTAGCTGGCATCCAATTACGCATTCATGCACATCAATCACCAGAAAATGTACATAAGTTGCACACTGGTGTGGTGTAAGTGACAAGATGGCCCTGTACGGGACAACCACAGACCAGCACGGCAACGGAAAACAACAAGGGGGACTTGGTACCAACCTCAGACACAGAGGCTAAGACCTATGGACCAAACAATATACTACACTTCCTCCAGCCTTCCTGTGCTGCATCATATACAATTCTCATCAGCATTCAAGTGTGTGCTATCGAATCTCAGTGACCCACTATAGGGGTCGTCAACCTAACAAAGAGCGAGGCAGAACAAAAAATAAGGAGCTGCCTTGATCCTAAGCTTGACGACGGAAACTGAGTTTCCCAAGGAAAATAGACGATTATTAAAACCATGACAGCAGAGCAACGCCAAAATCTAACATTGAGTATCCCGCTCACCTGGACACACATATAAATACATACAAGCAGATACTAACTTTCTGTCTCCAGCTCTGGGCGTGGCATATAGCTAACTCAGTCATCTTTTCCAGATTGGCACTCCTCATTGGGGCCCTACAAGTTGACAACTCTCTCCCTCTGAACATTGATGATAGAGATAAGTAAGTAGGTCAGACGCCTGCCTAACGTATCAACATATAGTTGATACGGGGTGGATGGCATAACCAGCTGCAACCTCCACTGTCACATAAAGAAGGGGCTTAGCGTAGTCATGGCCCAGGAGGGAGCTATAAAGTTAATAAGGATAAAAAGGTGAAGAAGTTGTGGTTGTTCAAGCTGTTAAAAGAAAGAAAAAAAAAGGGCGCTGGGGGGGGGGGGGGGGGGGTTGGAGGCTGCCCAGAGCTCCAAGAAGAGCCCGGTTTCCCGCGACATCTACCCCATTGTACACACATAAAACATCACAATTTCAGATAGTATCATAGCTTTTTCGAATAATCTCTTTTCTCTCATACCCAGCTGGAAAGCAACATGCAAGAGTACATAGCGCCCAACCATCATGTCTGTCACCAAGCATCCAAAAGAGCAAGCGATAATAATATACACCCATGAGGGAGCTTCCTGTCATCTCCTTATATCCACTCCCATCATGCTCTCTCTACAGCTTCATACCCGTCATCTTGGCCACCCGGAGACTCTGCCGCATGCTCAGATCGAGCATGATCTCCTCGCTGCCGCCGGGGATGGCGTAGGCGCGGACGTCGCGGTACAGCCGCTCGACCTTGGCGCCCTGGCCACCGCGCGAGTAGCTCAGGCCGCCGAAGATCTGGCTGGCCTCGCGGGCGCAGAACTCGAAGGTCAGGGTGCTCTGGGCCTTCAGGCCGGCGATGGGCCCGCCGAGGCGCAGCATGGCCTCGGTCTCGCCCATCTTCTCGCACTGGTAGATCAGGCTCTCGAGCCAGCTGTACGAGGCCTCGATCTGGCGCGCCATGTGCGCCAGCTTCATGCGGATCACCGGGTGCTCGATCAGCTTCTTGCCGAACGTCCGCCGCTTGTTGGCGTACTTGACCGACTCCTCGTAGCACACGCGCGAGAAGCGCAGCGACTGGATGATGATGCCCATGCGCTCGTGGTTGAAGTTGGTCATGATGACTATTTTCATAAATTCGAATTAGTACCCATTTCATTGTCTCGAGATGGTGGTGCGTGGGTCTGCCGACTGATGGGGAACGAGGCGATATCGGAAAACTTACCCTTGAAACCCTGGTTCTCCTTGCCCAGCAGGTTCTCCACGGGCACTTTGACGTCCTCAAAGGTGATATACGTCGTACCGCTGGACCACACACCCTGGCAATCCATCCTCCTCGTACTAACACCGCCCATATCGCGCTCGATGAGCAGGAGTGAGACACCATTCATACCCTCGCCTCCCGTCCGCACGGCGGTCGTGAAGTAGTCGCACCAGATCCCGTTGGTGATCCACTTCTTCTCGCCGTTGACGATATAGTGCTTGCCGTCCTCACTCAGCTTAGCCTCGCAGGTCAGATTCGCGACATCCGAGCCGGCATCGGGCTCCGTGATGGCCAGACAGATGCGCTTCTCGCCGGACAGGATGCCGGGCAGGAGGCGGTCCTTCAGCTCCTTCTTGCCGAACTTGATGAGGGGGGGGCCGCCGATGCCGAAGCCGCCGATCATGTTCCACACGAATCCGCCAGAGCCGACGCGTGACAGCTCGTCGGTCACGATCATCTCGTGAAACAGGTCCCACTTCTCGGGCGGCACCGCCTTGACCGTGTTCTTGGTATACTCCTTAGGGTAGTGCACGCCCAACAGACCAGCGAGATATCCGCGACGACCGGCCTCGAGGAAGATCTCGCGCGGTACTTCTTTCTTCTCGTCCCACTCGGTCACGTACGGCTCGATCTCGTTTTCGACCCATTCGCGGACCTCTGCGCGCAGGGCGGCGTGGGATTCGTTGAAGTAGGGAGTGTGGTACTGCAGATGATATCTTGTTAGTCCCCGGGTGAATTGAGTCGTTGGTCGGGAAAACGTATGTGCTGCTACTTACGTTTTGGTACCAGCTGGGATCCGCAAATGGAATCTGATCTCCAAAGGGTTCTAGTGCCTCCGATTCCTCCTGTGCGCTTGAAGGTTCGATGGCCTTCTGGGTCTCCTTGTTTGGTTTCGGTGCGGCGTAGGTGGCAGATGGTGTTGGCTCGGCCTTGGATTCGGCCTTGGGTTCGACTTTGGGTTTCGTGTCGAGGGAGCCGACCTGTAAGGATGGCTTATATTTCTTGAGGATGCCCTCGTTATGGTATTTCCAAAATTGTTTGGAGGCGTCTTTACCGGCGACTCGGGTCAGGATCTTCTTCCCACCTGTCGGGTGAAGGTGATGAGTTAGCGCTGAGGTCAAAAGAACTAGCCGGACAGTTGCGCGAAAGATAGCTCGCTGCTTGCGGCTGCGACCGTTGACGTTGGGGGCATGCCGCCATACCTGGGTGTTCCTCCTGGAATTTGGTGAGGTCGTAGACGTCATCGTCGACGATAATCCACAGGTCATCGCCTTTGCTATGAGCGGCGACATCGTTTTTACTGAACGTCTTAGACATGATGTGCGATATGTATATAGCAGATGAGGGAATGGTGACGCGACGCAAATCGTAGACTGGTGACAACTACCTCACACGCACAAGATGCAGAATGTTATCAGAAGGGGAAGGATATAGATATATTAAGAACACGGTTATGAAGAAGTAAGTGTAGGTTCTCTGGTTAATCGAAGATCAGCGTTAGATATGTGGTATTGGCAATGGAAGCAGAGCTTTATGAGCTCCCTCGGCCTTAGGTGGTGGGTGGTGGGTATCACATGCCGGAAACAGTGGCTGTCAGTCTGTGCCCGGGCGAGATGGCGAGATCCATGGATTCCACCCGGGAAGAATTCCAGAGAGCTGTTGGTGCCAAGGGCCAAGAGCCAAGAAGTACTTAAGGTCTACATACCAAGTCAGCCAGCCAGGTACGCGGCGCGGGGAGTCCATACCACCATCCACATCCCCCACGCACCACGTCCTCCACAAGGTCGGATTGTCCGGGGCTTTTGCTGGGGATGGAGCTGATTGACACTAAAGTCATTCATTACTCGGGTCATGTGGAGAGTTTTGCCAGCCTCCAATGCCACAAGGTCATCGGTTGGAGGTTGGTAGACGTTTGAGCGAGCGTTTGAGTCGAGCTACAACAAGCCACCAAAGCGTTGCGGCGAGGTACCGAGTAAGCAGCCCTAAAGCGCAAGGTTTGCATGTGAATGTCGGTAAAATACTGATGTCATCCACTGCCCTGGCACCTGGCACCTGGCAACTGGGGATGGGGCAGGGCAGTGGGTCTGTGGAAGACCAATCAAAACTATCGGATTGACTGACTGATTGTACCGAGGCTCAGTGAGTTGGACCCACTAATGAAGAGCGAAGGCCCGAGAAACGGTCACGCGCGCCATATTGTTTGTTTCGTTCCAATGCTTCCAGGTTTCGCTTTCGAGGGCCCTTCCAGCTGCTCGCATCCGAATTCGATATTTAGACTACCTAACTTTCGTCGTGACCGTTGCGTGCCCTTTTACCAGATGTACTGCGTAGTACTCCGGCACGATCTTGTGCGGCCCATCATGGAAGGGAACCTTGGAACAAGGTTATGCGGCTGAGAGTGCTGAGTGCCTGTCGACTAACCTAGTACCGCACGCACGTTCGCACGTTCGCACGTTCGCACGGTGGTCACGATGCCGCCCGCGATGAACTTTCGATTCAACGTATGGCCATGGCCGTGCGACGGGATTCCCTTCCCGCCGCATCATCGGTGCCCGAGAAACCGTCGCTTTACCCGGCTAACAGAAATTTCATACGAGGAAATCCCAATACGGTATCCAGATGTTTAGTCGCAATCTCTCTTCATCGACCGCTTGCTAAAGGTTTCGTCCTGACGCCAGCATGTTGAGGGTGAGTAAGAACCCATCCCTCGCCGTCGACGCGTTGAACGGCGAGCCTTCCACTCTGTCCGGAGTGTCAAATATGCTCCAACGACGAGGATTCTTTCATTTGAAAAATAGTACCTATTGATTCGCGGAAGAGTGCTGTGCTTCATTTTCTGGTGACGATGCCGTCGCAGAGGTCCAGCCAGTTCATGATACCTAGGTATTAACCATAACCGATATCAAATCTTACCGGACCTTGTCGGTCACGATTCACGATGCCAGTTCCTCAGCTGTGAGCTATTCAATCAGTAGCGATCCAGTCCCATCGAATGAGGACCACGGTCAGCACTAATATTCCTACTTCAGCTCAAATCTATCGCTGCCTGGCTCGTAAATTGCTATCATCCTGCCCGCGACCCACGGGACCGCGCCATCCATCCCCAATTTCCAGGCTGACAACCGCGCTCCCTGAACTTCCTTACCCTGCACTTTGCGCAGACTTGCCAGCTTGCCCAATGATGGATACGGACTATTCGTCAGACCAATTCCTGTCAGATAGGAGTTGGAACTCGTACCCAACAGCCAATAGCATCGAGTGATACCCGTCCATGGAAGATTTGATTCGTCGCAGGTCCCTGTCGATATTTCATCGAAAGCTTCGCAGCGACGACAGTAAGCAAGGGATATCAATACCTTCGTATCGGCCAACTTGAGTCGATTGTATTTCTATAACTACGCTGCCATCCGTGTTACCCGCCGCTTAGGTACTCTCCTCAGTCGACCGTTTCCATTTTTCATTTTGTGACCAGCCTTGAGCAGGAAAGGAACCAACACAATGGCTTTCCCTGATCCCTCGGACACCGAATTCGGGCAATCGATTCCTCCCTATGGCCCTCATGCTATCACGACCTACGCGCATGGGTGGAAGGTGGCTATAGCAGTGCGCGACGGTGACATGTCGGTAATCGCGCGAATGAAGTCTATGTATCCGCGATTCGCACCTTTTGGTGTTACGGCTGCCGTAAGCCACCTCCAAGATTCTCCAAGCTCATCACCATACATGGGGTCGTGAGAATCTTAAATCCATCATCGATAAATATCCCTAACATGAGGCAATATAGTTCTGTCAAACGATAGGCAAAACGTTGGCTCTTCCCGAGGGCCACATGTGCGCCCCGTACCTCTCACCCTCAGTCTGGCGTAGCAATCTGCTCCACGCCACATCGACGCACCGCAAGGAACACCGCTTGGTAGCATCAGACTTTCGGTATCACATCGTGGACATCCACGGCGTGCGTTTCTATCTCACCGTCTTCCCCATGGCCAAGATGATGGGCGCCGTGTTCATGTGGCAGAACGCCGGGTATGGCATCAGCTCGCGCCTCGCCGAGTACCTGATGCCATACGTCGACTCGATGACTCATGTCGGCGAGTTTGCTGAGGGCTCGATCCCGCCGCCGCCGACGTACCTACCTGAGGGCGAGCACCACGGCTTGCTGAAGAAGCGGATCGCTGGGCTGATGATGCGCGCTAGGGTGCAGGAGCAGGGGCAGGCAGTGAAGGATGACGATGTCTTCCTTTACCAGAATGGTATGGCGGCGATTGCCCGCTTCCTTGACGCTGTGGTGGAAATGCGTCCAGGACCTGTGGTGGCTTTCGGTGCCCTATTCCACAGCACGTATCACCTATTTGAAGAGTCTGCGGGCGGCATCAAGCACTACGGTAAGGCCGACGATGCCGACGTGGACGAGTTCGAGAAATATCTAGAAGGCGGAGGGAAGTGCAGCTTCGTTTTCACCGAGTTCCCCAGCAATCCTATCTTGGTCAGCGTAGATTTGATGCGACTGCGAAAGCTGGTAAGTCTCAATTTGAGCCTATTCCTCAAAAAAGTCCAACACCGGTAGATGGAAGTTCCAGTTTAGATGAAAGCGAGTGCTGATGTAGACGGGCTGAAAGGCCGACGAATACGGCTTCCTCATCGCCGCGGATGACACTTGCGCGAGCTTCTGCAACATCGACCTGCTGCCAGCCGCCGACGCCGTCATCACCTCCCTCACGAAATCCTTTTCGGGCTACGCCGACGTGATGGCAGGCTCCGTCGTGTTGAACCCAAACATGCCGCAGTACTCCCCGCTCAAGGCCGCCGTGTCCTCGCGCTTCCACAACCAGCTGTTCGACGGCGACGCCGCCCAGCTCTGGAAGAACAGCGACGACTACCTCCCGCGGTCCATCATCCTGAACCGCAACGCCGAGACCCTGGTGGCCTACCTGGCCAAGCTGGTCGAGGACCCGGCAGTGCCCGTGGTCAAGGTGTGCTACCCACCCTACAGCCCCGGCTCGCAGCACCTGGCGCCCTTCGCGCGCAGGCCGACGCCCGAGTTCCCGAGGCCCGGGTACGGGTGCCTGTTCAGCGTGGAGCTGGCGACGCTCGAGCAGGCCGCCTGCTTCTACGACAACCTGAAACTCTGGCACGGCCCGCACCTGGGCGCGCACCTGACCCTGGCCATCCCTTTCAACGCCATCACGTACGGCAAGGATGACCCGGAGCACCACGCCTCGTATGGGCTGCGGCCGGAACAGATCCGCATCTCGGTCGGTCTGGAGGACGAAGAGCTGTTGCTGCGGAAATTCGAGGACGCGATTGAGAAGTTAAAGGAGTTAGGGAAATAAGGGAGGGGATAGACTAGGCGGTTTGGAATGGCGGGGTTATGATAGGGATAGGGGGCTGGTCATGACATCGACGTTAGTTTCAGAGCATTAGCGTTTGAGCTAGTCTACATAGCAAACCAAACTGGTCATATGGGGAAATCAACATTGCAGAACACCGTTTTACATCTTTTTTTCCATGCGCTTTGATGAGCTTAACGCTCAGCACTGAATACGTCCTAGACTAATCGACAAGATCATCGAACATCCTCATCGAGCGCAGTGGACTTCTTGGAAGGGTTTTGCTTAGGTATGAAACAAACGTTCTACGGGCAGTGGATGAGAGATTGGGCTCTGTCTTGTGGAAAAATGGGATTATATCTATAAATAATCATACGACAAAATGTTGAAGTGCAGCCCTAACTATACCGCATACCTATTACATACATAGCACAAGTCAACTTCTTATAGTACCCATACTCAGAACCCAGTTAAACAAGCGCCATGCTACAACATCAACTCTACTCTCGCAACTCTTTCAAGCGTGCTAATTCGCAGCAACAGAAGCATGTCACAGGCGAAAATCAGACAACGACGTCGAACGAACAAGCGGAATGAGGTCAGCTTACCGATCCGTCACTTCTTGTAACGGGCATCTCCTAAATGAATACATGGGCAACTAAGTAAGTATCAACAACTCTAGGTTAGTTTACAACAGCCCGTACTTAACCCCCTTGCAGGCCTAACTACCTGTTATCACCCCAACCCCGCCCCTAACACCGTATCCGCCTTCCCAACACCCGCCCACCGCAACGTCTGCGTCCACACCAAGCCCTGCTTCGCCTCGTCCCTGCTCTCCGGCGAGCTGTCGTCCTGCACCAGACGGGTGAAGAAGCCCCGCTTCCCGGCGTACCACGGACCGACCGCGAGCTCGATGACGTCCCTCCCGGCCGGGGCGGCCGTCCGCAACGTCGCGTTGCTGAACCGGAGGACCGGGAGCAGGGGCTTGTACACCCACCTCTGCAGCCGGTGCAGGCTCGTCGGCGTGTTTCGCCGCAGGGCGCGCGAGTCGACCATGTTGCTCGGGTCGACGGCGACGGCGGTTATTTTGTTGAGTTTGAGATCCTGGGGAGGGTGGGGCAGACGGAGAGAAGATTCGTTTGGCATAAGTTAAAACAACTATAGTTAAAAATAGGGGTACAAAGTGAGAACTTTTATATTGAACAATGACTGACTGACCTCTTGCAGATACCGATTCAGCGCATGCGTCCACGTCGTGACTACCAGTTTCGAGGTGGCGTACCGATGGTACCCGCGACCGAACACGTCCTCCTCGTCGCAGACAGGGTGGACCAGGAGATCCAGATCGTCCGGGATCACCGGCGGGTACTTCTCCATGGGATTCTTCCCGGGCCAGTGCGAATCACTAGATATCATGACCACGCGGCCGCCCGCCTCCTCCTTCCCCGAAGCTGCCCAGGAGACGCAGGATCAGCGCCGCGTGGGCGATGTGGTTCACCTGCATGGTCTTGTCGAAGCCGTCGTCGGCGGTCAGCTCGGGCCTGTCGATGACTAGGTTCCAGTGGTACGCGTTGCCGACGATGGCGGCCAGCGGCGGGTACTCCCCGTCGGCGACGGCGGCTTGGATCTTGCGGGCGAAAGCCCGGACCGCGGCGAGGCTGGACAGGTCGAGAGCGTGGATCGAGGCTTTGGCGTCGGGCAGGCGGGAGATCATGCTACGGAGCTTGTTGGTTTGGGTGTTGGTGTCGGAATCGTCGCGGACCGTCAGGATGGCCGTGTACTGGCTGTAGGTCCGAAGAAGATGCTCAACGGCTGGCAGGCCGAGGGAGCCGTTTGCACCCGTGAAGATGACGGTACCGGCCATTGTCATCGAATTGCACTAGGGAGAGTATAAAAAGGTCTCCAGTGTGTCAGGATATTCAAGAAGCGGCTTGGAGGTTTGGTGAGAACGGGAGGGGTAGTGGCTGTTGGAAAGCCATGCATGAATGCCGCTGCGACTGTTACATGTCGACGCAAGGGGGATAGGGGTCAATGTCGCGTCGCGTACCTTTTTTTTGATTTCTCTACAAAGACGCAGGCTCATCTCCAACAGAAATATGCACCCAAGGCGTGTGTCCCTTTTCCAACCAGGGTGTTTCAAGCAGAATATCATATATGGACGGGGCGAACAGTATATTTATAAAGGGGCGTCGAACGCCCGTAGCTTCGCTCACATATTGACCTTCTGGCTATCCTTGACTAGGTACTTCGGAAGATGGTTGACCTATCCTTACTATGAGTAAATCGGGTGCTATCCGTGTTGGGTGTAGTGTACGATAATTCTCGTGGTTTGAGATTGGTGTGTGTATTAATAGACGATGTATGAGTGAGTGAGAAGCTAATCTTCGTGGCCCTGGTGGAACTGGCTGGCATGCAGGTTTGGTGTGGGTCTATTCGCAATGGCCTATATATCCCAGCTATCACCTTGCAACCTTTATATTATTTATCATAGATGGTTGCCTTTTATAATTTGCATCATATAAGGGTAATAATAACCCAATAAGGCGAGATAAAACAATAAAGGGCAGGCTTTATTTTATTTAGGTATTTCTTATTAATTACTGGTCATAATTCCTATTCGCTCCTTTCTCCGTTATAACGTCATCATCACCAAGCTGCCGACCCAATTGTGATTTGTCCATGCGACGTCCAAAGATTGGGGGCTACGTCATTGCAGGTGCAGATAGCCAGCCAAAAAGGCCCCCAAACATATATTCTGCGTGTTTAATTTTCTCCGACTTGGCCGCTGGCGATTTCCACTGTCCTTCACAAACATGTTGCAAAGACACAAAACATTCTTCTCGTAAAACTCTACATATCCTGTTCAACTTTGCGGTCCGTATTCGTTAGCATCCTCTCGCGCCGCGGGCTCGGTTGTGATTACAAGTACTCAAGTGGCATTCCGGTTGCCAAGATGGAACCTCAAAGCAAGGAGAAAGGTACATCACAAAGCGAGGAGAAGCCTCGCAGCAAGGGAGAAGGTACGGTGGTTTGATACACGACCCCCCCCCCCCCCCTCCACCACGCTATATATTGCCGCAAGCTGACTTGGCGCTAGAATACGAGGATGCAGAGGCCAGGGACCGTGAGGAGACCAACACTCGGTTTTGTCGGGTACACTCGAATCGTGGAAGTGAGTTTTCTCGTCGCTCCATCGAAGAAAGTGCCTCGTTACCTAATTCTAGAAGCCTGGATCGACCTCATCAGTCACGTCTTCTTCGTAGCCTCATTCCCGCCTGTCGCGGTGAACATATATCGACGATGGGATACCTGGGGGGAGGATATGTCATTTCGGGATAGGGTGCTTATACCCTTCTACTTCGCGGTGATGTTCTGGAAGATCTCGTTGCTTTGGAAGGCGGCGGCTGCTTGGTATCGTGATGGGCAGAGGCCGAACTCCGTGCTCTAGGGCTTGGGTTGGCTTTTGTGATTCTAATGGGAACTAACTGAGCAATTGTATTGCATAAGGGGATAAGGAGCCGAGATATTTGACCGAAGACGAAACACTCGATCATGGGCAGATGGACTAGTTCCGCTTGGACATTCTTACGGTTGTACAGGATCACTGGTAGCAAGGAGTAAACTTCAAGCAAGTCCGGACTTGTCATCGACGGACAATAGTCAATATAGATAACTGCTAGCTCATTGATAAACTCTACAGAGAGTACGCGGATGCCCATCAGGTGTAACCGATAGTTGTTAATACCTTTTTTGCTCCAGCTAAACGGGAAAGAATATCTCGACTCAGCACCATCAAAACATCGGATGATGCCCGTGCTTCTCGGCCTGCAGCTGCGCGCTGACTCCCACAGCGGCATTACAGCCGCTGGAGATGGCGCCCGGGATGACCTTGTACATGGTGATACAATCGCCCGCGGCGAACACGCCCCGCACGCTCGTCTGGTAGAAGGGCGCGTCGGCCTGGACGTCGCCCATCGGCGTCGTGGCGAGGCCGAGCTGCTCGACGAAGGGGCCCTGGACGCTGGTCTGCGGGTTGTGGACGAGAAACTTCTCCTGCCTCTGCGATCCGTCCTCGAACGCCACCTGGACCGACCTGCCGTCCTTCGTCTCGGCCAGCTGCTGGATCCGTCGGGGCTCCACCCGGAAGGTCGCGTTCTCGAACGGGCGCAGCTGGGCCGCCATCTCCTCGTCGCCGTTGGTGTACAGGTTGACCCGGCCCCCGAGCTGCGCGGCCGTCTCCCCGAGGTGCACGACCAGAGCCGGGATGGAGACGGGCGCGACGGCGAGGACGCCCGACGATGCGTCGCTGCGGTCCTCGTAGCCGTGGCAGAACAGGCAGTGGAAGCTGAAGGCAAATGGGTCAGACTGTCAGTAACGTCGTGTTAAGTCCGCTGCTGTGCTTGGTGCTTCCGGCGAAGCAAGAAGGGAATTCATTGAACAAGGGAACATAGTTATCTCACATGCGTCTTCCCCAGAGCTGTTCGTATCCCTTGATATCAGGGTACGTGTCCGACGACCCGACCGCGAGGATGACCTTGCGGACGTCCCACTCTTTCCCATTAGCATCGGCCACTTTGAAGTGGCTGTCGCTCTCCTTTGCGATCCTGGTGACTCCGACGTCGACGAACTGGACGGTCGAATAGTTCGAAAGGATATCCTTCCTCGCTTTGGCGCGGAACTCCTCGGGGCTCTGGTGGTCCCAGGTTGGGACCATATGCATGTGGGTGGCCCGGGAGTTCCGGTAAGTCTTGGAGTCGAAGACCACGGCCGTGTGAAGCTGGCGCACGAGCGATCCCGCGGCGGTCAGGCCCGCGGGGCCTCCCCCGATGATGGCGACGTCGATGAGACTCATTGTGTAGGTTAGATCGGATAATGAGGAAGTGATGGGTAAGAATTGCAGAAAACTAGTTTGATATGTTCTAAAATACTAACCGTCTGGACGTGGGATATTGCGAAAATTCAAATTGCATGTTGTACAAACTTGTTGGGGGCGCAGCATGCACGGTGCCAACCAACAACTGCATCTAGGGGGAGGGGGGCGGAACATAGTTGGGATCCATTTCAGCTCTCTCATTTGATTGTTACAAACAAGCCAAAATCTGTCAGTACAAAGTGACTTGGCACAGCTTCTGATTCGACACGGCTCGCAGGAAACGACCGAATCCGAAATATCCGACCTGGAATGATTGCTGGTGAAATTCAGATCAAGCATGATTGCTGACGCTACCTATGTGTTTGTAGTGAATCTATAGACACGTTGTGACTCTCTCTTCACTTCTGAGCCAGTGTTTGGGCTGTGACAGATACACCATCACCACAGGGCTTTAAGTACCTACCTATAGACTTGACGCCGGGCCTGTTGGGATGTGGCTTCAAGGATATAATGTGAAGTTTGCGACCCGGAGTTCGACGGAACGGTCTTTATGGACCTGTTCATTCTGGGATGTCTGCCGCTCTCTGTCCGTTTTGTCGCTTGTCAGGGGCCAATGTCCAACAGAGCTTTGCATCTTAGTTACCCCTTGACGAGGATGCCATACTTTCGCGCCTCACCACAGCTTGCCTCCACACTAACACATCAACACGGACCAACAGAATGTTGAAAGATTGTATTCAAGTTGGATGAGGTCCAACCAGGTGATCAAGACCCTATGCTAGTTACCGATATCCCCAAGCATGATATATCTCGCTATTTCATTCCACGCGCAGTGACGCGTCCCGAATGCAACTCGGCGAATATGTCTTCATGACATGTCCTGATCCGAGTATTCCCGACCATTGATGATCTTCGAAGCGATTTACAGCTTCGCAACAGCCGGGCCGGGCATCGTGTAGGAGCCACCACCGCCCCAGAAGCTGAAAGTCAGACCGGGGTCGGTCTTCTTGTAGATACCGGGAATCTTGGCCACCGGCGACGGCTTAGCAGTGCCGGAGCCTCCGGTGATGCTGATCTGAGCACATTCCATATCTGCGATTGCCTGTTAGTAACCATCCCGTTTCGTGGACGTGGTACCGGGGCGATTGTAGCTTACATAACTGGGGCTTCCCGACGTCTAGATATGTTCCGTTAGTCGCCTTTTCTTGTAACTAGTAATGTTGGATGCTTACGATTCTCGTGGATTCCAATGTGCTCTCCACGCAGAAGATACTCCCCGTCCTCCAGGGTGGTGGGCAGAGTGAATTCCATGCTGGTCTTGCCGTAGGTAGGCCAGCCACCGGTGGAGGTGGGGCTTCCGGTTGGGCCAGATTCCCAACTAGTAAGAGTGAGTTAGTCTATAATTCTCAGAGAATACAGGTACCTCGAATGGTCGTGTATGACATGCATGGCACTTACACCTTGAACCAATCTCCGGATCCATCGTAGTCGCTCACGTTACCGGGGGCCTTCGACATGTAGAAGAACCCTGGGCCGGGGTGCTCGATGAACTCATTGTTGAACAGCTTGAGTCCGATCTTGTCTCCGGCCTTCACGGCGTAGGTCGCCGATGGGGCGGTGGCGCCCTTGTTGCACCTCAGGTCGTTCCTATCATGTCTTCAGCACCAGCTGCCGCAGATCCATACTCTGCGCCGAAGGGGAGAAGGCTTACGAGTCGATGATCTCCATGAACGAGGGCATGTAGGTGTTGGAGTTCTTTCGGACGTACTACGATAGACGTTAGTCTTTTGACATCGACCGGCGCCCGTATGACGGTTTCACACATAGTTCAAAGACCTTTGCAAGGTCTCGTTCCCATGTATTTCTCATGTATCAAGCATCATGGATGTTGACCTAGGAACTGGGTGGACTTACTGAGTATTCACCACCGATCTGCTTGCCATTGTGCATCACTAGAGTAACTGTCGTTAGCGAGCTTGGTGGTGATGAGCTGAGGCTGAGAAGACGTACGGATGTTGAGGATGTAGTGAGAGCTTGCTAGAGGAGCAGACAGGATGGCAGCCGCAGCCGCGAGAGTGAAAGACTTGACCATGTTGGGCCAAGGATGAATGTGCTGAAAGAGAATGGAAGCTAGAGAACGGTTGTCCACGAGACTAGAAGATGGTCATCCCAGGTGGCGGGCATCGCAGCATTTTATGCGCACCTTAGCCAAGCCCCTTACCAGGTAATAGTACAGTTACCCCAGGTTTTCTATTCTACAGCGCTCGGCTGAGACGGGCGATCGTGGCCTAGATTCCGGCACACTGGTGGCACATTAGCTCAAAATTCGCCGAAGGTGGCGGCATACACACTCGGAAATCTTGGTCATCTTGCGTTAAAGGAGTACCGACAGGAAGCTGACGGCACGGCTATCACGACCTCGGCTAGGTAGTCAGACGTCGTGTATCGACCAGACGCTGCCAAGGACCAAAAAGGATGCATCACTGGGCTGGAAGATCTGGGGAACTGCCGAGGACGCTTGGCATGCATCGACCCAAAGTAGGTTCGATATAAATAAGAAGACACGGCTGACCGAAAGGGGAACACGGACTGTCCTCCGCACAGCGTAAGTTGCCAAGACAGCGGTAACGCCTTCGCACCACGTCTGGTGAGTGTCCTCGTGACAGATCAGACCGTATTCAGCCGGATGCAAGTTGCGCCTTAATTAAAAGGGCGGATACGGCGGTCCCTTGCATCTGTCTCCCATCAAACAGCGATGGCTTAGCTACAGAATGTCGGATAAGGGCCAATTCCGACAACTTCGCCAAGGCTGTGAGCTTTCCAAATGCCCGGTGGATGATCAAGATTAAGAAGAGGAATGCCATTGGGCCACGGCCGGGTGTAATTCGTTCATAGTATTACGTTCTCCAACCGAGTGCCAACTTGGATGTCTGAGTCTAGATACCTGTTTCCAAGCTCCAGGTGAAGAAGACCACAATTCAGGACGCCGTGGAGGTTTAGCCCGCAAGGTATCGCGTAAGAAGATGGAATGGGTGAAGGAAGCGAAGTGGTAATGTTTTGTCAGCCGTATCATGGAAGCTGAAATGAGTTCCGAAAGCTCGCATCTAGAATCTGGAAACCAGCCAGTAAATATTGGTTGTCTAATGTGTATCACGGTACCTCTGGCACCTCTGGCGCGTTAAAGTCGCCGGTCCCATGGACTACCCAGACATGCCCACCTCAGCCTCTTTTTCTTTTCTAACTCTCATATCAAGGATCGTCAAAGTCTCAATGCAGAAGTATCCCATTCAAACTCACTTAACAATGCTCAGGTCTTCCATTGGTCTCTAAGTCAGCTTGATTAAGCATAATGCTGCCAAAACACTGCAGCCATAGCTTAAGCCTTGCACTTCACTGCGGACATGGGTCACTCCCGTTCATAGTACCATTGAAAAACGCATACAGGATGCGAAGGGATCCTCCATCCACGATGTCAGTATAATCCAATCTTGCATCTACATCTAGACGTACTTCACCAAGTGCGGCGAGTACGAGACGATAGGGGCCACCCCATCTTCCGGATGGACACTCATAAAAAGAGTCTGGGGAAATCAGGGAAGAGGGTTGAAAATCTGAATCCTCTAGAGAAATGGCTGGAGCATGAAGTCCCAAGATCGCGACAAAGTAAAATGTGGCTTCAACCAGGAAGCTCATGTCATGTTATCATGCCGACCGACCCAATTCCATCCTCCCGCACACACTGTGACTTATCTTGTAATCAGTCAAGACGCGCAGCGACCGCAGTATGCACATGCGTCCGAACACGCCGTGAAGTCCACGTCATCTTCGTTCCATTGGATACCGCCATCCTCCCCTGAGTCCGACTCCTCTACGTCAGGCTCTTTGCTCGCTTGCCACTGGGCTACGACTGAGGACGACAAGGCATCGCCACACCCAGGTAACTGCTCGCGAATGTCTAGGGTACCTGCCCGTGTATGGCATATCTCGATCTTCTTGGACGCAGCATGATGCGCGATGTCGACGATCTGGTGGAGCAGCGCCGCAAATTTGGAGAGGGTCTGCACGTTATCCCTCTCCCAAGTCTTCACATCGTCTCGGACGTCGCGGACCAGAATGTCTTCATTCTTGAAGAGGCCGTTGCGGTGGTATGCCAGGATGAAAGTCGGGATTTGCGCGACCCAGAGGCGAGGTATCTCTTCACCAAGAACGTCTTGGTCTTTCTTCTTGATGGACCGGGTTTTGATGTCAAAGACCAGGCTCTGGTCAACCATCTTGCCCCCTGACTTCAGCGACACCTCTGCCTGGGGTGCTGAGCTCACCGTTGAGATCTGAGCTCCAATCAGAGATGCCTCGAGGTCCGAGATGGAAGAAGGCATACTCGTTGTCTTTGCGGACGTCTGTGCCTTGGTGCTCATTTTCGCTTCGTCAATCATATATCCATCCGCGCCAAAACGGAGGAGAAGATTGAGATCCCCGAATGAGTACCGCAGGATTCTTTGGTGATTATCGGAGCCCCTGACATCCTCGTCCCATGTTGTATAGTTCTCAGGGAAGGTATGTCCGAAGCCGTAAATGCCTTCGATCAGCTCGGTCGGGGAGTTCTCCCTTCGAATGAGGAAGACGGTCCCATCGACTACCTCCACTAGAATACGGAACAGCTTGTCTTGTCCTCTGGTAAGCCTCAGAAGGTTGCCCAAGGTACTGCTGCACGCAACTATGTCAATCGCCTTGTCGAGACGGGCTTGCGGTTGAGTTGCCAGCAAGGAGACGATGCTCGGTTCCATCGGATGCTTAGGAAAGCGAGCAGCGTTCTTGTCTCGGTAGTATTTGCCGCTGTCCTGTGGTAGTGGAACGGGGTCCTTCAGGGGTGACCATCGGGGAGGCTTCCCTGTCAAGTGTCAAATACAGTCAGCATGGTTGGAAACATGGTGACAGGCGTAGCGACGGCAGCGACTTACCTGGGACAAGGAGAGTGGGTTCCGGAGCATTGAGCCAACTGTAAGAAGCGACTGGTGAACAGTCTTTGATGACGGCTTTCTTTTCAAAAGCCACCGCCTCCATGCGGAGGTCATCCAGAGCCAGCGATCGGACTATGCTGCCAAATGGCTGCTGCGGGTATTGCGGAGCCATAGGTTGCTGCCGCCATGTCAAGTCCCTTGGGAATGGTCGGCCTCTACGTCCAGGGTATGTCATCTTCAGTACCGGTTTGGGGTTCGGCTGTTGGGTTCGAGTCTTGACGCGAAGATGAGGAGAGGTTCAATCAAGAGACATGACCAGCTCCCTGGAAAATCATCCCCTTTTTACATACTCTCATATTCCATTCCGCCAGGCTATGTTGTAAGGGCTGTGCTTATACAACGCGTTTCGTTTGACGCCTGGTGTTTACGACTCCTCGGAGACACGTCACAAACGTCCTGCAGGCTTCGGGTGGCTGCCGCTTGATACTACCCACCCCTAAACAAGACTGGCTGCCTTATGCAAGATCAGCCAAAGTCGAATCATGGCATCCATAACGTGCATCAACGGAATGCCACGGACGTGGGATTCCGTCTCCGTGATTCGATGGCAAGTCCCTGGCACATGCCGCTGGTGTGACCGAGTCAAACGCGAATCACCTATCGGAATGTCCAGCACAAAATGAGGCCCACCACGTAGCACTCGCATAGCCACATGCGCCCCCTTCTCTGCAGAGCAGGCAGCCTTGCCTGGTTCTGTCAGTTGAGCTTCGTCAGAATGGATATCAAGCCATTTTCTCTCCCAAAAGAGCTATCACCACTCAAATCCGTTGATCACGTCCAGACTGACACTCACTTGACTCTCTCATTATCAGACTCCGGGAATCCTGTTCTTTGTTGCATTATCATCAGTCGATCGAGCTACCTGTCAAGGGATAAATCCAGAGATCACAATGCCACCGGCGCCCGACTCGTCAGGCCGCGCTGCTAAGCTATCGCGCTATCTTCAAGACGTCTTCAAGGGCAAGCGACACATCGGCAGCGCAGACGACTCCAAGCTCTTCTTGGAAGCAATCCAGAGCCATGAGAACCCTGGTGTTTGCATTGAGACGTTGATTGCCAGTCCAAATGGGTTAGCAGCGGTTCGACAAAGCGTGCGAGCTGATATCTCCCTTTCGTTCATCAAGTCACGGACACTCGGGCTCATTGAATTCTTGTCACGACCCGAAGTGAAGGTTTTAGCAAACGGCCAGATTTTGCAGCAAATCCTTCAGGCGATCGTCGTACCTCCTACCTTCTGGGATGCGCTTTTGAAAGGATTCTTGGATCATCAGCTTGAGGAACAGTGCTTGCAGACCTTCGCCTGGCTCATGCTTGAGCTTGTCTCGAGTCCTATTGACCCAGATATAGACTATCTGGCCGAAGCTCAAGCGGTACTCGGGACTGGATGGCTCTCCCATGCGCAGCACCACGAAGCCCGGGAACTGGCCTACAAGATCGAGAAGGTTGTCCAGCTGAGATCGCAGCCCCAGCTGAGCAGCTCTTCTTATTCACCCGGTGGACGGCACGACAATGACTTTGCGGACTTCCGTGAAATTGCCATCTACCCCACTGCAGATGAGTTTCTGTCGAGGGAGAGACCGTTCTATCGAAGGGCCGAGGAAGTCTTCGAGCTCGAGCCAGCCGAGAGAGCTGCTGTCCACCTGGGCAACCAATTTCGCCTCCTGCGGGAGGATATGCTCGGAGAGCTCCGACAAGATCTCCAAGTAGCCATTGGAAAGAAGAATGGGAGACGTTCCGCCCTGACTCTGGAATCCTTGATTCCTGTTGCGATGGAGATGGGTGACGAGAATCGAGGAAGACAGTGTTCGCTAGCTGTGGAATGTTACAAAGATCTCGAACGGTTGCGAAAGGAGGACAAGAAAAAGCGACGACAGTTCTTACTCGACAACCCCAACTACCTGAAGCACCAAGCTTTTGGAGCCCTTTTCGATGGCGACACCATATGCGGCTTCGCGTTCGTCAATCGAAACCTGGATATGCTCGCTGAAGACCCACCAGTGGTTTGCCTCCAGTTCACCGAGACCAAGGCGTTAGGCAATGCCCTCGTCTCCCTGAAATTCTCAAGGAACGTTCAGTTCATCCTCGTGGATACTCCTGTCTTCGCGTATGCGCCTATTCTGAACGAGTTGAAGGCCATGAGCAGTCTCCCCCTTCAAGAGGTGCTCATGAATCCCTCAGAGTCAAGTACATCTGCTGTCCCATTTGAACCACCCAGGCGACTTCAAATACTTGCGTCCAAGATAGAATCGAGAACAAGATCAGAGGATGGCGTTGAGCCCGCAGAGTCGGCCGCTCAGGGATCGGCGGCTCAAATGGATGAGTCGCAAATCGACTCCCTGCTCAATGTCATTACAAGCCCAGTAAGCCTAATACAAGGGCCTCCAGGTGAGTCAATTGTGCTTTTTCTTATTTTCTTATTGCTGTACCGTCTGACTCTGGTCAACAGGTACCGGAAAATCGTTTATCGGATCACATGCAGCTAAGATGATTTACCGCCTGTCGAGCTTGAGAGTACTGGTGATAAGCTATACCAACCATGCACTAGACCAGTTTCTGGAGGAACTACAGGACGTCGGAATCCGCGAGGAAGATATGGTTCGGCTTGGCTCAAAGTCGACAGCAAGGACACTTTCGATTCTCATGCCTAGAAAAATACAACACTTCAAGCGTTCAGGCAACACCTGGGCTGTTATTAACCAACTCAAAGAGAATCAGACTGAGCTGGGTGAGGAAATCAAAACAGCCTTTGGGGACTATCTTAATGCCCACCCATCTTTCGTTGAGATTCTTGAGCATCTAGAGTTTTCCCAGAGCGACTATCGGTTCTACAAAGCCTTTCTGCAACCTGTCACACAGCAAGAATGGAAGCGCGTTGCGAAGAAAGGCAAGGCGGTTAAGGAAGACTACTTATTCGACCAATGGCTGCATGGGAAGGGTCCCGGCATTTTTGCGAAAGATGTGCCAAAGGAATCAGAATATGTTTGGGACATGCCACCCCCTACTCGTCGGGAACACCATTTCCGGTGGGTGAAAGCCATCATAGAGGACCGAGCACAGATCGTCGAGAACCTGTGTGAGTTGTACAAAGCCAATCAGACGTGCCTCGATGATCTCTTCAATGAAAGCAAGATTGCTTTCCTTCGATCGAAGAGAGTCATCGGCTGTACCACCACCGCGGCTGCTATGCAGCAGAAGCTCATCCGTGCTTCTGAACCAGACGTTGTGTTGGTAGAAGAGGCGGGAGAGATCTTGGAGACTCATATCCTCACTGCGCTAGCACCTACAGTCAAGCAACTGATCCTCATCGGCGACCACAAGCAACTGCGACCGAAGGTGAACAATTACGCTCTGACTGTGGAAAGGGGCGGCGGCTATGACCTCAACATGTCGCTATTCGAGAGGCTTATACGGCAGGGACACAAGCATACAACTCTGCGAAGACAGCACAGAATGGACCCGGAAATCTCCCTATTCCCGCGAGCTCTCACTTACCCAGACCTCCTGGATGGTCGAAAAACCATCGGCCGACCTGCGATTGATGGTCTCCAAGACCGTGTTGTGTTCATCAACCATGAATATCCCGAGACGCAAAATGATAATATTGCGGACCGATTGGATGCTGGCATGAAAGCGAGCAAGGAGAATGACTTTGAAGCTATGATGGTCCTCAGATTCGTGAGGTATCTAGCGCAGCAGGGCTACGGTACGGACAAGATGGTAGTCCTGACGCCCTATTTGGGCCAGCTTCGACTGCTGAGGCATAGGCTTACTGAGGAGAATGACCCGATCTTGAACGACCTTGATGCCTCGGCTCTGATCCAAGCTGGGTTGATGACACATGCCGCGTCACAAGTCAATAAAAGGCCTTTGAAGATATCCACTATTGGTAAGTTAGGATCTCCTTATATAAGTTTTCGTTGGTATGACTGTCGATGTATCGATGGGGGAATGATGCACCTCGAATAAGTGTCACGGAATAATCAATGCTGGGAATTGTTCGGTTGTCTTTTTGCTTGTTCCAGGGTGCTTGTTCTCAACATGTTGAACACTGTCAGATGAACCCCCTGGCGGAAAAGGCCATCCTGAAAACTTGAGTCGGCTCTGCGTAGTGGCGAAGACTCTTGGGCGCGATTACTCACATGTCATGCAGACAACTATCAGGGAGAGGAGAGCGACATTGTGATCGTATCTCTAACAAGAGGGAACCCCAAAGGCGACATCGGCTTCATGGCGGCTCCCGAGCGCTTAAACGTGCTGATCACCCGAGCGCGAAACTCACTCATCATCATCGGCAACATGCAAACATTCATGAAAAGTCGAGGGAAGGATACTTGGGTCCCATTCTTCGAGCTATTGAAGGAGCGCAATCATCTGTACGACGGACTACCCGTGAGATGCGAGCGGCATCCTGAGAAGACCGCTGTCTTGGAAACGCCGCATGATTTTGACAAGTTCTGTCCCGACGGTGGCTGTGCTGAACCATGGTAAGAGCCCCTTGCTTGCCAGCGACGGGATCTGGTGCTAATCCTAGGAAGCGGAGCCATGCTCAAGTGTGGTCTTCACAGGTGTAAGCGACGGTGCCACCGTATCAATGATCACGCTCAGGCACAATGCACACACGTTATGGAGAAGGTATGTGACAGACAGCACAAGAGACGTGTTGCCTGTAGCAAGAAGGACGATCCATGCGGGAAGTGCGTCCAAGAAGACAAGGAGCAGGAGAGAAGGGCGCAAAGGGATTTGGACCTCGAGAGGGAGCGCATCCTACGGCAAAAGGCGTACAAACAGGAGCTGGAACAAATCCAAGACGAGATCGACCACGAACGCCGTCTTATGAGATACAAGAGCGAAGAGGACAAGCAGAAGAAGACGATCGCTCAACAACTGGATGACCTCAAGCGGCTGAAGGGGACTGCGCGGCGGATCGAGAAAGCGAAGTCGGTACAAGCCAGCTCTGCCAGCAAGACTCCAAGCCCGAACAAGGAAGACGATGCTACTAAAGAAGACCCCGTGGCAGGCGTTCCGAGTGGCGCCCAGGAAGAGTGGCAATACCTGAAGAAGTTCGAGGGGGCCCGGAGTGATCCTTTGGACAAGTTGATGGAGATGATAGGACTCGAGGAGGTCAAGGAAGCATTTCTCCAGATCAAGAATACGGTGGATACCAAACTCCGGCAGAACGTCTCGCTCGCTTCGCAGCGATTCAGCTGTTCCCTGCTGGGGAATCCAGGGACAGGTAAGTGAACGCGTTACAATCTCATTACCGGGAGACTGCCCGGTGCCGCACCGTACGGCAACAAAATGCTGCCTGCGAACAACCTACTTCTGTCTCTGCTCCCGCATTAAATGGTCTTATGGTACTTACTTGGCTCCGCCATTCGCTGACCACGCGCTTTGATCTAGGCAAGACAACTGTGGCTCGTCTCTATGCCGAGTTCTTAACGTGCATCGGGGTGCTGCCGGGATCCAAATTCGAAGAGACGACCGGATCCAAACTCGCGAACCTTGGGGTCTCGGGTTGTCAGAAGCTCATCGACGATATGCTCAATGATGGAGGCGGCGTCATCTTCATCGACGAGGCCTATCAGCTGACGTTGGGTAACAGCTACGGCGGGGCAGGGGTTCTCGACTACCTGCTCCCCGAAGTCGAGAACCTCACGGGCAAGATCGTCTTCGTCCTCGCTGGCTACAACAAGCAGATGGAGAGCTTCTTCGCCCATAACCCTGGCCTGCCTAGCCGGTTCCCCATCGAGATGAAGTTCGCTGATTATACCGACGACGAACTGCTCCGCATCCTCGGGCTCAAAATCTCGAAGCAGTATCAAGGATCGATGAAATGCGCAGACGGCTTGCAAGGCCTGTACTGCCGTATCATCTCAAGAAGGATAGGGCGTGGTCGCGGTAGGGAAGGCTTCGGCAACGCTCGTACTGTCGAGAATGTCTTTGCCCGGATCACCCAGGCCCAAGCTAAGCGTCTCACGAGAGAGCGACGTGCAGGTACCAAACCAGACGACTTGTTCTTGACCAAAGAAGACCTTATTGGCCCCAAGCCCTCCGAGGTTCTTGGTAAGTCAAAGGGATGGCGCAAGCTGCAGGAACTAATCGGCCTATCATCAGTGAAGCAAGCAGTGAAGTCGCTAGTCGACAGCGTGGAGCAGAACTATGAGAGGGAGCTGGCAGAGCAGCCTCCGATTGAATACTCCTTGAACAAGGTCTTCCTAGGAAATCCAGGGACGGGCAAGACAACGGTCGCGAAACTCTACGGTCAGATACTGGTGGACCTTGGTCTACTTTCCAAAGGCGAAGGTGAGCGACATCTGATTACCGCGGGGCTAATCTCGTTGCTAATGTTCACAAGTCGTCGTCAAAAACCCGTCAGATTTTGTCGGGTCCGCACTCGGCCAGTCTGAGCAGCAGACCAAGGGCATACTGGCCGCCACGGCAGGCAAGGTTTTGGTGATCGACGAGGCCTACGGTCTTTATGGCGGCGGTACCGGCGGCACCCAGGGCTCTGTCAGCGATCCGTACAAGACCGCAGTCATCGATACGATCGTCGCCGAGGTCCAGAGCGTGCCGGGCGATGACCGCTGCGTTTTGCTCCTGGGCTACAAGGACCAAATGGAGACGATGTTCCAGAATGTCAATCCGGGCCTGAGCAGACGGTTCCCGATCGCCTCAGCCTTTGAATTTGCGGACTTCAGCAGCGATGAACTCCTCGTAATCATTGAGTCGAAGCTCAAGAATCAGGCGTTCGAAGCTACCGGGCAGGCGAGGAAGGTGGCGATGGAAATGCTCGAGCGAGGGCGCAACCGTCCCAATTTTGGCAATGCCGGCGATATTGACAATCTCCTCGACGCGGCCAAGGCGCTGCACCAGTCCAGATTCTCTCGAGGCGAGACCAAGTCGGCCGCTACTTTAGACGCTATTGACTTCGATGAGAATTTCGATCGAGCTGAGAAATCGGAGACTAACATCAGGATGTTATTCCAAGGTACCGTTGGTTCCGAAGACACCATCGCGCTCTTGACTGGCTACCAAGACACGGTCCGTACGATGAAGTCCCTGGACATGGACCCCAGGGAAAACATCCCATTCAATTTCCTGTTCCGGGGCCCGCCGGGAACGGGCAAGACCACGACGGCGAGGAAGATGGGAAAGGTGTTTTACGACATGGGGTTCCTCGCTTCTGCTGAGCTCATCGAGTGCTCCGCCACCGACTTGATCGGCCAGTTCGTAGGCCAGACAGGCCCGAAGGTTCAAAAGCTCTTGGACAAAGCTCTCGGAAAGGTCCTGTTCATCGACGAAGCTTACCGACTAGCTGACGGTGGGTTTGCCACGGAAGCAGTCAACGAGCTGGTCGACTCGGTCACGAAAGAGAGGTACCACAAGAGACTAGTCATCATCCTCGCGGGTTACGAGAAGGACATAAACCGTCTGATGTCCGTCAACGAAGGCCTGACCTCCCGGTTCCCCGAGGTCATAAACTTCCGCGGCCTGGCCCCATCGGAATGCTTCACACTTCTTATGAAGCAGCTTACCGCCCAAAAGAAGCAGCTAGAGCTCAAGAAGGTCACTCTGGACTTGACCGCTCTGAGCTCTCCCAGTAACAGCTTCACCGATCGGACTGCCTCGCTGTTTTCCGAGCTTTCGAGGCAAAGCAGCTGGGCAAGCGCCCGCGACGTCCAGACTCTGGGAAAGCACATCTTCAACGAGGCGATCAAGACCAAAGGGGCGCTTAGCTCCAAGCATCTCGTCGTCGACGAGCATATGGTCATTTCTCATATGCAACGACTGTTTGACGAACGGGCCTCGAGATCGCAACAAGCTGGTGCCGATACCCCGAAATCTCAGCTGGAGATGATGGCTTCTGCCCTCAACGCGCACGCGGCTCCCAGACCAAGCATCGACATATCTACGAGGACGAAGACGGAACAACCACCGCCACCAGCACAGCCCGAACCACAGACCGCGCCTCGGACGGAAAAACCAACACAAGACACCACCAGGCAGCAGCCCCCTCGCAGGCACGATGATGCGCAGCGGGACGCCGGCGTGAGCGACGCAGTCTGGGAGCAGCTCCAGCGAGACCGAAGAGCCGAGCGGGAGCGAGAGGACGAGTATCAGCAGCTGCTGGAAGCCAGGGAGAAGGCGAGCGCCGCGGAGAGAGACCGGATCGTCCTGAGACTGCTGGAAGAGGAGCGCAGACGCAAGGAGGAAGCGGAGATGCGATCGAAGCTGGCGCAGATGGGCGTCTGTCCCGTGGGGTTCCAGTGGATCAAGCAGGCAGCTGGGTACCGGTGTGCGGGCGGTTCGCATTTCATGTCGAGTGAACAGCTTCGAGCGGCGTGTGAATAGGCTAGATAGAACAGTGTGTCGCCGGTGGCCATTGACCGGCCTGGATAGGACGGAATAACTAGGCGCGATTTGGAGGGCATTGAGATTGTTTGGGTGATGAGATATGTCTGTTGTCTCTGCAAGCCCATAGTATGTTAAGGTTAAGTAAACGATGAGTCGATTGGCTCCTGATCCTCCTATGCAAGCTGAATGCCCCCTGCTCCGCACCGCCCCCAGCCCCCTCACTCCGGCCTCTGTGCGTGTCCCCACATGAATTCAAGCAGAGGTTACGAGAGACCTTACCAATCCCTCCAGCGGTGGCCGGTACTGCGAGCCCATCACTCCCGACTGCGGGTGTGACTCCGGGCGACGACACCTAACTTCGCTCTCCAAATATCATTCAAGTTCTGCCATCCTGCGCCCATGACCGCACACCCGTTTACCGTTATCGTCGTCGGCGCCGGGCCCGTGGGGCTGACGGCCGCCCACTGCCTCTCCCAAGCCGGGATTGACTTCGTCTTGCTCGAGCGGCGGTCCGACATCCTCGAAGACATGGGCGCGAGCCTTCTGGTCACGCCACCGTCATTACGTGTCTTCGCGCAACTCGGGATCCTGGATCACTACTACACCGTCAGCAACAGCATAAAGGGCCAGATCGTGTTCGGGACGGACGCTCGATTCCAGAGGAGGAGTATAGGTCTCCGGACGGTGAAACCTAGGTACGGAAGGCCGCGATAGAAGAACCATGGTAGCCGCGTGGAAACAAAAAACTCGACTGACTGACACGTTTCTTGGTTCCCTAACACCTCAGTCACGGTGAATACGTGCAAGTATCGCACCGAGCGGACCTGGTAAAGGTCCTGTATGACACGCTGAGCGAGAAGGCGAAATCGTCCCTCTTCACTAACAAAGCCGTTTCCACCATCTCGTCCACCGCCACGGGTGTCAGCGTTACCTGCGCGGATGGCACGACCTACCAAGGCTCGGTCATCGTGGGCGCCGACGGCGTGCATAGCCGTGTACGCCGCTTAATGCGGGGCATGGCCCTCGAAACAACAACCACAGCGACAACATCATCGCCAACATCGAACCCCGAGAAGCCGTTCTTAGCCACGTACCGAGTGGCCTTCTTCACCTTCAGGAGACCGGAGAAATTGACGACCCTGGACATCGACCAGGCCTACGAGGTGCACGCCCAGGGCCTCACGGCGCAAGTCCTGAACTCGCCGTCGCGGTCCTGGGTATTCATGTACGAGCCGCTGGCGGAACCGACACGCGACGCCGTGTCCTACTCCGAAGAGGACCTGATGGCGGCGGCGGAGGGCTGGAGGGATATACCCTTCTGCGACTTCGGGATCACCTTCGGGGACATTTTCGACCGGCGGGACAGCGGCGGCGGGGGGCTGACGAACATGGACGAGGGCGTCCTGCCGCAGTGGAGCCGCGGCGGCCGCGTGGTCCTGGTCGGCGACGCCATCCGCAAGATGTCGCCGGCGCTGGCCATGGGCTACAATAACGGCCTGCAGGACGTCGTGGCCGTGACGAATGAGCTGCAGCGCCTGCTGTTCCGCCGCCCCAAAGAAACGCAGCAGCAAGGGGATAATGGATCGAGGCACCTTCGCAGCAGCAGCAGCAGCGGCAGCATCGTTCCCAGTGCGGAAGATCTCGACGGCGCCTTCAAGCGGTATCAGGATTCCAGGGTCAAGCTGTCGGCCGACGCGACGTACTACTCCGGTCTGGCGACGAGGTTATCGTCGTGGCACAACCGGCTCTACGCCTTCCTGGAGGTCTGGGTGCTGCCGCATCTGCCTGCACGGCTCGACCGCTGGCTGTTTGCACAGATCACGGCGCCGACGTTTAGTCAGGGCTTCGTGCTCGACGGGGTCGAAGTGGAGGAGCCGTTCCGGGGGTCGATACCGTGTCCGTACCCGTTGAAGGGCCCTCAGAAGTAGGTAAATGTACGCTGTCGGCCTTCGTTATGCGGGTTAGGAAGGATGCGGGAGCTTGCATGATGTGGAGGACATCGGATTCCGCTGCAGTCTTTTTAACTTCCGGAGGCTCCGAGTCACGCATTTAGTCCTCGTGAAGCCGATCGGTCAGGTAGTCTGTCTAGTTTGGGTACAGGGACCAGAAAGCGACTGGCGCGGAAGGGCAGCGGAGAAAAAAAAATTTGATATCAATTAATTGAGCACCTGAGTGTCTATCTAATCTGTCTATCCCATCCATTCATTAGCAATCCCATGTTGATACTCCCCATCCCATACATCCTCGTCCCATCGTTGAATTTCCACCTGGCAACTGGCGCTTTACACTCAATCGAGGTTGGAGACGAAGAAGTCCTTGGGGCCCGAGTAGTAGACGTCATTGTCGAACGGGTTCGGCTCCGTGTTCAAGCCGACGGTGATCTCATCGGCGGAGATGTTGTGGTGGGCCGTCAGGCTGCCCTGGGTGAGGGTGAAGTAAGCCGGGGACGCGGTCCCGTTGTTGTACCCGTTGCTGAAGGTCCAGCTCCAGCTGTCGTCGTCGGCGCAGGCCCCGTCGTAGATGAATCCGAGGTACGTGGCACCGGAGAAGCCCGTGTCGCCGACGGCGCTGCAGCTGACGGTCTTGTCGTCGCCGAGGGCGATGCCGAAGGCATAGCTAGATGATGTAAAGTCAGCGGCCGAGTCATGCGAGATCAAAAAAAAAAAAAAATGGCAGGGGTGGGAACAGCTTCGTACTTGACCGTGCTGCTGAGGTGGATCTTGCTCGCGGAGAAATCGACGATGTTCCATCTCACGGCCTGGCGGGGGATGCTTGCGCATGTGCCCCCGGAGCAGAGGGAGGCGATGGTGGCAGCTGCGAACTTCATGATGATAGCGGTTGGGGACTTGTGGATGAACAGTCAAAGGACACGGTTTGTATTCCGATTATTATCAACGAGCGTATGTCTAGGCAGTTGGTGTAGTAAGCGAAGGATGAGTTTGGTTTCACTGATGTTGATGGTCTTTCATGTTCGGCGTGCCACGACTCTTATATATGAAAGCCCTTGGAAACAAGGACATCGTGCCTTGAGTCGCAGGTGACATCACGGCGGGCTTGGTCGGCCACCGCTGTCTCCCTACCTACCTAGGCTGCCTGGCTGTTAGGTACCTCCAGCTTCAGGTAACGTAAGCGCTACTTAGCTTGGGCAGCTCGGGCTGCACTTCCATCTCGTATTCTGGAATAAGGTACGGACTGGAATAAGGTACGGAGTACGGAGTACTCCACTGTCGCTGATCCCTACTCGATCCGCCTATACAGATGTGAAATATTACCAGCCAAACCAACAGCAACCACGCAGCTCCTGGAGACTTGTTACTACAGCGACTGTGGCGCAGAGACCTGGAAGTAAGGATTTTAGGGCTGATGAGATTCATTCCCCAGCCCCCAGCCCCCCGCCCTTCTCCCCCTGTCCCATTAAACTACAGCGGACCATAGCGACTAGTGGTGCAAAACACTTTAAAGCCACCCTCGTGTTTAGATAGCCGTATATGATATTTACATTTATCTTTTATAAGGATAGCTTTAACGGATTTTTTAAAGTATCGCCGTTTAATTTAATTAAATAATATAAAAATCTTATTTTTTTAAAAAATAAAATTATATAAAAAAATAATAATAAAAAATTCGATTAATAAAATTTACGATTAAAATATTATATTAATTAAAAGATTATATTAATTAAAAATATTAAATAAATTTATTCGTTTAAAGAATAAAAATATATATAAAAATAATAACTAACGATTTTATTAATAAAAATTATAGCCGAAAAATTTTATAAAAGCAAAAAAAAAAAGGGGGAGGGGGAAAAAAAAAAAGGGGGGGGGGGTTAAAAAGCTATAATAATTTATATATAATATATATAAAAAAAGTTATTATAATTTATATAAATAAAAAAAAAAGATAAAAAATAAATAATAAAAAAGGAAAAAAATAGATCGCTTTTTTATTTAAGCAGCTATTATCGAGGGTAGAAGAGGGGCTATACCTTTTTAATCTTAGATACACCAATAAATCGCTCTTTCCTCCCACACCTAGACGTACACCTACTAAAAAAAACGTTTTGCACCACTACCAGCTATGGCCTTCCTTATAAACCCCAACACTGATGCAGATCACCGAGATCACCGGGCGCTGCGGAGATACACCGATATGCTTAGAATAGACTTGAATCCGACGCGCCGTTCGTGTTGAAATTCGACGCCGTTCGTGTTGAACTCCACCTATTGTTAAAACCTCCCCAACGGCCTGATGTAACGTTGTTCAGGTCCCGTAGATCAATAAGTAAGGAGTTATTCGGTTTTATGGCAGAGGCTCGGAGATGATTCCGCCTTGTTCCTGCCGCAGATGACGTTGGACGCGATAGCAAAAGGGCCAATAACGACCATGAGACCGCGTTGCCTCTAAATATTCACGGGTTCCCAGCTGACCGAACATACGCCGAGGAAGATGATTCAGCTTACATGAACGTTGATTTAGAGTCACCAGACCGTGTCAGAAAGAGGAGAAAAGATGATGAGAATCAGGGCGAAATACAACCAACAGCTTAGACTACCTAGGTCGTCAATTCAAAGCTCGTCCCATAACTACTCGATGTAAGTGACACGAAAACGCGTATCAGTCAACCTAAACAAGGACTCGTGCCACGACTCCGTAACCCCCCTATCTCCAAAACTGAGCCAAGACCAAAACAAAATAGCACAAGAGCCGCCCAACTCAAACCGACTCGCCTGAGTCATCACTCACTCACTCATATAGGCCCTCGCGAACAACAATCACCTCCACCCCACCGCCCTCCTCTCGGGAATCTCGATTACCCTGCGCGTCTCGCGCAGCGTATCGTACCTCCTGTTGCTGTCCAGCCGATCGGAGACGCAGTCGCGGCAGTACGACCCGAAGTACAAGCTGCGGCGCTCGTGACAGCCGCGGCACGTCGGGGTGTGGTGATGAGAAGAAGAAGAATAATAGCTCGTGCGCGGCTCGTATACTATGGCAGATGACGAGGAGGAGGAGGATGAGCGTCTCTCGTTGTTGTTCTTATCGCTACTACTCGGCTGGATCCAGAGCGTCGAGCCCGGCGAGTTGTAGATGATGGTGTTGCTGTGCTTCAGCGCCTTGTCGTCCGCGATCATCTTGCCGTCGTTGACGATGTAGCACGTCGGGTAATGCGCATGGTGATGATGACTACCGTGACTGTGGCCACGGTGCACCTCGCGGCCGAAACGCAGAGCCAGCTCGCGGTTCTCGTCCCGGTGCGTGTAGTGGTAGCTCATCGTGGTAACTATTTGATTTGCAGTGCTAGTGGTTGATACAATACTTGAATCGATATGGCACTTAATCTAGTGAATGGTGGTTTTAAGCGACAAGTCAAAAACGAGCGAGTCAGTCAGGCTGCGCAGAGAAAAACGGAAGAAATGGAAGGGAGTGGGAGGGCGTCGCCCATGGAATTATCCTCCTCCCCCTCCTTTTGATACGGACAGCATTGCGCGGGAGGCAGCCAGTCTTGTAAGAGAAAACCGTGACGAAACAAAAAGGTTCTAGGCGACGCGCGCGGCGGAGGCTCATCACCAACGCGCAGTGCCCGATGAGGCTCTCTGCATGGGGTGTCTTGCATGACTCCTCAGCCGTCGGGCGAACAGGCGACAGGCGATCGCCGCATCATTGGGCTGCGGCTGCGGTGGCGCAAACTTGGGGATGCTGGGAGCCTAATGTCGTAGCACAGGATCAACAAACAGCCGAATCTCATTGGAGATGGCCCCGGTTCATATCGGCACGAGGTTATATGCGAGATAGTCCCTTGCTTGCTGCATGGCAGGCCGGATGACACACACAAGCCCATGACAAATGACAGAGGGCTTCGGTGAGCCGCAAGTGGAATTTCTTTTTCTGAGGCTCTGGTAGGACTACTTTGGGTAAGAGTTAAGTACAGCCGAAGATCTATCTAAAGTCCTCTAGTTCCGCGATTCTCTTATTCCAAGTATGCGGTCCGGATGACCAGGCTTACTAATATCTATCACGGCCTCCGGCCCCCACCCCCCCCTCCTTTTTTTTTTTACAAGTTCGCCCACTGCCCCAACTCTACCCAAAGCTGACACCGCTTTCCCCGGCCTCCCTCCCAGGACTGGGCGTCTACGACCTTGAAGGTGGCTTCCAACAGAGGCCAGGACCCGTTGATACTCTCAACATAGCTGGTTACTGCAATGTTAACTCCGCCGTAGGCCGTGGTCTGACTTACCGGCATGCCACCGGTCATGTTCAGATCTAACATAGCATAGTGTCCCGTACCATCCCCCGCCCCCCCCCCCCCCCCCCCCCCCCACCGCGCCCAGTTGTCCACTCCCGCAGCCGCCACATTATTGCCTCCCGATACTAGAGTCGGTGCAGATGCGTCGGCTAGCTAATAAGACGGAGAGGAAATGTCACTTCGGCCTAGAGGTTGTTGGCGGTATGTTGCCAGCCGACGGCGAAGTTGGAGTTTGTCATCGACAATGGTAGTGTCCGCCCGTTTGAGTCGGCATACACCCGGGACGAGTTGGCCGGGACTGCACAGAGATCGAGGGCCCTCACTATATTCATGTTGCTGAGATGCGGGTAGGTTGTCAAGGAAGATTTTTGAATGCCGTTTTGCTCGTGATGTTCCGTGGGAGAAAGGCTACCCCTTCGTTCATGCTATTGCCTGTGAGGACCTGAACCCTGTTGACCTTTCGTTGGAAATGCAGCTGTCGTCTGGGACGGGCTTGGATGAGTGTGCCGTCGGTAACTGGCATGGAGGCAACCTCGGATAGCCCCTGGACAAACAGACCTGTGTGTTCGCCTTGTTCAGCCTCTCGGTGTCGGCCGCTGCCAAACAACTAAAGATTGTTTGATTCGTACTGGAGGCACATCCTACCTGTTTTATCAACGCGTTGAAGTACTTCGTAGATTGCTCGCTGTCAAAGTCCCTAGAATGATTTGAGCATGAGATCTGAGAACATGAGGGCCGAACTAAGACTCACCACTGAGTTGGTAAATGTGACGAATCAGGGATCACTCCTTTAAACAGCGAGTCTCCCTCGGTTCCGCCCCTGGCTATCCCCAATAAGTTTCGGGAAGTATTACTTTGCAACTCATTCTTGGCAAGGTCCTTGGCGAGCATTTGAGTTCGCGGTTTGTATTGGGGCAGTGAAGTCAGGTTTATGGCCAATCGCACATTCTGGCTCAATCGCCAGCCGAGACGCAGCTACCTCGGACAAAAGTAACCTACACCTATCACTAAGTACTTAAGTAGGGCTAAGGCTAGGATAGACACAATACCATAGCTGGGCTGACGGCAACATAGGCGGCAGGCAACTTCGGCAACGAGTTAAGTACTTATCGGCTTATCGGATAGCCGATTCAGCCATTGAACTTCGGTGGTCAGCTGATCAGCCTCACGATGGGACGGACGCGAAGTCCCGTTGATAACCACATATTAGGGTACCCTAGTAACCCCTAGCTCTATCTCTCCCTGCTAGGTTATTGTTATCCTTAGACAATACAATCGCACAACACCACCATGACGGTAACCCCTGGCTCATTCATATAACAGTCCCCTTAAATAATGGCCAGAGCTATGGCGAAGACAGCTTATTGCGAACGGCATGTGCGTTGCCTCGAGAAGGTCATAGGCCTCCGGACTCCCATTGAAGGGCGTCTTAGAGTGGAGCAACGGGAAGCCGAAGTCCGTGGGGGACACCGTCCGTGGACGCCGTGATCAATTCGTCTGATCCTAGATTGTGCTTCCAGATAGAGCGGCGAGGGGCTCCACCACAATATCCGACTTGCCTCAAACGCAATCATGATCACCTCAGAAGCAAACCAAATATCTATTTAATTGCTGGCCCTTGTCTTGCCCGCGAACTAGTAAGCACCATGTTGCAGAGATTGTTGGCCAAATTGGGAAAGGAGAGGGCGTGGAGCGTCCAAGGAGCGGAACTACTACAACTCCATACTGCCCCGGATACCCGTTGCCAGTACAGCTTATTCTACCGTAAGGAGATTTGAAAGTTCCTGGTCCACGGAGGGGATCCCTATCTCGACTCTAGGTTGGGAAAGTACTCCTCGTTTCAGAGACGGGATTTCATTAGTGACGGATCCTCTCATATATCAGGCTCGATGTCACGCCACTAACATCATTAATCCTCCGTTTAATGTTACAAAGGCATTCGGACAGACTTCAATCCTTGATCGCGATATTTCGTGAAACATGCTGTTACCAGGCTAATTCCTCACGGAATTCATTTGGTATTCCTTGCTCCACCAAGAGCGTTGCGTGGAGAATATGACTACTGATGGCGAGTGATGACTACAGCTCCTCCCGCAGGATTATGAACGGTTCCCTTTTGATAGCATCTTCCAATCGCCTTCTCGCCATCGCATGAGGGTTTAAGCTGCGCTGCCAGACCTCCTAGCCTATGTGAGTCTTCTCATATTCTTGTTACTTCGCTGACATCCCTAGAGTTCCCATGCTGTGCTGCGTATTTTTCCAGAGGCTCGCTGCCGTCCAAGCCATGTTTATCGTATCACAAATACCCCTTACATTGAATAAGGTTGGCAATGACCTCGAAGTGCCTCACGATGGCTATGGATTTTGGGAATCCATGGTCTGTCTGAGACGGTTCGCTATCTGTAGGTGTGGTCATCAGTGACTCCTTCCGCGCATCATGGTCGATCTGGTGTCTCTCCGCAGGATTCGAGATGATGTTACTGAGCAGAGGAGTGCTGGAAGGAACGGCTTCTACCATGCTTCAGACTTATCATATCAAGGAACGGAATGCAAGGGCGTTCTCGCTGTGACATGGGGTCTTTAGTGCACCGGGCCGGCCGGAAGTAAGGGCGAACAGGCGTTAAGTATTGGATTCTCTTTTACGACGGACCACCACGAAGGAGTGAATGCTGTCTAGATAGGTATGTTGGCGGCACAGCACAGCCCTCAACCCGAAATGAATCCTGAAATCGGCCAACATACTTACTCAGTACATCTTGTACATGAAAAACACTTTAGCTCGCGTTCTCCTAGTAAGTACTCCTCGCAAAACTGTGGCCCATTCAACGGATTCCATAGCAACATCCGTCTTTTAAAGGGTGCGATCTGGTGCTACAAGCAACACGATAAAGCTTTCCAGTCAGAGGCACCGTTCTTTCCTTTACGATTCAAAGGTTCAATATTCTGAGCCCAAGAACAGAAGCGGCGCCAAATATAACCACATTGACCCCAAAGCTTCCGGCTCTTTCCAGTCCCTGATAAGAGGAACCCTTCCAATATTCCAATCCCATACCTTTCTTCTCTCTTTCTCTCGCACACAATCACATACACACGCACACATACATCTAAGTACAAACATACGTACGCACATACTCACTCACACACACACCAACAGCCCCAAGACCCCCATGGCAGACGAAAGGTTCCGGGCCATAATCATCGGCGCCGGGCCCGTCGGCCTGTACCTGGGCCACGCGCTATCCGCCGCCTCCATCGATTTTGTCATCCTGGAGCAGCAGCACGCGGTCGTCCGGTCGACGGCCAATGAATCGAGCCACATCATCTCGATACTCCCTCAGAACGCGCGCCTCTTCGACCAGATCGGCATATACGACGATGTCATGCGGCGAGCGATCCCTTTTAACGCCAAGACGAAGCTGTCGAGTGACGGTCGCCTCCTCACAAACATGCCCGTAGGGGAGACCTTGAAGAAGGAGTGAGTGAGTTTTGAAAACGTATGGGAAGAACTAGCGCAAAAATGCCCCCCCCCCCCTTTTTTTTTTCTTTGAATTGATTGATAGATAACAGTTGAATCGATGGTAACAATATTGACTTCGCTCTAGGTTTGGCTACACTCCGCCTGTCCTCCATCGCATGGCCTTGCTTGCAGCGCTCTACGAGCGGCTCCCCAGCAAGGCGTCCGTTGTGAAAACCGGTGCCGAGGTGCTGAGGATTGAGAGCGACGAGAGCAGCGTCAGTGTGTTTCTCCGCGACGGCACCGTCGAGCACGGGTCCATCGTGATCGGGGCGGACGGCGCCCATAGCCAGACGAGGCAGGCCATACGGAAACAAGTAGGCGAGACCCAGGCGGCGGACGACGATACCATGGTCGCCACGTACGGCTGCCTCCTCTTCAGGGCCCCGCAGGACTTCGGGCTGAGACACGGCCACTTGTACGAGACCAGCGGCCCCGGAGTTGCCTGCCAATCACTGGCGTATAGAGACTTCTTTGGCGGCGCCTTGTTCAAGCGCCTGCCTGCCCCTACGACCGCAAGGCACAAATACAGCGCCGAGGAGACCGAGGAACTGGCCGCGTCCATGATGGACGCCTACGTCGGGCCAGGGATCAAGTTTCGGGACGTCTGGGCTCACGTGGACAAGAGCGCGCTCAGATTCGTCAACCTGGAAGAAGGTATGGCCAAGACGTGGCACCACGGTCGCCTCGTGCTGGTAGGCGACTCGGCGGTCAAGATGACGAACGTCAACGGCGCCAACTGCGGGCTGCAGTGCGCGGCGGTCCTGGCCAGCGAGCTGCAGCGGCTGGTGTCGTCGTCGGGCCCCAGCCCCGGCCCCAGCACCGAGGCCCTGCGGGGGGCATTCGCACGGTATCAGAGCATCCGGTTCGACGAGGCCAGGGTTGTGCACGCCCTCGGGTATAGAATGACGCGCACGATCACGTGGGACAACTGGCTGTATTGGCTGCTGGATTGGGTTGTCAATCGCTGGGTGAAGCCGGAGACGTTGCAAGGAGCCTGGATCCGTAGTATGCGGTCAGGGCGAGTTCTAGACTATGTCCCGTTCCAGGGGAAGCAGGGGCAAACCCCTTGGATAAACTTTCCGGCGGAAGTCAAGAAATTGTAGCCGACGGGAGTCTGGTATCAGGCGTCTGGACCTGAAGGCGGGTGTGCTCCATGTGAGCGAGGCCTTACGGCTTCATGATCGGGATAGTGGTATATCCGCCGAATGGAGGCGCGCTGGCTCCATGGTTTATACTGCTGATGGCATTAAGCTGGATGAGTGAGATCGTAGACTATATCTTAATATCCCTACACTTCAGCTTGTGTCGATTGCACGGCCAGAATGCAATTATCACAAGGAAGTAAAGCTCGCCACCCTTACGAAATCAAAGGTGGTTTGAGGACTTGGATCCGGAAGCGAGAAATCCTGGATTGTCTTGCAACTCAGGCCAGATGAGGGATCGAGACCAGCTATCTAAGTAAGACTCGGTCACACCGTTCCGGCATCCCCCGTACTCATGCGCTCCTCTCTCCTCCTCTGGGCCGCCTCCTCGTTCGCCTTCGTGTCTCTCCTCCAGTCTGCCCCACGAAACATGACTAGCCAGAGAAGAGCGCTGAAGGAGATCCAAGTGCCCGCGATGAAGACGGCGGTCCATCCGATTCCAATCCGGTCGATCAGAGGGACCGCAACGGCCGTAGCTCCCGCGCTGACGAGACAGCGGAACAGATTGTTCGCCGCCAGCGCGGTGGCGGGGCTCTCCTGGTGCGTGTCCATGACGAGCGTGTTCAGGCCGACCAGGCCGCCCGAGTTGAACAGGCCGATGAAGAACAGCGTGACCTCGATGCCGGCCAGCGAGGCGCGGCTCTCCAGCGTCCACCCGTACGCCACGACGCAGAGGGCGGTGAGGTATATCAGGGGTATGCTGATCTGCAGGCGCGCCTTTTCTATGGGCAGAGCGTCGATGTCCTGCTGCCTGTTCTTGTCGATCTTGATCCCGAGCCGCTCGGCGTGCCGGCGGAAATTCCAGTCGAGCAGCATCCCGGCCACCCAGCGGCTGAACAGAGCACCTAGGAACATGGGGAGGTAGCAGAGCCCGGTCTGGGCCGAGTTGAAGCCGAAGCGGTCCGTGAGCTGGATCGGCAGCGTCGTCATCACCATGAAGTATCCGCTGTAGAGCAGGGACCCGAAACCGAGCGTGACGCCGCCCTCTTTCTCGCCGAGGATCTTGAGAGCCGCGAGCGGGTTGACGCGCTTGCGTTTGGCCTTGATGGTCGCGCGTTCGGCTCCGGACTCGGCGGCCTCTGGGTTGCGCCTATGCTTCACGTATTGGAAAGGGGTCATGAGTGCGACCGGCGGAGGCACACTCCCGTTGCCGACGACGCTGCGTGCGGTCTCTGGTACGATGGTGAAATAGACGGAGAACATGACGACGGAGAAAATTAACAGGAACCAGAAGATGGACCGCCATCCCAGATATTCGGTCAGAAGTCCACCAATGATGGGGCCGAGAGCGGGGCCCAAGGTTACTCCCAAGGAGGCGTACGCGATGAATTTCCCCCTCTCCGCTCGCGTGACCACGTCAGCCACCGCGCCTGCGGCGAGGGCCATTGTCGCTGATGACCCCGTAGATTGCAGACACCTAAGCACGAGGAGAGCCGCGTAGTTAGACTGGAGCGCCAGTCCGATATTGGCGGCCACGTAAATTACCAGGCAGATGGCGTAGGCAGGCCTTCGACCATAGCTGTCCGAGTAGTTGGCGATGAAGGATGGGGCAATGCCTTGGAATATCTAGTCAGGGTGTGGGTTAGGAAGTAAACAGAGGTGTGTAGTACGGTTTAATGGTGGTGACCTACTTGATAGGTGGTTATCGTCAGTTGAATCAGCGACTGGCTGACGTTGTAGTCTGAGGCTAGAGTCGTGACGGCCGGATAGTATATATTCCCCGAAATGGGTGAGATTATAGCTGCAAAGGAGACGATGAGAATGATGACCTTTTTATGGCCGGGTTCAAGAATGGAGTAGGCGGGTTCATCAGGCTCTGGCATGACTTGGTCGGTCGTTGGGTCACCCTTCTCCTCCTCGTCACGGGTGTGCACTTCATTGCCTGTAGTTGTTGCGCCGCGATCAGGGAAATGTGGCGCGCCTGCACCGGGCGAGATGGTTGAGGCCATGATCATGGCATTACCGCTCTATCCAAGTTCGATATAATGAGCGTGGTGGGTATTGACAGCTGCGATGCCTCCGTTCGGGGGTGGATACCGTTAACGTGCGGGAGTAGTCGATGTAAGGTAGACAGACGCTCGCCCAGACGGCTTCCTTTATAACTGCAGATGCGAAGGCGGTGCAAGGGTCGGCCAGGCAGCTTAATCTCCGTACTCTGCGGAGTACGCACCTCCAACACTTACCTAGGGTCGCTGTTCGGGGCTGTCGTCCCACGCTCTAAAAGGAATTCGTGAGTTACCTTATCAATTTCCCTTTCGCAACCGAGAGTGGCGGCGGCACCATATCTTCAAGTTCGATACAAGGCCATGATGAGTAGGGCAAGGGCAAGTCAAGTCAAGTACTTCAGACCCTTTTGGCGAAGTCCTACGCCGTGTGAGACCTCCAGGGCTTGGAGCCGAACGGCGTTTTCGGAGTTTTCAATCACCGGGAAATAGCACGGGAAAGAAAGGGGGATGCCGAATTTCGCTGTCGCAATTCTCGAAGAGCACAGAACCCTCCTTCAAGATACATGAAATAAACGGCAATGATCAGCCGATCGTGTTTTCTCGCTAACCTTCAAATCTGTTTTCCTGTCAAGATCTTGTCAATCTTGTCCGCTTAACACAGGACCCTCAGGTGTTCATTCAGGAGCAGGGGAGAACTTGTTTGCGCGCCTGCTCAGAACCGTCATCGAGTACTCGTCAAACAGAACGCACCACTCTGCAGTGAATGCTTGAAATCATTACCTGCCGATCCCACGACCCATGTCTTCGCCGCTCGCCTGACTTGTAAACCAAGGTCGCATGGCGTCTCAATACACACCCTTACCCAGACAGGAACTTAGGTAATCGGAGACTGCGCTCAAATCTTGGAGGAAATCGTGATCGTTCAAAGTCGCTGGGCTGGCTTTCGAGAAAAGAAAAGAAAGGAAAAGGAAAACCATGGCATCACGCAAGTGGCCTTCACATGTACCTAAGGAAGGATTAATCTCGAGCGTCAACAAAAAATCGTTGATGAAACCACGATCAGCTATAACCGGTTGAAAGACGTTCTCGACAATCTTTGGCAACTCAATTTGACCACCATTGTGACTCCAGATTCTGACACGTGTAAGTCACCAGAACCTTGGGAGAATCAGTCGTTCACTCCGCGCATGAATTATTCCTGTTTTAAACGGATCAGTACAGTCTTCTGGCGTGGATTCGGCTTCCTGAGAAAGCATACTTCCCCGCCAAGTCTTCTTCTCCTTTTCTGTTTCGATGGCCTGCCGCCACAACCGCAAGCACCAACAGCCAACCAGGGCATCCACAACCTTCTTCGTCAAGCAAGCGGTGATAGTCAACGTCTGTCTTCCATCGATCTCATCCTCCATGGCGATGCGTCGGCCTTCCGCATCACTCCACTCGTGGTGCTGGTCCTTGGTCCTAATCTCAAACAAGATGTCGGTTTCTCTAGCGGACGGTTTGATCGCCGTGTAACCTTTGGGGAGACCCTTCCACTTCTCTGAAAGGTCTTTTAGGATAACAACTTTGAATCGGGGGCGTCTAAAGGAGGTGTATGGTACGAGGGCCAAGTTTCCGATAGCGCTGCGGGATACCGACTCCAAGCGATATGGGAAGCCATCCGATAACAACCGGCCTAGTTGTTTCAACTCGAAAGTAGACCGGGTTCGCCAGGTAATCCGGGGCGTTCCATCTGGGTTTGAGCGGATATTGGGGACGGCCCGACTGAAGGATACTGGCGAGCCGCTCTCCGGAGGCTTGGTGATATTTTTGGAGAGCTCGAATAGGGGTGCGGTCTCGGCGGACTGTGCATAGATAAAAGGGGCGGCCAAGACCAAGATTATCGGTTGTAGAAGTTCGTCAGGGTCCTCTTGATTACCACTGATGTACGGAGGAGGATCAGCCTGTCCTCCCTCTGTTACGTGATTCATCTGGCTGGAATGGTGACTAGATAGCGCACCGTTTCAGCCGCTTCAGCGGAGTGCATGGGAATCGACTGAGTGCACATGGGGTAAAAGCTTGGCAAAAAATTGTGTGAGGATATGAGGGTTTGAGGGTTTTTATTGTATGCGGAGGAATGGGAACAAGATGGAAGTGCAAAACAGCAGGGAGTAATATCCGAGGCTGACTTGCGCGATATTATGGGCGGACGTCAGTGTATCCGTAACTTGGTCCAATGATGGGTAATGCGGTATAATTGGAACTGGTCATCTGTAACATCTCCAGAAAGACTCGTAAATAGATCGTGACTGAGGTGGGCTTCATCTGATGTTCAGCACAGACGATAGACCTAGATTCATCAATACAATTCGCGCCGCCCTTTCGCTCGAGGATGCCGGTTCAGGTGTAGGCGTTAGCTCGGCCAGTTGCGGTTGCCATAGACTCTATTGTCATGGCCATCATTACGGCGTATCCGGTATCCCTGGATTTGGGATCACCGATCTTTGTAGCCAGGTAAAGATACGTAGGGAGATGCTCTATGAAGTAGGAAGCCCACTAGGTATGGTGATGCAGGGCTGACCTCAGGAACACGATGAATCCAGATTCATGTGGCGTCATTGACCTGAATGTGGCTGAATGATGGGCCTAACCTTAGGTGGGTGAAGTGTGGCTGCATCGGAACGTTTTTCATTATGAGGTCATCATTTTCACAAGCATTCCACCTGGGCAAAGTTCACATGTACATGTACTTCATGAGGTAACCGCAGGTGAGGTGTCTCATTATTTACCTTCATCTTCTCCACACGATTTACTTCCCAAATCCCTCGGTTTCTTTCTTCTCAGCTGAAGATATGCCTCGATCGATTGCCCCATTGACTGTGCTATTTCGGTCCGCGGGCCTTCGCAGCTCCGTAAGTTCAACTGGCTACAGGATGAACAGCTCTCAACCAGACCAGCCAAACCAGTCAGAGCAACCCGAGCAGCCAGAACGGCGAGAACAACCAGAACAGCCAGAGCAGCCGGAAAGACCAGAGAACCCGGAGCAGCCCGAGCAGCCGGACCGGACAGGACAGCCAGACCAGCCCGAGCAGGAAAACAGAACCTCTGCCGGGAAGGGCTCTGCACAGGAGAAGTCAACAGTAAAGAATGGCACAGCAAATGCTGCTTCCGCGAAAACGGTTTCTCAGCAAGATGCCGAATTGCAACAAAAAATGTCAGGACTTGCTGGCGACGGCGGTGCTTCTGGCGTTGAGTACGAGGATGGCAAGCCTGTCTCCATGAAGCGTAGCGTGAAGAACAATATGTTTCGCTACATTTGAGGTTGCACACACAAGCTCAGTGTCACTATTCGCCCAAGAATGAGGGCCTGAAAAGCCATCGTCGCTGCGATGTTCCTGGTGCGACTTGGACTCCGACGTCGAATTCTGTCGCATCAGATTCGAGAGAGCGCTCAATCTTCTTGGCAACATTGGCCCGGTCCAACCAACATATTGGCAGTGTCTCATCTGCCTTCCCACAGATCCAGGCATAAACATAATGACGAGAAGGGATTTTACCACGACTGTTCTGCGCATGTATGAGCATGCCACACAGGCTACCTACTCGCTGAAACGTTGCTTTGGTTGGATAGTCTGTAGCTATTTCAGAGGCCAACCTGTGCGATCGCCGATGAAGGCTCACGGCGTACCGGAATCACAGCCGAGCAGGCAGTAAATAAGAAACACAAAATTGGGACATGGAATTACCAACAAAATGCTCCGGTGGCTCGGTGCATGCGGAACCGCTCAAAATTCCACGAATGCTCATTATCCCGGGCTGGAAACGGATCCACATTTCACCATGTTGAGCATCACGGACGGGAGCCTTCCGCGGCCGCCAAGACCGAATCCAAAGATGGAACGAAACCCCTGAGTGCGATTGACGCCCGGTGCGGCTGGTCGCGAGGCGGAAAGCCGATCTTCGATCTTCCATCTTTGTGCAACAGGGGCTATTGGGTGGTTGGGGATCAGTCGGTGGGGATGCTGGACCTCAGGAGGTGCGGTACCGACATGCTCACGAAGCAAGTCAACTGGATGCCACGGCGATGTCTTGAGAATTGGATGATCCTCAAGCATCCCAGAAACCCACCAATAAGATATCGTACGTTCAGCATATAATATAGCAACCGCCATACCTCTGTCCCAAGACTCGTCCTCACGTAGCTTGAATTTCCCTCGCCAACCGTCATTGTGCCCATCCAGAAAAGATGTTCGCCTCCATCGCCGCCCTGTCCCTCGTCTCCGCCGTCTCGGCTCACCAGAACTTCCACCAGTTCTGGGTCAACGACGTCTCGCCCGGCTACCAGGTTGGAATTCGCATGCCGCCCAGCAATAACCCGGTCGTACGTCTCCATTCTCTTCCCCTTCTCTCTCTCTCTCTCTCTCTCTACCTCTCTCTCTCTCCCTACCTTTCACCCCGAACTAACCTAATCATGATCTACTATAGACCGATGTCACCTCCAACGACATAATCTGCAACGTCGACGGGACGTCCGGGTCGGGCGTCGAGACCGCCGCCGCCGCCGCCGGCGACACCATCACCGTGCAGTGGGACCAGTCCTCGCACCCGGGCCCCATCACCCACATGCTGTACGGGCCCGTGGACGACGCCGCCGCCGCCACGGGCGTCGGCGCCGGCTGGTTCAAGATCGACGAGCTCGACTATGTCGACGGGCAGTGGGCCAATGAGATCATGGGCGCCGACGATATGAAGCACACCTTCACGCTGCCGGCGGACTTGGCTACCGGCGAGTATCTGGTACGTTCTCGCTTTCGTATCTGGGAAGCGGCAGAGAGGGTGGTGGCAGATGATCATCAGCTCGAAGACAAGGTGGTTGAAGTCTGTTTGGTTGACTGGGGCTAATCGGGTTTTTGCGCGTACAGCTCCGTTCCGAAATGCTCGCACTTCACGGCTCCCAGACTCTTGATGGAGCGCAGGTATGTTTGAATTTTCCATATTTCTTTCCCCTTCATCTTTGAAGGTTCCTGACTAGTACTCACCCGGTAAAAAAAAAAAAAACACAGTTCTATATCGGCTGCGCCCAGCTCTCCATCACCGGCGCCGGCAGCACCGGTGCCTGCACTCCCGAGATCAGCCTCCCGGGCGCCTACGGCGCCGACGACGCCAACATCTACATCCCCAACTTCTACAACGGGTTCGACCCCACGACGTACACGGCGCCCGGCGGTGACGTTGCGACTTGTTGAGATAGAGATAGACATAGACGTACATACATGCCTGGGTGATTACCTAGATCAAGGTTCAGGTCAGATCGACGCGCATGGGAAGAGGAAAGATGGTGGAGGAAAGGTGGTAGGGAGGGGGGTTTGGTTTTTTTTTATGCGATATATATGGTGTGGATGGTATGGATAGATGGGTAGATGGATGGATGGATGGATGACTTGAAGTGTCGAGAGAGCAGCCCAGGGGCGTGGAGATGGCTTTGCGGCTGGCTAGAATGGGTGGAATTATTCTACGCGAGGGAGGGGATGGTGCTGTCTTCGATGTACATATTGCGTTGTTTCATGCACATAGATTGTCATACCCATTCCGCTATTTTCTGCTAGGGTGGGCATGATGAGCACAGTGACATGTGACGGATGAAGTATTATTTCGATTCCATCAGGCCCGACAGCAGGTGGACTCATCAGATGGGCATATATGTCGATCGAGGGAGTTCTCCTAAGGAGGATAGTCACTGACAGAAGTCTTGTGAAATTGTCACAAGACGGTAGGTGAGGACTTTTTCGGGTCAACAGTATATGCAATAGGCACGTATTTTCATCCCTCTAAGCAGCAACTGGTCAATGATAGCTGGTCAGTTTCCTCCAGCCTGATCGTACCACCCGATATGGTATATGGTATAAAGCTCATGATTTGGTTCACGCCTTCGAACGCCAGATTCTCGCACGTCTTGGTCATGCCGAGCCAGATCACATTTCCCCCAACGCCGTGTAAAGCAATCAAGTAAACCACATTCCGCCCCTTCATGTCTCGAGCCCGCATAGTAGAATGGTTATTACGCTGTACCACGGGGCTTGGCCTTGGCCTTAGCTTTCTCCTTCTTCTCCTCCTTGAGCTTCTTCTTCTTGGCCTCGTTCTGCTCCTCCAGCTTTCTCTTCTTGACGGCTTTCTCGGCGTCGGTCTGGGGGATGGGTTTGAAGAAACCCTCGAGGCGGGCCTGCTGCGAGCTCTTGCTGGCCTTCTCGAGACGAGCCGCGCCGCCTCGGACCCGGTCCTCGTTGAAGCCCTTGTCTGTCACCAGGAACTTGACTAGCCCTTCGATGTCAGGCTTCTCCCATTTGAAGTCGCACAGGGGGTCGTCGGCCTTGCGCACGTCCGGCTCGAAGAAGAGCGCGCGCGCGTCTTCAAAGGGCCAGTCATCGGGAATGGTGTACTTGCTCTTTGGGTCGTTCTTCATCGACTCCACCACCTTCTCGAGTGAGCTGTGTTCGCGGATCAGCTTCAGTGCGGTCGACGGGCCGACTTTGGGGATGGGATCGAGGTAATCGCAACCGAGGAGGATGCAGAGATCGACGAACTAAGCATCATGCGTCAGCAGCCAGTTGCGGGTTATAACGAGCTACGGACATACCTGGCTACGTTCCATGCCCAGACCTTCCAAGACCTTGTTAACATGGATTTCCTGGATAGGCTCTTTTCGCTGCTCGCTGAAGGTCAGGTGTCGAAGAAGAATAGGACTGTCGAAGCAGAGGGTATCCATATCCTCACTGGCCGTCCCGTACACCTTTCCAGCTCGCGCCAGGACGGCGCACTGGGCCTCTGCCTCGGTGGGTGCGATAATGTAGGGGATACCCATCAACTTCAGCAGCTGCTGGCATTCGGCATTGTGTTCTCTAGTGACTCGGACTGTTCGTCGCGAGAACTTCTCGACTTCTTCGGCGGTACCCGTCTCCTTCGCTTCCTCGAGCCCTTCGTTGGCTTCGGCCTTACGCTGGAATCGCTTCGCGAGTTCGCCGGACTTGAGCTTGGGGGGTGCGCCATCGAAGACGTAGAGAGGCTTAATGCCGTTGTCGACCATACGGAGGGTGCGGTAGAACATGCCCATGAGGTGCGAGGTGGTATCGCCAGATTCGTTCATGAGTTGTTGGCCATCGGATCGTACCGCGATCAGGAAACTGTAAATGCTCATAGAGCTAGAACGGTAGTCAGTAATTCTGTTGCGCTGCCGAGTAACTATCGAGGTACATACGCATCCTATTTGAGACGCCATGTCAGTTGACTCATTCCAAAGTTCTGAGCTGGGAAAACCTACTATGGCAACCTTGCGGCCGAATTGATTCTTGATGTCGCCTTCCTTGATGGCAGCTGGGGCCTCATCCTTGATGACGGAGAACAAATGTTTAATACCCATGATTGCTTTCTCCTCTTCTTTCAGTGTTGCGTCGATCAAAATGAGTGGAAGGGAAGGTTGGTGTTGCAGAAGAGAACGCAACTGTGGTTGTAGTGGGTAAGGTGTTCAGGTTCGTGAAGTGATGTCACGACAGGCTGAACTATCTGCTGGAAGCTGATGCGCGAAAGAGCTACCCGACGCGACGAGACGCGACTACCTGGGCTGCTGCGTAATTAGTCCCCGGGTCTAGTCTCCAGCTGACTGGCAGCTGTCATTCAGTGGCAGCCATCTGGGGTCTGGCTTCGAGGCTTGGCATTGGCCCCCCTATTTTGTGCTTCATCCATATTGTGTTCAGCTAAACCCATGTACCACGGGCCAGTTTGACTTGATGTATTACCGAATAGGGGTTGATCTACATCTAATACGATCTTCAATCTGTTCCGAACAGCCTAGCAGCACATTTTCTAACATTTCGGGGTTGAATACTTAGATCACAAAAGGTGAATTCACTAATACTAGCATCATCTGCAATAAGGCATCCAACTGGGACAATATGGCATTAAAGCGACTTCTTGAAAAAGGGCTAGGATGTCAATGGCAGCTTAGATCGTGTAGGGAACGCACTAAGACGAGTTGCATTTAATTGTCTAATCCACGTACGGCTGTCCTTTCTAACGTTGAGAGCAACCAAGCGGTGGGGGCCGACCAACTGCCTCTCGTCCAGTTCTTCCGCAAACACGGTGTCAGACCACATGTCAACTTGCGCAGCGAGATGTTCAAGTGAACAGGCCCATAAGAATACAATTAAATCAAAGCGTTTACAGGTTCTCGGGGGCCCCATCCGGTAGCACTGGTCTCCCATAGCTGCCCGGGGATTTTGTCAAGGGTTTGTGGGGTCTGACATTTGGTTGCAACAAAGTGAAGACACGAGTCAATTGAATGTTTCTATGAGCCCTACCCCTGGTATTGATACTTGCTGATCTCCGAACCGTATTCATCGAACCTCACGGGCTCGTATTTGGCAGGGTTCTCCGGGGTAATGAACCGTTCAAGTGTGCTGACAGTATGAGAGAACTCAGGGCACACGAAGAAAGGGATGGAGTAGCGCGCGGGAATGCCGGCGTGGGAAACACTGCGAGGATCAGGGACCGATACTCGATGAAGAGCTGACACGAAATAGCCTGTGGTACCGATTTAGTCATGCTGCAGTTGGCACGTAGGCTGCATAGAAAACCTACCATTGGTGAAACGTTGCAACATATCGCCAACATTCAGGACAAGTGACCCCTCTTCTGGCTCTGCAAGAAGAAACTGTTGCGACTGCGCATCTTTCAGTTCGAGGCCGCCATGGTCGTCCTGGAAGAGCAGGGTGATTGTGCTGTGTGCGTCGCGGACGTTCATCATTAGCCGCGTACTCATATGCTGCACGCAGATCGTGAGGTGATGGAGCCGCACGAGTTCATTGCACATAACGACAGGGATCCGATAGGGCAGGAGATAAGTGACTTACCCCCAGTCAACGTGTTCCGGCAACCTAGCCAATAATTCATTTTCCAGCTTGTCCTTCTTGATGGCGGGGTAGTGCAGCAGACGCAGTTGGCAGCTTCGGTCCGAAATCAGCCTCATGCATTCGGTGTGCTCACCAGACTCGAGCGAGAGTCCGACCGCGATTGTCTCTAGGATGGTTCGGCTCACACCCGCCAACTTGTCGTAGAGAGCCGTCATGTATCTCCTGTATCCAGGGAGCACAGTATCAGGTAGCCAGATGTTTTGCTGTACAGGGTCTTGCTCACTGCCGATCTCGTAGCTTTCCTGTTCTCAAGTTAAATTGTCACTACATCCGAGTATGACTTGGGTAGACCCTACTTTGAAATCAGAGATCTTCCGCAAGGCTTTTCCCACGTCATCACTCCCTTGATGGCCTTTCGCGTCAGCCGTAGAGTAGACCTTCTCTTGCCCAATTCCAGAATAACCTCTGTGAGGCATGGGCCCTGCGGGATGGGGAGCTTTCATCTTATCATCATAAGGTAAGTCGAAGAGCCTTTTGACCCAGGTGAAGGCCTCATCAAGCTCGTGCTTTGAGACCCCATGGCCGGTGATCTTCGCGAAGCCAAAGCCGTGTAAGGCCTCTACGAGGAGTTGTGCCGCCTTGGTGCGATCTCCATCGGAAACAGACTGTTCTGGCCCGGCAGTAAAGGCCGAAATATCGATCGTGGCGACAGTCCTGAGTATATCCTGAGGTGGTTGTTGGGCCATGGCGATACAAGTGTAGAAAGCAAGCCAATATGAAGTGTGAATTTAAGGAGGGACCGCTGAGGCGGTATTTATTCTGGAACAGCAGAGAAGTTGGAAGGATGCAGAGCTGTTTAACAACCAACAGCAGGCCTGCCAAGCATAATGTAACCTATCACAGACGTACGGGGACAATTTGGAGAAAACCATCCCTTTCCATTTCAACCCGACGTCTTAGACCACGCCTGCGCACTCACGGAATGCTCGGCTGGGGTTCCGCTTCGTCCATTTACGGCTCAACTACTTCTACAAGTAGACCCATATAACAAGCGACACAAGCTTTTTGATGATATTCACCGATCAATAGCTGTAATACATGGACAGGGGCCTGAGATGTGGTTGTGATCAGTGGACGAAAAACTTCCATTGGAGTGCGTGTCTACAGATGTGAAGGATCCGGAATGCTACCCGTTGCTGGATGCCGGCAGTGACTCAGCTTACTGTAATTCGAAATGATGTGGCGATGGAATGTGAGGCGTAACCAAACGCATCCAATGTGTTGGGTACATCGATACATGATCGGCATACCGACGTTCTCACTCAGCGTGACCAACCGCATATATTCGGCATACCGACAATTCACCCGGGGTGGCCACATCATGTACGGTCTAGATAACAACAAGCTGGCAGCACTTCGCATTATGGCGCTACCAATCGATTGGATGCGCGCACGATAATTCGGGAATTGGAACCATGAATTGGGGAATTGGAACGGTCTTCCAGTAACTCTCTTGCCCCCCACTCACTCACCCCCCCCTCGGGGGTTTCCATCTTCTTCTCTTTCTTGTCCCAACTCGTTACCTACCTAGGTACCTGCTGCTACTGACGCTATCAATCACAAGCTAGCCAACGACTTTCATGTCCCGACATCCCACGATCGCATCTGCTGTCCGACTTCACCTATGAAATGTCTAGTGACGCCGGTCAAGGCATATCCCCAGGCGGCTTATTGGTAGGTTCCAGGTGGCATACGCTCAAATACAGGAGAGACGATTGAAGCTCGGCCAGGTTCTGTCCAATAATATTTGACTCCCTGCCAGGCTGTTCTCTGGGTGTTGACGGGTGTTACCATCGTGCTTTTCTGCGGGAGGCTCCTGATCCGAAGCATTATCCTCAAGAGCTTCCATCTCGACGACGTATTCAGCGCCTTGGCCTGGTTCCTGATGCTTGTTGGCATCATCTGTGCCACTATCATGAACCCGAAAGTCTATGAGTTCTCCTTAATACTCATCGGCGAGACCCCGACACCCTCCCCGGCCGAGTTAGCGAGCAAGGCAATTACCCTGCGCAAATGGAACGTGAGTATCCAGACTTTGTTCTGGACGACTCTCTGCTCTGTTAAGCTCTCTTTCATGTTCCTATACCGGGTGGTCCTCCGCATGGGCTTCCGCGGAAGATACCGGGTCGTATGGGGGGCAGCTTTGACATACGTTGTTCTCTGCTACGGTATCAGTCTTATTGCTGTATTTGGACAATGTGGTGACGTGCGAAACCTCTTCACTTATGGTGAGATACTCTCAACGCCTTTCTCAGTTTCATTGTACTCCTCTGACTCCGTCCAGAGCAATGCATGACTCCGTATGTTGCGGCGCTCGTTTCCAGGTTAATCTGGGTGTCATACTTCTTCAATGTCAGCTCAGATATTGTGGGTGAGTTCATTATTCTACGTTAAACGAACGGCCCTACACCCAGCAGACAAGTTCTCATCCGACTTGACAGTGATGGTTCTTCCCATGCCCCTCATCTGGGGCTTGAACATGCCCACCTCCCAGAAGCTGGCGGTATCTGGCCTGTGCAGCCTCGCACTGGTCACAATCGCATTCGACACATTACGTTCAGTGAAGATATATCAACTCAGCTCTGCCCTCACATACCTCTACAGCTATATCGAGCTCATCATCTCAGTCCTAATCAGTATGTTACCGTCGTATCGCTTCATGATCTCACCTTCGGATAAGGATCGGGAGTATCGACGTCTGTTCTGGACTCGTATCACAATGCGAAGCATTCATTCGAACTCTTCTGGATACTCAATGCATAGTTATGACAGAAGATCGGCAGCTGCGGAATCTGCACGAGCTATTAACGAGACGAACGACCCGCCGCCCCTACCATCTCTGGAAACAAGAAATGCCTACGCGGGTAAACAAACGCCCGTTGTATGAAGGCAAGGAGGGCTTGGGTCTTAGCTTTCTCTAACGTTCAAAAAGGGCAGGTTCTAGTATGGGTTTTGAGCACATACGTCTCCGGTCTCCCCACGCGAGCTTCAAATGGATTTGGAGAATTTTCACACTGACACATACGCAAAGCGCGCGAGCGTTTGCCCCCCCCCCCCCTTCCCCCCCCCCCACACACACACACACACAGTCTTCCTGTTCTTCTATCTGGGTATATTCGTCTTTATTGCAGGATGCCAATGGACAGCTAGTAACTACGATGTCTACCAAGATTTGCTTCAGCAACCAATTCATCGTGCACTGTTAGCTAATAGATCAGTATCACCAATTGTATGCAGAGCTTCCACCAATTCTGTTACATGATAATTTAGTAAGATTCTAGTTTCAGTGCCATTGCCTTTGACGACTACCTTATGCCAATCAACGACTTGCCAACTCATGGAAGGCTCAGGGGATGACTGTCTCACGGGCAGAGCAGGAATACAAAAGTTCTCAACAGGTTTTCTTAGGAAATGCTATATACTACAAATGTATGTACGAAAGGCTATGCTATGTAGTTGACCCCCATGCTATGCAACCCCATCCATTGATGATATCCGATACAATTGCAGTCACCCCCCATGCTATGCAACCCCCAACCATTGATGATATACAAGTGCTACACCTTACTTATACAAATTCCACTGCGGATATGGGATACCTCAGTGCCGTCACATCAAACCCTTCAGTCTACCTTGATGACAGTTCCGTGCCTGAATGTAGACGAGTGCTTCGGCATCGACTTGGCCTTGCTCCACTGCTTGGGGTCGTTAATGTCCGAGGTCTCCGCGTAGGCGAAGTTGCCCTTCATGTTATCCATCCAACTACCACCCAGTCAGTTTCACGACTTCACGAAGGTAGTAGTAGAACGTTGGTTTTTTTTGACTCACAGGATCCACTTGCCGTCTGGCGCTTTCACGATGCTGGGCCCCTCCATCTTGCCCCAGCCGGCCCAGTCGTTGGTGAAGCCCTTCATGTACTCCCAGGGCCCCTTGAGCTCCTTGGCGCGCAGCTGCTCGAGGTGCTCCTCGACGTTGTTCTTCTGGAACGCGTGGTACTTGTACTCGCCGTCCTTGTCGGCGTAGAACACCTGCATGTCGATGTGGCCCTGCCGCGCGCCCTCCCCCGTGTTCTTGACGTCCATGTCCTCCGGCTCGGACCACTTGCTCATGTCGTCCGACTGCGAGTGCAGGATGCTCGGCCGCATCGGCTCGGGCACCTTGAGATGGTTCGGGTTGGCGCTGAAGCTCTTGTCCGCCGGCTGCAGGCTGGCGATGAGATGGATCGAGCCGTCTTTGTCCTTGAACCATTCCTGCTTCCTGATCAGTGCCGGTGTCCCGGTGGAAAAAAAAATTCATGATGGAATTGTGAGATTTGGAAGACTTACGGGTGCCCAGGCCACTACCACATTCCTCTCCTTCGTAGTTGTGTCGATGGTGGTGACGGCTTCCCACTCTTTTAGGTTCTTGCTCTTGATAATACCTAGCTTGCTTCCGGTCCACCCGACGGTATGCGCGATGTAATAGGTATCGTCAAGCTTGATGATTGATGGGTCTCGGACTAAACCTTCCTTGGGCTTGTAGGCGTCTAACTTGTACACATCAAAGTTGTATCCATCTTTGGATGTGTGGATATCCATGTGTGTAACCTCCTTGGGGCCCTGCTGGTCGGTGGCGGTAAAGGTTGCAAAGACGTATTTGAAGTCATCACCTCGCTTGTCGATCAGCTCGTTTCCATCTGTAGCGTTTGCCGGAAGACAATTGGCAACGCTGCTCAGCAAGGTAGTCAAAGCCAACAGGCTTAAGCTTTGCATGGCTTTGGTTTTCATGTTGATTTATACGTTTTGATGTTCTGGATGGATTGCTCGGGGTGTTGTGGAAAGATGTGTAGTTGAGAATGTCAGAAGTTGATGATAGAGAGAAGATGATAAAGACCAGATAGATGTCGATGTTCTTATAGGAAAAGAGCATTATATTGTGTCCCCTTCGAGATATTGAGTGTTGAGTCGCAAGCATCGTCAATAGTAAAATGATATCACTGTATGACTGTGGATTCAGGCGATCATCAGGGGATGATTCCCTTGGAAAGCAAATCTATAAGCTAATGCGTCCCCACAATCGGCTTGGAAGTCTATACTTAGTTTCTATTCTCAAGATGCGATAATCTGCTAAACGTTAAAAAATGGGCCTAATCCATATTTTCTCTCTGTATGATTGGGTTATCCTCGTATAAATGCTAACGCTCGAGGTATTGTTGGATTAGACGAATGGGGCTCAGCTGATGAACTTTGAGCTGAAAACTCATTTGACATCATAGGCTGAGTTACGTATATTCCTTGGATTCCTGGATGATCCTAGTCTTTACAATTATAAGATCGTGCTTACGCCCAAGACTAGACTTACTCACACCACACTCACTTGAAGCGCTGTGACGATATAGTAGCCTAGTGGAGAGTGTATACTCATGGATGACATGATCAAAGCTCTTCCACGATAATTAGGGGTAAAAAAAGTATTCAGTATGCTGGATGGGCTTTGACTCTGACGATGATGGAGTAGCAACCTTGGAACCTCCCGCCTTTGGGGTACGGTTTACCTTGGGCAAGACAGTTGCATAGAACAATTTTCGCCCTGGAATAACGCCCTTCAAGGTTTATATCATGACTGATAATCGTGACGCAAATAAAGAAAGACGCTGCGCATGGTGCAATTATTTAACATGCGGATCAGGCTTCTTGCCAGGAACTGAGGCTACTACCTTGACGCATCTTCTCTGTAGCAAGACCAACTTTGTGACAAGACCGTAGAAACCCAATATTACCCTGATGAACGAAAACAGAACGCAAAATCCGCTATTTTGGTCGTATCCCTCATTGCTCAGCCCTGCGCATCAGGGCAGCTCGCGAATCCTCTCCTTGTCCCATCACTCCCCGTACGTTCGCCAAGTTCGGACTGATATTAACTACATGAAGATCTTACGTCGGTCTTTGGTAATTTCATCGTCTTCAAGATGAGTCAATACGATAATATTAGAATGAATCCTAGCGGTGGAAAAGGATACATCCGTCAGCCCAAAGATCAGCGGGCTGCACCATATCGACCTTTTCAATGTGGCAGACTCGCATGGTCTCATCAATTTGAACGCGCCTTCTATAGGCTTCTCTACATGATTCGAGCAAGAGGGAAAAGGTCTAAATTACCTAGCAGGTCTGGGATTACACGAGTTCTTCGATACTACGTCACACTTTTACGATGAAATATTTAGACGGTGCTTGGCGACTCTTTACGAGGAAAGATACCAGTGGTAACTCATGCGCCTGTGATATAGAGACTACCTGGCACTCTATTAGTATTAGGCAGAGGACAGAAACCTCCTGAATCACGTCACAGTAAGGTTTTCGCCATTTTTGCTAAGGTAGCTCAATTGGCAGCCCCATGCCGAACCGCGGCCGCGGTACAACATCTTACCTAGAGCTCGGCTCTAACTGTGCGAGATTAGGCCCATCAGTCGACCCTGTCAGCATGACTTAGTTGTGATGGCGAAAGCTAAAGTTGGTCAGAAAGGGGCGTAAGAAGATGTATACAAAAAGCACCAAAAGTCGCACGAAGCTTGAAAGAATATCGCAGGCACTCAAGCCCACGCTGAAGTTTCTGACCAGGATGTCGCTAAACTGAGAAGTTGATGACTTCCTCTCTAGGCGTGTGATTCTCCGATGAAAGCTGCCTGTCACATGGTGCTGTATGTACAGTAGCCAATAACTCATCGTGTACGACCGCTTGTATATTTCATGGTGATGCTCGGAAGCTCACTGACAGGTGCTCGATTAGCTCCGTGCACTCCCCTTGCAACTAAAGGCAATGTCAGTAGCATGGTCAACGTGCCTCGGACGGAAAGAACAAGGAAAGGCGTTACCCCGACGTGGCTTCACTGGCTTGAAGATGCGAACTGCGGTGTTGTCTTGAAGGTGAAACAAGGATTCACGCCGGTTCTTGGTCAAAATAGAACATTGTTCTACTATGAGGCCCCCTGAGAGGTAGGAGGGTAAGTATACACTACATGGCGCAATCATCGCGCAAAGCAATGGTAGTTAGCATCGACTAGTTTACGGCTTTCATATCGTATGAGAAGGAACTAAAAGGGAGAATCCTCAGCTGCCTTTTCCCCCTTATGTCTCCATCTCCCGCAAATTCGCAATTATACAATGTGGGATGGTAATTTGCAAAGACGAATGAGAGAGAGAGGGGGAGGGATGATGTATACTTACGACTAGCTTAGAGCTTGGTGTTGACGAGCAAGTTATGCGTAAATTTTGACCGAGCCCCAGCAGCAGCATTCTAACTATCACCCTTCAACGACATATGCTGAGGGTGACTGAGCGGTATTAACATCGAGAGCTGATGACGATGTTACACTAGGTTAGGAGAATTTGTCAATCTCTCGGCGCCTTGCAAAGTTGACTGTGTTCGGGAACATCCACCGGTGTTGATTACATATCGAGAGGCGCTTATACTGACGATGCACCATGATTCTCTGTCGTTGGTGAGAAATTCAGTATCGAGCCGAACGCCACCATGCAGGCTGCAGTGCGCCACAAAGATCTCGCGGGTGGAAGTCCGCCCTTCCTTACAAGTCAACTCAGGGGGGCATACATGCATGCGTTACGAGAGCTGCCCTCGAATGATACAACGGAATGCAGCACCTCTACGTTTACTTTGGGAGGCCAGTCAGCCTCGAAAAGAGCCGCGGCTACGAAGTACCCGGCGTATTCTGCATGACGGGTGAAGTTCCGTCAGTGTTCCCCGATCGTCATTGATTCAGCTGCCTCCTTCCCCCCCCACTCTTGGCTTATCAATCGACCCCCCCGACTCACTCTGCCGTCGCTATCTCGGACCCCTTTTTAAATGGTTGCCTGTTTCTTGGCAGAGACAACATTCAAGGGCTTCCGCTTCACTGTCGAGCAAGCGGTGCCCCGTTCACAGTGTTGTTCAAAATGATGATCCCTTGGATGAAATTCTCTTGTTTCTCAAGATACGTGGCGGCGTAACCATGATATTCATCCGAGACCAATCGGGCGTTCTGGTGTTGTAATAAGGGGAATTGGTCATCCAACCCAGTCAGAGACAGATGACTCGGCGACGGACATCCACCCCGGGAGTCGGGACCTGTGACCCCTGTCATTACTGCAGTATCGTCGATAGCCTATCACATCCCTCGCGATTGCAAGCCCTTCTTCACTTGGCCGTCTATCTCGCACAAAGTACAAATAAATGTCAAGACATTTTCTTCGCCAGAAAGTTGAATGAAGTCCCGTCACCGATCTCTCGCGCTACTCAGTAATTCCCGCGATTTCGGCTCCGCCAAGTACACAGGTGGCAGGTACAATAGGAGCGTACAATAGCCCTAGGTTAGGCCTGGACCGCCGAAAACGCTTCCACCCCCACTAAAGGGTTCCACCACTTTTTCTCTAGTCGATCGATCCGTCTGCCGCAGCCGATCCGGAGTTGTTCGACTTTTCGGCTCTCGTCTTAAAAAGTTCGCGTCGATATTGACACATTTCTCAAGTTTCGCGCTCGTGGCCAACAAGTGGTGGGAAAGAGGAGTGCCATTACGGTGTAATTGGGATCTAAGCTCCCAAGTCAGGCTGCAGGTGAACGCCCGACTACCGGACGCCAGTGAAAACTGTACCGACCGTCCGCGCGCCCGACACCCTGAGGCTCCTCCGTCCGCCCGTGCAGCAGCAGCACCACCACCACCATCCATCCATCCAATGGCTGCTGTCGACACCACCCCGGATACGTCCGACTCCAAGGTCGAGGCTGGCGTCGGTGTGGTGACCGATGCGACCTCGAGCGTCGATGAGAAGAAGCTGGTGCGCAAACTCGACAGACATCTCGTGCCTCTGGTCATGTTGCTCTGTTAGTGCACTACCTACTTCCCTCATTTCCGTGTGACAGCCATAGCTGTCTCGCCTACAAGACTCGGGAGGCCACCACCACGGGATCGTTCTTAAACGGATATGATATGCACCTGAGCTAACCATTGGTTTCATCTCAGATACTTTTAGTTTTCTCGACAGGTAATAAGATTCGTTGAAACCTCGCTGTATAAAATCGCAATTTGGGCTGATGGGATCCCCTCCCCCTTTAGAGTCAACATCGGCAATGCACGCCTTTATCACTTGGAAGAGGACCTCGGATTAACCGGGAACCAATTCCAGGTCGCCGTGTCCATCCTCTTCGTAACATGTAGGTCGATTTCCCCTGCTTACCCCCTCATGCCCCTTTCTAGACACCTACCCACGTGATCGCCGCCGCGTCCCTACTGACCATTCCCTCTCCCCCTTTTCTCCAGACCTTCTCTTCGAAGTCCCCTCGAATCTGATCCTCAAGCCGCTCACGCCCTCGCGGTACATCGCCTTCATCACCTTCTTCTGGGGCATCGTGGCCATGTCGACGGGTTTCGTCCACTCGTACGGGTCGCTCATCGCCGTGCGCCTGATCCTCGGCACCCTCGAGGCCGGCCTCTTCCCGGGCCTCAACGTCTACCTGACCTTCTTCTACACCAAGCGGGAGCTGGCCCTGCGCGTCGGCTACCTGTTCGTCTCGGCCGCCGTCGCCGGCGCCCTCGGCGGCCTGCTCGCCTACGGTATCGGCCACATGGCCGGCCTCGCCGGGCTCTCCGGCTGGCGCTGGATCATGATCATCGAGGGCCTGCCCAGCATCGTGCTCGGCGTCGTCGTGCTCTTCCTCCTGCCCAATGACCCCGAGCACGCGTACTTCCTCTCCGAGGATGAGAAGCAACTCATGGTTGCGAGGCATCGTAGGAATTACGGCGACACCGAGTCCGCCCAGCAGTTCAGTCGCGCCGATATGATGGCCGCGTTCAAAGATTGGAAGGTCTGGTTTTTCTGCCTCGCCCAGTTTGGCGCCGATACCATGCTCTACGGTACGTATTATTGTGAACCATACGTGTTCATTTTCCCCATCTTCTCGTCTCCTGGGAAGTCGAAAGATGAAAAGGGTGACCTGTGTGGTAAGGCAGACAGGTGCCTGTGATACAGAAGATCTAACGAAAAGAAATCAATCAATTAGGCTACTCCACCTTCCTTCCCACCATCATCAAGGGCCTCGGCTCCTGGTCCACCGCTGAGATCCAGCTCCTGACCATCCCGTGCTACTTCGTCGGCGCCGTGACGTACATGGGCATCGCGACCCTGTCGGACCGCAAGCAGATGCGCGGCCTGTTCTGCGTCATCTTTGGCTCCATCAGCGTCGTCGGGTACGGGGTTCTGCTGTCTGACTCCTCGGCGGGGGTGCATTACTTTGGGTACGTTTCCGCAGGCCCCCCCTATGTCTAATCCCTTTGCTTATTATAGGACCTGCTAATGCTGAATTCAAGATGCTTCCTGGTCGCCACTGGCCTGTACGTTGTTGTCGGTCTGCCTCTAGCTTGGGTAAGTCAAGTCCGCTCTCAATCGCCCATGTTTACGAATGAATCGCCTTACTGACTGTATTGCGTGTGTGGGGCATAGCTACCGAATAATAGTCCCCGGTACGGTAAGCGTACGACGGCGAACGGGATGCAACTCACTTGCGGGAACACGAGTGGGATCATGGCACCCTTCATTTAGTGAGTCTTTTTCCTTTCCCCTTTCCCCTTTCCCCTTCCCCTTTCCCCTTTCCCCTTTCCCCTTTCCCCTTTCCCCTTTCCCCTTTCCCCTTTCCCCTTTCCCCTTTCCCCTTTCCCCTTCCTTCCCGCTAAATCCCACTCCTCAACAGCACCAGCCCCAATCCCCAATCCCCCCTTTATTCCCTTTTTCTCGCATGCTTAATCAAGCAGCACCCCGTTCTCAGGTAACTAACTACACCCGAAATCAGCGCCGGCACTGACCCGCGCTACATAACCGGCAACGCTGTCTCCCTCTCGGTCGTCGGCATGGCCACCGCCATGTACGGCTTCATGTGGTTCTGGTTCAGCCGGGAAAATGCGCGGCGCGACGCGGGGCACGCCGAGAGGAGCGAGCATGCCGGGCTGTCGGAGGACGAGCTGGCCGAGCTGGGGGATGAGAGCCCGCGGTACCGTTATACTATATAGACGTGGATTGGGTTATTAGGCTGATTGAAGTTGGGGTTTTCCGATTTCATGGGCGATAAAGATGAGACCTGATAGAACGAACGTACGTGATCAAGTCGGGCGGGATGAGGTAGATCAATATGGGTGTGGGGAGCTGCATGAAGGGAGGTATCTAGGTTACCAATGCGCAGTCTACTGAGATATCTACGTCTCTCTCGTCTCTACACCAGACAAATAAGCCGACCCAAATCCCACATCGCCCACCCCCCATCTTCCCGCTGCTGGATACCTACCTAGCTAAACTATCCCAGACCACAAAGTATATTATTACATGACCACCCTGCCCATACCTTCTTCCTTTCCTTCATCACGATTCTCCTACACAAATAAAACCTACCTGATGATGTACACCCAAGCACAGAAAAGAAACACCATGGTCTCGTTTCGTCTCTCTACGTTTCCCCTTCCTGTACTGTACTTGTCTATCCGGTGTACCATTACCACCCCGACGCAACTAAGTAACCCAGACAGCCGACCCAGGACAAGCATGCATGCCAGCACGACGCCAGAATGAGCAAATTGCTCGGGTGCATGGCTGCTTACTTGCTGGGAAGAAAGACACGAGACGACATGGCGGTGTTGCATAGTTACTTCTTCCATCTCACATACAGAAGACAATAACAACCCAAAAAAAAGGCTTCTGCGCAAGCCTTCCATTGCAGCAAAAAGAAAAAAAAAAAAAAAAAAAGAAACTCAATAGCAGTTTATATCTAATTAAGTGCCTACTTAGGTTCATTTCAAGCCACAAGCAAGACAATCTGCGTATATAAGGTTTTTTTCTTTTCTTTTTCTTTATCACACCCCAAAAAAAGATACAACCATGTAACCCCGCAGAACTCTGTTTAATCCAATTCATCCTTAAATACCTAGGTATTCATTGGGAACCTTTTCTAGTTCAAGGGAAGGAAGACAAAAAAAGAAAAACATATATCTAATAATAGACTGGATCGGCCTACACGAGACGAGACGAGACGAGACGATATATTGCTAAACTAAATTCGAAAAAGGGGGAAAAAAGAAAAAAAGGAAAGAAGAAAAAAGTTTCGTATACGCAATCGTATTTGCGCCCCGACTCTTGCCTTGCCAAGTCTAATTGATTGATCCCATGGGCCATGGATGCCCGGCCCCCTCGGGGACATGAAGATATGACATGACATGGTATGATATGACATGCTTGGCCAGCATAGCATGGCAGCGCGGTAGGGCGGGATGCTACAATACCTAGGTACTGGGCAGCGCGGTAGGGCGGGATGCTACAATAAATACTGTATGTACATAGCGTTTGGTGGAAGGACGGCACGGACGGTGTTAAGTAATTGAAGGAGTTAAAGCGCCGACGCATGCGTGCATGCGTTGGTTTTAACTAGTCTACGGTATTTATATGTGATGGATGTCGAACTCAAGTAGGTAGGTAGGTCATTCAGACGTCGTGGGTGGCTTGGACGGCGTGTCGGATACGGTATTACCGACTGTCTATTCACAGTAAGTATCTAGCAGTAGCAATGAGATGGGAGGTGGAAATACCAGGGAATATGGATGTATGTGGACGTGTAACAATATTGAAGGTCTACGGTCAGTCAGTCGTATCATTGCATTGCGCGAGGAAGATGCATGGACAGAGGATAAATGGGAGGTAATTATTCGTTTGGTAACTTTTGGAATTAATGATGCTACATGATGCTATATACACCACGATCGTGGTGCGCCAGAACGCCCCAATATCCCATGCTATTATCCATCATGTCTATCATGAGCGCAAGAGAAGAAAACCTTTTTCCTTTCCTTTCCGGGGTGGGAGTGAGGGAGATTGAGAAGCGGGGGGTGTGAGGGGAAGGGAGGAAAGGGAGGAAGGAAAGCGGTGGTGGACGGTGGATGGTGGGTTTTTATCAAGAACCGCTTATCGGCAGGTGTAGCCACCGTCGATGACGATGTCGTTGCCGGTGGTGTAGGTGGAAGCGTCGGAGAGCAGGTAGACGTAGGCGCCCTTGAGCTCCTTGGCGTCGCCGTTGCGGTTCATGGGGATCATGCTGCGCCAGAGGTTCTGGGTCTTCTCGTCGATGAAGTCGCTCAGGCCGGTGTCGATGTAGCCGGGCGAGATGCTGTTGACGCGGGCGAAGTCGCGCCACTCGTTGGCGAGCGAGCGCGCCATGTGGATGCAGCCGGCCTTGGCCACGTTGTACGACGTCTGCTCCTGGGGGAAGTTGACGATGTGGCCCGACATGGAGGCCGTGATGACGAAGGAGCCGCTGCCCTGCTTCTTGAACACCTCGCCGACCGCCTTGGCGCAGTACGCCGTGCCGTTCAGGTCGATGTTGATCACCTTGTCCCAGGCATCCTTGTCGGCCTCGAGCAGGCCGCCGTCGGCCGTGGCACCCGCGTTGGCGACGAAGCCGTCGATGCGGCCGAAGTCCTTGAGCACATCGTCGACGAGGCTCTTGCACGCCGCGTAGTCGGCCACGTTGCACTTGTAGGCCTTGGCCTTGACGCCGTAGTCCTTGGTGAGCTCCTCGACGTTCTTGTCGGCGCCCTCCTTGCGGGACGAGTAGGTGATGGCCACGTCGGCACCCATCTCAGCCGCACCCCGGGCCGCCTCGATACCCATACCGCGGGGACCGGAGGCGCCGGTGACGACGACCACCTTGCCCTTAAGGCTGAGGAGGTCGATGAGCTTGTTAGCCTTGGGGATGTTCTGAGGCATGGTGAAAGGTGATGTTTATTTGTTTATTTGTGGTGGTGGGTTGCTTGGTATGTTGTTGTAGATAGCTGGGGTATCTGGAAGGATGTGAGGATGAATGAGGAAGAGAGGGAACAGTGGCAGAAAGATTTATGAACTGGGAGGAAGCTTGCTTTTATAGACCGTGGCATGTATTTCTCCAGAGACTAGCCAGGTTCCAGAAGACAGGCAAAGAAGGTTTGGTAAGGAAAATTAGGACTCTAACGGCAGCTAGAAAAGTATGAGGAGGAGAGAGTGTGGATGTAAGTGGATAGAGCGTGAAGTTCTAATGTAGGTGATGTCATCCATGCGAGGTCCTGACAAAGCCGCCGTGGACATGGACATGCCTATGAGAGAGGCGCATACGTTGGTGCTGTGCTCGAGATCCCCTGGCAGTGCGTCCTGACATTATCATAGTGTTTGTTGTACGAAGCACAACGTTGAAGACACGCATATACGCATATACAGTGACATTTGGAGCCCAATTGGGTCAGCGTGTAGGAAAAATACGAAATGCTATCAGTATGGAAGGTTAAATTTGCAGAGGCCGCAAAAAGCTTGTCAGTCACGGTGATAAGGATGGCTTCTGCAGGTTGAGTGACGCGTGAACCTTGATAGTGGTTGAGATGGTTGAGAATTCAAGGTGGGTGGGTACATTGGATCAGAGTGTGTTCCCAGCTTCCAAGGTTGCTTGCTTGCTCTGCAGATGCAGACGCACGTGCTGCATGACAGGGGAAATTGAACCGAATTGACCTCCATAGATGGACAGATGGATCGAAGTGATCTACTTGCGTGTACCTGTTTGTTTACTGAAATCCAGCAGACTGGTGGATGTTCAAGTAAGGGAGATGTCGACGCTGAGTACCTACCTAGGAGACTAGCTGCCTAGGTAGACAGGTAGACAAGCGTGTACCCCACTGGCACACTGCCCCTCGTTGCCCCTCCTTTGGAGCTGCCCCTCATTGTTGTCATAGGGAAAACTCTGAGACGTGATGACCTCATAGCTGAAATGGGAGGGGCTAGGTACTCAACAATATCTTCTGCGTACAGGCCTAGACTACATAAGTACGTGGTGCATTCGAACAAAGATATATAACTAACAACGACAAGACATGCTCAATCGAATTGACTGAGAAAATATGAGTTGGATTATCATTGCTCTGGGTGCAAAGGAGATCTTCAAGGTTTCGTGCTCTTCTCGCTATGTCCCAGCGTTGGCAAGCCTCGAATCCATGGATGCGCTTAATCAATATTGGAACCAAATAGTACGGCCGAGTCCTACGCCGGATCCAGCCCACCCAGACTGCTAGACATGCCTTCTTCTCCGCCGCCAGTCCCGCGCCGTGAAGTCATTTGTCCATCCCCGCCAGCCCGCCTCCCCCTTACCTAGGTATTAAACAACAGCCTCCACAGCTGTCCAGAAGGGTACTCCACTGCTCCGTACCGCCCAAGTCCACACTTGTAGCGATCGCTTTAGCTCAAACAGCCAATCACGGCCAGCAAAGCTCCACCAGTTTTCCCGATCCGGCATTAAGGCGATCGATCGACAGGCTGACCCAAAACGTCCTGGTAAGCTGAATCGTATTATGTAAACGTCCTGACAGCATTCCTGGTATTCCTGGTGCGTGTAAGTTATGAGGGGCCTGCGTGAGCCTCATCGGCGCATAACTCTTTTGGCTATTTCCACGCCGACACGCTTAAAGGATACACTTATCCCATAACCTATCCTTGCCCAATTCCCCTTATACAAGGTACACGAATGTCAAGATAGGTACAAGTCAACTTTACCCAATGCGTCCTTGATAACGAATACATATTCTTTTCCTGCCAGGTTTCTGGTATAGTCTAAATGTCTAATACTGGCATGTGATACCCTACGGCCTCTATTCGGAGGGTACAGGGGCTTACCCAGTCAACAGTTGTTTCTGAACATATACAGCAAGCATAGGAGTGATGCCTATCGTCACACTGATAGACTAAGAGGAAGCCACTTGAGAATATGTAAGGAATTTGGTTCATTCCTTGTGAAGGATTATCCAAGCCTCTCCAAGCCTCATGGCAATATATAACTTAGTTATCGAAAGGTTATGACAATGTCAGTATTGCAGTTTGTGGAGAACTGCCCCAACATCCTCAACAAGGAACTACACATTGAATGAGGAGAGGTTTGGAATCACCTACGTTTGAAATAGCGACGGGGAAAAGTGACTGCGGGCTCGAACTTTCGGACGCTGACGAGTCTTTCTATCTTGCCACACAAATGACACGTTTCATGTTCCCTCCATGTATACTGGTACCTGGTATGAATACCACGCTTTACACGAATATCTCTTTACTGATACACTTAGTTATTTGAATAACTTTCAACTTCCCAGTATAACGTTTCAGATTAAACCATCAAGAACCGACAACCAACCAAGACATTAGTGAGCTTCAACTTCTTCCCGGCCATAACCACAATATCCAGCATGTGCTGCCATACGCTATATATTTATCCATAGTACCAGCACCATAGATCGTTGCCTTTTGTAATTTGCATCACACAAGGATAACAATAACCCAACAGGGCGATAGAGAACAATAAGGGGCGAGGCCTCCGCGCAGGCCTCAATAACAGTAAAAGCAGTACCAGCGCCATCAATCCAAAATGACTGGAGAATAAAAGCAGCAAGAGTCTGTGGCGGGACAGGAGGAGAAGAGTGAAATTTGCATTTTGCTATTACCTTGCTATGTTTCGTTAATTTTGGCAGCCGTGGGTATCAGAGTAACGCTGAGCCTCGCCAAGACCATCATCGTGTAGTAGATCTCCGGCGTACATGATGGGACAAACCGATCCTTGAAGCGCTGACTTCTCCAGATGTTATGTACCCCATGGGTCGCAAAAAAACCTTTCTTATCCTTCTTCCTGGTCACCTGAGAGTGTCTTGGTTTCCCTAAGCAATTACCGTGCGGGATATCTAAATAGGACAAAGGAATTTCCAAACAGTGATACTGCAGAGGAAAGCTTGCACGTGGCACCCGAGTATAATGAAACAACCAGCCTGGAACTGCAGCATATGGTCCGAACGCTGTGTTGCAAAGAAAATCTATACACCAACAAGATCTAGCATAACATGGGTTCAGGTTGGTGCGTCTGCTCGCCATCAACTTGCAAACATCCCAGCCCGATAGTGCGAACAACGAAAATTGAGGGTGGTTCATTGAAGATTCGGGCGTCCATTGACCTTGATCGACATGTCGATTTCGACAGTGAATCACACTGAACCCCGTTGAGGCGAAACCATGGGAGCCAATCCGACTGTGAATCAGACAGAGAGTTACCCTCATGAGCCGGCGACGTTCAATCGCCCTGCATCTGTGTACAACTCACCCCAGCTCATCATGCCGCAGCCTGTCAAAGGAATTCTCAACAAATCCATGAGTATGATACACTGCAATCCCCAACTTCTGAGCAACTGCTCGGGTCATTATAAAGGAGCTTCTGCACTTCGAGATTTTACCTTCTTGCCAATCCAGCAACTTACAACATCATTCTTCCCTCCTCCCAAACCCACCAATCAACCACAGCAAACGAAACTCACCCCAGCCCACGATACGCGCGAGTCGCATATTCATTCATCAGAATGTGTAAATATATCAGCGTCATGTATTTTGGCTGTGGACACAACGTCAAGGACGTGCACTACAAACCGTGCCTCCGTGCCCACCGAGGGCCAATCCATTTCGGAGGAGTGCCGACCTTATGCATTTCAATCGACGCCACCAGGCCAAGAGAACGCCCATCCGTATTCAACAAGGAGCACTGCCCGTCCTGCGTTGAGAAAATTCAGCAGGAGGATCGCGCAAAGGCCGCTTGGAAGGCTGCCCAGATGTGCATGCAGTCCAGTGGCGCAGAAGGGAAGGCGTCGCTGGAGGCCTACGCCGCCGACCAAGAATACCTTCTCAGGAACCCCCAGGGAGCAAACCTGGTGGAGAAGCATTTCGAATTGATCGAATGCATGCTCCGACACCTGGAGACCTCGAGGGCCTATCAGGGTTCTCAGAGTACAGACCGCAGCTATGCCACGGATAGCACCTACAGAGGTTAACTCTGCTCGAGCGACGATCACGATTCCTGGGTTGACGGTAGTGCAGAGTATTTCGGGGAGGGTTGAGCATGGAGGTTCTTAATGGGGGAGCAGAAGGAAATAAGGATAAACTCCCAGAGTGGAATTTGGTTCATGTTTTACGAGCTTGGGACCTTTGGTCCGTAGGTCATTCGGGGGCTGTTAGGAAGGAGATTGAGGCACACTGGCGCATTAGTCACTCGTTTAAGGATCCCGATATTGCGAGGTTGGAGAAGGAAGATTGTGAACGGGTAGCTTGTCTACAGGACATACTTATACCAACTCAACTTTCTTTTTTGGCGCAACCTATGATCCCACATCGTGATACACGCAGAAATTGGCTTCCACAATTTTCGAGACCTATGCAGAGCTTTTGTCTTGTTCCCGGCTACCCTTGTGGGTTATTGTTTTGATATATAATATAGTTGCTTAGCACTATTAGCATTAAAATATCAACTGCCAGTAAACAACCTATATCGCAATACACTCAAACTTTCGAAATAAATAGATAGGTGATTACGATCAGCTTCTTATATTAACACGTAGGTTGCTCCAGCTTGCTCTAGCAATTCAATAGAGTTATAGGCTCAGGGACACCTGATTCCGCTTCTTAGAACAAGATATCGTCGTTATGTCATTGCCTACTTCGCGCCACGCATAACAACCCAGGCTCAGGCGCTCACGAAATCTATTAAGATACATGCATCCATTAGCCATACTTATCCTACCGAGTACAGTATTTTCTCTCATAACCCAGCAAAGTCATCGGCTCAGTTGCCGAGGGCCTCTCGAAATACTGCACCCGAAAATTCATGAGAAAGTAATAATGATCTTTTATCGACTCTGCCCAGGAAGTTTCCTTCTTTTTTTGCACCATTGAGATAGGACCCTCCAACAACGACAATGTTAACCAATCTTCACCATATTCTCATTCACCTCCCCACCATCACTCCTGGCTATCAATGCATCTCTCAGCCTAGACAGAGCCTCGATGACCGTGGCTTCACGCACACGCTCCCTGGATCCGGGAAAGTTGAACGGACCCCAGGCGTAGGTTCCATCCGGCGACGCGATGCCAATGAAGACCGTGCCCGCGGGCTTCCCGTCCTGCGTGTCCGGGCCGGCCACCCCGGTGGTGCCAATACCCCAGGTGGTAGGCGTATCCTCAAAAGTCGTCGACGTTCTCGCGCCCTCGGCCATCTGTGCCGCCACGTCAGCGTGGATCACGCCCTCCCGAGCGATGAGGTCTCTGTCGACGTTGAGCAGAAGCTGTTTCAGCGGCGTGGCGTACGAGACGATGCCGCCGCGGAAGGCGGCGCTGGCTCCGGGGACGGATGTGAGAGCCGCCATCACGCCGCCGGCCGTCAGCGACTCGGCTACGCCGACGGTCTCGCCGGCCGAGCGGAGGAGGCGGATCACGTCAGTGGCGATGTCAAGTAAGGTCTCTGTACTTCGCTTGGTGTATTGGGGATTGAAAGAAGCCATGATTTCTTGTCCGTGTTGTTCTTGGATTTTGTGGTTGTGGTAAAGGGGTCTGAAATAGAAGATGGTCTGAATCACAAGATGACTATAAACGGAGAGGGTGTGAGATGCGAGAGGCTGGAAGAGTGAAAAGATGACAAGGAACTGTCGGCTGGCTTTATACACACCGTTGGGTCGTGAAGGGTCGCGGCCTACACTACGAGGCAACCTCCTGGTGGTGCTAGCCAGCTTCAGAACGATTTTTCTGCATATTACGAGAGACTGCCGCCGGCGCAGCAGTAGGGCACATCATACCAGAAACACGTGGCAACCGGATGGCAGAGCTCTTCAGCGCTAAGCCGGCGAGATACAGCCACTATCGCAGCCTATGAAGCCCTGCCAAAGTACCAACATGCGTCACGGTAGTCTGTTTCCTCGGCACGATGCCCCACCCGACATACCGGTACCGAGAGGATATCAACCAATCAGGCATTATAACGCTGCGGCGTAGTGGAACAGGGGTGGCTGAGCTGCAGCCAACTGCAGCATCTTTAACGCACCTCATCGCTGTCGCCTAAACCAAAGCCATTGGGCAAATCTATCCGGCATGACTCATGTGGTCACCGAATTCTGTGTCCATCCCTAGGTGACAGGTTTCCGATACCTGCTATTTTTTTCTTATCCTCTCGTCGATTGAGGAGTGTGTGCTCTGCTACGGCTTGCGCGGAGACCACCCTCTTATTGTTCTCTCTCCCCCTGTTTGGGTCACTGTCCATGTGCAATGCAGTTGCGCAAGAACACCATGAGAGTGTGTGCTGCGTAAGATCACTGGAGAATAAAAAACTGGAAGGGTGAATGAGACAGTCGTTGATTACCAGTCGCGTATGTGGTAGAGATGGCCTTTGAGGCTAGGTTATTCTACCTAGACACTCACTCAGCATTACTGATTAATCCATTGCCCATGCCAACCGTTACCAAGCAAACATCACAATCCAAGCTACGAAACGTCTACTGCGATTCCGATTGAATTCCGGGTGATCTAGTCAAATATGTTGGCAGCTGAATACCTATTGAGTGGCTGAGTGGTTAGCATTACTACTAAAGACAAGTTGGTGGGAAGATGCGACTTACAGCAAGATTCACCGTTTGCAATGATAGAAATTGGTTAATATCAAGTAAATCATCGGCTGAAACACCAGTTAGTAAACAGAAGTATGCGGCATCATGCTAGCCGCCATAGTTCTTAACAGTGAATCACACTAAAGCTTATTGACAACACGTGGATGAAACCGACTGTGAGAGGTTCCCCCCCTGTTTCCAAATATCGTTCTCATCTGATGATGCTGTATCCATCTACGAGTCACAGCAGCTCGTCATGCCTCAAACTTCCAACAAATCTAGGATAGCGAGTCACTTCAAGTCCCATCGGTTGAGAAGCAAGGCCATACATACCATAACCTGCATTATAAAGGAACTTCTCTACTGCAGCGACGAACTATGATTAGAACATCTCAATATCCCCAAGAGCAACCACTATCCAGCCGCAACCAACAACACTTATTCCAGCTCATGAACCAAGCTAATCCCACACCTCGTTACCAACATGTGTCACTATGTTCAGGTCAAGTTTATGGGCTGCCGCTGCACCACCCAGACAGCTATATACTCGTGTTGCCCAAAATCCAAAGAAGATCCCAACCCCAGACGCCGGGAGTTCCCTTGCCCTAGACCCACCGCCGCTTCTGAAGACCGACTCCTACACTCAACGGAAGCCTGCCCGACATGCAAGAGGAGAAGTTCCTATATGACTCTGTTTACTTCCGTCTGGGAGAATTTCGCCAAGACCCTGTTCCACCTGATCCCTAAAGGATACGAAATACTCAAAGCTCACGACGCGGACAGAATTCAGCTCTACAAGATAGACGAACCCGAAAAGCGGGTACGCGAACAGGCCACATTGATGGACATGATAATCCGCGAAACTGTTGGCCCTCAGGAGGCGGAGCGCAGCACACAGGCTAGTACTGAAGATGAGGTCGATGAGCTCGATGAGCTCGATGAGGTCGATGAGCTCGATGAGCTCGATGAGGTCGATGAGCTCGATGAGTCCGACGAGGATGATTGGGAAGCCGCTAAAAACTCCCCTACCGCCTAGTACTAGTCCGATTCCCATGGATTCTGGCCATACCTCGGACAGCTCACGCAAGGGTCGATTTTGTCCACCTTCATGAAATCTCGACTTCGTCTAAATCTCGAGAGTTTGAGGAGGTCAGGAGAGAGAGAGGAATATGGGGTGTTGTTAGCAAGGGAGCCGAGGGAAATGATGATAACTAGCAATGCGGAAATTTTGGTACCTGGCAGTCTCTCATTTTCGTCAACAATATAGCCAGTTCTTAGTGGAGGTACCATTGACCAAGCTACAGTAGAGGCATTCAAGTTTCATACTACGTGCACGGGATTCCCCCCTTTGGTAGTTTGAAAGAGAGTGTGAGGATTGACCGATGACAATTACCCTACTGGTCAACCCCTGACGGACAGGAATATTAGCCCATCAACAAGCTGTAACAACATTCCGATGCCATTGAAACAAGTTACAATTGACGGTGAATTGTATACTCGATCTCATTCACTACGCCCCTAACCTACTGTGACACATCAGCCAGTCCTTATTCCACATGTGGCTTCTTCGTTACCCGCTACATATGTATCCCGCCAGTTTCATGTTTGTTGAGTTTCGTCGATCCGAGAGAGGGGATTGTGGGTGACCTTTGTGACACTTCTACTGAACACTCATTTAGTCACACCTTACGGGGTTGCAACAAAAGAAGCACATAGGAATGAAACACAATTTATGACGATCAAGGGGACATATAAAGTGCACCTGTTTCCGAGTTTCCCTCTATATTGATGATCGGTACGACTCAGTTCACTACATCAGGAACACCAACTCCCTTCGCCATCAAGCACCCGACTCCCATACATCATACCCAATAAGTTTTTTTACATTGGACTCTGTGTCGCACGCCTCACTCATCCACGCCATAGAGACATCATGGAACCACATGATACTCGCCGCAACACTCCATATCGGGGAAACCAACAGTCCCCACGATCCCCAATGTCGAGCTCTCGTCAGCGAGACACACGCGAATATCGAGCTCCACCCAGAGTCACCAACCCTGTGGGAAATCAGTCAAACTCCCCTGACAACATCTATGATTCCGGCAGCTCCGAAGAGTCCGACCACTGTGATGACCGATGTGTTCGCCGCCATCTGCGCCGCATAACTTCTGCGTCTCCGGACATCAGTCTGCAGAATGCACCTTCCGAAGGCCGCAGGCCAAGCCAAGAAACATGTGTCGGTCCAGATCGTACATACGAGACGGACGAGGAGACCCTCGCGTCTGACGACCAGCCCTGGAGACCAGAGGGGAGCTTGGTCGACGGCATGGCAGCGACACGACGGGGAAACGATCCGAACCATGGTTCTGATGGCCCAGTTCACTGGACCTGGATCATAGCAAACTTCCCAAACCCTCCTTCTACGCCACCGCTTACTACAAGTGCCAGAAGTTCGCGCTTTAGAGAGCATCTCAGGCAGCACCCTACCGGTCATGAGGATGAGAGATCTACAGGTAGCCCATCGGGGAATACTGCTGCTTGGTTGCGGTCTCGTCGACACAGAGGGGATCGCAGATCTGAGCGCTCAAACCGGACGAGTAACTCAGAAGGGTCCAGGAGGGGCTGATACCTTGACGGAGACTTCATTTCGATACACAGCTTTAGATTGGCGAAGAAGATTCACCCCGCGCCTTTTCTACGTTGGCTGTACAGTTGGAGATGAGGATCGCTGTCTAATTTGGCGAATTTCTTTCTTGCCCCCTACCTGTGTAAATTTCTATTAGTATCAGAAATATTTTCACGTTTACTCAACTCCTATACTCTGTCGGTTTGGTGATGCAATGGCTGATTCCCTCTATTCTCAACGCCGCCGCCCGCTCGTTTCGACACCCCCCCTTTCTAAACTTTCGGCTGCTTCATATGATGACTTATCCTGGAATCTTTAAGTAGCACTTCGTGGAATCAACCAAGCATAGGGGTAGACATCGTGCTTCGCTGGCAGTTCAAGTTCTTCCTCTCCTTTCCGGCCACGCTCGTTCGTTCGTCCAGCGGTTGTAGTCGCCGACTCATCATGGGAGAGATTTGATGATGTGGCTCGATACTCTCTTAAACGCGTAGACTCCCCACGCGGCTTGAACGGTGATCCGCTTTAATCGTGAAGCCATAGATTCACGCAGAATGGGATGAATTTAGCCCAGCCGTCCTTTCATTGAAGATCTATCACCAGTTCCTCTTGTGTCCCGTTTTCCCCGCAGCTGAAAGAACTGCGTCCCAGACAAGCTCCAAACACACCAACGACAATTATCGTGACGATCTCGACCGATCTCGACGCTCTGCACTCTTTTTGGCACCAGTTTCCGTCAGCAACTGTCCAGCCTGTCACCACCACCATCACCATCACAACCATCACCACCACCACTATCACCATGGCAACTCGCAACCAACGAATGCGATGGACTCCAGCCGCCGACAGCCGCTTGATCAACACGATCATGACCTATGGCGCTGTAGATGCCAATGGTCGTGTGAGTAACTGGCCTGCGGTTGAGCGCCAGTTCACCCAGGGTATTTACTCGGTGGCCACATTGTTCGCAATGCAGTAAGTTCTATTTCCCTCTTAAACGCAGCCATGCCGAGTTGTGTAGAGAATGAGACTTGTACACCTTTGCACGCTTGGTTGATTGTTAATTAATCCTTGAACTATGTGACTTCTCCACAATTTTATTATGACTATTATACTCCAGTACTGAGCACCTTGCTAATTATAAGCCAGGACACGCCTTGCGAAACTCCGAGGTGCTGGAAGAGTTCCAGCTGCTCTGTCTCCTGCTCCCGCTCCTGCTCCCGCTCCTGCTCCCGCTCCTGCTCCCGCTCCTGCTCCCGCTCCTGCTCCCGCTCCTGCTCCCGCTCCTGCTCCCGCTCCTGCTCCCGCTCCTGCTCCCGCTCCTGCTCCCGCTCCTGCTCCCGCTCCTGCTCCCGCTCCAGCTCCCGCTCCAGCTCCCGCTCCAGCTCCAGCTCCAGCTCCTGCCGCTCCCACCCAGAGTGAAGAGGGCGACGATAGCGACAGCTCGGGGTTGTTTGTGAAGGATTAAGAGGATAAAGACGACGACGACGATGACGATGATGATGATGATGATGACAAGGGGTCCTTTATGGAAAAGGACGATGACACAGTAATGTGAAGTGTCATCTGCTAAGAAGCAATCAATACAAAACCTATTGACTGAGCAACTCATGCTTGATCCTACAACTTAGCTATTACTCGTGAGATGACTATGACACAACTCGCCGTCTTTAAAGTAGCATAGGCTTTAAGTGTTGCATTTTAAGCAGCAGAAAGATGGTTATAGGTCAGGTTGATGACACCTTCTCATATGTATCGGGTTTCTTACTCTAAACCAATGCATCATTGGGCACCGTCCGCCACGTGGTGTCTACCTTTATGACCATAACCAAGCATCGTCGCCACGTGAAATTTAATTTCACTGGAGAGCGAAAGCACGTCATGGGTGTTGTCAATATGAATATGAAAATCGGCCGAGTTCCTAGATTTAGTCACTGGTCACCTACTGTTTCCCCAAATAGCGTTTCAATTACTCAGAGCTCATGTCATAAATTCTGGATCAGAGGTCTTCCCAGTCTTCCCAGGAATTTTCCACCGGCTATAAATACCTATAATTTTCTACACCTCTTCCAAATCAGAATATTTGTTACCCTTATCATGAGAACACAACTACAAATAGGATCAGCTATAGAATTGAAGCCGTACTTGATTCCTCTCAACTAACAGTTCAGACTCAATCACTGCAACCCTACGTTTTTTTCAAATATTAGGGTAGTGCCAGCCAGCCCTCGGCTTCTATTATATCGCAATGTGCGGTACCTACTACATCCCAATCAAATGCAGATTCTGTGAGAGAGAATACGCCAAGGAGTCACATGGCAAAGATCACCCTGAGCGTTCCGAACCGAGATGGAGGTGGAGATGTGAAGGTAGGTTGTTTCACTCATCTCCTGGGTACCGACCTTCAGGTCACCTGTATATGTGCTGATAAGTAACTGACAAATGGGCCCAACAGAGGTAGAAGAGGAAGGCGAAATATGGAGCTCGTGTGGTATTAAGGACGATACAAGAGCATTGACTCCCCAGAGAAAAAGTTGGTGCTCGGAGGGATGCAAGAAACTTTATTACGACCTAATAAACCATGCAAGTATTGTCAAAGCAAAAAATAATTCTGAGCATTTTGGGACAAAGGGCGATGATAGTTCCTAATACAACCCAAAGTAATGGCATGGAGTCTACAAAGCTGCTTAAGAGGAAGAATATAAACTTCGAAAAGATTTTTCTATTGCGGATTTCAAAGTATAAGTTTGGGGTAATCCAATTAATATCTGACGGAAAAGATTGTGAACTGATGGGACCCTGAAAGTTTAAGTGCTTTTATACGAACGTCTGCTTGTGAAGGTTCTCTCATCTACTACTCGTCAATGATGAAATCCTGAGCCCAGAACTTCATGTCCCCCTTCATCCTGCGAAGCCAATCGAGAGAAAATTACCATTACACAAGTGCTCAAGACCATCATTCAACAATCGCCCCCAATCGAGAAGTCCAGAATCGTCAATATCAAAGCTTCGCTGGCCCACGCACTTGAAGCAGGGGTTTTGTACATCTAACCGTCCGTCTTCCTCGGGTCCCACCAGCGGTGGTGGGTTTCAATCGTCTCTTCAGGCTCAAGGATACCGAAATGCCTAAAGATTAAGCGGAATTCATTTGCGTCGGGCCCCTCTAACCCGCTCTAGGGTCCGCCGTTGACCCTTGCAGCTCGGGCTTTTGATATTGCTGCTGCTGCGACCGGGGTGGACTATCAAGTTGACCCAGTTCATATCGATCTCCTTGCTCCTCTGCAGGCTGCTGGTCCCATGGAGAACTCGACTCTCCCAGGCCTTCAACCAGGACTCCTTGGCCCTTGATATTTCGCTGTAGGTTACCGCGTGCTTTGCGCCGGTAGTGGAGTACAAGCCAGCCCAGAGCGGCGAATATTGCGACGCCGGCTACGGTCCCAATGACGATCCCCGCGATAGCACCGCCTCCAAGGGTTTTGCTGGTGGTGGATGGAGTCTGAGACGGCGTTGATCCAATCGTTGAAGTTTGAGCGGTGGTTTCGGGGCTCTGAGTTGATTCGGTATGAAAGGGCAAATAGGTGTAGGTGAGGTACGTGTAGTTCCCATCTGGCAACCACGAGAAGATATTGGCCACAACACTCTGCGTCACGGTCGTAGACACGAACCCATTGACATCCGTCGTGGTGACTCCAACGGATGCTACAGAGATGGGACTGGTGAAGATGCCCGTATGCGAAGTCATGATGGCGTGTCTGGGGGTCCAAGTGAATGACGCAAGAGGTTTGTTGTGTGTTGAAGAAAGGCGGGAAGACGGAGTGGTAGATAAAAGTGCTCACGTTAAACGACTCTATCCGAGAGTCACACAAGAAGGATTCGTTTGCATAATCGAGATGAGTCAAATATCGATAGGTCTCATACACCATCAAATGATGGGTTGCATTTGGCACTAGTCTGGCATCGCATTGGTCTACTCGATGTGCAATACGACGCTGGGGGCGCGTGAATGCATCCATCGTTACACAGTTGGAGATCGAATAATACAGTAACGACGGCTTGTTCAGCCATCCGGGAGTCATCTAACCCTCCCAAACAGTAAGAGATTTTTGCGGTGGCGTTATATGCCTGCCCGGGATGGCAAGTTTTCAACGCTCTCCGTCCCTGGAAAGGGGAACATGGACGGATTAGAACCCATCTGAGCAGAGCAGCACATTAGCTACGGTATTAAATACTTCAGGGAAACAAGAATTAAGCCGATATTGCTTCTCAACTTCTATGATGGATCAGCCAGCGCCCGTCACCAATTACGCCCCTTAAAATTCGCTCTTTGCTCCCCACTTTTCCCCTTCCCCTTTTCTCCTTAGCCCCTTGGACCAACCACATTATTTCACTCCCCTCTCACGATGACTCCAAGTGCCATGATTCACGACATCTACGCATCTAGGTGGGTGGAAAACTGTAACCCGACTACTATAATTCACCCGGTGCGCACGGGACGATACTTCAGAGGATCATTGGCCTAGTCAGTTGGCTTTGACTGAGTATAAACACAGCGCACGTATCTTACGAATTATCAACACGTAGCAATGATTCGTACGACAAGCTTCAAGAAAATTAAGCTATAGCATTGCAGTGTACAGCTGTTCCTGGACCCGATAAGTTATCGGCGCGACCTCCCACACCCCGGCGATGCACAAACAGTGTTTTCGTGGATAAACCGAATCTTGCCCCCTTCCACCCTCACAAGATTGTTCGTCTGGGTGCCCGGGTCCCTCGGGATGGACATGTCAAGAAACGGGAAATTGTGAAACACGTCCACGGCGCCCAGCTCCTCGTCAATAGTGTACCTCCGCGTGGGGATATCCATCGCCTGCCCGAAATTCAGCAGGCAGTTCCCGCTGATATAAAACCCGCCCTCGAGCCGCGCGCACGGGCTCGCGAAGGGCGGGCTCACGCTCTCGTCGCCCCAGGCGTCGATATAAGCGTCCGCGGCAGCCTGTAGAACCTCGCGCGTATCGCGCTGGGCCTCGGGGATCGGCGTCCAGGCCTCGCGGTTGTTGTACGTCAGCGACCCGGCGGCGTCGAAGAGCCAGTCGCCGCTGTCGCACACGACGGACTCGATCTTGGTGATCTTGTCATCGGCGAGCGTGAGGCGCGTCCCGATCACGTAGGGGTGCCCGGCGGTGGCTACTACCTCCGTGTATGATGCGCACGCGGTCGTGTCGTATATGCTGCGGTTGAAGGCAATGGTGATGCCCTCGGATAAGACCCCCTCTGAAATGTCCATGGCCGCGTCGTTCTCCTCGTACTCGATGGCGCCCTCCGCCAATGCAGGGACGCCTGGGTCCCCGGCCGCAAGCGCCTCGAGATAGCCTGCGGTGGCCTCTTGGAGCATGCTGCGAGTGCATTGTGCCGTTGCCCGCAGAGCCAAGCCCGCGCATACCAGGAGAGCTGTGGAAAACATGATTGATTTCAGGTCTGTCCGCTTCCACCCTAGTTACAGCCCCCCAAAAGCACCGGTAGGAGAAACTCTTGTTTTCATATATAGAAGCATATGGTATCACAGGATGAGGGGATCTTCGAATTCGTATATGGCCTGATTTTTTCCCGGGTTGGAACCTTACTTACGATCATTGCTGTGCACATCTGCCGGTCTACGGAGACTTTAGCCGCTGTGCTCTCTCTCGCAGAACCCTTCGCGGCATTTCCGCCAGCAAATCAATCCGGATTGAATGGTGCCGGTGGAATGAAAAAAGTTTCAGCCGACTCCTTTTCTATTGCCAAGCATGATCTATAGTACCGGGGATCAAGATCCGATCTAGGCCGGCACATCCCCGTGTCGTCCTGATGTTTTGTATCTGCATTAACTGCTGGGGGGCGGAGGAGGCTTGGGGCACGATGCCGTAACTCAACATCATCGGCTTACTTACACAAGATGAACAAATGTAAAAGGGTACTCGAAATGTAGCTCCATATGTTTTGAGGGCCGGCAAACTATTAGCTTCAATGCAATGTTTAGGCAGAATTGTAACAAAGAACTTGGTGCGTTTTCAACTCGAATCTATCTGGAATTTGAACTTTGATATAAGAACCACATCATCTACTACTGTTTGTGCCGTGAAACTGGTATCAAGTTCTAGAGAACCGAAGACACGGAGACCTAGGTCTCGGGTAGTCATCATATCCCCATGGATCGTCGTCCACTTTCGCGAAACAATCAAACAGTGACAATTAACCCCATCAAAAATCTTGTAAATATCCTATGAATCGAATCTTGAGATCCTCACACCCTCCTCTGGTCCCAAAATCAAGACGCAGGCTCGGGAAGCGACTCAAGAAGCTCGAGCACCTTATGGTCATCCAGGGCGGCCGCATACCTCACCGCCATCGCATCGACACACTCCTTAGCCTGCATGCTATAGGGGCACATCAACCAGCCGACACCCGACATGAAAGACTTCCTATACTCCCTCACCACGTCCTCATCCCCCCTCGAGAAACGGGGCGCCCCGTGCGCATGCAGCGTCGCGAGGTAGTGATCCACAACCTCCCACTCGTGCGCCCTCCGATCCCCCACCGTCAGCGCCCCCGCGATGAAGTACGACACGTCGTGGAACGCGGACCCGATGTGGATGATCTGCCAGTCGAGGAACCGCGGGGCCGCGCCGTCCGGGCCCCCTTCCAGGTACGTGTTCCCCGTGTGCGCGTCGCCGTGCAGCAGACATCGGAACTTGGGATTCCGCGACCCGTAGTGCTTCCTCAGCGCCTCCCGGATCCTCGGCTGGTCTTTCAGGTACGCGGGGATGCCCTCGGGTCGGTCGGCCCCGCCCTTCACCACGGCGTCGAAGCTCTGCGTCAGCGTCAGCATGACCTCGTCGTAGTGCGGCGTCAGCCAGGGGTACGTCTCGGGCGTGACGCCGAGGGTCCGCGCGTGCAGGACGGCGAGCTGCTCGACGCCCGCCTTGACGCGCTCGAGGGGCCAGGGGTGCACGGGGTTGCCGAACGCGCAGCCCGATTTGTCGTCGTTGTCGTTGTCGTTGTCGGCCGCTGCCGCCGCAGCTAGGTCGTCCATGATCACGATGCCTTGCTTGGCGCTGAGCCCGGCCCAGCGGCTGGCCGGGAGGCCCAGGTGGCCGCGCAGGGACGGCGCGACCTGGTTGAAGAACTCGACCTCGCGCTGGTAGATGGGGACGATGTACGGCATGCTCTGGATGAAGGCGGGGTCGAAGCCGCCTTTGATGCACAGGCGTGTCGGCAGCGGTTCAGGGCGGCCCTCCTCATCTTCCTCGTAGGTGACGGTCACGAAGACCTTGGTCGCGGTACCCGGGACTATCTTGGTGCGCTCGACGGACGAGACTTTGGTCCCCAGCACCTTGGACAGCCACGACGCGGTTATATCTTCCGGGACGGCTGGAAGGTCGGGGGTGGTCTCGGCGCCACCCGGAGCATGACCGGGTTGGCTCACCGATGCTCCCGTCGAGCCCGGATCTGCTGAAGGATTCGGAGGCGCAGTGTCAGTCCCTGATGCCATTTTTCCCCCTCAAAACAATACTTGGTATGCCACCTTGCGAATAACTGTATCATGCCAGGGAACCGCAGCAAAGACACTGTGGAGACGGGAATTTTCCGCACTTTTGAGTGCGCGTGGATACTTATCCTCGAAGCGGTGAGCGGCTTATCGGGAGATGGCCCCCCTGTAACGAAGATTGGAGGGAAAAAAACGCTGCCGAACGGAGTTGGGGGTACAATAGCAGTCGTGGAAGCCTGGAGACACTGGCACAATCCATACATAGTGAGTTATTCTAGATACAGTAAGTATTCCCTACTATCTTCAAAGTAGTTATCCTACACAAGCCCCGGGAAGGGGGCTGGTACATGAGGAATCTAGAAGCTGCTAAACATGCGTCGTGCTCCAAATGATATCCTACGATTGATTTACCTCGCAACTCCGGATCCCTTCTTACTTCTTGAAAGCACCCAAGAGCAGAAAGCCGAAACCATTGCGCAGCAGCAGCAGCAGCAACAGCATATGGATCTAAGAAAGGGAATATACGCAGTCCTGAGGGGGCCTACCTCAACGTCAACTCGGGCTTCTTCCGCTTTCCTCCTCCTCCTCCGCGTCGCTTCGGTACTCTGCCCATGAAATCGTGAGACCAAGACTAGTATTTCCTACATTACACATCCTGCTTCCGCCTGAGTGCAGCGTCCTGGGGTGGTCAACAGGAGAGGCAAAGCATGCTAATCTTGGTAGCATCAGCTGACCTAAAAGTCCGGTCTTGTGTGACTCGCAAGGGAATAGGACAATCCCGTAGGCCGTAGCCTATCATCATACCGGTCCCGGAATCCCGCGTAGTACCTACCTACCTAGCCACCGGTCTCATGATATGTCGCGAGGTGACATGCGCCGTCAACATTTAAATGTAACGAAATCCCTCCCCATCCCGGCGTCATGATCATTGTCATGATCTCTCTGAAAGACACGCTTTAACTCGACGTATTCCTTCGAGAGCAACTTCATCCCAGACCAGCATTCCAAGTGAGATGATCTAACGAAAAGGTGGCTTGTTTGAATATCGCGTGTGCTTGGGAGGACAGGTGTGGAAGAACAAAGTGACTTTTGCTAAGTACGAAGTACGCTGGCTGCTAATTATGAGGCAAAAAAAAACATATGAAATCACACCAGTGAACGCCCAACGGGTGAGTATTAAGGACTCAGCCCATGCATGACCCTCTCTCTCTCTCTTTCTCTCTCTCTCCCTACTCTCTTTTTGTTTCTATTCCCACGCCCCATTTACTTCTTCTCCTCGCCGACCTCGGGGTTATATCTCGGACACGTCGCGCTCCAGAAGCTATTGCCGCCGAGCATGAGCCCCATGGCCTCGACGTAGCTCTCCATCTTGGGCGACCCCTGCCCTTGCCCGACGAGTTCGCGGCCCAGCCGGCGCGTCGTCTGCTCGTGCGAGACGATCAAGCCCTTGACGAAGACCAGCGCGTCCGCCTCGCCCAGGCCGTACTGCGCCATGACGATGGGCACGGCGTTCCAGTTGCGCTCCGTCCGCTCGTTCCGCTCGACCGTCCACGAGTACAGGTCGTTGGTCAGCCCCATCACCCGGCCCGACGACAGGTAGAAGTCCCTCGCGATCTTCTTCTCCTGCTCGTCCAGGTGCAGGCCCGTCGTCCACTGCATGAAGGCCTCCATTATGCTAGTTTTGACTTGTGTTAGCAGAGTTGTGAAAAAAATTTTACCCCCTCCGTCGGTCTGCGTCTGTCTTAAGTCTAGGTATAGTGGTAGTGGTAGTGGTGGTGGTGATGGTGGTGCTCATGGTGAGGGCGATTGGGGAACAGTCATGTAACGTACCAGAAACCGACGTTCAATATCCTGTACTCGGTAAACTCGGCGATCGTCGTGAAGGGCCCCGCCTGGCTGTCGTAGGTGTCGAGGTACGACTGGATGGCGCCGAGGACCCCCGGCGCGCCCTTCTCGTCCAGCCGGGCCAGGCGGTTGGCGAAGTCCTTGAAGAGACCGGCGATCAGACTCTTCCGCGACGGCGCCTCGGTGCCGGTCAGCAGAGTGTCGCGCACGTTAGCGTGCTCCTGCGTCGCGTCGCTGTGAGGCAGCTCCTCGATGACATCTGCCGCGCTTATTATGAGCTTTTTGTCCCCCAGCACCTGAGCCTCTTGATTTCCCCGACCGCATGAGATATCTTACCATCGTATATCCACAGAGTCTCGATGATCTCGGCGGCCAACCTCACCCTCTCTACTTTGCCGCCGGGCCAGCATAGGGAGAAGAAGTTACCATGGGGGCCCGCGGAGTGGGAGCGGTATTCGGCATTGGGCGTGACCTCCTGGAAGTGCCCCCGCGCATCAAAAGCGCCTTGCGAAACCTGGCTATCCCCTTTGTTGAGGCACACGGGGAATGTTGTGACGCACTGCGGAACACTCGACACCTTGACCTGGTCTGGCTGGGACTTCTGAGACGCATCTCGCCGCGACATCCACCTGGGCTTCAGTCTTTCCAAGCAGGAGAGGACGGACTGCATTGTGTCGATTTACGAATATGTTGCCTGGGGGGGATGGCAATTCATGACTCGGGACACGCGGCGGCGCACAGACACTTGAGCGGGCAGAGGCGAGCCTTAATATGTACCTAGATCCTGGGAACGGCGGAGAAAGGGCGCAGAGCGTGGTGGTGTCGTACCGATAGCGTCCAGAAGCGTCGACGGGGTCTCCTCTCCAAGGGCTAGGGATGTATGGCCATAAAACGTCCTACTATCGCCGGGGCCGGCCAGGAGCTGGACTCCACCAATGCATGCAGAGTCCAGAGGGTCTTCACGGTAGCGACCCCGGCCACTTCGGCCTTTCCAGGTTAGACGGGTGGAGCGGAAGGGATCTTCAGCGTCGGGGGGTCCCGGTCAATGTTCACATGTGTCTTCGGCGGTCAGCTTCGAATGAAAAATTGATCGAAGCAGGGAGAATAGGTATTCCGCGACGGGTCTTTCCTTGGTGACTTGATCGTAATAATAAGGCCCCTTTCTGTAGACAGGTAACCTTACTATGTAGATGCCGTTGGTGTGTATTGTCGAGCTGGATTGGTCTGGTTCCTTCCAACCTGCACACGCTTATGTGCAAGTTACCTTCCCTTTTCCTTTTTGAAAACTGGAAGCTGCTACTTTGCCTGTGGCAATCTGCAGTATGCGCCGCTGGGATGCTTCGCGGTTACCATGCGCGGCATTCCGTCGGACATTTCGAGCCTACCAGAATGCACAGTGGATTGGTGCTCATCCCTGGCCTCCTTCATCACAACAGGGACCTGACGGATGCTCGCTTGACCTTTTTTTTTTGGGTGGTTTCTTCTCGGGAATAGCTTAGAATAAGTTGGACGGTTTCATCCGGCCTGTTGACGGAGCGATCGCCACGCGTCTGACACCACGGCTCGTCCCTCATTCCTCGCCTTTATTGATCCGTGGCACCATACCTAGGCACAGCGCCATACCATCTTCGACTTGCCTTCCCGGGAACTCTGCATTGGTTCGGATGCATATCGCGGTGAGGGGCGAAAAGGGTAGCCATGAATTGCGGGAACAACTAGATGAGTTCAGCGAGCAGGCCCTGGCACTCGCCGTCGTCTCGGTCTCTCACCAGGGTAGCCAGGGTTGAACCCTCCACCCCCATCTTCTAACTATTAATAATTAGCACGTTTTTGTCACGTATCCGATATCAACCTCCCTTGGCAGACTCCGCTGGATAACAACTTCTCCGCACCTCACACCCATCGAAGCACCTGTCATTCGACCAAGGCCATATCTAAACCAGCATATTGTCATGCGGCTGAGAGAGGGGGATGCGTTCGGAACGGTGACCGGGAGGTGAGGGAGATACATCGACTCCGATTTCGTCCTGGCCCGGCATGCGATCGTCGCTCGTCTAAACAGAACCAGAACGTCACTTCGCACCAGTTGCGCTCGCGACCAGAACACATTAAACAGGAGCCGTGGCCTACGGCATACCCGAAACGTCTAAGCTCAGGTTCTCCTCCCTGGGGTCCTTGGGGGCAAGGAAATATCAAATGTGACACCGTAATCATTAAGCAACCCCCCAAACGTCAAGTCTGGTTCATCAAGTATTTGTTCCAGGATACATATTACCGGGAATCACTCACGGGCCTCCCACTTCGGAAGCAAGCCATGCGGTACGAGAGTCTCGGGGCGACGGCCAGCCTGCATATTGTCATCGGTTGATCATAAGCCATCCATCCACCCTCTGCTGGCAGGCTGTTGGTTCATGCATGCATGCACGCACTGCGTCAAGCAGGATTTCTGTCTGTTTCATTTCACCCGAACCGACCGGCAGTAAAACGCGACGCTTGTGGCTCCGGCCAAACGGTTCTTTCGTCCCTGCGTTTCCTCGTGCCCCCGTAGATACACAGAGAGAGGCAGGGCGTTTCCCATGACAGTAATCGTTTGCCGGAAGCGGTAGGTCGTTTATTATCGTCACACTGAGGCTGTCAAATGGGAGCAAGGGTTACCGGAGGACCGGTTGGAGGGGGGGTTACATTGCTGGTAGGGAGGCCAGGGGGTGACATGCTCTTGGCTCAGCGCAATAATTTCCATCCAACCGCCGCAGCCACGCGAGTGCCCCGGCTAGCGGAATCCTCACCTTGGTACTTGGCGACACGTTCTTCGCCATAAGTAAGTACCGTCGAGAAAGCATCCTTACCGAGGACTTGTAAGTAAGTAGCGATTAAAAAAAAAAACAATTAGCCAGTTTGTGTAGGCAAAGTACTTCGGGATTCGTAAATATCGAACCCTTTTTTTTCCTCCAACCTGATAGCTCAAATCAAGAATATTTACCGTCTCGTGAGCTGCGTTACTCACGATTGGTCCATGCATGTCGCTGTTGGTTTTAAAATAGCCCAGCTGCAGCAAAACGTCGATCAGAACCAAAGTGGCGGTGGAGGACAAAGCGAGTTGACATACCAATGATACCATGTGCCTCGGGCCAGTCCGCTGCAGATGTTTATCTTAATCCCATTTTTTCATTGGTGAAAGACCAAGAGCCAGCCCATAGTACTATGTTCTTTGGTAATAATGCCCTGCATACTGCACAGAATGCCGCTCTGCGTCCAACTGTCACTGTCACCCACGTACGATATTGGCGTCACCTGCTCCAACTACCTGCGGGTTTGGCGAATCCGACGGTAGATCAGCTTATCCTCCCTGATTCCGTCTCGGCGAAGCATCAGTTGGTGACAGGATGATTGATTTCTCGCTTGTCATCATGCGAGCTTGCACGCAATTTATTACTACAACCAACATCCATGGTCTCTATGTGTGATGTTATCGCGCAGATCTCCCTCTCTTTACATAGTACAGCCTTTCACATCTCGTCCGATAAAACTGGAACCGAGCATTACAAAACGGGGCCCGATCTCAGACTACGGCTAGCTGGCACGGGCCTGCGGTCATCGGCAGACCCAAAAGGGTGCTGGTAACTACTAATAAGCCCCTCAAGTCTGTGCAGTGCAGACGGTCGTCCGCTTGTTCGGATAGTCCCATCGCACGACTCTCACCACTGCTGGTTGCTTTTTTGCCTGCGCGAGGGGACGATATCGCCCTTCGCCCTTCGAGGATCATCCCTTGCACCACGTTGGCATGATATCTCTGCCTGTGGTCCACCTTAATGGCTCCCCTAACCCCGCCCTTGATACGTTGTCCGTCTTTACTTGGTACTATTCCAGGTTTTAACGATAAAACACTCTCCTCATGCCACCTTGCCGCCCCTCATATTTCCACTGTTCGCATGTTGCTTGCTGGAAGTGAGTTCCGGGAGCAGCCTGGCTGCATGTCTTATCAGCGCGACTTGGTATGGAGCCAAGAACCTGGGAGCCAGTGCTCGTCCCGGGAGGGAGCCGTCGTCCAGCACTCAAGGAGCCCTTGATCATCATCCTTGCGCCAATGTCCGGTACGAAGTGACGCAAGGAGGCTTGGGGGGGAGGGGTCGTTGGCCAGCCAATCGCACGAAGTCACTCGACGTGTTCATTCATTTCGGGGGAGACGACTGACCAGCGATCATTCCCGTTCATCCCTTGGTACTTTCACAAGCGAGAGTCCAATAGCCTAAAATGCGGAGCATCCAATGAGCAAGTTCCTCGCTAATGTGATTCTGGGTACCATCTTCTAGCTATGCCATGATTCTATTCGTTTGCCCTGGCGCTTGATAACTTCGCCAGCAAGCACAGGACTGCAAAGTATGTTATTTTTACTTTATGCCGAGCTGTCTTGCCTGTCAGTCAAATCTCCCCCTCTCGTCAGGGTGAAAATCGTGCGAGGGTCCCCATCCTGAAAGCTTCATCTTTGCTTTCATCCCTTCTCATCGACTTCTCATTCCCAATCTCTCCCACTGCAACCATCCCTCCCCCTATGGCGTCCTGACAGACCTAGTGTGGCATGGACACATGTGTGTTGTGATATTATGCTGCTGGAAATAGTTTACCAACGCGAAATGTGCGGGATTTGCGTTTATGAGATGCATCAACCGATCATTATACAAGAGGGGGGTCAATATAGACTGGTGATCACTCGGTCATGACAGAACACCTTATGAAACAGCAGGGCGGCAGAATGTCTCACACATGCAGAAAACCTAACAATAAAAGAAATCATTGAGTCACGTGTCGTACTGAACTTCATTATTGCAACAGACCTAGCTTCGAGACGCTTACTAATATCAAGAAGCATGCTGTGTGATTGTGACGGTAACAGCCAAGACCGCATGAATTCCCACTCCGTTCACCTGCAGACTCAGACTCCTTGCTACCTCGCACATTCCGCTCCTTACTCTCACTGTCACAATTTGGTTTCTCCAGCATGACGTTGATTCTTCAGGAAGCTACTCCTGACGATGCGGCACGAATTGCCGAAATCCATATGGCAGCTTTTGGATCGAACGCGATGCTTCTAGCACAATTCCCAACACACGCATGTCGTGTGGGCCTACAGAAAAGTATCGAGGCCAAGGCCATCGCCGACATGGGCGATGCAAAGACGACGGTACTCGTCGCACGAGAAACCCGTGCAGAAGAAGATAGGGGCGAGTCGGTTCCACATCAGCCACGTGCTGCTGCACCTGTCATTGCCTTCGCCAAATGGTCTCACCCCGTAAAGGAAGGGGAAGATCATATTGAGCCGCCCTGGGTATGGCCCGAGGGCACAAACCTGAAAGTGTTGAACGACTGGTCGAAGCAGATGGAGGAGGCCGAAGAGAAAGTGCTGGGGTCAACTCCAAGCTACCGTGAGTCCAGTCTGTCGTTCCCAAAACCTGCTTATAAGCTGACTTCACTATCAGATCTCAGTTTCATCGCCACCGATCCATCATATCTCAAGCGCGGGGCAGCTTCACTGCTGCTGAAGTGGGGGGTTGACAGATGCGGAGAAGAAGGCGTTCCGGCTTACTTGGAAAGCACCAAAGAGGCGGCGCCGTTTTATGAGAAGCATGGCTTCAGTGCGATGCATGTATTATCTCTAGATCTGACAACTAACGGAGATGGCGAGGCCAGAACATACGAGGAGATCAGTTTTCTCTTCGACCCGAGAACGCCAGAGCAAAGCAATGCGGCATCTTGCGTTTGAAGCATTCGTATTTACAGATACACGCTGAGCTGCCAGTTCCAGAGGGTAGATTGCTTCGGTGGACTAGATGCGTACAAGTCCGTAGATTTGATGCAGCGGCGGCCAGAAATATTCCCAGGATTTGAGGGACTATACCCATCCAGCGTAATGGTCAAGTTTTGGTGTCACACATACACTCAGCACCCTCTCATGTGATCCAATTTGAAACATTGCGGAACATGACATGTTGGTTTTGCCTCGCCCCTTATTGTTGTCTCTCGCCCTGTTGGGTTATTGTTATCCTTGTGTGATGCAAATTACAAAAGGCAACCATCTATGATGACATGTTGGTTTGCCACATCAAATAGCAAAGGTTCTATATACGCATACCAAAAGCTTGAACCGATCCCCAGCCGTCTGATTTTGGGTACTACGTAGGTTTCTTACATTCACATAACAACTTATTGAAACAATCCGAGAATCGGCCAGCTTCCCGTCACCCAACAAGTAACCTCTGCTGTTTCACATTTGCGACGGTGCACACGTGGCAAAGAAATGGAAAGAAACTCCCAGGGCTCAGCCTACCAACTGTGATGCCAAGCTGACATACTTCTTGGATCTCGAATGAGAAGCTTTCCCTCCTAAGCTAGGACTCACACGAGAGCCTTATTGAACCTATTATGAAAGGAGACACATGATGACAGTCGAAAATTCTCTTTCGAATGCCCTTGACCTCCACTAAGTGCACTTGGTGAGGATGGTGAAGGCTTACGAGTCAAAGCTGGTCAGGACAGGCCTCAGGCCTGTTGAATTAAGGGCATCACCGGAGGGACTTGAAGCTCTTGAGGTTCCTGTTTGGAAATCTGGGATTATCGGTTATGCCGATAAGAATCGTATCTTGAGCATAAATGTGCCCCGAAGCCTGGTCAACAGCTAGGTATTGGTGATATTGACCAAGACTTTGGACTCGTGTTACTCGTTTGTTTCCTTGCTGCAAAACATGATTGCCATTCCCCAACAAACTGCACATATCATCTTATTCTCAATTCTCAACACACTCGTTCCATGAGACACGTGGAACGGAGTGACGTGAGTCACAGCCATCATAAAATCATTGACCGTGGTAAAGCAGTTGCATATTACAAGTCGTAATGATGCCTCAGCAATGATTAACATTTGCTTCCTTGCCAATACATATACCGCTCCTCATCTCTGAGACTTTCTCTCCAGCCGTTCCATTCCAAACACCCAACTCTACTCAAGTCACTTCACCTCATTCACCAAGTCTTCTGAAGACCGCCATACCAACGCTGCGACCAACACGATAAAGCCTCCTACTTGGAGCCACCATTTATTGTCTTTGGTTTTTCTTTTCACGACTTTAGGATTCTTCCTCTTCGACCAAGTATCACGATGTGTTGGGAGCAGCCCGTTCTATATGAGGATTGCAACTGCCTAACGTACGAGGACCGGGGTGAGCCGCGAATCATCATCTGTGCGAGGGTGCAGAATCGGATTATGAGTGGCAAGTCGGTCAAGCCTTGCACGGAAAAGCCTCTGATGGATATCCCTTGAGATAATGCTGAGCGCCGGTCCGGGTCCTGTCATAATTGCACCTGGGCGCTCTTCGAACAAGAATGGCAAGAGGCGCAGCGCATGCTCAGCTTTCTGCCGGTGCCGGATAGGCAACTATATCGTGAGCGGCGCGAGGCAATCGAGGAGGAATACACGTGGTCTGCCATGCTCATGGTACAGAGGTATCTGATTATGGGCCTGGAGAATTTGTACAATCGAATTCATGGAGGAGGATACGGGAGTGGGGAGTGAAGAGATGACGGATGCATGATGGGCGGACGACCAGAACGCTGCCTAAGCGGCCCGGGCCCTACTGCCCCCCTTTACAAACGAGCCCCAAACCCCCAACACACGGACACACACACACAAACACATGCGAACACATGCAAACACACACAGAAAAGAAAAGAGTGGATGAGGGTCTATGAATAGAATTTCCCCTTTCGAATGCCACAAGAAGGTAAAAAACAATTGTTCAGTTTCCTCTCCTTCATATACATATATATATATATATATATATATATATATATAGACCACAGAGCCCCCAAAACAACCAAGAGAACACCCTATTCTTATCCCCAACGTCGTGACGGCAAAAAGAAAAAATAAAATAAAAGGAGGAGAAAATTTTCCAGAATTTATTCGGCCTTGTTATTGTTATCTCGGTCCCGTCTCTCTCTCTCTTTCTCTTTCGCGAAGTAATGATATCTATCAACCCGCAAAAAAGGACGCAGGTTTTTTTTCGGAAACGGCAACCTTTAATTTTACACGTAGCTAGGTAGATCCACCCCATTTGACTTCAAAGCACCATACTGACTGACTTCTTTTATGCTATACGACCTGATGGCCCCCTTAGCCATGTGATCACTGCGATGTATCACAAGTAGGAAAGATACTCCCCTGGCATGCCTACGTGATTACCATCAGACTGGGCAGACATTTGAAGCTAACCCACCCTAAGAAACGCGGGACGACGTCACATGGTACAGTTGTCAACGAAGCAAGGATGATTCTTCTTATATATGTAACCTTCCTAGGCGGTTAAAAATGTCTTGAAAATCTACTCTACTCTATTCTACTCTTCCCCTCCCTCCTTTCTTGCTCATCCACACCATCCCTGGCATCTAACTACACCATATTTTCATTTGACGTGCCAATCGATACACATCCAGGTTACAACTAAGATCTATTAAAAATCTGTTCTCTTCGTTCTATCTTCCAGCAAATCCTCCTCCATAGGTCGGGGATTTGGAGTGCAAGTAAGTGTAGCCTATTCCCACTATTCAGGTTACATACACGATGAAAATTTTCTCTCTTTCTCTCTCCCTGGTATTTCATAACTTTACACACACAAGTAAAAGCCCGTCTTCCTGGGGAACTCCTAGATCGAGATGGCAATGATGAAATGAGCTGAGCCTCGCATATTCCCGGATCAAAATTCCCCGTGTTGTTTCTCTGCGTCCCGCGCCAGTTGGCTGATGATAATATGTGCTCGAGCGAAAAGTAATCTAGAAGTTTTCTTTGCCCCATACGTAGGAGAACCTGTGTAGGGTGTTAGCAAGTCAAGTCCGGCGGAAATGGCGTGGAGAGCAGAGTGCGGCTATGAATGAGAGTTGACTTACCCAGGCTCACTGTACTTGTTACAGAAGATGTGGAGCTGACTACCGAGACCCTTGGGACCGCAGAAGAACACACCGGCCTCGGCCGGGGTGTGGAGTTTCCTGATACCCCTGAATATCATATCCCAGTTGGGTCTACCAAAGTTGGTCGGACTCCTCAGCCCCGTGATGGTGTCCTTGTCGGCATTGGCGTCATTGATCATGATGTTGGTCGCGTCGTCGGCCTTAATCTTGGCGGTCAGGTAGGTGTGGATCTCGATCCGGTTGTCGACGTCCTGAGCCTCGATGGCCATGAGCAGCGATCGGAACCATTCGAAGGAGCCGAAGTCTCTGCAGATCCAGAAGAAGTACACCTTGGACAGTCTCGTCTTCTTCTGCGGGTAGTTCATGCGGTACCATATAGACTTGAGGATGGAAGCGAAAGGTGTGACACCGATACCAGCACCACAAAGGACGGCGATCTCATACTTGAACACGTCTTCAGACGCGGATCCGAACGGACCATCCACGTAGACTCGGGGCAGCACTCTCCTCAAGGCGGGATCGACATCGGGGTTCTGGCCATCCACACCAACCACTTTCGACGAATCCTTCGCAGCCTTCTTGTCGAACTCGCACCCCAGAGTTGCGGCCAGGGTTTTTGTGAAATCTCCGACCATACGTACGTGGATAGAGATATAGTCTTCCTCCGGCGCACTTGTCAAGGTGAAGGGGTGGTACTGCCAGAGCGACACCTCAGGACAGCAGAAGAAGATGTACTGTCCGGCTCTTGTCTTCGTGTTTTCTTTCTTGATCTGGATCTCACAGACGTTGCTGGGGTGCTGGATGACCTTCGAGATGTATGTCTTGTGTCTTCCTCGGACTTCCCGGGCAATTCTCTCAGCCAAGTAGATGAACCCTCCATACATCCAATACTGCCAAAACACACCTATAGCCGAGGTACCAACCGAGATACAGAAGGGCGCGAAGTCGGGCTGGATCATACAGAAGGCACCATGGAAAGACCAGAACATGAAAAACACGATGAACATGTGGTGGGTGTACCAGAATCGCTCGTAGTTCGCTCGTCGCGGTTTCTCGTAGGAAGTCACCACCATGCCCGTCAGCGCGATCAGCATGATGTATCCCGTCCAACCCGGGCCAGTCGCGAAGTTGGCAACCAACCACCCATAGATACCGAGATTGTTCCTGGCGGCAATCTGTGCGAAGTTGTTCCAATGGGCGATCGTGTGAACCCAGGAGAAGAAGAAGATGGACCAAGCCGTGGTGATATGGAATGTGATGTTCTTGTCGAATTGGATGATCCCGTTGAGCGGAGTTTGTCTCGCAATCGAGATGAAAGTCCTACAGACCGGCAGCAGCACCAGCGCGACGTCGACGTGGAGTACCAGAGCCGCTGATCTGGCTATCATATAAGTCGGACCGAACGTGTCTCTGGCTATTTGGAGATTGTCCTTCACGGCGTAATTCACAAAACCAAAGGCGAAAACCATGGCATGGAGAATCATGAACACAAACACGAAACTGTCCATCAGTTAGCAAACTTGCCTACACTATGGGACTCACAATGAATACGAACAATCTTCGATAACCTTCGTTGACCATCCACTTATCGAACCTCTCTCGTGCTGTAAGCTCCTTCTGTCTCTCTTGCGTCATTTCTCCCGACAGCAACATCCGCGTCAATGGTGTCCATCTCGACCGCTCCGACGGCTTCTCCCCCATATATTGACTTCCGCCATAGTATGACATGTTGCAGACCGGGCCTCGTCAATGACCTCGTATTTCCTACTGTCGGCTATTCGATCTCGGGCGGGAACGTCAACGATCCGCGAGGTCGTCCACCGAATGCTTGCCAACCGAATGATAGCGCCTCCTCCTCTATTAAATTACGCCCCGTTCAACGTGTGGTAGTCGCGATCGAGTGGGAAGATATTGTCAAATTCAGAGCCTGCTGAACGGGCACTGGGCCATCCGATGAAAAGATGCGGTATAGTAGAAGCAAAGGTTGTAAGTATTATTAAAAGAACGGAAAGTTGGACTGGAGCCTGCAATCGCAACAATGCTACTGCTAGTCAGCCAACGGACGAATCGCAAATCGCACCAACGACGCAAACGGGAGAAGAGAGAGTTGAGTTCGGTGTCTGTGAACGAAGGTATGGGAAGGGAATAGGAAGAAAGGGATCCGAGGATTGCTCATGCACAGAAAGCGGGAAGAGGGTGGATGATATGGGAGAGTGCCAAGAATAGGAAAAACATCAGGCCATTTTCTGTAGATCATACCTGGGTACAACACCAACGACGGTTAGGTACTTTCAAGGGGAGGACAAGATTCTGGATTGGGCGATCATGATTCTTGCAAAAGTCTTGGTATTGGAACACGCAAGCGTGGGAGGAAACGAGGAGTTGAAGAATGATGGGAGAAAGGCGCAGAGGAATTGTGAAGCAGAGTCAAGTACTCTGTAATGGGGGGTTTGTTTTGGGGGTGGCCCAGAGGATCAAAGATTAAGGACCCTGACATCTGATCTGGTCGGTATTAGTGACATGGAAGGACAAGCCTACATTGAGAGAAGTTGAGGCGCGTCGAGAGGGTCGTCCGAGTACCAGTAACCTGAGACAGGGGGTTTTGTATGGAGACAGGGGTTGTATCGTCAGAGCATCGCATGGTCCAATGCAGCTTGCAGGCGGCACTCGAATCGTCAACCCAGTCAGTTAGCAGGCGACATCGCCACTGAAAGGCGGAAATCCCGGTGTTCGAGTGGAGGAAGACATCTCGAAACGAAAGGCGTCTGTCCATATCGCGGTCTCAAAGGCGGTTACAGTACGTGGAGTGGAGTCTAGACAGCCTTACAAACCAACCTTTTGGCCGAGATAATCGAGTTGGCTGTCTCGGGAAGAGGCTCAGTGGAGCCAAGAAACGGTTCCTGGCAGACTGACCAGGATGATTCTGCAAGACGCAGCATTGACAGACAGACATTAAATAAGAGCTGAGGATGAACTTTCATCGGGGACGCCAAACTGCAAAGAGGTATCACGGTCGTACGTTCGTACATACACGGACATGTACGTACGTATTTCCTCATTGTAGCGCCAGAAACAGAATATTCTGTCAAAGGCGATGAATTTGCGATCCCCGCAAGTTGAAGGAAGACACTGGAGCGTCGAGCATCGAGCAACGATGTTGCGTTGCGTACGTATGCTGAAGCCATTACCACCATCTGATGCTCGGTTTCTGAGTAAGACTGCAAGATAGGCGAGTACCAGCTCGGTGGCAGGAAAGTGGGTAATGGCGCCATTCTCTTTCTTGGAATGCTTGAGCTCGTTTGGATCGACTTCATAAATCATCATCAGTATAGATTTACGAAGTAGAAGGGTGGTGCACGAACGGCAAATCGACGTGGGAGTATGATAATGGAAGTGAACAGTGAAAAGCGGGAGACACACAGCAGGGGGGAAAAAAGGCAGTGCGGGCGGGTTTTGGGAGTGTGGAGTCGAGTCGGGGAATATCGATTGGCTCCTATTGGCTCCTATTGGCTCTCGATCCGACATCCTAGCGCCCGCTCTGTCACAGGTTGTTTCGTCAGGGGTTTCTGATACACTCCAGAAAGTCACCATTTGTCTCGACGACGCTTCGATATGGCCAACCTTTTTATGCAGCGGCAGCAGCCAGCCGCCTGTCTACGAAGTACATAAGATATTACTTACTAACTGGGCGTGATACCGATTTCTTCCGTTGGCCTACTCGTTCACGCGTATCCGCGGTGTCTAACAGGGAACCTCATTTTGACCATCATGGCTATCAATGAGATAAGACCGCTGTCAAGGAAACTCAAGTAAACAATGAGGAAATATGTATATGTAGACAAGGAATACCAATACACCAATACGTATCACGATACAGTATGTACGCAGTCCCCGGTCTCCTCAACCTCACAAAAGACATCCCTCTCTCTCTCAAAAACTTACTTCTCTGTCCCTAAAAACTGCATGGATGATATGCCATCCCGCCTGCCTCACTCTTTCTGTAACCGAGAATCCTCTACTGGTGTGCAAGACGTAGCGAGCAATCTTTTCCATAACTACTACCTAGACCTCTACCCACGTTTGAGCCCCCCCACATCACGAATCTGCTCATTCATGCTATCTGAGTCGAAGCCAGATAAATAATCATGAATAACCATGCGTAGATCCGTCGTGCCGTGCGGCTAGCTATTACTTCTTCCGAGCGCCTAGTACCTATGTTATGTAGACTAGGCAGTAACAAAAGCTTTTTCATCATCCTCCTCCTCATCCTCCAAAACGAGACCTGTCCCTCATCACCCCCCTCGAAGCAGCTCGTACATAGTACATCCCCCCCCGCCCCCCCCCCCCCCCCCCCCCCCCCAAAGAACAAAAGAACGAGAAGAAAGAAAGAAAGAAACCAATCCTTCCTTTTCTCTCAACAGACCAAAGGTAAAAAAATAAAAAATAGACCACCTAGAGACCTGCACATGTAATAATAGACATTTGTGCAACCATACTTTATATCATGTATGCCCTCAGCCGAATCCATCAATCAATCGGCCGTCGGACACACCCGCAAACCAACCAAAATCAAAACCCAAACCCAAACCCACTGGCACGCACCCACCACGAACGATTACAGGGGACTTGACAACTTTCTTTTTTTTTTCTTCTTCCCTTTTTCTATTTTCTTCCCTTATCAAACATCCATGGATCATCAACATCATCATTATCCCTCAAGTAGCGGGCCGAAAGCGCACAGGTAAAATAACCAATCCATCGATCTAACTCTTTTTCTTTTTCGGGGGGGGGGGGGGGGGGGGGGGGGGGGGGGGGGCGGGGGGGCAACATTCCCATGCTGCTATGAGCCTCCAACAAAACAGGTGGGCCGTCGAACTTTGTTGACGTCTTGAGTTCCACTCATCCCGCCTTGCCGCCCTCTCCATCCAGTCTGCCGACATCCGACGTCGTCGTCAAGCCTCGAGCCACGACAACCGTAATAGCATACCTATGGGGGTAAGGAAGGAGCAGATCCATCTCCCTCCCTGGATACGTAGCAACCTATCCAGTCATATTCTTGGAAGCTAGTGTCACCAGAAACAAAAGAAGAAAAGGAAAAAAGATCCACGGGTCTGTTTTGGCTTAATTGGACAAATTAGTTCTAAGAAGCTCGCAGAGCATCATTATACATGTCACAAGCAGGACTCCAAAGCTTAGTTGGTGGAAGGGGAATCGGTGTGTGCATCATGACAAATCTGAGAAAGCTGAGCAAGCGTGACTCGAAAGTTACCGAAGATAGCTTCTATGTGATGCAGAAAGCAAATCCCAGGCCGTCGCGTCCATCCTGCGTATAATCTGACCTAACTTCATTCACGCCTATGACCTATCTTGGGGCCGTCCTTAAAATAATGCATCGAGAATCCTTCAGCAACCGCGACTCAACCCGTAATGATTAACCGACAAGGACGCCTGGAAATCAGATCGTATTGGGCCTCATCGGAAAAGGAATGGTGCGTGCACCCTCCAGATGTACTCGCAGTGTCTACTTCCCCAGCACGAGACCTCGATTAAGTTCGTCGCTCTCTCATTTCCGGCGACTACACGCCACCGCATTCCATCCCTCTTAAATGGCATATTTGCGAGTCCACTCACGAGCTGTGGCTTCATATCTTGAACGGTCTGTCTTGTACACGTGGGCAATCTCGGGAACCAGAGGGTCGTCGGGATTGGGGTCCGTCAGCATTGAGCAGATAGAGAGTAGAACTGTGGCTTGTCAGTGATGTTTTTCCAAACCAGCGGGAGTAAAGAGACATACCCTTAGAGATGGTCAAGGCCGGACTCCACTGGTCTCGTAAAATATCCAGGCAGATGCTGCCGTTTGAGTTGATGTTCGGATGGTAGATGCGGGTGGTGAAGTTGACCTTGGGCGGCTTGAAAGGATAGTCTGTGGGGAAGTGGATGGCAAGGAAGAAGACGCCGCCTGAGTATGGAGAATCACCCTGAAAAATGATCAGCACCCATCAACAGATATGAGAAGCGCGTCGTCGTTGATTAGGTTTGGTGTAGCTGGGCTTTCCATGACTCCTGAACTAGCCGAGCACGGTTGGGGTATAATAGCAAAGAATGACTTACAGGTCCCATGATGGTTGCTTGCCAGTGAAACTAGACGAGAAAAACGAGTCAGCACAAAACATCTAAACAACATGATTGTCGTTGTCCGTGTGATCTCGCGAACCCGGTCAAGTCATGAGGATCTTGCAACGCTTATCGGTCGGCGATGGCGGGGGTTCCTGTGGTGGCAGACAACGTACCAGATCTTCACCGACTGGGCCAGCTGAGCATGACGAGGGCGGGTCTCTGAAAGGCAATAAAGGTTAGCATTTGATAAAAGAGACCGGTATCTTGAAATGAAATAGAGGATCCTAATCGAAGCATAGTACGCGCGATGTGATTATCGTGAGGCTATCGCAAGATGAAACCCCGCTTCCCTGTCTTGCATAGCCCCACCTCGGGCTCACGATTTGTAGAGGGCATTCTGGAGTCTTTTACCAGAGGAAGGAATGGACGAGTAGAGACGGGGCAAAAGAAAGGGCTGCGAACGTACCGGCCCAGGTCTGTGAGTTCCTTGTTGATACGCTTAAGCGCCATTATGGTATGTAGTTGAGATGGCGGAGATAGGTGGTGATGACAGTTATCGTGTTGTGCTTATGCTGCGTGTCTCTGGTCGAGCAAGACAGACAGGAAGGCCGATCGAACGAAGGCTATATGTACCTGCGATTAGAATATAGAAGGCGGAAGAAGGGAATAGAGATTTAGGAGGAATTCACTGAACAAAGGAAGTTGCTCAAGGGATATTGGAGGAATAGGAGTGAATGAAACTGACTGTGGCTGGTAGAACAAGACGGGTGTCAGCAGAGTGACGGAAATCCCAGGGTAGCCGACGAGATTTATGTGGTGTTTGGTATTTGGGTGTCTGGATCGGGTTGGGAGGTGGTGTTGATGTTGTCCACTCGTGAGGATGAGGTGAGTGAACGGGTCTGGTAGTGATGGCGGTATCAGGATGTTGTTGTTGTAGTGGGGAGAAAGAGAGCCAGGCAGGTTTGTTGGTTTGAGTGACGGTATGGATATGGATGGATAGATGGAATGAATAATGGGGGGAAGCCACACCTCCAGTGCTACAATTCCAGATTAGCGCCTAACAGTCATCAATTTTTTCAGCCCAAAGCCAGCGCTCAGGTTCAGCACCGCACCAGTGTACCGTAGCGCCCAAGAAACACAAATCGTGGCTAAGGCAGGCTCCATACAGTGGCTGATACCCACGACTAAGTATCTTGAAATGCCGCGTCTATCGCGCATATTCGCTTTAACGCTTTCAGTGGAAGAAATTCCACCTTTCGGAGTCTCTACCTAGGTACGTACTTAGCGTATCTAGCTAGGCAGGAACGAAGCATGAGTCAGGCATACTGATTTAGCCCGCTGGGCAGGTGGGCGCCACCTGCCCAGGAAGTGAGTACGTTCTCGAAGGCTCTAAGTTAGCCACTCAGCCACTTCTAGCCACATTTCACAGGCTGATTACGTGAGCCTCCTTTCCCTACGGCAAGTCGCTCTTCAGCAACCGGGCAAGAGTTTTGCCTCGCCCGGGACTTGATTGAGTAATCATCTAACTTCCAATGTTGTCTATCATCGTCGTCCCCGAAAACACACTTCACTTAGGCCACAAATCTGCCGGAATGATCTGGACTGTGGTATAGTGAAGTTTTGGCAATACTCACTTCTCAATCTAATGCAGGGCAAGCTTGCAAATCTCTCCCTTTCCTAGCTTATCTTCGATACGAACTTCCACTCTTATGTTGAAACTTATATAAATCATTCATGTGTGGCCTTTGAACCGTTCTTATCATGGTGCAGGGTAGCATGGCTATCTTGAACAAACTTGAGTGGTCCGTCTTTTGACTCGAATGTTTTCAGTGAACCTGTCATTGCTTCCCATTTTCTCTGGTTACTTGAACTACCTCGGGAATGGTGTTCTTACCGTCATCGTACGGCAGGACTCATGCAAATGGGTTCTCCGGGCAGTGTATCGCGGAAGGGGGTATACCTGAAGCTTTGGGCTATTTACTTACGAGTAGTTCATCTAGGATCAGCGTAGCCCACGTGCAAGTTGTTTCTGATCACCTGATATCCCACGGGGGCTATTGTCTTGTTCCGCACTCCTATGTCTACCAAAGAAAATTCTGTGAGCCCCAGGTGGACTGTTCATTCTACTGTCTCTATTTCAATATCTGTTCCTCGGTGGTATTGATCCAGTACTATGATTGACCCAATAACTCTTGGATATGTGAGACAGACAGCCTAGGTAAGGAAAAGGAGTCTACTGAGTGCCATGTTGCTGTATATCCACGCGAAATATGTTTCATGTATCAGTTATTTATTTAACCGACCAATGGACCTCCAATTCACTGGTGTATAATCAGTTCTCCTCGGCAGCATAAATAACACCCATTTCATGTTAGCAAGAGTTTCATCACAGCTGATCAGTGACTTACACAGTTTGTGACTAAGCTCGCCATGAATTTTCCACAGCCGGAAGGTCAGAAGATTGTATATTGCTGTATCAACTCATGTTAGACTTCAGTATGTCCTTTCACCTTGTGCTCCATGACTCGAAATGTTCGAGTCGGTGCAATATGATCCTTCATCTACACAAAGTCTCGACAGTATTCACATATACATGTAACCTTAGAGTTCAGTCGGAATCAAGGAGGAATTTCTATATAGCCACGAGAATAGCTCCCCATATAATAGGGGGTATTGCCATTTTATCCACCTAGAAGTATGTTTATGGTGGTCTTGCGCAATTATATTGCACAAGGATAGCTATAACCCAGCAAGGCGAGATAGAACAATAAGGCGCGAGGCCTCCGCACAAGCTTATAAATCATCACAAGCTTATAAATCATCATAAGCATAGAATATATTTTTATAATTATTTATCTATTTTATTGTAGGTATCATGTGACTATGTGGAAATTCGTCCAGATTCCTCCTGGAGTTTTATACCGGACTTTCACGATACTCGCCGGTCCCGTAGACGCGTTGGCGAATCACCTGCCCCGTACACGTCGCGGGACAAGGGGGAACAGTCATGCCGTCCCAGGAGCTATCAAAAGCCGCGGCCCGTAATGCCGATTAGTCTCCAAGAAACGACAAAAATACATTGCTGCCTAGTACCATGTCCGTCGTCTCCTAGGTAGGTAGATATAAGCTCATAAGCACCGTCGGCAATGGCACTCTTCATGTTCTCAGGATTCCATTGTAGACTCAATATCTTTTCAGCCGCTTTTACACGCCATGGGTAGCTTTCCAGGATTTCTGTACCGGCAGCTCACCTTCAAGCCCAAACCGCTGCCTACGAATGTCGATCTCACCGGCAAGACGGCGATAGTGACGGGCTCGAATGTCGGCCTCGGGCTCGAAGCGTCTAAGGAGATGGCGAAGCACGGATTGTCCCGCCTGATCCTCGCCGTCCGGACCGTCTCGAAGGGCGAGGCAGCTGCGAAAGAGATCGCCGCCCAGGCGCCTTCGACCGACGTGCAGGTATGGGAACTCGGTCAAGAGTCCTTCGAAAGCATACAGAAGTTCGGCGAGCGCGCGTCGCAGCTCGATCGCCTCGACATCGTCATCCTCAGCGCCGGCGTCAAGGCCATGGCGTTCGCCAAGTCCAAGGGCGGCCACGAGACCAACGTCCAGGTGAGTCGGCATGGGAAATAAGAACACGGGTTTCCACCCATCGTGCCTGACCTAATTAAGTAACTACTTACGTGAGCGATACGCAGGTGAACCACTTGGGCACCGCCCTCCTCTCGCTCTTGCTCCTGGGACCCCTCAGAGCTACCAAGAGGACGACAGGCACACCCACGCGCCTGACCATCGTCAGCTCGGAGAACCACTTCTGGCCCAGGCTCAAGGAGGTCAAGGGGCCGGACACGCTAGCGGAGATGGACAAGCCGGAGACGTTCGGCAAGGGAATGGATCGCTACAACACCAGCAAGCTTCTCAACGTCCTGTGGACGCGGGAGCTGAGCGCTCGGGTCGGCGGCGGCGGCGGCGGCGGCAGCGACGTCATCATCAACACCGTCAACCCGGGCTTCTGCCAGAGCAGTCTCCACCGCGCCGATGCGAGCGGGGCGTCTTTCGTCAAGCTGATCGGCTGGACAGCGGCGCAGGGCGGCCACAATCTGACCGACGCCGCGACGCAGCACGAAGGGGATGGGCATGGCGCCTATATCAGCGAGCAGGTGGTGAAAAGGTATGTGTAGAAACCACCGGATCTTGAAACATTGGCAGAAGGAACACTTAGATTGACTCTCTTCTATCAAGCCCCTCCGCGTTTGTGCTCTCGGCCGAAGGAAGCAGTGCGCAGACGAGGATCTGGAATGAGACGATTGCGCTCATCAAGAGAGAAGCACCCGGTGCTGACCCCTTGGCAAACCTCTCTGCCTGAGCGGTACATGAAAATGCTTCTGAGGCTGCAGAACACCGGGTGTCCCTGACTTTCGTTGAGCCTACTGATATTAGGGGGAACAAGCATGTGCTTGGCTATCTCATCGTTTATCTTGTCATTGTTCGAGCATCGTGGTCAACCCCAGACGGCTAAGCAATTTTCAAGGCCCAATCAGATAACCTTGGTTATCTAACCTGAGGTGTGTATTTTCCTTCTCCGAGAACATAAGTAAAATGTATAATTACCAAGTTCCATTTTAGAGGGTATCTTGTCAAAAGTCGGGTCGAATGTTGAGCATCAAGTTTCCCGGATCTATCTTCCTTATGCGTACACGGGTCGGATTTCCATCAAGAGAACTCATGTTACCCTCATGAATGAATGAGCTTCCGAGTTCCCTACACTCGTTCGTTCTAGGTCTTTGCTACATTCATAGGCTTTGCCCTTTGTGCCTAGCTAGTAGGGATTGGTCATTGTTATTGAACAATGCCCTTCAAGTTTCATACACCTACTTATTGTTCCTTGGTGTCTCTGAATTATCGTTGTTCTCCACATAATGTGGTTGTTTTCTTTCAAGAATCTAATATAAGTATTGTCCTGGCCGCCCTCAGTTGTCTGATTTTGGACTCATTCCACACACACATTCTTACAGACACAACACACAGACTCAGAAAGCCACTGAACCCAAACACATAAGACAGCTTCGGAGCTCACAATCTCCGAACCAAATAGCTCGCAGAGCTAATCAGTTCTCCAGATACCCCATATTTTCCACCATGTCGTTTCGCGTTCGCTGCGGTGCCGACCACATGCATCGGTCAATGAGCGCCGCAGGCCTGCTCATTGTCCGGATAAACGGCGGACGAGCGGAGATCCTGATGATCCAGCGAGGAACCATTGTGACCGAAGCCGGGTTGTGGGGAATCCCCGGCGGCGAGATCGACTTCCTGAAGGCCGAAGGGCGGTACGAGACGCCCGTGGAGGCGGCGGTCCGAGAGACGCGCGAGGAGGTAGGCATTCCTAGCGAAAGCCTCGTGCTCTGGGGAGTGTACGCGCAGGACCGGCACTTAGGATGGTCCTACACGACCATCCTGGCAACCCTGGCAGAGAACGCGTCGGCGGAGATCGAGGATCTCGTTCTGGACGGCACAGAGACGGTGCAGGCTAGGTGGGTCCGAGCCGACAGAGTCGGGACAACCCTGCCGAACGCGATTCATCCGGGTTTCAAAAGGGTCCTTGGCGATCTCGTGGACAAAGTGGACGACCTCGTATACAGTATTCGGTGGAAACGAATATCTGGCGATTCGGTGCCGGCAGGGACAAAGCCGTTCCTTCCATCACCCCGCACGTCTTCTCAGCCGTTTCCAGGCCCGCCGAACCCAACTGCGAGGCCCCGATGGGTTCTTCCTCCTCTCGGCCCTCTTCCTGACCCGAGTAACTGGGGAAGCTCCGATGAGATCGCTGCGGCGGCGGCGGCACTTTTAGAAGGACTAAAGCCTGAAAAGATGTCCGATGAGAACTGGACGGCCGAAGAGCTCGCGAGGTCGGACGCACTTAACGCAGAAATGTTGAAAACTCCAGGTGGTTGGTAGGTGACACGCTGACATGACGAGTAAATACCTGTTGACAGACAGCATCGCAACCTAACTTTCGACGAATACTTAACCGATAGGTTGTTTCTATGGCTTTCCGGAAGGGGACGACGTCCTGGTCAGTCGGTAAGTTAGTTCTCTCGCTTCCCGTTCCGCTTTCGACGACAAGGACCAGCTGCACGCTGTAAATAACTCATAGAAATTCGCTTAATGTAATATTGTGTTTTGTTTTTGTGTTACACACATACGCATCTCTGATCGTGCAGCTCATTTGCCGGCTCTGTGACATCTGTGACATGTGTCACCTGTCCTATGTATGACATGCTGTAAAGTATTTCAGACTAAGCTTTCGGTGCTTTCAGGCACATAGACTTTCAGGCCGACAGAGCTCATAGCGGGGGTGTGGAATCAAGAACTGTAGGTGATTTCAAGAATCCAACGTCGTTCATGAATTTTATCCTGGATATGTGGTTTTGATATCCAAGAACAAGACGCTGTCATATCCGGTAACTGTATATCATCATTGTGTACCCAGTTTCTGGCCTTCCACTAACGTTGTAGGTTAGCTTGGTCTGAAATAGAAGCCTCTTAGTAACAAAAGGTAGGACGAAGCTGGGAATCATCGCCTGAGCTCCATGAAACTCAACAGGTAACCACTTGTTGACCGTAGACGAGCTTTTAGGCTGGTCAAGGAATACCTAATTACCAGTCACAGGGATAAAGATAGATGGGCCATAGATGGGCCGCGAGAGGCATAGGCGGATTGTTGAGTGGATGACAATATCTTGTGATGTTTTCATATTTTCTCGTCGAATGACATCAACATGGCAATAATTATTGCTGACCAATATATAAACATCTGGTCGGAGATGTGTCGTATTAGGCTAATGGATGACTGCCCATTTCACCCCTCTCCCTGTATAGATCATGATTGCTACATCACGACGCATCATACAAATGCCTGGATTCCAGTGATGGCCCTTCCAATAATGAGACCTGGGTGAACTGTCAGTATTGGCGGATGGACTGTTGCGATGAGAATGACTTACTGTGTATGTCACTTTGACCCTCATAGGTCTGCGTCACGAACAGATTCGCGACATGTCGTCCGATTCCATACTCGTCACTTACAGCGTTACCGCCGAATATCTCCTGGAGTGCCCGCGCGTTGATGAGCGCGCGATCGCAGTTCTGCCGTTTGACCATGCTGATCATCTCCGGCGTGGCTTTGCCCGCGTCTTTCAGCCTGCCCACTTGTATGGATGCCAGCACGCCATAGGCGGCATCCGTCGTGGCATCCGCTAGCTTCTTCTGTACCAGCTGATATTTTGCGATCGGGTTGTTCTTGAACTGTCTCCGTTCCAATGCGTACGTCCTTGCTCTGCTGATGCAGTCCTCCAGGGCACCCATAGTGCCTAAGGAGATACCATAACGCGCGCTGTTCAGACAACTGAAAGGACCCCTGAGACCCTCGACTTCCGGAAACATATGGGCCTCCGGTACTGGACAATCATCCATCTGTATCATTCCAGTGATGCTTGCTCTCAGACCATTCTTGTTCTTTATCGTGGGTGTCTCCAGTGTACCGGGCGGACAGTCTTTTCTTTCGACTAAGAAGCCCTTGATCTTCCCCGTCTCTTGCAGCTTGGCCCATACCATGAGCACGTCGGCAATCGGCGAGTTCGTAATCCAAGTCTTTGCGCCACTCAACAAGTAGTATCCTTTCTTTGTAGGGTGTGGACGGGCGGTCGTCTCCATCGATCCCGGGTCGCTACCATGATTCGGTTCTGTAAGACCGAAAGCTCCGATGAGCTTGCCCTTCGCCATGTCGGGCAAGAACTTCTCTTTCAACTCTTCGGTTCCGAATTCGTATATGCCACCCATTGTTAAAGAGGATTGTACGGACATTCCGGATCGGTACCCGCTGTCGACGCGCTCGACCGCTCGTGTGATCAAGCCCGAAGCCACAGTCGACACGCCAGCACATCCGTAGCCGTGGAGGTTCGCACCGAGGAGACCAAGCTCGCCCATTTCGAGGAGTATATTTCGGTCATAATGCTCGTCTCGGTAGGCCTCTAGAAATGCCAGGTATCAGTCCATGTCCCGGTGTAAGCATAAGAGCAATGCACGCTTGGGGTGACTAACGAAGGACACGCGGAAGTAGTTGCTCCTGGCAATACTTCTCTGCTGTCTCGAAAATGGCTAGCTCATCTTCTGTGAGTAAGGTGTTGCTCGCTAGAGGGTCTTCCCAGTCAAAGGCTGGTCCAGATGCTGTCGCATAACATCTCGCGGCTTGTGGCTGTCTTCTGAGGGAGGCCCATGGCCTTGGAAAATGCGAAGCTGCTACCCGTCGGAACATAGCTGCACTCTCAAATGGTATGCGAATGGTGTGTCCATGTCGAATACGTAAAGTCGCCTACTCGGGCAGTTGGGTGGGCTCAGCCGATCGACCTTCTTCGGGGAGGCGAGACGGGAACTGGGGAAAACGCAGCGACCTCGGCACTTTTCAAGCCACACCTGCCATTCAACTCTGTGGCTGGTTTAGTCTATTAGCCACGGAACCAAGGTGTTCAACAAGGCACCACGGCCCGGGGATGTCTCTTGCCTTTGCCAACATCCATGGAAGGTTGAATATCACATAAGTCAGCCATCAGTGACCCGAGACTTCTTTGTCTCACTCTCACTATGTTGCAACACCTGGGTAGCCTCCAAGTCAACATTTAGGTATTTTTTCTATGTCCAAGTACATTGTAAGTACCAGAGGTAAAGTCTGGATTACAGTAAGGCATAGCGCGCATCATCTTCAACATCATGAATGTTGCCTTGACGAGAGGTACGCATCAAAATACTCAGGTACATACCTAGGTAGGTAACTACTAATTTAGGGAATTTGCTACTTGTAGGTCAAGTAATCTAATCTAACAACCTTCAAGCCCAAATTCAGAGATCCGGCAACTCCTACTTCTCTATACATAGTTCTCACCTTCTTCATTACCCCTACTTGTTCTGGCCGGATAGGGCTCAACCTGGAATGCTACTAAAACTGCAGGTTGGCTCTTGCCTGACTTTGGCTATAAGATACGTCAGGGAGCCATTCAGACGAGGACATGTCGTCTGTGACTGGTAATGTGCTTCAGTTTCATGACTTCGGGTCTCAGTCCTGTCACTCATCTTCCTGGACATCCCCCTATCTTAACATCGATCCTAGTATCATCCTTCTCTCCACTCTCCTAACCATGTTCACCAAGTGGAAATTCATTTCCAAAATCATCTTCAGCGTTATCTGCAATCGTATCTCCTCCTTCTACAAGTCCTGTGGTGCTTGTCTCCCTAAACCCAAGCCCAAACGTGATTCCGACTCCGATGAGGACTCATGAGCATCGCCATATGCATCCTTCAGCCCTCTCAAAACAGAGTGTCGAGACCAAGGGTTCTTCAAGGCCGACCTCACTCTTCAAATATGGCGACTCCCTCCAGTGTGCTCCTTATAGATGCCACCCTTGGCGCTCTAAATCCCTCTCCTTCCCTGAGCATCAGAAGGAGAACAGTCGAGAATTCGAGACCGCGGAACAACATGCCTCCACCTCAACGTCCATCGTTCCTGCACGGTTGGCTCCCCTCAGAGCCTCTACCCGTCGCCGCGCAGGCAGGCCGCCCGCGACTCCGGCAGATCGGGCCACGTCGTCGATCAGCAACATCGACCTTGACTACGGAGCCCCTGTCAGCGGTTGGGAACAGGTGACCCCAGGAGATTTGATTTCGGACTGGCTCGCGGGCATCGACCCTTCGGATCTTGATAAAGATACATTGACGGACCTAAATCAAGAGTTTGCGAATGGTTCCAGATTGGTTCGAGGTCTCCCCCTTAGAGAAACAGGCCGGCATGCACAACTCCGTGCCGAACGAAATCGATCAACACGCTCAGGAACCGGCTTCGACGGACCAAAGAGTGCTATTAGCGATGCAGTCCTGACCACATCACCTAAGCTCTCCGGCAATTCCAAGTCGTCGGCTCATGATGAACGATTCTCAAAGACTTCTCAGCGGCTGAGGTCGGACACATCTGGGTCCATTGACTAGGAGAAAAATTGGCTCAAGAGAAAGCCTCGAAGGGGCCACGACGTTTCCGAGGTCTCGATCCCGGATCCCGTCTCTCCCACTTACCCTGTCATCAAGTTCTCCCTGGTCACCAGCAAAGATGGCAGTGAGGGTGAAGATGACGACGCTAGTGTCCCATATTTTGGGCCCGACAAGCCCCCTATGCGGCTTTATAACCTCCAGGACTGTGCCTCACAGTCATGTCCAGAACTTTGGACTCGACCCGAAAATTTGATGGGTTCTATGCACGAGGGGAAGGTGAGTGTCTACTTGAACGAATGCATGATTAAGTCCTAACGTTTTACGAGGTCGACGGATCTCAAGAACTTATCGCGCCCAACTATTCTCAGGTTCACAAGGATACAGCCTGGCACCGCTTTCACACAAACAACTCTCTGACCAAGCGCTTCCGGTCTATCGGTCGAAGGCTGCGTACCTCGACTTCCTCCAGTTACTCTATTCGATCAGACTTTCCAGCCCCTCCGAATGCCAGAGAGCGACGGTTTCTCACGCGTGAATCTTCTGAAGTTTACCCATCGTCAGACAACGAGACACCGATGTATAATACTCCCGAGTCGGATTTAACACCATTCGTGCACCCTCACCCCAGTAACGGCGATCCTCTGGCCGAAGCTGGGATGATGTCCATCACCGCGGAGCTTGACCGTCTGTCTTCGATGGGAAGCCAAGATCAAAGGGCGAAGGTGTCAACTTCGTCTTTACCACGAACACCCATGTCCAGCGGCTTCGCTTCCCCAAGCAGCGCTGTATCTGTGGCGGGTTCCGGTACCCATGTGAGCTCTGATGTACGTGGACATTCAGCACCTTCATCTGGTCCTCCATCTACCCATACGGGACCGGTCTCCAGGCCGCCTCAGAGGGCAGGACAAAGACGCAGGGGTCAACGCAGTCACTTATCTGAAGTAACGACTCCGGAAGACCTACCGCCACCTACAGACTTTGGCATCGAGGCTGGCCGAACACCGCAGCCGTTCAAGCCTTCGACCTTTGAGACGCTGTATGAGCGATCGCCAGATATTGACCGCAGCAAACGCCATGGGCATTCGTGTCCTGAGCCCCTATCTCTAGACCGGGCTGAACATGAAATTACCCAGCCCCCGATGGAGACGGAAGACGTCCCACAGGATCCACCGCCTACCACCTCAACGTCCAAGATTGTGACCCCTATCCCTGTGCGGAACAGCGCAGGTCTCCTCCAGCCTGTCTCCCCTCCGTCACGCATGTCGTCCATAGGTAAAACGCCAGAATCAATGTATGGACCTACAGTCGACGCAACGAGACCTCCGGCAGTGAATGTAGTATATCCGACGCTTGGCTCCAGGCCTGCCCTCGCATCTTCACGCAGCTCCCCTGGCCCAAGGAGACGAAGTAGATCAGCGGCAGACCACGTCGATCCGGCGGAGCCCAAGCCAGTGAACGAGCCTGGGTCGGTCCACGAGAGTCCCGAAGCTCTGGATCACCTGATGCAATGCGTCGGCGGAGAACCTGGCACGCAACCAGACCTTTCTACTAGCCCTACCTCGTGTCACCCGAACACGTGGTCAGAGTCAAGCGGCGAACCGGGGGATTCAGACCCGTTCTGTCCAGAACATTGCTTGGATAGTCGACCCAGCGGCCAGAACTTGAGGCGGTTGAAGGATTGCTCGTCTTGGAGTACGGGGACCGTGCGCATACTCAAGCCAGGCGATGCTTCGTGTTCGGACGCGAGAGAGGAAAAGGGGAAGGGCGGGGCAAATGAGAAGAAGGTCTAGAGATTCGGGAGACAAATTGCTTTGGGGTTGGGATTAGGGGAAGGGGGTGGCTAAGGACAGGACTAAGTTTATACCTATACATACAGACTCTTTAGTCCGATATACTTTAGGTCTCATAATTCCTTGAAAAAATAACAGAAAAAAAAAGAAGAAAAAAAAACCAAGACCACTTCAGAAGTTCCGGTGTTGAAGTTGTATGCGATTGTGACGATGTCGCGTCGTAGTATGTAGTAAATACCTAGTAGTCGATCGGAAATATCGTTTGCCATACTGAACAAGAAAAATAGACATGACACCCGTGAGGCCCGACCCGTACTGTATGAGCTATGTCTAACCCCCCCCCTCCTCCCCCTTTTTTCCCCCTTCCCCCCTTTGCCCCCCTTTTCTCTTTCCCCTCCTCTCCTTCAAGTCACCCCCAATCCAGATAAACAACAATATTTCCAAAACTTCTACACAATCTTGATAAATTCCCGGCGCGCACTCAGCTTGTTCGTGTCCCGATTCTCTTCCCATATCAATCAATATCTGTTCGTAGGAATACTTTTTTTTTAGGAAGATCACGGTTCCGTCTCGGCGGGAAAAGGGAAAAAAAGGGGGGGAGAAGATGAAGCTTACCAGTAAAGTCAAGTAAAATAAAGAACCGTAAAGTACACGGCTGAAGAGCACAGTTACAGTACAGGACACGTGCCGGACAGAAGAAGGATGAGGATCGTAGGCTATATAATTCTAGAGACATGGGGCCAGCGGCGGTATTGTGGTTTTTTTCGTAGCGTGGTTTTCGGGGTTTATTTTTTCGCTCGATCGCTCGCCTTCATATTTCGAGACTTGAGAAAGGCATGCATGCTTATTTGCTCGCTTGAGTTCCTTAGGTTAGAATACTTCAACACATAAGGCTTCGTAGATATTACAACAACAATTATAATGATAATAATAATATAAGCGTAATCGCCATGAAACAAAAGCCGACCTTAGTGTCTCTCTCGCTCTGTTTTTTGAATCATACAGTCAAAGTCAGTCCCAACCCACCGCGCCATCAGAAAAAGGAAGAACGCCGCATGCCATGCAAAAAGATCCCACAACAGTTGGTTTCGCTGTTGGCCGTCTAGAATCCCGTTTTTGCCCAATTCCAAAGACCGAACCGACATACAGACAGACAGAAAGACGAGACAGAGAAAGACGAATGTCAGGGTGCTTTTTGCCTGGCACTGGCATCGTCATCTCTTTTCAACCCCACCATCTCGTACTCGCCCGCGCCGTCTCTCCCCCTCCCCCTACCGCGTCCCCTCGAGAAGCCCATCTCCTCATCCCCATGGCCGCCGCTAGCACCGCCGTTCTCGGCAGCACCCTCGCCACCGGCGCCCTCAGCGCTTCTGCTTCTGCCGCCACCGCCAACGCCACCGCCACCACTACCACTATGGCCCCCGAAGCTGATGGGCCGCAGCTCGCGCCACTGGCAGCCGTACGTGCCGCCGAACACGGTCACGGCGCACGAGAGCACCATGGTGGCCCACCAGGCGACGTGACGGGGGAGGAACCCGGTGTATAGGAAAACGACGACGAGGTGGATGATATGCAGGGTCAGGGCGAAGTCGAGGACGAGCTTGGAGCGGGATACGAGGGCTACCATGGCGACGACACTGCGAATCGGCGGGGAGAAATGTCAGTCAGTACACACATATAACCCCTTAAAACCTTTATGGGAGGTTTGTATATAGTATAATCATCTGCGAAGGGGTGGAGGTTGAAGGACATACACGGCGCCGGCGCAGCACAGCCAGACGAAACCGATCAGCCAGCCCTGGGTGGTGTCGCCGCGGAGGCTGGCCCAGCCGAAGACGAGGTCGAGCGAGAATTGGGACCCGGCGACCAGGGTGGTAAAGAGCATGAGGACCAGAGCCGCAGCGTAGTATATGACCTGCAGCGCGGCGATCTGGCCGAGGATGCGCAGGGGCGGGAGCTCGGCGATGGCGCCTGCTCGTGGCGGCCTTCTCCTCCTAGCCATTGGGATTTGTGTGTGTGTGGGTGTGTGCGGCTACGCTATGGAGAACAGAAGCTCGGGTTGAGAGCAAGAAGGTTCGGAAGAGTGATCAGGCTTGTTGCGACTTGAAGCGTTGGTAAAGGAGCGGAATGAATCGAAAGTCTTGGAAAGTATGCTGAATGATGCTAGCTTGTGGTCATGTCGTAACGAGGATTCGATCGCGCAACGGCGGGTATTACATGGATGATAAAGAGAGGGGTTATCGTCTATTTCGTGGGCTCGTACAGAGTAATACAAATGCCGTGGGTTTCGTTAAGGACTTTTCGGTCAGCCGTAAACGTTATTGTTATTGTTGTTTTCAGAGGGTTCAAGGTTGTGGAAAGGGAAGTGTCAGTCAGTTGTCATCACGAACTTCTTTAGACCCAAGGTTCCATTAGAGATGGCAGCCACACCCTCGAAAAGCTGCCAAAAGACAGATGGAAAGGGAGGCTTGCGACCCGGAGCTAATTTCAAAGAGGGGCTAATCCATAGATGGTTAGATGCGGTTCCACCAGCGCGGGTCGCCTGGCCGCTCTGCATCCCCGGGCTGTCTTCTGTGCCTCATGTGTATGACGAACTTGATTGGCTGCTTTCGTCATTGAGCTTTTTGTAGTTGTTGGAGCTCCTCTGTAGATTCCCGGGGTTGCAGGTCCTGGAGCTTCAATTTGTTCATCCACTGTACATAATATCGAAGGTTCTCCCACACGCAAACCCCCTCATACAAGACCAGCCATATACTGCGACAAGATTAAAGCGACTCCCTCCTAGTGGTACGCACGCAATAATCATCCGATCATGGGGTTATTTGGTTTCTTCAACTCGGATGACGAGAAGCGCAAGGAGGAAGTCCGCACCGGAGCTCGAGCGCCCGACAGGACGGAACGGAAACAGTGCTGGAACGCGCGCGACAACTTCTACAAGTGTCTGGACAACAACGACGTAATCGACTCCCTCAACGGCGAGGGCAAGAAGAAGGCCGACAAGCTCTGCGCGCAGGAGAACAAGGCGTTCGAGGACAATTGCGCCACTGCTTGGGTAGGTTCCCATGCCAGAGCAGAACAAGGCTTCTACTGCAGCTCCTCTCCTGCTTCTGTGGTGATATACGCATGCTAATCTCGGCCTGCGTTGATCATAGGTCACGTACTTCAAGAGATACCGAGTCGCCGACTACCAGAAGAAACAGACGCTCGCCAAGTTGGAGAGAGAAGGGGCCAACAAAATGGCGACTGAAGGACCCGGTGATACACCTGGTAGTCCTGGTGCTGCTAGGAGATAAGGGTATATCAATCCGCATGGGCCACATCAAAGAGGTTCTCCTCGACAACGATGATATTTGTATCATATTGTACACACAACAATTATAACCACGCATGGGATGGGGATGGAGTTTTTGGCGGGTAGAAAAAATTATTTCAGATATCACCCCATTCTGTCCGGCTGGACAATGCGCTTATTGTCGAGACCATTGCTCAAATCAGTCAGTATATTGTGCAAAGTTCACCAATCACTCTTCATATTGCGATTGAGATTTTGCCGTGAAGTATTAGCATATTTGAAGAGAATTGTCTTACGAGTATTGACCGTAAGCATCGAGGCTGATGATTGGGAAGTAGATCCATGCTTTCTACATAGCACGGACCTGATACTTGAGAACGAGTGGCGTATTCGTCGTAATTACGCGGGTTACGCCGTCGGGAAGGCTGTGTTTTGTAGTCAGCGGCAGTCAACCCACATAGTGCCGACAATTTTCATGCAGAGAGACCTGAAGATTACGGAGCAAATACGCGCAATCGGGATGTGGACAGTTCAAACTTCAGACACTCTGACCGACCACGATTATTACGTCAGACCAACCCGGAAGAAGCCCCGTCCCGTTCTTGCAAGTTGCAACGGCAGATATGTACCTCGCAGATAGTACAGTCCGAGAATCACTCCCTAGCGTGTGTTCCTTTGACCGCTGGTTCAAATCCCGTGATAATTCAGACAGGTCGTAAAAAATATGCTGGAAAGACGAATATGTAGGATCGACTACTGATGACCTCATGACATGGGAGACAAACCATCCTGGGACGATCACTCTCTCCTTTTTGATCCCTTCTTGGTGATCCATTGCGTTGGATAGCTGTGCCCCCCCTCTGCCCCTGGACGAGGATGACAGACAGGGGGGAAAGGGATAGGGGGCTTGACGAGCTGAAAAGGAAAATTAGGGGACCAGAAATCATGTTCGCAGGTGTCGGTCACTGCGCACTGCGTGGCTTGAAAGCAGACCGACCGACCCACCGACCACCGACTCTTTGCTAGTTTAGAGCGGCTCCGCGGCTCCACGGTAAACTCGGCATCTTTCTGATCGGCCTTCAGCGCCAATGATAGGTGATAGGGTTAAGGCGCATGAAGTTATCTTGGGATGACGGAAATTAAAGTAGAGAAGAATGACGGAGCCACCGCCGGTCCAAAAGTAGGTAACACGGTTGGTTGAACGTTTTCTTTCATATGATTTTCTAACGGCTAACTTCGTACTTGGGGATCTAGGTAGGTATCCAGTCGCCGAGAAGGTCCACGGTAAATAAATACTTAATGTTTCGCCAGGTAGCAAATGAAGAGAAATACTACGTACTTAATCAGTATGTACGTGAATTTTAAAGACAGGATATAATTAGAAGGTGAAGCTGCATACCTAGGTAGCTGAGAGGCACCTCACGCAGCCTGGGCGGCATACAGTATGCAGTATGCAATCTGCAATCTGCAATAGACTGAATCAGATATCACCAGGTGGCTTGGACGCTCGCTGATGGTAGAAGACCGAATAGCTACTCAAGCTGTCAAGTATAGAGAGAATACAACGAAGATAGCAGGACTGTTGCGATGCGTATGTTTTCTCTGTCTCCATGAAACGCGGCATGGAGGGTATTTTAAGCATTCCTGACGTTGCAATTATTGATCATTGAGAATGGAAGCCTTCACGTCAAGTGGTATCAAGCAGTCAAGTTCAAATGGGAAGTCGACAGGTGATAGGTGGGTGTGGCTTGCTTTACCAAGCTAGGCTAGTTAGCTCTCTATCAGACTAGCTCTCTTATTCGTGGCTGAGATTATTATTAGAATCCACATCACAATTCTCTGGTCAATCTCCCGCCTGCCAGTCTGTCTGTCGGCCCTCTCCCAGACTGTCAGTTGAGGGACGGAGAACAAAACACATGGATCTCGCTCGTGCTTGTGTTTTATTGTCTGTCTTGTCTATGTCAAACGACCTACTGAGCAACACAGCCGCCATCTTCATTTCATTTCAATTCGAGTTTTATTGATTGTTAGGAATTTTAAAATTTCGCGATTCCGCAGCTGTCAGGGCTGTAGACTTGGATGACCGACTCATACCTGCCACCTGCTGCCACGGTACCTACAGATACCCGAACTGCGGTACGGTCAGGGGTGTTTTATGCAGTAATCCTAGGTAGACTCTGGGTCAACCGTCGGGCTCCAGGTCTTCCATCAATTATCAATTCCAGATCACGCAAACCGACCGAACGACCGACGTACAACGGAGGCAGACGACGTACAAGCAGCATCCACGTATCGTATCCACGCCTCCACGACGCCAGTTTCTCCTTCCCTTCCTTCAATATTACATAGTAAATAGTGTTCTGCTCAGTGTTCAATTTTTACTTAGTACATACACTGTCATTGCATCCAGCAACGCAACGCAACGCAACTCCAACCACGCCAACAGCGCCAGCGTAGGTAGTCCATCAGTCGGGGCCGTCCAGTTCAATTCAGTTCAGCCCAGACAGACAGACCCCAGCCAGCCAGCCCAGAGCCAGCCCAGAGCCAGCCCACTACTTACGGACGGGACCCGCTGCCAACTTTCCTCCATTTTGTACGACGGTCCACACACCTCTACGCAAACCTCCCTCTCTCCTATCTTTCTCCAGTTGCCAGCTTTACTAAGGTTAGGTTAAGTCAGTCAATAACAAACAATCCCTATTATCCTGTCAATTCATTCATCACTACTACCACTACTACCACTGCCACCAAGACTGCTGCCAAACCTGCCCGCTCCTCGCCAATTACTTCCGACCGGCTAGCCAAGTCCCTCTCTGCCAACTATTCGGTCGACTCGACGGTTCAGCAGCAGCAGCAGCCGTTTCGCATTCCGTTTTCAACCTCATGAGCCCGTGACGAATAATGCCCTCCTTCATAAACAACGAGAATTCGCCCATCTATACCTCCAACTCCGGCCTTGTGCATCTGGGTGACCCCCAGGATCGCGTCTATACCAAATATCTAAACGGCAAAGACACCGGCATACGGAAACCGTTGCCCGCTACCATTGACCGTACGAATGAATCCTTCGACGACCAGTCATCCTCGCATTCTTCCAATAGCTCGGACCTAAGAGCGCGCGTGAATGGGGACGGCATACATCCCTCGAGCATGACTCCCTTGCCCAATGGCCGGTCGAGTAAACCCTCGAGTACCTTTGACGGGAGCAACCTCGATCTAAGACCCAGCCCGTCTGCGAAATCCGTTTTCCCTGCTCGAAACTCTGCTGAACGCCAGACCCAAATCAATGGCTTATCTCGGCCAAACGAACCCTCGAGGCAGAATACGTCAGAGTCTCAGCCGAAGCGAAGCTCCGCGGAATCTTCCGTTCGTACATCAATGCAACAGTCTTCTACGAGGCCCCAGCAGGGGCAGCTTGCGAACGGAGACTCGACGTATCTGGATGCTTCTGCCACACCGAATCGCGGCCCCTTGTCCTCCGACCCCTACGCCAACAGTAACCTCCAGCCCGGCACATCACTCTCGTCTCTACCCGCGACGCCCGATCCATCCAAACAAACATCTCCCTCGCCCCAAAGGTTCTCCTCGCCTGCCCATTTACAGCCAACAGCATCCGCCTCAACATCTGCGCTTCATCCGCCACCCGCTGGAAATACTTTGAAACAGCGGCATACACTCGAAGTACCAAAACTACAGCCGGGCCGCAGCTCGAGAGATGGAAACGACGCTGCCTACGCAAGTGGGCGGTTCTCCCCCACGGCCAGCGGACGCAGAGGATCCCTGAGTCTTGCTAGGCGTAACACTCGGTCCCTGCACTCTGATATGCCCCGTGACGAGATAATGCCGGATGATGATGCTCTTAGGTGGGCGGAAGCATATAGACAGAAAAGAGCAAAGAAGAAGAGGAAGGAAGAGGAAGATGACGACCGGGTATTAGTTGGGACCAAAGTGGACGAGACTCATGCCAACTGGACAACTGCGTACAACATGTTGACCGGTATCCGGGTATCCGTTTCTCGTACCAACGCCAAGCTCGACCGCCCCCTGACCGATGCAGACTTCGAAGCTAAGCAGAAGTCGACGTTTGATATGTAAGAATTCAATCCCAACCCCTCCCTTGTTCGCCTTATACTTACCTCCACAGCGCCGGAAACGAATTGGTACCCTCAGCAAAGTATGACTTCAAGTTCAAGGATTATGCGCCCTGGGTTTTCCGACATCTGCGTGCGCTCTTTAGGCTAGATCCCGCCGATTATCTGATGTCCCTTACCGGCAAATATATCCTCTCCGAACTTGGTTCTCCGGGGAAGAGTGGTAGCTTCTTCTACTTCTCTCGAGATTACAAGTACATCATCAAGACCATCCACCATGCCGAACACAAGTTCCTGCGCAAGATATTGAAGGACTACTATAACCATGTCACGGACAACCCGAATACCCTCCTATCTCAGTTCTATGGTCTACACCGAGTAAAGATGCCGTATGGTAAGAAGATCCACTTTGTCGTCATGAACAACCTCTTTCCTCCTCATCGAGATATCCACACGACTTTCGACTTGAAGGGATCTACTATCGGACGCGACTACAAGGAGGAGGAGCTGGACAAGAACCCGAGGGCAACACTGAAGGACTTGAATTGGCTACGCCGTAAGAGGCACCTCGAATTAGGGATGCAGAAGAAGCAGCTGTTTCTCCAGCAGCTTAGGCAGGATGTCAAACTGTTACAGAAGTTGAAGATCATGGACTACTCCCTCCTGATTGGCGTCCACGACCTACGAAAAGGAAACGAGGAGAACTTGAGGGACAAGACGTTGCAGGTCTTCAATCCGGGCGGCGACGAATCGGCGGAAGACGGCCTCAACCCTAACTCGGTGCTTATGAGGACACCGTCGAAGCTGGAGAATGCGCGGAAAGCGAGAGAGCTGCGTCAAATGATCAAGGCTGAGCGCCCGGTTCCGTTGGGACAGACTGGTGAGAAGATGCCCGACGAGCTGGCTGAAGGACATACGCGAGGTGGCCTATTCTACGCCGATGATGGAGGTTTGCGTGCGACCCACGAGGATGACACCGCTGGTGAGGAAGTCTATTACCTCGGCGTAATTGACTGCCTGACTCATGTGAGTGACGCCTTGGTTTCCGTTCCAACACGGAACATCACCCCAGTTCAGGTCGGAAAAGCTAACAAATCGAACAGTACGGCATTATCAAGAAGATAGAAAATTTCTGGAAAGGCCTCTCCAACGACCGCTCGCAAATATCGGCCCTGCCGCCCGAGGAATACGGAGATCGTTTTATCAAGTTCATGTCCGGAATCACCATGTCACCAGAAGAAGCTGAGAGGGATGCACGAGACCGAGAAGCAGCCGCCGCAGCCGCTGCTGCCCGCTCAGCTCAGCAGGAGATGGAGCAAGCACAGCTGGATGGATCGAACCACACGCCGCCACAACCTAGTTACCTGCCCCCGGCACCGCCAGGTATGAGAAGTCCCAAGTCTCCGGAACCAAATCCAACCGTGGAGAGAGCTTTGAAAAAGGCTACCAAGAGGGAAGAAGATGTTGCTAAAGAGGAACAAGTGCCTGAGCGGAAGATCACGACAGCGGTCGCTCCTGGTAACACCAGGACTAGCTCACATGCCGTACTACCTGTAGTCGAGGAGACGGCAGAGGCTGCATCGCTAGGTGGGCGGAGCCGAGGGGAGAGTGCCAGTGGTTCGCGACCATTCACTCCATCGCCAATGGAGAGAGAAGATGGCTTCACGGATTTGGCACCACACGGTATCGGGGGTCGCGGACCACCGACACCACCCAAAACGAGCTATCTGTATGCGGACGGTAGCTACGATTCCGGCAGAAAACGCAGCGGAAGTGGCAATGGAAGTTTCACGGGCCGGACGCTAGGCAGGAGGATCAGCAGGGAGAGTCTTGACAAGGCACTACCACCATTGCCAAAATAAGTGATGGGTGGAGTTGAACGAGCCGAGATACATTACATCACACATGTCATGGAAGCCTTTGGGGTTGGGCGCCGGGGCGTCCATTGGTGTTTTTCTTGCTTGCATATGAAGCACCTCGAATTAGGACTTCGCGATACTACACGTTGAGAACGTTGATTTCCCGATGGGCTCGACGACTGAGGCTGTCGGATTCAACATAATCACTAGAGTATCGCGATACAAATCAGCCTTGGCCGAGAGCGGTAGCAACAGACGCAGCCATGGGAATGCATCGTCGCGGCTCGAATCTTTGGCGGCTACCATTTTGCGAGAAGAAGTAGGTGATTCAATTGTGGAAGCGGCTGGCTGAGTAAGATGAATCGAGCCGAGCATGGCCGATCAAATTTTTAGAATGGCGGAGCGGAAAGATGGAGGGCAGGAGCATTGCATTTTTGGTTGCGTTATACATGTTGCCTCCTGTCTGTCGAGGATCAAACAGGCAAATATAGGTAGCAACCAACCCACCATTACCTACTACCACTATTGTATCTGTTTTTTTTTTTTTTTTTTTTTTTTTTTTTTCATTCTTGTCTCTATTCTTGTCTCTTCTCCCTTTCCTTTCCTTTCCCCTCCTCACAATTTTTCCCTTTGTCGTCGTCATTATATGGGGGGCAAAATTAGACAAGAGAGCTGCGGCGAGGAGAGAACAACGAGGAAGGATAAATAGAAAGTGATTGAAGAAAGGGAAGAAAGAAGGGGAATTATGAAGAAGAAGAAGAAGAGGAGGAGGAGGAGGAGGGGAGGGGAGGGGAGGCTTTATTTCCTCACCTCCATCCATCATATGATACCACTATTGATTGATTGCCCCCATTGCATAAACTTGCATGAAAATTTTTACTTTACTTTACCTTTTTTGATGATAATACAAAAAAGGAATTTTTTCTTGAAGGGGTTATTATCTGCTTTGTTGTTGTATGTGTGTGTGTAGGTGTGTAGATGTGTGATGTGTGATGTGTGTGTGTGGGTGTGGGATGTGGTGTAAATCTAAGAGAGAGTTTTGAGATGGGATAGATTATATCACATAAGGGTGAGTGATGTAGCGAGGTTAGGGAGGTACGTAGATAGCCTCGATCTGATATATTTGCAGCCCCCTTTTTTATCTTATGGAGGGAAGGGAGACGAAGAGGAAATCGAGTGATATAGTTAGGGGTTATGGTCGGTTGATCGGTCTTGGGTTGGGGGTAGGAGGGAGGTAGGGGAGCTGATGAGATGGGGAAAAGGAAGAATTAAGAAAAAAGGGGGGAGGAAGAGTTGATGATGATGGGAAGAGGGAGGAGGAAGGAGGCAGAGAGAAAGAAAGAGAATAGAAAAGAAGAGATGAATAGGGGTAAAACACCTTAAACCTTACGTAAGTAAAAATAGGAAAGAAAATTCAAAGAGCATACATGCATGGCTTGACGAGCATTGAGTATGGTGGGCTAAAAGCCGGGTATCATCAACGAGTTGTTTCTAAGCACCACGATGACGATGAAATCAAGACAGCTCGCACATAGTAAGATTTCGAGAATAGGTGCTCGAACAAGTTATTCGCAGAGTACGAGGAAATCATTTCCCATTGTCTATAGAGCTGGCTCGAATATCTAGTTTTTTTTGTTTTTTACCTTCCTTCCATCGGACTGCATTCATTTCACACATTCCTCTTGACGTTTGCATGCATGCCCTGAGAGATCAGTCTCCGTCCTGACCCCGAAGAGCCTTGTTGAATCTTACTCCAACTCGATGGTACCAGGCGGCTTGCTGGTCGTGTCATAGACGACCCGGCTCACCCCGTCGACCTCGTTGACTATCCTCGTGGAAATCTTCTTCAGGAATGAGAAGTCGAACTCGTATGCTTCCGCCGTCATGAAGTCTGTTGTTACGACTGCGCGCAGGATGATAATGTAGCCGTATTCGCGTTTGTCACCCTGGGAAGATCGGTCAGCCACGAGTCCTACTCACAGACAATTTCCTACTATATCTTTCGAGACGGTGATATAATACGTACCATTACCCCTACAGACTTGTTTGAGTCAAGTCCGGCGTAAGCTTGGCTGATTTTGTTGTAAACTCCTGCCTCTTTGATCATGCTGATGAAAATCTGTAAAACATCATGTCAGCATCTCGAAACGTTTTGCAGCAGACACAGACATCGTAGCTCAGCATTTCAAGCTAGGTACTGGGAAAGTATCCCACTTACGTTATCTGCCTTCCTGGCGATCTCAACACGCTCAGGCGTGACCTCTCCAAGGATACGAATGGCGATGCCGGGGCCGGGGAAGGGCTGCGAGGTAATCAGTCAGCTGCAATCTGACTTTTCAAGTAACGACCGATACTCAGGATAAGTAATAAAGGTTCCCTATTCCATGGAAATGACTGGAGATTACTCACGTGTCTCATCACAAGGTCCTCGTTGACACCCAATTTACGGCCCAGTTCGCGGACCTCATCCTTGAACAGCTCTCTCAGGGGCTGATTATCCACATATTAGTGTACCACTCAATCTCGGGAGGATACTGGACCCCGGCTGCCCTCTAAACCAGTGTTCGAGGAACCACTCACCTCTATCAACTTGAGCCCCTGTCCATCCATCATGCGCTTCGGTAGCCCACCGACATTGTGATGTGTCTGTAGCCCATATCAGTATACGTTGCATCGCTATTCTCGGTAAGCCGTACCTTGATTGTAGCGGATGGACCCTTGAACGATATAGATTCGATGACGTCCTGGAGAAAGGTGAAGGTCAGTATGAATCTGCAAGAAACCACTTAAAGTGACACTATTAGTTGAGAAGAAAAACTTACGGGGTACAAGGTGCCTTGGAGAAACCATTCGACCTTGCCCGCATTGGCCGTATTCTCAGCAGCCTTCTCAATCTTGATGGCCTCTTCCTCGAAGATATCAATGAAGGTATTACCGATGAACTTGCGCTTTGCTTCCGGTTCTGTTACCCCCTTAAGACCCGTGAGGAATTTTTCTGATGCATCTGCAATGGTGAGGTTGATGCCCAAGTGCTCGGAAAGCGTCTTTTTGACTGTTTCACACTCATTCAGACGCATTACGCCATTGTCGACCAGCACGGCATGGAATCTGTCACCGATAGCTTCCTTCATGAGTCGTGCGGCCACGGTGGAGTCGACCCCTCCGGATACCGCACCGATTACTTGACCCCTCTCGCCCACTAGATTTCGAATACGGGTGATCTCTTGGTCGATGAAATTGGACATGGTCCAATTCTGTGTGGCGCCACAGATGCCCACGGCGAAGTTCTCAAGGAGTTTGGTGCCCTTGGGGGTGTGCGTAACTTCAGGATGGAACTGGATACCGTAGATCGGCTTGCTCTCATGTGCAATACCGGCATATGGAGAGTTGCGGGTGGTCGCAACGGTGTGAAAGCCCTGAGGAAGTTGGCTCAGCTTGTCGCCGTGGCTCATCCACACCTGCATGGATTCCTCGGCTAGACCTTGGAAAAGACGGTCTACATGTCCATTGTGGGACTGGGCTGTCAAGTCCTTGAAGAGAAATCAGCAGAGAGATCTAGCAAGTAGCGAAGACCGGCACGGGGTCGTGGAAGCATTCCCAGCAGCCGAATTACGTACCGCATGGCCGTATTCACGCTCAGTTCCTGCGATGACGTTCTCCTTGGCCAATCTCCAGGCTATCTCTTGGAGACCATAGCATATACCCAGGACTGGAACACCGAGTTCGAAGAAGGCGGGGTCGGCGTCTTGATCATATTTAGTTGAAATTCTTACGAAGCAGGTCAATGATATAGCAGTCTAGTCTGACTAGGCGCAGAGCGGATTTTTAACCGAAAATGACTTACGTGGTGCATCTTTGTCATAGACGGAATAGGGTCCTACGATACGGTTAGCAAGTCGTCGACGATGCTTGGTTCTACGGAGGTATCAATTGCGTGGCGTAGATGCCCATTCAAGGTCAAATATTGTCAGGCAACCAAATAAAGTGAATCTACGAACCTCCAGACAATATAATACCCTTGGGTTTCCAAGCCAAGTCTTGCAGCTTGGTCGTGCATGGCAGCATCTCAGAGTAGACCTGAGCGATACGGTTAACACCCTAACCAGTAAAAAAAAGTTCGTTACACTTGATATTGTCTCATCGCTCACATTGAGTTCTCTCAGACGCCTCGTGATGAGATGAGAGTATTGTGATCCGAAATCCAAGGTCAGTATGGTCTATCGCGTCTGTCAGTGCAATGCGACAACGACGAAGTAGGCAAGGCGGAAACAAGCGACATCGGCCAAAACAGCTTTTAGGGGAGGTGGGTTGTTTTGAACTGACATCGAAGGTCTGATGAGGCGCTTCGGCCTGTTCAACGGCCGTTGTCATTTTGCAATTTGTTGTCAGACTACCGAGTATTTCTTGGAGGATGAGTTGGCTTGGCTTGGGTTGCTCGTTGAATCATCCACGGGTTATTGCTTTTATGTTGTTTTTTATTTTCCTCGTTGGAAACCACAGAAAAGTTTGGCGGGGATATTCACCAGTCACTCAGAATTTCTTATCGGTGGCTCTTATCAATATCTTATCAGTATTAAAGAGGCTTAGCGCGGGGTAATTGCACAACGTCAGGCCATGTCTGGATGAATTCTCGAGACCATCCACCATCCAGCAGCCATCGCGAAGTAACTTCATTCGAAGACTGAAGTTAACTAGGAGCAACTCCGTGACAGCGTGCTCAGCGACGTGCTAGAGATCTTATGCTGCGAAAACAATCCAAGTGCCCCCCTCCATGACACTGTTCTCCGGCTAAGGACAAAATCTGGCTTCACAGTGGTTTTGGGATAGAGGCGGATATGTTGCTGGATTTGATCGGTTTATCGGATGTGTCGGTCATCTTTGATGCTTAGGGAGAGCAGGAGAGGACGAAGTGGTAATGGGGTGATGATGATAGGGATGTTTAGTTCTGGGGCTTGGGGTTGAAATGGGTTGAAAACTAAGAGGTTGAAAAGGGGAGACGACGGGTGATTGGCCGTCATCCGTCTCAGGGGTACCAGCACCGGACCCTCCGTACACATCAGCGCGCTCTCATATGTTATACTGACACGTAGTAGACATGAAATAACGCTGAACTGCCACAAGCTGTAGGCACTTCGTTCATACCATGGAGTCAGTCTGCGCGATACGTGGATTGATGGTGTCGTTTTGCTATCCCAGCAAGCCCCCTCAGGGGCAAGAAAGATTTGCCTACGAATGATTCTATTACTCTGTTAAGACGGGTTTCTATGGACGATTTGACTCTCGATAAACGCACCCCTCCCCCCGGTTCCGGGATGAACCTCGTCTTTGAGTCCTTATCATCGGTGTAGCGAGAATAAACATCGTCGTGATCACGCATGGAGAAGTTGAAAAAAAAAAGGGGGGGGGGGGGGGGGGTTGGGTTGGGTTGGGTTGGGTTTACAAGATAATCATCGGACACCTCAAAGCAACACTGTGAAAAACCAGGGCGATCAGTGTGTCAGAAGTCAAAGCGTAATATTACTCTCTAGGTAAAGCATCGTATAATTCGCAGCTAGAATAGAAATCCCTCGATCCATCGATCCATTATGTTCAGTGTGACATCCCGAACCCTGGCGGCTGAATCTGGCTCGGAGATGTCACATCATTTCACCCTTCCCATCCGAACGACTGCATATCCCGTTACGCAACCGAGAAGTTCTGGCACTGGCTGTTTCTTTATCCATCAGCTGTGTTCGAGATTCCCTGGCTTCAGTGGTGGAATATTTTGGCGAACTAGTTTACTCCTTTTTGACGGGTCCGCTGGCGGATTTGAGCTGGCGAACAGAAGCCCTGAGAATATCCAACTGGGCAGAGACATGCTCTAGTTGACGTTCTTTTTCCTCGAACTGCTCTGACCTTTTCTGGAAATTCTTAATCTGCTTGAGCTGTTGGTCGCTGTCCTTGATCTTCTGATCTCTTATCACGAGCTGCTGGTCCCGGTTTTGAAGCTGCTGTATTTTTTCATCGAGCTGCCGGTCTTTGTCCTTGGCTTGCTGATCTCTGAGCTTGAGTTTCTCAGCCATGTCTTGCAGCTGTCGCTCTTTGTCCAACAAACTGCGTTTCATCTCTTCGAACTGTTTTCCGATGTCACCGAGATCACGAGTCAACCCTGCCACGTCTCGTTCCAATTTCTCTTCGGTTGTCTTGATTGGCTTCGATGAGGTTGTTCCCAGGCGTATCTTTTTGCACTCGTAGAACTTGATCCACTGCCCTGACCCGTCTCGTCCCCCGCCTCGAGTAGGTCTCTTCCTCGCTTTCGAGATTCGGATTGGCCTTTTTCCTTGCTAGTGGGGTTGGGATCATTGTCCGTATAACGAATCCACTCTTGGACCCCATACGTGAGTTGCTTCCAACTGAAGTTCTCATTTTGACTTTGTTCCATAAACGCTGCGCCGTGCTTTTGTTCAGATCTCTTGAAAGCCTCGGTATAAAACAGAACACAATTTTCAAGAGTATCTAAATAATTCCACCAAGCTTTCGGGAACGTGGCAAAAACAGATTCACTTTCTCTGATTTGTAGAAAGCATCGGGCGCCGTGGAACAATTCCGCTAGCCTGTCCTCTACGAAAGAAAGACGACGTTGAGGGGGTAAGCTCCAATACTGAACATGGTCCGTCAAAACCAGATTGGCGAATGCCAGGAATTCTTTGCCCTGTGGCCTCGTGACGTCTGAGAAATCGAAATGAGGAATGCTTGTGAGAGCCTTCCAGATACGCTCTTCTTCCTCTGGCGAAAGAGTCTCACCCTCGGTGGCGATGGGTCTTGGTATGGGCATTGTCGCTATGGTCCGTGCCGAAGCGTTGTCGCTGGTATAGAGTAGGAATCGGACCGACGAACGAGTTGGATAACGATGTGTTTTGAAAGTGGTTGCTCAGGTGGATCGTGATTGTGATCCTGCTGCTGATGTGCCGATGGGCTCGCGAGGTGGATCTAGATGAAGGTCGAAAGTGGTGGTTTTGATGAAGGTGGGAGCGACAAGAGAGCTCGAGGTAAGAGTTGTTTGGTTTCCACCGTGGTGGGCAGAAAGAGAGAGAGAGAGAGAGAGAGAGAGAGAAAGTGTGTGTGTGTGTGTGTGTGTGTCTGTATGTGTTGTTTTGGGAAGAAGACGGAAGTGTGGAAGTGAAGGGAAGGAAGAGAAGCCAACCAACTCTGCGTAAGGGCCCTAATCTAAGTAGGTACTGTCCAGGAAGTAGCCTATCTGACTGGATTGCTCCTGCCTTGTGTAAGATTCAGGTACGGGCGTTGTCTTGAGTACTCCCTGTTACGCCACTGGAGATGATTTACCAGGTCTTCTGCAGCCTGAGATGTAAGAGAGGGAGAAATGTACCGAATCGTGTGCACAGTAGAAGTATTCTCAGGGCCACCGCCACATTTGAATGTACGTGTGAGTGACAGGATAGGAAAGGCGAGTCTGAGGCCTGTAGGTGCGTACCTGTTGTAACCTGGAGGCATTCAAGTTCTGTTGTTGCTAGATGGCCGTTCAGAAATAGGTCAGGAATGAAGATTGGTAGCGGGTAAGGGTAAGCAGGTATAGTTATGGAGAGCATTAATCCCTTCAACAACTATTCGATAATCTTTTAAATTCTACATCGCTGTCTGCACCCCTTTTTTACCTAAAACGCCATACCTACCCCTTTTCTCTACCTACCAATCTACCCCTATTTTCTCCACCACCCATCCCATTCATTACCACAATCACACCCTCGCTGAATATCCAAATTATAACCCATAGCCAATAACCAATGAAAACGATCACCAGAATCGCCCAGTATCCATCCATTCATCTACTCCCTAACACCCTTTTTTTCTTCCTTTTCCCCCTTAACGCTCATTTCCAATGTTCCATGTTTTCGGATCATCTTCCCGCCGCCCTAGGAACGACAAGGGGCACATGGGCCCGTCCATGAGGATGCCATACCGGAAACCGATCATGACGCCGTTCCCGTCCACCACGGGCCTCGTTCCGCGGGGCAGGCCCCACGAGGTGAAGTCGGGGTCCGGTGTCGGCTCCTTCTCATTCGGGTCTAGGAGGGTATGTGTCGTCGGCGCGACTGCTTGGGGATTCTTCAGGACCGTCGGGTGGCGGAGGGGTGGAAGGCCAATGTCTCCGGGTGCTTCCCGCGTTTCCGTCGTCGCCGCCGCCGGTGGTTGAAGGGGGCCGGATGGCCCGCACTCTATACTGTGCGAGTCATATTCACCGTCGTCCGACGATCCATCTTCACTGTCGTCCGACGATCCATATCCTTCATCGTCCTCATCCAGGGGCTTTTCCTGACGCGCCGGGTTGTCCGCTGCGACTTGGGGGTCTTCCGATGTCTCGGTACCCCCCATCTCAGTGTCCGCGTCGGGGGACTGCGGAGAAGAATGGTACCCATTGGAGCTCGCCTGTTCGTTGCGTAGCTGTGGAGTGTGGCCCAGCCCCTTCACACCGTTGACTCTCCCACGGGAGGAACCCTCGGGCAACGGCGTTCTGCCTTTGCTGTAGACACCCGCCAGGATGCCGCTGTAGCTGGTCTGTGGGTCCGGGCCGATTATGATGTACGGGTATTTCGGTCGGGCGACGGATTTGCCTTTGGAAGGAGTGGTTTTTATGTATTTTCTCGCGGGGGACTCCGGGGGTGTCGTGTTACCACTACCGTCACTAATATTATTATCACCGCAGGTGTTCTGTGTCGGGACGCTTGTCGAACCACCCTTCGTCTCCCTCTTCCTCTTACTCCTCTTATTCATCCGCGGAGAACCTCTTGCGCTCTGGATAAGAATTCTCACCCTCGGGTGTATTGGCCTGAAGAATGAGATCCTCGGATTCCAATACGTCTCGTTGCGGGTCCGATAGTTCCAGTTGTCGATGAGCTTCTGCAGACGGAAGTCGACGTTGGAGTTGAGGAACAAGCGTTGGCCGGTGCGCTTTTCGTCGAGATCATGGCGCTTGGGCCCATCGTACATGGTGGCGGTGGCCCTGGCGGCGGCGTAGAAACGAACAACGGAGGGGATTTCTTCGAGATAATGGAACGCGACTTGGCCACCGTGAAGCTCCGCGACCCTGAGCCAGAAATATGCGTAGCCCACAGAGTAAGGGCCCAATTGGCCTAAGACGAACAAGCAGACTTGGAAGAGGTCCCATACCGCGGCTTGGATTTCCGTGGACTTTGCATCGAGAATGGACCGCTCAGTAGTCCGGAGAAGGATTCCGTCCCAGGCATCCATACCAATCCTAAACTGTAGATAGTTCGGGCTGTAGTCAAGATGATCGATTGCACTCAGCTTACGGAAGGTCACAGGGTCCATCGCCGCCATGATGTAGCATTGGCAGCGATCGCTGCAGTTTGGCTGGGAGTCTTCTCAGGTGGCACCCACCCTACCGACCTGGGTAGCTAAGTAGAGATACAATGTGTTTCAAAGGAATGGTAATTTTAAGATGAAGTAGTCGAAGTGAGGATAGATGATGCGAGGGAATGGCCGACTGTACAAGAAATTGGTTGGAAAGATGTATACCTAGGTAGGTAGGTAGCCGAGGGTGATGCTGTCAAGAGGAGCAGCCAAAGAGGAGAAGTTGCCGTCAACAAGGTTCCATCACCGTAGCTAATATCGAGTGGTGTCAGTCGCAGCAGCCCGCTTAGTATGTACCTAGGTACATACCTACTTAGTACCTACCCCCTTAGTAGATACTCTACCTAGGTATGTACTAGGTAGGTAGCCCGAGTCTTGCAACATCTGGGCATATACGCCCTGGTCTACTGAGTAGCGAGAAGAGCCATCGATTCGTAGAATTAGGCGCCGGCCTTTCATGTCATTACTACCGAGGTACATATTGTATCTGATCCAGGGCCTCGTACCCGGGCACGTTAAAGGGGCATATCCAAGGGGCATACCAAAGGAGGTCCGGAGAGTATTGATTCATCTACCAGTCATCTGTCACCCAACATACATCTTTGCTTTTTTTTTTCTTTTCTGCTCTCCTGTCCCGTGCCTTTTCAATGCCAACTCCAAACCATGCATTTATATTTGGCGCTGTTCGCCGCGTCGATGCAACCTATCCTCGTTTCAGACACCTGAGCAAAAAATATAAGAAAAGTTCATTAGCCTGCATTCGCCCCAAATATTTACTATCTCGAAAGACACAAGGTGGATGAGGCTGCATCAGATTGGGTTTTATCCATCAATGAAGATCTCAGTCCCGTCTTGAAACATATTTTTGGTGACAAATATCATCATAGCAGCGCTGCGTGAGTGGGAAGAAGAGGAGGAGGCAGAAGAACCTGGAATACATACCTGTCAAATGCCATGCAGTCGCAGTTTCTATCAAGCAGCGACTGCCCTACCCAAAGACTCCCACCCACTGCGATTCCATGGTGCGATGAAGATTGCAGTCTGGGCATCAACCGCCTTGCCAGTGCCCGCGTACGCGTCCGCCAACTCCTCTGCACCGAGATCCCCTCGTGGTGGAATGGCTTTCAGAGCGACGTTTAATGCCATATCGGCTGGGTACTCATCCCCACTGAATTCCGAAAGTTTAGACCACCCGTAAGGTAAGTGCGGGTAGAGCATGACATCGTTCTGGATCTGGGTCAAGACGTTCTCCTCGGCACCGTCTTCCGACAGAGCAGCAACAGCACGGAAGACCTCGCCAATATTGGAGTGGGCAGCGTTGGTGACCTTGTCGCTGGTGCGGAGCGTATGGAGTTCAGAGACGACCGCGTCGAGGGACTCCTCATCTGCGTCAAGTAACGCAACAACACCTAGTAGAAGAACGGACTGTACGTGACCCGGGTCCTTCTCGATCACTTCGAAAAGGACTGTACGCGCTCTTTCACGGGCTTCGTCAGTGCCCTCCGCCCACAATACCTGCGCCAAGACACATGCGGCATCGGGGTTACCATCAGACTCCTCCAGCGCCGTCTCGAAGTATTTGACGGCTAAATCACTCCTGCCGCTGAAGTGTTCAGCAAGGCCAAGCGTGAGATGGGCGGACAGTCGAGATTTTCGGCGCTGTTCGGCTGTCAGTTCATTCCCGGAGTCATCGCTGCTGAGTTGAAGAGCCAGGTCACCACATTCTGTGGCCTTCGTGTATTCTCCTGCGGCTAGATAGGACCGAGCGAGGTCGGTCTTTGCCAAGGCAAATCGTCCTAGGGATTGAGGTGATTCGGTCGCTTCGTAGTGCGCCTCCAATTGCTCGCAGGATCGCTCAAGGGTGGTGATGGAATCGACGTAGTCATGAATTCGCTCTTGGTAAAGTGTGGAGAGATGTTGGTATGATAGATCTTGAGGATCGAGTCGGCGCAACTGGGTAAGAGCAAATAGTGGATGCACCAGCGAAGTAAAATTTGAATTGGTAGGGTCCGCCAGTATGTGATCAAACATGGATGTGGAGTATTGACGTCGAGTTAGCAGTGAGGACGACTCCGAGATGTCCATAGCATGGGTGAAGAGACCACGGGCTTCTTTGGGGTCACCATACAAGAGCGCAACAAACCCTTGACCTAACCAAGCGTGAGAGTAGTCGGGATCATTGGACTGTGCACGCGTGAAAGACTCGTTTGCCAGCTGTAGGTCGTTATGCAGAAGAGCTAGCGCTCCCAGATTCGTCCACGCGTGTGGACTTCTCTCATTCAGGAACAAGCTGCGGACGAAAGCATGCTGAGCCACAGCGGGACTGATCTCGCTGGTGACGACTCCCAAAGAGTTCCAGAAATCCGGGTTGCTGGCCTCGAGTTCGATCGCCCGCTTGAAACATCTCACAGCAGCCTTCTGGTAACTGCTGGGACGAGCACGAAGATGGACGGGGAGACAAAGATGAGCTCTGAATTCGGCCCATCCTAGGTTATAGTAGGCGACAGCTTGTGCATGAATCTCATGGACCGACAAGTGTATCGCTCTCTTGTGAGCTAGAATTGTCGCGTGAAGACATCGAGTGAGATCAACGCCCAGCTGCTCATCCTCTGCGAAGAGGCCTCTAGCGAATATGACCTTGCTGCCTACCTTGTCAACGTCTTGGAGCACATCATACACCTGCTCAGGGTTATCCCCGATGCTGATGACTTGGCGAACTGTATCAGTAGGAAAATCGTAGACGCCGCTTTGGACTACTGAGTAGACCGAACACGCGTCGCCGATAGCCTTCCAAAAGTTAAAGGCGTTGGTGATGTTTGTGGGTACAGTTAGGGCGAAGGACAAGGTCTCAGATGCCAATTCGATGGATTTGCCGAAGAGTCCCTTCTCCACACAATCCACTGCGCTCTCGACCATGGTTTGCATCAATGCGATAGCAACACCCTCTTCATTGGGGCGATCGGCTACCACCTCCCGATAGAGGGCGATCGCATCGTCGAATCCACCCAGTTCACGCCTGACATTTCCGAGCATGTATTTGGTGAACCATGTGTCACCGATGGCTTTCTCGTCGAGCTTCTCCTCTAATTTCTGAGCATTAAGGATCGCCTTCGTTGCTGCAATGTATCGTCCGGAATTGTGGTAGCTTTCGCCAAGGCCCACCCACGAATGGTAATCTTCGGGTGCTATCCGAAGTGCGTGCTGAAAGGAGACGATCGCTTTTGCGTATTCTTGCTTATTGAGTTCGGCAACACCAAGAGCAGACAGAGGCCAACTGATTCCTTTCTTCTTGGATCCGGGTGGTGGCCTCACTTTGCCCGAGTCAACCACTCGTTGAGCGACGAGTTCGACCCGATCCCAGTCGCCATCATCAGCAAACGACCGCGCCAGGCGTTCAGCGGACTCGACCTCTGCAGAGGACAGCTCGACTGCTTTGAGAAAGCATCTCTGGGCTCTCTTCTTGTCCTTGGCGTAGTCTGCGTAGTAAATACCGAGGCTGCTGTAGGCTGGTGCATAGCTGAAATTGTTCTTTAAAGCGTCCAAGAAGTATTGGTATGCTCCATTGCGGCTTTTCCGAGCAGATTTGGAAGTGTCCATATTCCATATGGAATACCCTAATCGATATTGAGTCTGAGCCAGGAGGTCTTTGGACACCGTTTTGTTGGACATTGCTGGCAACAAGGACTCTAGCTCGGATTTACCCCGAGTGTAGTCCCCTTTCAGTGCGTATAGCCAACCAACCTCTGCTCGCACTCGGAGGTTATCACTGTCTCGCTCGAGAGCCCGGACCAGAAAATCGATAGCCTGATCGTATTCCTCCTCTTCTTCGTATATGAGGCCCACTCCAATCATAGCTGCCGTTGAGGTTGGGTCTACGTTCAGGACCTTATCGAAGAGAAACTTGGCTTCTCCGTGATTCCTCGGTGACTGGTAGAAGACAAGCGCTGTTCCACGGTAGAGCATGAAAGCTTGGTTTGCATTGACAAAAGCCTTGCCAGTCTTGCCGGTTTCGCCAACCATGATTTTCATAGCCTTGCTCATCAGCTCGGCGTTGCTTTCGTACTCTTCCAGGTGCTGGTAGTACGCTCCCATCAGTCGATGGGCGAGCAGAGAATTTGTCGATGCGACGCCTTCGGTCATCATTAGGAGCCTATCCTCATCCGTGTATGGTATTACAGAGGTCGGAGCACCGCCCTCTTCGTCATCCTCGCTCTCATCATGATTATCATTCTCTGCTGGAGTCTCAAGAGCCGCTGGATTGTCTGAAGCCTTCTTGGGAAAGGGCGATATGGGACTGGTCATGTAACCCGTCAAGACACGGTAGAGATCACTATCGGGAAAGTGAGAACAGTACTCATTCAGCACGTTTACGTCCCAATCTTTGATCTCTTTGCAGTCCTGCCACTCAACCGAGATGTCCCAGGCAAGTTTGAAAGGATGCTTGATGATGACCATGTCATTCGCAAGTTTCTGGACGACTTCGAGCTCCTTAGGTTTTTCGGATGGAGGGGTCACAAGAAGCCGGTCGTAACGGAGCTGTAAAAGTTTCTCTTCGTATTGGCGCCGGACATCGTCGTCAGTGCTCCAAGATATGAGCTGCTCGTAGATATGAGCAAGTCTGCTTTGGCACAGAACCTCGCGGTTGACCTCTAAAGTGACCTCGGAAAGCTTAGCGCCTAGTCGGGTACGCCGCTCACCAATGAGGGTATTTATGCGCTTCTTCTCATCAACCTCGAGGATCTGAGCTATGGTCTCATAGGTCTTTGCGGGATGAGGGAGACGTCCCTCCAAGTCAGAATATATAGGACTGCCGGGCAGAATGACATAGAGGGCTTGGATGTACTGGGGCCGATCACCCCTGGCACGAGCGAAATCAATGAACTTGTCGACTACATCTTGGCACTTGTACATATCATTGGCATCTCTGAAGATCTCTGCCAGCTTGATGGCGGCTTCCTGATAGTTGGTGAGAGCACCGGGACCTTGCTTCTCGTAAACCTTAACCAGACCTTGCCATGCTTGGGCATCATTAAGCTTGATGCCAGTCGCAGTTCTGTAGGCTGCCTCGGCCAGATCTAGCTTGTTTTTCTTCTCGAGAGCGAAGGCCTTGAAGACGTGCCTAGATTCAAACGGTCAGGTACCATTGTTTGGATTGGGAAGAGGCTAGTAAGCAGTATGGTTTGGAAATGATTTGAGACAAAACGTTACCACGAGACGGTATAATCCGATGTTGCACATTGGTGTGTTCTCTACCTGTGATAATGAATTTTCGGATAGGGTCCCGAGTCATCTTCGGGAAGCATGGGTCTGCCAGACCTAAGACGAGAGTAGAGGGGATATTGGAAAGAGGTGATTGGATGACTCGATAATACTTGTAGAAGTGGTGGTATACATACGCTTGGTAAGTATTGGGGTCTTTGTCAATGAGAGAGTCGACTTGTGCCAATGCATCATCCCACTTCTGCTGACGAATGGCATCGTTTATTGCCTTCAATGAGGCCTTGGTGCTCGCCATGATGAAGAGGCTGCATTGAAAAGAGTGAAGAATATGACGTTGAGAAATCAACAAGCCTCAGGTTGTGAGCTACCAAAGATGAACAAACCGGCTCTGTGATGCCATCGACATCATTGATGAAATCTGATAAGACTCTGGGCAGGGTGCAGTCGTGACGCGCTGGAGCTAGTGGAACTAGCCTTGACCCGGCAAAACTCTGGTGAAACCCCGGCGAGTACTGCAAAAGGTCCGCTGCCAGACTGCGGAAGTAGGCCCGGGGTAGATCTTCGGAAGAGCTAAAAAGACATCCGCCCGGTCGTCATTGGTCATTGATGATTGGCCTTACTCTGGTACTTCGTATGCATCTGATCGTCACCACTGATCGGCAATAAAAACTGCATTCCAAGGTTAGAAGTTAGAACCAAAGGCAATTGATGCTGCGTCCGAATGAGTAGAGTTAACATCTTCTCCGCTACTCTTTAAACTCCAATTGCTGGGATACTCAATTTCTAATATTTGAAGCTCTGTTCCACTGTCCAAAACTCCATCTTCAACATTTGTATTACCTCTTCCTGTGTCCTTCAATGTACAAAGTATTGCCCTCTTATTTACGGTAGTGCGCTAACTATCGGAGCCCAGCCAGCCTTGCGCCAACGTCATTTGCCATTATCAAGCCACCTGATACTGAATAGAATATACCCCTAGCTATCCTACGAACTACCTACCTACCTACCTCTACCCATTCTCCCAGACATAGACACCTCCGGTGCTGCCTATTTAGGTATTCTATAATCTATCGAGCAATCCGAAATAGACTTATTTGCTTCTTTGTCACCTTACCTTGGTCTTTTTCAACTTCAGCTGTCTCCGCCATCACCCATTCACTATTGAACTTGAGACCAGCCCTCAGTTTGGCCATGTCCTCCCTCCGCCTGACTATCGAAGACGGCCAATTTTGCGACGCCTACGGCCGCCATGTTCTGTTAAGGGGAATCAACGTAGCTGGGGATGCGAAGAATCCAAGCCAGCCAGACGTACCATCGCACATTGCCGACGACTTCTTCGATGGCGACAACGCCAAGTTTCACAGTCGGCCTTTCCGAAAGGAAGATGCCCACATACATTTCTCTCGCTTGAAACGATTTGGTTACAATACGATACGTTACGTCTTCACCTGGGAGGCTATCGAGGCTGCCGGCCCGGGCAGATATGACGAAGAGTGGATTCAACATACCATAGACGTGCTTCGCGTCGCCAAAGATTATGGTTTCTACATCTTCATGGATCCCCACCAGGATGTGGTGAGTGGGAAATCAGCATTCGGAAACGCCCCCGATGTCAGCTAACTCCCATCCTGTAGTGGTCACGATACTGCGGCGGATCTGGCGCTCCCATGTGGACAGTATATGCCTGCGGACTGAACCCTCAGAGCTTCGCCGCCACTGAAGCCGCCATAGTGCACAATACGTATCCCGAACCCGACAAGTTCCCCAAGATGATCTGGTCAACCAACTATTACCGCCTAGCCTGTGCCACCATTTTTACGCTCTTCTTCGCCGGCCGAGATTTTGCACCCAAGTGTATAATAGATGGGATGAATATTCAAGACTATCTGCAAGGTCACTTCATGAGGGCCTGCGGCCATCTGGCCAAGAGAATACACGAGGCTGGTGATATCGAGAATGATGTCGTTTTTGGCTGGGAGAGCATGAACGAGCCGAACCGAGGGATGGTAGGACACGTAGACCTCAACGTCATTCCAAGCGAGCAGAAGCTGAAGAAAGGCACCTGTCCAACGCTGTGGCAGACAATACTCACCGGTTCTGGCCGTGCATGCGAAGTCGACTCCTGGGATATGGGTGGTCTCGGCCCGTACAAGGTTGGGCGCACCCTTATTGACCCGCATGGCGAACTCGCGTGGCTGCCAGAAGGCTATGATGATTCGAGGTATGGATGGAAACGTGATCCAGACTGGAGGTTGGGTGAGTGTATATGGGCCCAACATGGTATCTGGGACCCATCCAGCGATGTACTTCTCAAAAAGAATTACTTCCAGAAACATCCGAAGACAGGAGACGTCCTGGATTACCACACATTCACCAACACATACTTCATGCATCACTACCGAACGTACCGCAACACAATCAGAGCCATCCACAAAGACGCCATCATGTTATGCCAACCACCGGTCCTTGAAATCCCCCCAAGTATCAAGGGGACGGAAGATGATGACCCCAAAATGGTCTATGCGCCCCATTACTACGATGGTATTACTCTTATGACCAAGAAGTGGAATCGGACATGGAACGTTGATGTTTTCGGGGTTCTTCGTGGGAAATACCTACACCCGGCCTTTGCCATCAAAATTGGGGAGACCGCTATACGCAACTCTTTCAAGGAACAGTTGGCAGCTATGAGGCAAGAAGGTCTCGATTACATGGGGAAGCACCCTTGTGTCTTGACAGAGTTTGGAATACCTTACGATATGGACGACAAACACGCCTACAAGACTGGTGACTATTCCAGTCAGTCGGCAGCTATGGATGCCAACCATTTCGCCGTCGAAGGGGCGGGAATGGAAGGCTACACTCTGTGGCTATATGACGCGACGGTTAGTATCTATCACATTGCTCCTTTCATGATCGTATACTGACGATAGGTGTAGAACGACCATCAAAGAGGCGATCAGTGGAATGGTGAAGATCTCTCCATTTTCTCCGTGGACGATCAATCATTACCTGTTTCCCCACTTCCTCGATCCCCAGTTCACTCGTTGTCCTCATCTAGCCTACTCAAAGCCGGCGCAGCTGCTTCGAGGAAAGAAGCAGATGATGAGACTTCAGTGACACCCGGGAATCTCAAACGCACCCTCACAAACCCGTCGATCTCTTCTATGGCACCAAGTCCGAACCCGGAACTCACGAATGCTCCCGGATATCGGGCAGCAGAAGCTTATGTTCGGCCTGCACCCATAGCGATAAAGGGGTCAATCATCAATTACGTATTTGATCTCAGGAATTGCGAGTTTACCCTCGACATCCAAGCCTCTAAGGCTTCGTCTGAGGATATCGCGACAACAATATTCCTCCCCGATTACCACTTCCCTAGGGAGCAATGTACAGTAGCGGTGAGTTCGGGGAAGTGGGAGATTAGCACGGATGATGAGGAGCGGGCGTGGGTTCAAAAGCTCATTTGGTGGCACGGCGCTGGACCCCAGAGCCTCAAGGTCACTGGTGTCGTGCGGTCGCACAACACGGCGGCCGGCTCGGCGGAAGAAGCTGGATATCTGGAGCAGTGCCAGAAAACGTACGGGCTGCCCAATGTGAAGGACTGCAACCTAATGTAAACGCTTGAGAATTCTACGCGATCAATGCTCGGGGTTGGTTATTCGGCCTGTCCATGCCTAGTTCATGCTCTTCTGTACATATTACGAGAACACGATATGCCAAACACGAAATCCTATTCTGTCGAGATACCCTCCCCGCATGTAGAATGAGAGTGTTCGTGAGCCAACACCACAGGCTAGGTTATTGCCGTGTCAGACAAGACACAAAGAGGTACGACCTAACGGCGAATCCAAGTGTACTGCAAGCCACGAAGGCACCATTCCGACACTGCTGCTCTTTTTTCTTGGTTCCGATTGGCTCTGTTTCTTTCTCGCCGAGAGCTTGAATCCAGCTTCATTCCTTACACCAAGCCAATCAATCGCCAACAAGTTTTCTGGAAAAGCGACTCGGAAGGATTTCGCCTATCGCACGAGAATGGCGATATCGCCGTATGTACAACAAAAAAAAAAGAAGAAAAATGTCACCCGAGGATTGGGAACCCCATATTCTGCTTACTTTTTTCTATATTGGAGCTGTATAATAATGAAACGAATCCTGAGGGCTAAACCGTACTGGGGACGGGGGGAGTGAGAAGCTGCAGGACGGATGCGTTCCAGAACCCTACCGACCAACTCATATATATGTGCTCCTTAGGGATTGGTAGGTATGTATGAGGATCGGGGACCCTTTTATTTTTCTTATGATGCGCGCCCGTAAAAACATCAAATCAGATGGAGGCTACATCCGTCCTTTTTCGTTTCGTACAGGGGCCTATCGCGCTCGGAATCTATCTATCTTTCTATCTATCATATGACTCCTGGCTGGATGGATGTGTTTGCTCAAGACAGAGGGATGAAGCGGGTAACAAAAGAAAGCAAGGAAGGAGAATTCCGCCTTGAAAAGTAAAAATGAGTATATTCTTCTGACACCTGTCTATCAATCCTTTGTCACAATGATAATGAAAGTTTATATAATAAGCAGAGGGGGGGGCTTTGTTTCTTGCTGTGCCCCCCAAAGGATTCATTTGCCACAATCCCGTCTTGAAACAATGAAACTTTGGGGTCTAAATGATGACAGGCACCACGCAGCCACGGTCTGCAGGGAGATAGGCAGGCTGTACGGAGTAACCAAGCAGCTAATAGGTAAGCGGCCAAGGACCGGCCAGCTGGACACCGAAGAACAAAGTCAGGCTGATAGAAGCGCTGCGGAATGAATGGTCACCGGCACTCTGTACACTGTGTTCCAACTGATTATCATGCGCCTCTTGTCATGTTGTAGTTGCCTGGTCATCGGTGAGGCTTGTCGGCTGTCACCCATCATCGTATTTCAAATCTCAAAGAAGACACAGAATTACACAACAGGTCATAGCCAACCTTGAACCTGGTGTGGAAGAGCCGGCTGGCCGGACACGCATGGCCACTACCCATGCCACCCAGGCACCAGAGCCAGGGGCCAGGAGGAAGATCGATCAGAATTGCGCATTTCGTGATGATGTGCCCTGTATGCTTGCGCATCGGATCTTCACCGTTGGTCTCAAGAGCCGTCTCCTTCCGCCTCTCCCATTCGCCGCCACGTAAGACACTTACGCAAAGAAGCGAGATGAGAAAGACCAAGATTTCTTCGGTATGATAAGAGATAAAAATCCAAGTAGTTGGCTAAGCTCGAACTACCTGGTAATCATAGACGTATGAGAAAGGGAGAAACGAGACAAAGAAATGTAGATAGAGAGAAAGAGAGAAAAAAGGGAAAAAGAGTTGAAGAGCAAGAAAGATGATCGACATGTTGTTTCCATCCATTCAATGTCTACTCCGTCCTCCAGTACAGTGAAGGGGAACTAAAGCCGGAATCATCACTCTGCATAAGCGCGTAGCCGCCGAATGAGCTTGTGCCGAACGGGCGCTAACCTGGAAGTCACCGTCCGCTGTACGGAGTACACTGTCCACACCACACTCCCCACAGCCCTGGAGTCCACCGTCAGCCATCCACCATCCACTAGACTGACTATCTGGGCAATGGGCCATCCACCACTCACCACCATCCCTCTCTATCTCTATCTTTGTAGTGGTCTCTTTCAAGCTTCCCATTCCACACCCACTACCGTAGCTCAGTTCATTCTCTCCATATGCGTCGGGAGTAGATGAGGCACACCCATACGTTTCCTGTATCTTTCTTTCTATGTATCGAATACCTGTACGAGGACGTCTCATCTCAGCGCCATCTCTCGACGACCAATGCTAGCTTAGCTTCCTTCGCGATAACAGCCCGTCCTACCACATACCTACCTAGGTACATACCGAGTACCGGTATTGCACAATCGACATATCCATTCGCACGAGATACCCATAACGATACCGAACGACCTTACGAACGCGTGTGATACCATTGCCTTGCCTTGAATCGTTGCTTTGCATTGCTCTTGGCCATGTTCTTCTTTGCTTTTGTTTGTTTCGGTTCAATGCCTTGAACGGCCTCACGAACCCAGCATTGTAAATCACCGAGGTCGCATTTATCAAAGACGCGAGTTTGGGCAAACGAGGGCCGACGATACGATACTCCCATCGCTATAGTATCGAAGCCAGACCAGTCACCTCGACCATTATTCTTGATACTCCAGCCATATTCGTCCCGCATTCGATCGTAACAGGTCGACTTCGAGGTGTCCTACTGCCCTCTAGGATTCTGCTTCGCCGTATCCTTTAGGGGTTGGAAATCCTACCCGCCCGATCCCTCGAATATCCCAGTGTTCGGCTTCGAGCTGGACCTCGACCTCGACCTCGGAACAAACAAACACAAGAATTGGAATCTTGTTCGGCTGCGTGCCGGCGACGATAGATCGACTCGACTCGACTCGCTATTGGCCGTATACGCTGTTCACTGCTCGACATGTATCCAAATACACAACAGAACTCTGCACGGCCGTTCCAGGTGCCGCCGCCGCCGCCCATGATGTCTCCTCCAGCTCCGGGTCAGATGAATCCCATTATGAATATTCCTCCTCCGCCTCCCCGATTCCCCAGCGCGCCCGCGAGTAACGGCAACATGATGATCCCTCCACCTCCCGGCCCACCCCCGAACAGCGCTTTGGGTGGCCAAGCTCCGTGGCAGAATACTTGGGGTCGTCAATACAGCGCACAACCTGGCTGGAACATACCGCCTCCTCCTGCTGGTGGGCCAGCTCCGTACAACCCAAAGCTTCATGCCCAGGCTTCGAGCAATACCCTTTCTATACCACCTCCTCCCCCGCCGACGAACGATCCCATGTCTGCAACGTACAGACCCGGAAGCGACAGCGCCGACACCATGATGTCTGCGACTTATATACCTAGTGGTGAGAATATGTATGGCGAAAGTGTGGGGATACCGGGCTTCTTCCCGGAAGACTCGACGTACACATCATCAACTGTGAACAGCACGTGGTCCATTCCCAGTCAAAGTGGTAGTACCAGTACCACGATTACGACCCCTGCCGACGAGATGAGTCGATTTGGTTCATACGCCAATGCTGTAAACAACCGAATGATGTCCACAACCTCAAATGCCACCGCTGCGCAATCCAACATACCTCCAGAATTAGCTGCGAGGTGGCCCCTAGATCATGTGCTTCTTTGGCTGGCCGCCAATGGCTTCTCGAAAGACTGGCAGGAGACGTTTAAGTGGTTGAATATCCATGGAGCACAGTTTCTCGAGCTTGGCAGCCAACGCGGCGGCAGAGGCAATTTCGGCATGATGCACCAGCTCGTATATCCTCGCCTTGCGCAAGAATGTACAAATAGCGGTACGGGGTGGGATCAGTCGCGCGAGCGGGAAGAGGGCAAAAGAATGCGCCGTCACATCAGGGCCATGGTGACCGGCAAGCCAGTTGAAGGCTCGAAGAATGCTACATCCCATGTGCGAAAAGAGTCGATTAGTGGAGGACATGCACACGGCGCGGGGACGGATATTGAGTCGCCGAATACTCCCAACAAACCCGGATCCGCCCCGGGAAGGCGTTTCTCTCAGACGCGAAGTACGACTATGCCGAACCTGGGCAACACTATGAGCAGCGAATCGAATCATCGATCAATGCTGAAGAATATTGACAATGACGGGGGTCGAAGGCTCAGCCCGAGCAATAGTGAATTCGGCGAAGGGACATTGCGGACGCGCAGCGACAGCCCCGGTGCGAGTCCGAAGCTTCCATCTGCATTGTTCCCGCCATCTCCGAGACTGTTCGGCCACAAATCTCGGAACAGCACCGACTCTGTGTCGTCTAATGCAGCTATATATGGATCAGGTGTACCGCCAGAAGCTGGGCAGCTGTTGCGGAGCGGACAGAACGGCAGTGCCATAGGCGATATGATTCATGCTAGTCGTACAGATAGGCGCTTCGCTGGAAAAGACCACTCCTCGCCGCTGGAGCATGACCGACCCGGTAGTGCCGAGCCTAACTCGGCGAAGGACAACAAGAGCTTCCTCAGTTTCTTGAAGCGCAAGAACAAAACGAAAGAAGACGGGACATTCCCTTCCCCCGAAGATGGCGAATTTCCTACGAGCCCTAACCTGCTAAAGACCCATCGGCAAGAACATCCGCCTGAGCCGATACAGGACAAGGCGCCGACCTTTAGACCGACAAGCCAGCGAGGTAGAAGCTATTTCTTGGTCACCATGGACGGATGGAACTATCGGATGTGCGATGTTACGGATTGCGACACGGCTGCTGACCTGCGTGCGAATATTTGCATGAACCTTGGCTTGCCAGACCCTGGTGCTCTTCAGATATATGTCACCGAACTGGGAAGAGATATTCATGAAGAGGCACTCGAAGACCAGAGTCTGTGGATACACAAGAGGAATAAAGGAGAAGCTGGTTCCTTGAAGTTCTTCATCAAGATTGGTAACCCTACCGCCACCAGAAACCGCACCTTTGGATCGTCGCTTACCCGAGGCTTTCTAGGTCCAGGCTCTAGCATGGATGAGGATGCGTACGCCCGATTGAACGGGCACCGGCTGAGATCAAGCTCATCCCCACCCTCCTCGAGAACAAATACGCTCACTGCTTCCTCACAACCGAACGAAGACGAATTAACTGCTAAGAGCCATGAATACCAGGCGAAGATGAAGAAACAGCAGCAGGAATATCTTGCTAAGAAGCAGCAAGCGGTAAAGGACTCGTCACCTCAGGAAAGCTCGCCATCGGTTGGCATTGTCGGAAGGAACGTGGACTTCGACCAGCCGCGGATATCTCCGTTTGAAGAGAAGAAGCAAGATAGTCTCCTTCCCCAAAGACGGGCTCCGGCACCTCCCGGAGTTGAGACAGCTACGTTGATCAAAGCGAACTCGTTGAGCAGGAAGACTGGTCACAATATGAGGCTATCCCAAGGCAGCCTCGATGGATACCCCAGCCCAAGGAGGCCAGCTACGTCGACTGGGGATTCTAGCCAGGAGATGTCGCAAAGACGCAGTGGTGACATGTCCCCTCCTGCAGGATCGGCCCTCGGGGCATTAGTCAACATGGGAAGTGCATGGGGTCGACTCGGCCGGCCGGGACGACCCGCTACCTCCGCCGGCTCCCAAAGACCCGTCTCACCCAACCGTACTAATTCAGGACCCTCGGCTAGCTCGGGTTTTATGGAACAACGAGGTAAGGGCGCAATGGCAACCGTTGATTTTGGCGCATCTGCCTCGGGTCGTAGTAGTCCAAAGTCGGCTTCTGGCTCTCCCGGCTCTCTTACCTGGAGCCGGGGTGATATCCCATTTGTCGTGCCGGACTACTCGCCCGGTGGTACTCCACTTCCGGGCCACAGGAACCAACCCATGCATGATTCTGTTACTAAGATACGTCATTTAGCACAACGAGCACCGTCCCCCGGTGACCTGAGCCCAAACAGTGCCCATCCCACTGGCCCAGGCGCGGGGCTCAGTCATTCCACAAGCACACGCAGGAAATCCCATGGCCCGGATGTGGACTTCGAAGATACCGATGTGCAGTTTTCGAAGCCGACCGGTCCTCCAGTTAGTGCGGACAACGATTCAGGCGACGAATCGGATGATGGCCTGTTTGCGATACCGATGCGAGGAAGGCAGCCATCCAAGGCAGCGCGAAAGGCACCTTCTCGTAATGAGACAAGTGTACTTGATAGCGACTCCGAGTCGAGCGGCAAGAGGCCGAATCTAAGGGTCAAAACCTCGAGATCGAGGAAGAATCTTTCCGTGTCCTTTGGCTCTCCCGGTACCACGGCGACCCCGGATCTTGAAGACGATGATAGTATCAGAAGCGGCCGCAGCTCCCACCGTCGGACACCAGGCACTCCCGGATCGGACCAGTGGCAATCGGATGATAGCAAGATCAACCGAAGGAAATCTTTCATCGAACGTGATGTTTGGGCGAACCGTCCGCCACCGGAGGCTTTGCTCAGCAACCTCGATGCCTTCTTCCCCGAGCTCGATCTTGATCAGCCCGTACTAGACGAAAGCCAGCTGCAAGAAGCCATTCAGTCGCCCGTGTCGATATCACCTATTTCTGAGAAGGACGAACAGTCCGCGAATGCGAGCTCGACTAGTGTCAATGTCCAGCTCCCCACACCACCAGCAATACCGGAATCGACGAGGGCTTCTTTGTACGGCGAAAATGACACCCTCGGCTCCGACGAATCTACTCTGAAAGCTCTCGAACGCCCTGCGTCGATTGCTTCTGTGGCCCGCCGTAGCGTCCGCCGATCTGGTGGTCTTGGTCGGATGAAGTCTATTCGTGAAGTTGCTCGCGGCGCACACGAGGCCAACAAGCGATTTACCGCTTCATCTGCGGGTGCCACTTCAGGGCCTACTTCTTTAATTCAGCGACGGAAGAGTACGAAGATGTTTGGTGCCAATGTTGTGCAGATCAAACCCGAGCGTGGGTCCATGATCATGCCTGAAATTCCTCAGGACTACCTGCCTAAGAGGCAAACCACATTCCGATGGTTCAAGGGTGAACTGATTGGGAAAGGAACGTATGGCCGGGTGTACCTGGGTATGAATGCGACGACAGGTGAATTCTTGGCGGTCAAAGAAGTCGAGGTGAACCCGAAGGCCGCGGCCGGTGACAAGAACCGGATGAAAGAACTTCTCAAGGCCCTTGATCAGGAAATCGACACGATGCAGAACCTCGATCACGTCAACATCGTTCAGTACCTGGGGTGCGAGAGGAAAGAGACCAGCATCAGCATCTTCCTCGAGTACATTTCTGGTGGTAGCATCGGTTCCTGTCTGCGCAAGCACGGCAAGTTCGAGGAGCCAGTGGTCTCGTCGCTGACGCGACAAGCTCTCTCGGGGCTCGCCTATCTGCACCGCGAGGGCATCCTGCACCGAGATCTGAAGGCGGACAACATCCTTCTGGACGTGGACGGGACCTGCAAGATCTCGGACTTCGGCATTTCCAAGAAAACGGACAACATCTACGGTAACGACAAGACCAATAGCATGCAAGGATCCGTCTTCTGGATGGCCCCCGAGGTCATCCGCAGCCAGGGCGAGGGATATAGCGCCAAGGTAGACATCTGGAGTCTGGGGTGCGTCGTGCTCGAGATGTTCGCGGGCCGTCGCCCCTGGAGCAAGGAGGAGGCCGTCGGCGCTATCTACAAGATCGCCAACGGGGAGACCCCGCCCATCTCGGACGAGGTCCGGGAGGCCATCAGTCCGTATGCTCTTGGGTTCATGCTGGACTGTTTTACTGTGTACGTGCTCTTCTCTCTGCCCTTTCTTCTGTTTCTGTCCTACTCTCCCTTTTCAGAACTTTTCTGCTCAGAAGTGCTGACTAACATACGATTGCGTACAGTGACCCCAGAGATCGCCCGACGGCCGAGCGCCTGCTCCGGCAGCACGAGTTCTGCGCGCTGGACGACGATTACAATTTCTTCGACACGGACCTTTATGCCAAGATTAGGGGGACGTTTCAGTAGGGGAGTTCTCCTCGAAAGGAAACGGGAGCCGAAGTAGATTAGGCACAAAGCGGCTTGTATCAGCGACCAACATCCGATGATTTATTGGGATGGGGAGGGGGTGTCGTTGTCGTATTAGATCGAACTGGAATAGCTTGGGTTGCATTGGATAATAGAGGCGGCGCTTCATTGGTGCTGAGGCACGAGGGGGGGTTATGGGATGCTTTGGGATATCCAGTATCATCCAGTATCATCGATCTATCTACCCTGGTTGGACAACTACTCACATAAGCAAGCGTATTGCATTGGAAAGGGGTGGGGTGGGGTAGGGTTCAAGAGTAAGGGGGGGGGGGGGGGGGCGCTGGGGAGAAGATATATATACTTAGCAATAAAAACTACCTAGGTAACTTACCTAGCTGGTTACAAGAGAGGGTAAGAGAGAGAGAGAAAGAGCAGACGAGAGAGATAGAGAGTGTGTGTGTGTGCGATTATGAAAAAGGACCCGAGAGTCGAAACAAATGAAATGCCAATGAAAAGCTGAATATAGATATCTAGGTGTTTATAAATGTGACTGATATACGCAAATTTTATGGTAGCTAGACTACTAGTAGCTATTCAAACATCTCAAATTTTTTTTTTCCAACGTACTTAGACTACTTACTTATTCGAATTCTCCCAATAGTTAGTTATCCCATGTCGTTTCATTCTGACTGCCCAAGATGGCAACTTTGACGAAACCCCCTATGACTAACTACTACCTAGATATATAGACTAGGTAATTTGTTTATCTATAAAAAGGAGAGGCCCAAGTCCGAGGGGGGGGGGGGGGGGGGGGGGCGGGCCTTGCTGTCCCCTTGTTGCGTAGTAACTAGATAGATAAGTGCTTGGTGATGACATGACGAAGAGGGCGGAGAGGGAAGGGGGAGGAATGGAGGGAGGGAGGGAGAGCGGCCGGCCAGAAGATGAGCTGATTTATTTTCAGGAGGGTGATGGTGGATGAACTGAATATGTCTAGGATGTTGGAGATGGTTCTTTCTGGGGCGAGGGAGGGGGGAAAGAAGACAGGTATGGAATCACGCTTTTCGATATGGGATGAAGTAACTTCACTGTGATGAAGGGGATGGGACTAAGTAAGTTTGTCTCTAAGAACAGACGGGAGTCTATCGATTGACATCTTGATGATCTTGGCCACGTTGACGATGCATTGGCCGAGGGTGTTGAAACATCATCGATTATCATCCGTGAAGGAGAAATGGTGTGAGTGAGAGAGAGAAAAAGGGGGGCTTGTGGGAAGACTATTAACGTGTCTGAGCTACTGCATCGAGTTATCGTGTATTTATGCTGGATATGTGGTTTCTTATATTGGGATGTAGTTATCGCTTGTTCATAGTCTGCATCTTAGAAGTTGTGAATGTTGAACCGACTGACTCCATATTACTATTCACCTAGTTAGGAAAATGACAAGTTCTAAATACAGTATATCCCAAATTACCGCTCCAGTCCCCAGCCCTCACCACTTGGATCCCCAGCCCTCACCACTTGGAGGTTCGCGCAAGCTCATACTTCTCCGATGGCCTCTTCGTCATAAATTCCTTCCAAGCCCACAGCCTCGGGTTTCGTGGACGCAGTTCGTCAACCTGTGGTCTGAGGTCTCTCACTGGAGTCAGGCCGACGGGGACTTCGACAGGGACAAGTTGCCTCCTGTGGTTGTAATACTCGCCTAGAAGGGCTGTGCTTGCATAGATGTGACCGTGTACGTTTATTGTGTCCGGATTCTTCCCCATGTATATCGTGATATGCCTATCCGCACCCCCTGATTGTATCCCTGTCAAGAGATTGGTAATAGTGTCGCGGGTTGCGTAGGTATCGTGAATCCCTTTTCTGCGCGAAGCTATCTTAGTTTCTCGTCGAAATGCGTCTACCTTAGGTAATTAGGTGCTTCATTTACCTCACCCAGACTGTAGCGAATCCCAGCTTTTTGCATTGGGTTGCTATGAACCCATTGTACTTCTCCATGATCTCTGTGTGCCTGAGGAACCAGGGCTTATAAATCCAAAAGATCTGGCCACACAGTAGGTTTAGCTATTTGGACAGCAGTTAACGTTGTTGGGAGCAACTTGCATTGGGGTCATCTCTGGTACCACTTCCGTAGGATGCATGGCAGACTATCGTCTCAGACTTGTCTTTCTGATACGGAATTCGCCCACCTCGTGGGATCATTTGCCCCGGGTTCCATTTCTCATTATCATTCTTTCTTGGTGGTCCCCTCGGGGCTTCGTATTGGTACGCTGGCATGCTACTAACAGGGGCAATATTTTGAAAAAGGGTGCAGGCTAGGTGGGCAAGATTGAGAACGTTGGTCTTAGGATAATACTTCGAGCCATATATTCGACATGTTTAAAACGTATTACGGCTACAAAGCGGATTTCAGCTTTCAGATAGCATCACCGCCGGGGTTGTTCTTCTAGCAAAGCACGAAGCCGGAAACGACAGACTGGGTTGGCACAGTTCATTGTGGTCTTGAACAGAGAACTTCGCTCTTTATACAAGGTTGCGTGTGATGTGATCAAGTACAAAGTCCAGCAACAACCACCATCTAATATTGGAGCGTAACAAAGACTGATAGTAAAGAGACAGGTTAGACGGTATGAAAATATGTATTTTCAATCTGGCGTAAGTCTTGAGTTCCCAGGCGGTAAGAAGATCACAAAGCGCAATTAAACTTTCTATAGTCAGAGAATTGAGAATTTCAATTCCATCAGCATTCGTTGGAAGAGGCTCTCTAATGATTAGTCACTAGGGATTCGTTATCCCTGATAGATGATATGGTTTCTAGGGTTCTTTGTGTCTCTACACTTTACTTATCACATTCTTGTGCCGTTTTCGTATGTCTCAAGATTTTAGTCAACAAAGACCAAATCCACCCTTTTCAATCCCTTTACCCAGTGGAGATAAACTTCGATGTTGTGCACCCCCGAAGTCTACTAAGCACCTCCAGCAAAACTTCACCGGCCTCGCAGACCACGGAAATGGCGACCCCGGACCTCATATCTTCCGACTTGGAACATCTCGACCTTGGCGACGTAGAGGATACAAAGTCAATGAACGCAGAAAGTCACTCTTCTGAGGATTCGTACCAACAGCCAGTAAGCGTATTGGTACCTGAAGGGCAAAAGTGGTATGTCCCCTACGTGCCATGGGGCCACGAGCCTATGTCCCATTATAAGCCAGGTGGCTTTCACCCTCTATATCCTACCAACATCATCGATGGCCGATTCGAGGTCGTATACAAGCTTGGTTATGGCGGTGTCGGAACAGTATGGCTCTGCTACGAACTCGAAGCTAAGAAGTGGCGGGCGATAAAGGTGAATCGGGCGTCACGATCCTCAGAGGATTGTCCGGACGTCAAACTCACTGAACTCATGAAAGACGGGTCCGCGGAAGAGTTCGAGGCCAACCACATTGTGACGCCACTGGAGACCTTCTGGGTAGATGGACCTAATGGCAGGCATTTTTGCTCAGTCATGCCCATCATGGGACCACCGATCAATTTGTGGAGGTTCTGGCTGGGTACAAACGTCGAGAGGGTGAAGGAGGTCTGTTATCAGATCACCAAGGCTCTGAGCTATCTTCACAGCAAAGGGATATGTCACGGGGACTTCCGATCGAACAATATTCTGTTCAAGTTCAAGGATGGATGCTTGGACCACATTGGGAAAGAAGAGCTACGCGACCAACTGCTCCCTGATCCCGACCGAGTGATGCCGGCTGCGGTGGAAGAAGATATTGCTCCACATCTACCAAAATGGATAGTCGAGAGTATGGATTGGGATAACCTGGACGGGAGCCTGGTCGACATGATGTCGGATGAGATCGCCATCATTGACTTCGGTGAGGCGTACAACACTTCATCCCCGCCTCCCTTCGGGGAACTAGGTATACCCATGAAGTTCGCAGCCCCGGAGGTTACATATGGCGGGTACGCCCCCGGACCAGGAAGCGACATATGGTCTCTGGCATACACGCTGCTCGAATTTCGACTGGGCGAATCGTACCTAGGTGATTTCATCCACACCCTAGCACGCATGGAACGCTGGATAGGTCCCATGCCGATGCCCTTTCGACACGCCGCCCAGGACAAGGTGTACGAGTTTCAAATGGCCGAGTTCGAGAGCAACGGAGAGGAGCACACGAAAAAGCCAAAGCCTATAGTTCGGGATGCCACAGCCGAAGGCGGGACGGAACGCGTGACCGACGTCCTGGTGGTGACCGGCGAGGCGGATGATTGGGCGGCCCTGGATTCTCCCTACACCGATCCCCTCGAGATTGCCGTGAGCATCGAGATCGAGCCGGAGAATTTCAAGTCGGACGAGGGCTCGCCTGCCCGACCTCAGCCGCCTCTCCCACAGAATACCGAATCCGGCGTGTGGATCTCGCCCCCCGGAATCATCATGCCCGAGGCCGAGGTCAAGGAGTTCGCCGACCTGCTGCGTCAGATGTTCAAGTACAACCCGGCGGAGAGAATCTCGGCGGAGAAGATCCTCGAGCACCCTTGGTTCCGAAACCAGCACCAGGCCGCCCTCGCTGCAGAGAAGGGCGTCGCCACCACGGCTGGCGAGAAGCCCACCGAAGATAAGGAAGTCGAAAAGGAGGGCCCTCACATGCCAGACCCAGAAGTCTCGGAGACCAAGGACGCAGATGCTCCGAAACAAAAAGACGAGAAGATCTCCGAGTCACGCGACGAGGATCCACCAGAGACCGTCTTCGATAACGCGCTATCCCAGCGAATTCCTTCATCGTCTCTCATGTGGTCGTGTGCGGCCGCCGCTATTCTGCTGGCGATTCTGCTGTGGGTTCTCCTCCGCTCACAGAGTGAATGTAGCTCATGGTCGATCGCAGGAGTCAGGCTTGGAGCGCCTTGCAGGGCTCTAGTTATCCAGGTCTAGGGTGATGATGATTCTGATATGGAACTGGCCACGGCTGTTGGTGGAAGAGGGCACCTGGCGGCCTATCTGTGGGTTCAATTGTTTGCGTTCCTGCGAGAGGAAGACCCCGGGAACAGAGATAAAGTGTAATTGGATTAGATATATGAGAAATTAATTTCATTGTGTGTCTATTTTATAATTGACAATAGCTTTCTTCTTCTTTGGTTTTGCTGGTGCCCTGGTTCACCAATGACCGTTTCGACAGCCCGGTTACAAATCCCCTATGTAATATAATTAACTGGCCGCCTGATGGCTTTATGCTGCTGTTTTATTTGCTGAGAGCTATGTAATCGATCCGTGGGATGGAATGGGCAGAGCCCTTAAAGTACTTGGTGTCGAGGTTGCTTCTTGTTGGAATTGGGGGGTGGAGGTCGGGGAGTTGGTGTTGAGGTGTCTTGGTGGAATTTCGCGAAGCGCCAGGAATCGCGTATGTTTCATATGCCTTTGTGAGGATGGTCAGCATTCGCAATTGTAATATGATCATAAGCCAAAAGGAGGAAGCAAAACTGGTATTGGATTGTTACGCGAGTTGTGTTGGCCGAGAGAGATAGATACCTTTTCATGCCGCAATGTTGGTAAAGCCTTCAGGATGAACTTATTGGACCGACTCGAAGCCTGGCGATTTTTTCTTTTTCAAGTCTCAGAGTGTGCCAGAAACATTCGGACTGAGGGGGGTAGGTGGTAAGAGGACGCAGGCAGAAGTATGAGGTTATTGAAGAGGGGGAAAAAAGAAAGGTAGAGGGGACAGGGGCGGGGGAGGGAGGGGGGGGGGGGGGGGGGGGGGGGGTAATGGAAAAAAGATATAGAAAAAGTGAAAAAAAAAGATAAAAAAATTGGTTAGTATGACGGCAAGCCGTTCATTTTGTACAGTATAGCTCGGAATAGGTGGTTCAAATGAGGGGAGGCCCTAAGGCGGACCTCCTAGTCACCCGTTCCGAGCCTTGTGAGCTACACTGTGTAGAAAAATCCCTATTGACAGTTAGCATGGTGCCCACCCCCCGACTCGAACCCTCGAACTTGTTGAAAGTCTTTGGGTCAAAGTCGTTTGCTCTAACCAACTGAGCCACTGGGGGGTGGGCGTTGGTGACATGCAGCTTAGAACGGTACTTATGGCTCACCCCCGCCAGCATTCTGCAACATGCCACCGCACCTTCCTGTGCTTGTAATGTTACTTCATGTGATCTCGCTGATGCCCAGTCATTAGTATCATGGTCATATCATCCTCTTGGTCCAAATTACCATTCCCACCCACGACTCACACACCATACTATATGGCCACAGCCCATATCTATAGATGCTCGACTGTACGAACCAGTGTTCCACCTTCATATAATTGAAGTCATCACCATTTCCCTCAATAATTTTTAACTTAGGACGAGGTGTCTATTTGTACGTCGCAATAAATCCAGATTTTCCCCTCTCGTCACTGCGCTGGATTACTCCAGCAACCGCAGTGTGGCGTGCAGCAACCGAAAGTGGACGTCTCTCGGCAATCAGGATTCAATTAATTAGGAAGTACTTAACACTATTTGTTCCTGACTATGATGGCCGAGAAGATGTTGATCAATAGCAGATCAATGTTGGTACTTGACCAAGGGGAAAAGCAGTTGTTGAATTTTGATCCCGAGCCCCTTTATTACGTCAGCACGCCGCTCCACCCTGGACTTCAGCGAATTCTCCCTTTCACCAACATCGCTTGCTTTAGGGATCCCTAATTTTGATAGCAACCAAAAATGGCTGTATGAGTCAGATATAGGAGTTTGTAATATCTCGACACGGTTGCGGCTGCTTTCTTGACGTGTGCAAACTACACAACCCTTGCTGACACGCGTTAGCATGGTCAGAGGCTAGAAATCAGGGTTTTATTATCATCTACGATGATCCGGGCCTATATGGTCTTGATATGAGATATTTGCGCATCATATGATTCATTATACACTCCGTTGTATCTTGAAACATCTCACAGCTATAGCTTCTTGGATGTGCAGAGAATACACCCCTTGAGCCACCATTGGATTGTGGGAAACAGTTGGAATTTTCTCTTATGTGGTAGGTAAACAGCCCCCCAAGAACTCACTGCCTGAGGGTATACCAAATATTGTAGCCAGAGAGTGACGTAGGTATTGATAAATCGATCATCCCTGCATTGAGACTTCTCTGTGCGCTGAAGCGCCCTTCAATATATATATCGATCTATTTTCCCGGGCTCTGCAAATATCTACATAGGTACATGTGTCATTTTCGATTATTCAACTATATGTGTCATTCTTGATTATTCAACTATTCGTGCTGCTTATGACATTCCGTTTAGTGGGCAGTCCTTGATTAGTCGACTGCTTGTTCACCCACTACTTTTGGCAGCAACGCAATCACCCCACCCACCACCCACCAACCATCGCCACCACCACCACCACCACAACAACAACAACAGCATCGTCGCCGTCGCCGTCACCATCACCATCACCACCAACATCATCATCATCATCATCGTCATCGTCATCGTCATCGTCATCGTCATCGTCACCACCATCATCATGCCTCGACGACGACCTGCCTCTGGCGGTGCTAAAAGCACCAAAAACCGCCATTCCAAATCGAAACAAAAGCTCGCGAACCTCCTGCCCCGTGTCGGCTTCCGCTTCGATGATAAAAAGATTCGGAAGTTGCTCGCTGGCCTGGCCCTGCCCATCAAAAAGGGCATTCAGCAGCACTCCGCGCCGTCGTCCGACCTGACCAAAGCCGTCGTCGACCGCGCCCTGGCGGCCCTCTTCACCGAGGCCGTCAGCACCATGAAGGCCGAGCCCGACGCCATCGCAGACCACCAGCCCGCCATCTTCTGGGGCCAGATCAAGAACGCGGTGCCCTGGATGGCCGACATCCAGGGCCACCAGGCCCTACAGCTCGCGTCGGCGCTTCTGACGGCCCACGGGCTCTACGACGCCGCCCGCCCTTACGAGAAGATGAAGAACCAGTACGGGCCGCTGGCCACGGCCGTACACGAGCTCGGGGCCCTGCTGAAGGAGCACCATGGTGATAACCCCCTCCTCACCATGACCTACTACCAGACCGACCTCTTCGCCGATCCCGACGATGAGGAAGGTGAGGAGGGGGTTATCGAGGAAGAGGAAGAAGAAGACGACGACGAAGACGACGACGAGGACGAGGACGACGACGTCGAGATGAAGGACGCCGCGGAGGGGGCCGGTCGCGCTAAGCGCCGAGCCGAGGAGGAGGAACTCCCCCGAACTCGGGAGGAGATGGGACTTGGTCCCTGGGAGATGACGGAGTGGGAGGGGGAGGTGGTGGACCACGTCCACAAGAAGATGAAGCTGGAGGAGGAGGGGGTGGAGGAGTAGACTCGCCGGGGGGCCCGTGTCTTTTGTCTTTTGCGGTGTTTTTTATAAGGGAGTGATGGATCGATACCATCACAATGGAAGAACCAAGTGGCGAGGCGTTTCTCTTGATTTTGATATAATGCTTAAGTGATCTTGATATGATGATTTCGTGATTCTGCGATGATACTAGATTACAACTGTTCTTATGACGAGCTTGAATTATATGAGAATGAACTTGAATGTTGAAGTAGAAGAAGAAGAAAAGAAAAAAAAAAGAGGAAAAATGGCACGCTTTTCCGGATGATGCCGCGGTGCGGGAAGTTCAGTATGTTCCCGAGGGCGAATTCAGCTTTCAACTAGGTACCCCGGATCAACATTACGTCTAATCGTGAATCACACTTCGCGAATGTCTGACTTTCCTAGGTAGATAGCGTTAGATGACTACTGGTTTGTCTTGTCGCCACGTGTGGTGGTGATGGCGTTCTCCAACGGTCCCAATTCAGGGGTTTATGCAAGATGCGGCTCAATGCTAATGCAAGCTAGGATCGAATGCCAAGACCTCCCAGAATCTGCATAAGGAGGTCGGGACCTCACTGGACCTTGGGACCTCACCTGAACCCGCTGCGTTGGCCGGAGTATCACATTTTCCGAGAAAGGCGTTTCCATAGGTCCCGTCCACCCACCCGGGCATCTCGGTCTAATCCACAATTGGAAGTAGGTGGTGACGTCAGCTGATGTGCTGTTGGCGGCTGTCGTCTAAACTTGAGACAGAATTAGAATACGAGGCGCCCAGAAGTGTCTAAAGTGTCTCACCCACCCATTTCCATCTTTTTCTGACCAACCAGGCCGAAGTGCTGATGCCAATCCTACCGCAAACAGCGAATTTGTAAGGATCTCCTGCAAGCCGGGTAAGCTTTCAGATCTGTCCGCCATGCACACCCGACACTGCACAGCCCTCTGTTTATTGCGCCGCTGCTACCAGACTGCCAGACACCCATCGTACCAAGGAAGGCTGTGTACTGTATGTGTGTGTGTGGTGGTGGGTGCGCGTGTGCGTGTGTGTGCGCGTGTGCGTGTGTGTGCGTGTGCGTGTGCCTCAGCCTGTGGTCAAGAATTGAAGGTATGTAAAGAAACAGGTAGGATTCGTTGGATGAAACTGCAGCAGAAACATCTCGATTCATCATTTTCTCTTTTCTGTTCTTTTATCCTCTCGTCTTCTTCCCATCAAGGATCGTCCTTCCACTATTCATCTATCCTGAACTTGTTTTTTCCTGCCCTCTATCGCTTTTTACACAGCCTTTCTAGACAGCTCATCAACGATCGTTGCCTGAAAATAGTTAGTCGTCTGCTGTAACTGCCCACTTGTTCCTTGGCTGGCCAACGAATCCATTGGTTGACATCATCACCACTCTTTGACCGAACATATCCGTCCTGCCGTCCCTCGCATTGCATTGAAATACCCTGCCGCTCCGAGCTACACGTTCCGCCCGCCTCTGTTACCCTACATACACTACATAGATTCGAGAAAATATGCATTACACCACGATCGCTGTATCGCTCTTCGCTGCCGCCGCAGCAGCCCAGAACTCGACGAGTCTCCCGGACCTCGTTTCCCAACTGCCACAATGCGCGACCGGATGTCTGGACTCCTCGGCTGAGAAGGCAAACTGCGCTTCCACCGACTTCGACTGTCTTTGCGGAACCGGCAGAGACGAGTTCATCAGTGCCATTACCGGGTGTATCCTCACTGCCGGCTGTTCGTCCGACGATTTGACAAGTAAGTCACGGCCTCGTCACTCCAGCATACCATGTTGAGTTCATGTCGACTAATACCGTCTCTACTTTTAGAGGCTTCTTCTCTCGCGCCCCAGATTTGTACCGAGGTCGCCGACGATCCGAGCCCTTCAGAGGTCGCTGCTGCTTCCAGCATCGTAGCCTCAGCCCTTTCTACTGCCAGTCCTACACCCACCGGTGCTGCGCCGGCTCGTCCGGAGTTGGGTTACGGCGTATTGGGTGCTGCAGCGCTGGCCGCCTTTGCATTATAATGCGGCAAGGGGCTAGCTGGAAGCTTAAGAACTTCTGGTGATATTACATCAATTTGACGACAACATATAATGACTTTGGGACATATGGGATTTTGGTATCGGCATCTTCTTTGGCGGGTCATTAGAACGGTGGCACCGGTCATTGGAATTCAAACCACGTTCTAGGTATACGGGTGTAGGTGATATCATGGACATTGAGCATTTCAGGACACGTGAAAAGGACATAGATTTTTGTACAAACATCATACAACGCCAAATCATGGCATTGGCCTGATATACATGCCCTTTGAATGGCAACTTACAGTTCATTGCGTGTATGTCATACGTTGTTGTACGTGTGACTAGCTGGAGCCTAAAACCAAACCCCTTATGCAGCACCGCCTGAGGACACACGACTTTCGTATGACGACGCTTACCAACTACTCATCGATGGCCTTGCTGTCGCATCACATCCATTCGACGAAGCAACCGCCCGAGACGTCAACATAAACTTCACTTAAAGCTTAATACTAGTGGACGCCCACGTACCCCCATCTCTAGATTCAGATTTATACATACACTTATAAACCCCCACGCTCGCAATCGGTCGCCCAGATCGATCTGAGTCTTTTCGCCTAGTAGACTGAAGTACCTATTCAAACCCCAAGTCCCACCATACACCCGGACCTCGGTATTCGTATAGCGTTAAGAATGAATGGGCCACTGGAATGTTCAGATGAATTCGAATGGATGGATATAGTATACAGGTCTTGAAAAAACATAGCTGGAACTCTGTGTAATATAATACGGAGTAGTAGTGGGTGTTGCTACGTAGATGCAAGACCGCTTGAAAGGAAGAAAAAAAGTCTCTGTACCCAAGCTAGTGGGAAATTCACATATGCCATTTCACGATAGGTATAGGGATTGATATTCTTGCGGTTTCGAGTATTCATTCGGCTCGATGGACCTGGCACACACACACACACACACATACCTAACTACAAACTGGTATCACGTGGCTCCCCCTCCCCCTTTTGACATCTCAACCCCCTTTCCCCTGCCCCCACCTCCTATCTTTCCTCTCTTCCGTCTTTCATCACCAGGACCTGAAGACACTATGTATGGTCAGCAAGCACCCAGAAGGTGTTTCCATGATACACGCATAATATCCACTCTTGGACGCGGAGCGACAACTAGCGGTGTCTTGTCTTGTCTTGTCGTGCCTTGCCTTCCGTTGGGCTGGCAGCCCGCCCTCGATCTCACTAGGGAACAGGCATTGCTTCTTATTCGCGAGGAACCTATTCGCCGTCGTGGCCAGCCGTAAGTGCTGCTAGTTTTTGGTTGGGGGTGGAACCTCTTCGAGCGCGGGGTTACGTGTATCGCCGGCACAAGAGAGTACCTGTTATCGCCGTAGATCTTCGTCCTTCGTGCTGAGGCGCGACATCCGTTAGCACTAGCATACCTAGTGTTAGCCACCTCGGCCATCACATGAGCTGCCCGAATGGCACAAAGATTTTCTGGGTAGAAGACCTCTCTTTGGCGAGGCGAGCTTTAATTCAAGACCTCCCAATTGGCATTCTAGATCTTCGAGGTCGTATCGAGGGAATTTCTCCAATAAAATATTTTACCTACCCATTGCGAACGCTGATCTACTTCGTCAGCCACGTAGCCCGTTTTACTCCAACCCACCCAATAGTTGCTATCCGTGGTCAACATCCTCTGCTGAACTTCGTATGCGAATTTGTGAAGCTTGATAAACCGTCTATATCCTCTTAGAAGTAAAAAAAAAAAAAGCAAACTTCAACCATGAGATCACCAATCCCCACCCTTGTAGTTCTCCTCTTCCTCTCCGCCCTCGCCACCGCTACCGCTGCCGCCAGCCCGGCCCCCTTCGCCGTTGAGTCGCAGACGGCGGGACCCCTGCAGCGCGGCACCGGCGGCGTGCTAGCGCGATTCTCCGACGATCACGACATGAGCGCGCGCTGCGCGCCAGCTTTTTCCCAATCTGCACCTCTACGGCAACACGCTCGTCGCAATGGCCTGCCGCCCAGCTAACTTACCTACTCCGTCATGCACTCACTCAACTCACTGTCTGGGCGTCGGTCAGCTAACCGCGAGTCCGATTTCGGCTCCGGCTCCCGCCAGGTTCCGCTTTTGCCGTGTCTGGCGTAACAGTGGCCTGGCCCAACGGCAACCTCACGCTCGAGGCCGGGGATACCTTTGATCGGCTGGGGGGGGGGGGGGGGGGGGGAAGGGGGGGTTCCAACTTACAGGTAGTGAGCTGCGTCTGGTCAATGTTGTTGCCCGAGGTTCCTACCGCAGACTTTCTGTATTTCTCGCTGTTGGCAAATTCCAGCCACGCACAAGAATTGTTCAGAACTGATGATTCGGGATACGGGAATTGTCCGGCCTGATCCGTGTCCGATGAGGCTTTGCGATGCCCCGTTTGTGACCAATCAACATAGCTTCCCCGGACTTTTTGTGGTTGTGCGAACAGCGAGAAACACAGAAAGTCTACGACGAGCCAATCACGTTAATGCTGTACCAACGGAGGATCAAAACCTGGATGTTTATTTTTATTCTTGACGGCTCCCTCGTACCCCCATAATAAATGGTAGCCTTCTGTAATTTGCATTACATAAGCAGACAAGGATAACAATAACCCCAACAGGGCGAGATAGAACAATAAGGGGGGACGCCTCCGCACAAGCCTCAACAACAGTAAAAGCTCAATATCGGCGTGTATTTTGGGTATTTTGGGTATTTTGGGTTTATCCCAAGCCACGGCTGGGCGATTTGTGTAAGCTGTCAGTCTGTCCAACATCCTTTGTTCATCCCAATTTCTCAATACTGAACACGAAGACGAGCAAAGAACACCGACATGATGTTACTACTCACTGCAGGAAGTCTAGTCTGTGCATTTGTCGTGATCAGGGTCTGGCTTTCTCTTTATCCAAAACCTTACCCGGGAATTCCATACAACAAGGAATCTGCCAATCGTGTCACTGGCGATATCCCCGCTCTAGTCCCTAGCATCAAGGACATGAATGAGTTTTCCAGTGCGGTCTTCTCCATCACCACCCAAAAGCTGGGCACTCCTATCGCCCAGCTATTATTCCCGGGCATCCGCAAGCCTCTGGTCATCCTGGAAGATCCCCGAGAAATCGAAGACCTTTTGGTACGCCGCAACAAGGAGTTCGATAAAGCACCCATGGCTCTGGATCTCGTTGCGCCCATGTTTCCGCGCTCATCGATTGCTCAGTACACTACGCCGGAGCTGAGGATCCAAAAACGCATCTGGGTTGATGTCATGGGCGCCGATTTCCTTCGAAAGACCACGTATGCTTAGCCCAAGTTTTTCCCCCCTCTAAGTCTCTCCTCCACTGAAAGGCAATTGTTAAGACGTATGGTTATAGTGCGCCTAATATTGTCAAGGCAACACTCGAACTGGTGGATCTATGGCGACTCAAAGCATCGACCATCTACAAAGAGAAGTGCCTCATGGTTCACGATGACTTGAAGAACGCCGCCTTGGATGCCATATGGATCTCCATCGTCGGCGAGGAAGCAGGCGTCACCAGATTTGAAACGCAAAAGCTAAATGCTAAGTTCAATGGGCAGGAGAATATTGAGGAGCTTACGCCTCCCAGGGGAATGTTCCTCAAGGAGGAAGTAGCCTACATCGGCGAGACGATCTCCCGGAATTCCAACACTCCGTCGCCGAAGTGGGCTCAGAAGCTGGAAACGTACACACCTCGCTACCGCAAATTCCGAAGAACGGTGACCTCGGAGATCGGAAAAGCCATGAAGAAGGCGGTGCAAAGATTCCAGAGTCTCGAGGCGGGCAGCCTCGACGAAGACAATGACGCCATCGACACTTGCATGATGGATCAAGTGCTTCGACGACAGATAGTCGAAGCACGCAAGGCAGGAAAACCACCGACAGACCCGACACAAGATCAGAATATGATCGAAGAGATGTTTGTAATGTTGGTCGGCGTAGGTGATCCCATGCTTATCACGTTCCTTCCACGAGAAGATACCACTAACCATCATCTCCAGGGCCATGATTCTACCGCCAACACGCTCACTTGGTTCGTGAGGTACATGGAAGCGTATCCCACAGTGCAGAAAGAGCTGCGCGCTGTTTTGAATGCCGCGTTCCCAGATCCCGCACACTTGACAGCCGATGATATTCTCAACACGGAGATACCCTACCTAGACGGGGTGTGTGAAGAGAGTTTCAGCCTCGCCGGCACCGCGAAAGGCAATCTCCGCCAGGCCATAGTGGACACGGAGATCTTGGGATGCAGAATACCGAAGGGCACCGAGATATTCATGAACTACCACATCGACCGTGCCCCCGTGGCGATCGAGGAGTCCAGGCGAACCTCCAGTAGCCAAGCTACAGCGGCGAAGAGGGGAGACGGATTCCAAGGCAATCCGGGCCGGGATCTGGGCAGCTTCGAGCCCAGACGTTGGCTTGCGAAGGACGAGAAGACGGGAAAAGAAAATTTCAACGCTTATGCCCTTCCGCAACTGGCGTTTGGAGGGGGATATAGGGGTTGCGCGGGTAAGCTAACATCCCTGTGTCAAAAGCTTGGTTGGTTTCCCCTATGACTGACTGATTACTTTTTCTTTTTCGGCGCATAGGCCGTAAACTGGCGACTATGGAATTCCGTATTATCGTTGTGCTCTTGGTGCTCAACTTTGAGTTCCTAGAGCTCCCGGAAGAGTATAAGTCTATGAAGGCCAAGGAGAAAATATTCCGGGAGCCGCAGATGCCATATGCGAAACTCAGGGTGCTCAGGTAGTAAGGACTAGGAAATAGAATAGTGGGACTTCTTTTTCCCCTGGACTATAGGTTGGAGAAAGAAAGCGTGTCAAATTCAGATTGTAGGATGGATGGGGTTCACTCTTGAAAGGGGTTCAATGTTGACTTACTGAGGTAGAAGCAGACTCTATCACAAATGTCGCGTGTACCCTACCCTCGTTGAGCAGGTTAAGTCCCGCTGGGTATTTCATACAGTTGAGCAGTCTCATCTCTTATTAAAGTTAAACACTTGAGGGTAATACCTTTGAGACTGCGAGTTTGCTTGCTTAGAATAGTACAATAACGAGTGCTTACTCAAACTGTACTTTCAGCCACACATTGGGGGACAGGGAGTTTCAATCGAGTGCCATACTCATACCAGAGATGCGCGTGGCTTGCGGCACACTTGTCAGCTCCCAGGCAGTGAGATAGAGCGACTTAAATATGACGATGTGTTGCGACACACGTTAATCTTGTCTTTCCGCGGTTCACTACAAGCTTAGAATCAAAATGGCGCCCATACAGTTCTTTGATCCTCTGAGCGCAACACAGCGTGATCTCCAGCGCATGCTAGAATCTGGATCAGTCACCAGCATCCAAATAATCGAGCAATATCTGACCCAGATAGAGCAATATGAGCCCACGTTTTGTATCCTGGTCTCACTACCGTCGCGCGAGAAAATTCTGAGTGTGGCGGCCGCACGAGATGCTGAAAGGCGACGTGGTCGTGTTCGGGGGCCGCTTCATGGGATTCCTATAGTACTGAAGGTCAGTAGCAAGTCACACTAAAAATGGGAGAGGTCTGGGTGACTGGATCTAACCATGCTGGCCAACATCAGGATTGTTTCATCCTCACGGCAACGAACATGGGAATGACGGTATGTGCTGGCGCTGTGGCGTTCAAGACTGCCAAGTCCAGCAGGAATGGTCCTATCGTCGAGAAGCTGATTGAAGCAGGCTTGATCAATACTGGCTAAAGGAAACATGGCGGTAAGAAACTCGAGGGACGATTCCCCGTCCTAAGATTGGACTGACCATAGGAAGAACTTAGGAGTTTGCCGGCATGAAAACATCATCCATGATGTGTGTGGATGGTCAGCGCACGGTGGTTAAAACATCTCGCCATATACAGGACCCATGGTAGAGAATGAGAAAATCTTTGGTCACTCGGTTCGTTTCAATGTTACAGGCGCTATGGAGGGGTGAGAAGGATTTTGTGACAGTCTCCCGGAGACTCTTCCACCGGACCCGCCGTCGCCGTAGCGGCCGGCTTTGCGCCTCTTGCGATCGGGGCCGAGACAATCGGATCAATCATCACGCCGTCTGTCCGTGCTGTGCTTTACGCTCTCAAGCCGACCGTTGGGGTCCAAGACACCATAGGGGTGTACAGTTTGACCAAGTTTTTTTTTTTGACTCTCCTGGACCCATGGCCAAGTTTGTCCTTGACGTCTTGAACTTGACCGAGGTGATGCTCGGCCGATCACTGGGCGATGCCGCCAAGGCCGGGTCTTGGAAAGGTCTTTCCCTGGCTTTCTTAGACCCTAGAGTGTGGCACTTGGATGAGCGTCTCTGTCAACAGTTCGAGGGCACAGCGGAACAAATGATAAGTAGGGTTGGGACTGAATTTCGCGTCACTGGATGAAAACTGAAAAGTTCTCAGGTTGAGGAATATGCGGAAGTTGTCGAAATGATTCGAGGACCCACAGACTCAGTTCAATATCCGGTTGAGTTGGCTGATACCGAAACCCTTCTCGTCGATGGAAGACCGGCTATGATGCCCCTAGCCTGTGAGTAGTTACCAGCAAGGGGTAAGACTTGGAAATGTGTGAGTACTTAATCCGTCAGTTGTAAGTGACTCCGAAGCTGTGTAGTCAGTTCAGTGACAAGCTGGTAACGAGTTGTAAAATAGGGGTAAGAATAGGGGTAATAAAATTAAGTGACCAATGGGATTGGCGGGCCGCTCGCCAAGTGGCGGACAGATGACAAAGAATCATTTGGAAGTGGCATTTATCAAAATCAAGCCAGCGGTTTCAAGATTTCATCTCTATAATAGTATTTCTTTTCCAAGCGTCTGCGTGATGAGGCCAGATGGGTGGAATAGAAAGCGGGAAAGCGATTTTGTTTGGGGAGGGGGGATGCCGTGTATTTCGTGGCGGCAAGGAGCCCGCTAAAAACCCTCCACGTCCCGAAACCCGGCCTCACGGGTTGCTGGAGCTTCCCAGGTGCCACGATACCAAGCACCGATTGTGGCTCTCGCACATCTCCACATCTCGCCCACCGTCAATGAACGTCTGGCGGAGTTTTAGATGTCGGTTAATGCTGAGCAGTTCTTGGACGTGTATTTCAGTCAGAACGACGAGGACTTTTCTCGTCTCGAGGCGCTTCCCGATCAACAAAAGTTGATTCCAATCACCACCACCCTATTGACCCCAATCTTCTCAATCTCTTGCCATCTTATTCTCTGACGACCTCGTTCCTAAGTATGTCTAAGTCATCATGGCGTCCCGGAAAGCGCGTCGCCATCGTTGGCGGCGGCCCTGGTGGGATATCGACCGCTCTCGCCTTCGCACAGCGTGGTTACGATGTTCGCGTCTACGAGCGCCAGCCATCCTGTGAAGCCATTGGCGGTGCCGTTCTGCTCAGTACCCCCGTGTGGGCGGTCTTGCGATCCTACGGTATGAGTTTGGATAACATGGGGTCTTACACGATCACCCATTTCAAGAACGATAAGGGCTTGGAGCGAGTCCAACTCCCCTTCAACCCCACCGTTGAGAAGCAGATGGGCATCAAGGGCTGGCATTACGGCGTGCTCCGTTCTTCTGTCTTTAGGAAGATGCTCGATCTTGTCCCCGGCGACATCATTTACACAGGCCACGAATTCCTCTCTTATACAGAGAGGGATGATGTGATAGTCGTTGACTTTGCGAACGGGAATACCGTCACAGCGGACATTCTCGTGGGCGCCGACGGCATTCGCTCTGGAGTGTCCCGGCAGACATTCGGTGACCCGCAGCTGTTCCACACTGGTATCCGGCTATGGCTCGCCTGGTGCGACTTTATCCCGGGCATCGAACCGAACCACGGCTTCATCTCCCACAACTGGCAGTACCAAGTCAGCTTCTTTCCTATGCTCCACGACGGCAAGCCGGGCTTCGAGTGGTGGGTTGTCGAGCCGTCGTGGGAAGGCAAGCCGCTCCCTCAGGACGTCAAGGGCCACGTGACGGGTATCCTGAAAGATTGGGCAGATCCCATGCCTCGCTTCCCCGACGCGACCAATTTCGACACCCAGGTCTACCGCTGGGAGATATACAACAGGCCCTCGATGAAGAAGTGGTCCGAGGGGCGCGTGGTCTGCGTGGGCGACGCCGTGCACCCGGTCTCCCCCTATGCCGCCTACGGCATGGGCATGGCGGTCGAGGACGGCTATTACCTGGCCAAGGCTCTAGACGGTGTCGATCTGCGCGACAAGCGGGCCGTGAGCGCCGGCTTCGAGGTATATGAGGGTCACCGCGTCGATTACGTGAATCACAACATGGAGTTCGCGCGCATGCTCGGCAAGGTGTTCCACGCTTTGCCGTATCCCTTGGCTTGGATCAGGGATTGTATACTGGACTTCACCCCTTTCTTGAAGCATTTTCTGGGCAAGGGGTACCTCGAGAAGGCCGAGAAGGAGACGATGAATCTGCAGGAACTTCGTGTCACGTGAAATGAACAGCCTTGGTGCCTTCACATACCTAGGCAATTGTGGACTTGACACGCAGAAGCTCGCATGGCGATACATTTCTTGATGAACTAATCTAGCAAGTGCACATCTCCCGAAGTTCGTGCCTAGGAGTGAGAAAATAAACCCGTGCGTGTTTCTGCAAGAGTTCGATTCTTGTTAGACGTGAGAGTAGACCTCAAATGAGTCGGCGACCCATCAGTCCCGAGTGCATCCCCGAGGCCGCGAAAGCAGGGAATCATATCTCTTCGGCGGCGAAATTAAGTAGCAATCCACCCTGCCTCGAATCGTCGGTTCCATTACAGCGGGAGACGAGATGATATATTCGTGACCTGGGAGTACTCGTTGACGTGAACCGAGGGGTCACCTGGCATGTAAAACGGGCCTAAAAATTCCCCGAAAGATTCGGTGGGTCGCACGTTGTCCCGGAATTACAAGTACCATGGGCTTCGACATCGCCATCGAGCATCCTCGTGAACGGTACGGAAGAATGTAACCTGATCTAGGAGCAGGGCCTCGGTTACCAGTTTAAATTACGCCCAAGGCCGACTGATCGACCGGGCAACGAGGATCCGCCCTATCCGCAAACTACTTACAGCATCGGTGCCGACGGCCGTGGATGCGCGCCACTCGATATTTACGTCCAGGCTGCCCCGGGCGAAGACGCGCGTCGCGTAAGTTGGGGTTCTTGTGTTTCGGAAAATTACTGCGTATATATTAAAAAGCGCCCGAACCACAGCGGCGGCTCGTTCGTCATCGACGTACGATGCGGCCAATGAGGATCGGATGGTCAGGGTCCGCGCAGCCAGTCCGGCAGTCGTCCCCGCTTCGCTTAGGAAATGTTAAGAAATGTATCTTGGGTCCATCTGTTTGGGAAACGGCTCCGCCCACGATCCTGCGATCTACCCAACGTCCAGGAGGGGTGCCAGGGGTATCTGTGGACGGAACAATTCTGGTTCGGCTCCACAACACCCCAGCTGCACTGTTACACATATACAATTTTAGGTCCGCACAACATCAGTTGCTTAACTTACTTGGAGCTGGTCATCTCATCATCGTCAATGCCGAACAGGGGGAACCACTTTCAAGTTCCCCCTTATTAACAAGGGACAATATGGTTGGGTATAATATGAATGATCTCGCGCCGCCATAGCTTCCCGACGATCCCATCATCATCACCCCAACTCTCATTCACAGCCTGTCGGTGTTCCAAAGCTACAGTTCTCGTTGTCCGTCTTTCGCTCTTTTTCTCGCAACCAGCATCATGAGAGTCCAACAAGGAAGCCGCCTCGCCCTTCTGGCGTCGCTCGCTCTCGTCGACGCGCAGTGCTCCCTCCCCTCATCCTACAGCTGGTCCGACTATGGCGGCCCGCTCGCCGAGCCGGCCAACAGCTGGGTATCGCTCAAGGACTTCACCAACGTGGTGTCCGACGGGCAGCACATCGTGTACGGGAGTACGGTGATCGACTCGGCCGGGACCTACGCGTCGATGGTCTTCGGCCCCTTCTCCGACTGGAGCGACATGGCGTCGGTGAGCCAGACCCAGATGACCACCTCGACCGTCGCGCCCACGATCTTCTACTTCGAGCCGACGGGGGTCTGGGTCCTGGCCTACCAGTGGGGCTCGGCCACCTTCAACTACATGACGTCGAGCGACCCGACGGACGCGAGCAGCTGGAGCGGCTCGTCGGCGCTGTTCGAGGGCCAGATCACCTCGAGCACGGGCGCCATCGACCAGACTGTCATCGGCGACAGCGAGAACATGTACCTGTTCTTCGCCGGCGATAACGGCAACATCTACCGGGCCAGCATGCCCATCGGCGACTTCCCGGGCAGCTTCGGCTCGTCCTACGAGACCATCATGACCGCCGCCACCAACGACCTGTTCGAGGCCGTCCAGGTCTACACCGTCGACGGCGCCGGCCAGTACCTGATGATCGTCGAGTGCATCGGCGCGACCGGCCGCTACTTCCGCTCCTTCACCGCCACCGACCTCGGCGGCGAGTGGTCCGACAACGCCGTCAGCGAGAGTGCGCCCTTCGCTGGCGCCGCCAACAGCGGCGCCACCTGGACTAGCGACATCAGCCACGGCGACCTCGTCCGCACCAACCCCGACCAGACCTTCACCGTCGACGGCTGCAACCTCCAGCTCCTGTACCAGGGCAAGAGCTCCGACAGCGGTGACTACAACACCCAGCCCTACCGCCCCGGTCTCCTGACCCTGAACTGATGGGGTGTGGTACTGTATGAATAACTCTAGATGGGTGGCGGAATACAATTCTTGGTATATATTGTTCTTGATGAATCTAAATTGTTTATAACATCTTATCACAATCTTTTGACTTGCCTGGGTTCTTTTTATCATGCTTGACATGAGCCTTTATTTAAATTTTCGTGAATATCGACGGCCGTGCCCGACTGAACAAGCAGCTCGCAGAAGAGCAAGCTGGCTCCCGAGTCCCGAGCCTCCTCTAGTCTCGGAGCTCGTCGATCCCGGCGAACGTGAGCTGTGGTGTCCGCGATATATAATAGAGCTCCGCATCTTAGAGAAGACAAAAAGTCTTCCAACACTATTGGGATCAGACGTCCTGCGATGTCCAGGGAACATGGCATAGTGCACCACAGGCAGCTGAGGCGCATTGCTCGAAGAGCTTCCAGTCTCAATTCCTCAAAACGGTAATCCTACCCTCCTCACCCGAGAGGCCGGCCGCTCGATCAGCCGCAGGAGCTCAGCTGCCAAGCGACAGCGCGCTGGAAAGGTCTAGGCGGATTACCAATTTATTTTCAACGTGCCGCCCGAGTCCCTATTCGCGGCGTCTGCAATGCGGGATTCCCCAATGTTACGCTCTTGCATGTATTTCCGAGCCACCCTCTCTTCTGATAGGTTCCCTTGTTCCAGTTATGGGTGCATAATATTGGAGTCACATGTCGTTGACTTAGGGTTTGTTTAAAAATGCGACGGCATCACCTTCGTGACTATATACCTGGAGCCTATGGGTGCGGATAACAGGTATATCTGCGGAATATTGCTGAATATTTCCAATTGCTTAGTAAAGTGGTAACAGGAGTTCAAACTTTGTCATGAGTTCTAGCCCATCTGCGCTTCGGCACGGCCTACCGATGTTGATTCGCATACAAAAGGGGGCGCTCGAAGGGAAGCAGATGGTTGCGCATATGGGTTTTTCGTATTCAGCACCGAAAACGAGTAGCCGCCTCGCACCATACTCGCGAAGATGCGCTGTACATTGGTCTTTGTTGGCGTGCTCCTTAATAATATTCCCGTCTACGGAGTCAGTCTTGGCTCCAGCTCGACTGCAGCCCTCCCGATCTCTAGAAACACCAATAAACAGCTCTGTAGCCGAGCCGCTCTAGACTGCAAAGTCTTCCCCGGCGACACTTCTTGGCCCTCTGCATCAGAATGGAGCAGCTTGAACGCATCTCTGGGCGGCGCTCTGCTGAAACCCAAACCGGCAGCCTCCGTCTGTTACGAGGGGCCTGATTTTGATGCAGCACAATGCGACTTCGTCGTCAACTCCGCCTCGAGATCACGGTTCTGGCTCGATGACCCCCTCGTCGCCTTGTCCGAATGGACCCAAGGTAGCACATGCGTGGCGTCTTTAACGCCGGAAGGTAACTGTACTCAAGGCGGGTTCCCTGAGTACGTTGTAAATGCTACGAGCAGTGCGCATATCCAAAGAGCAGTTGAGTTTGCTCGGGATGAGAATGTTCGGGTTGTGATCAAGTGAGTCTGCTCCAAGATATCTGATCCGAAGCCCTTGTTTTTCCATCCAAGTTTGCGAATGATACCCCTGAGAGATTTCTCTAGCGAAACTCGGAAAAGGACTAACCATGTCTGCAGAAACACTGGGCACGACTTTGGTGGAAGGTCAGTAGGGGCAGGCTCGCTGAGCATATGGACGCATTACCTGAAAGAGACGGAGTTTCTTCCTTCGTACACGATGGGAAAGTACAGCGGCATGGCCGTGAGACTGGGGGCTGGAGTCGAGGCTTGGGAAGTATCAAATCTCATGGCAGACCACAACATCACCGTAGTCGCCGCCGGATGCAACACGGTGGGAGGCCTGGGTGGCTGGATGAGCCATGGCGGACATACTACTATCACTTCGACTTTTGGCCTCGGTGCCGATCAAGTGCTCTCTCTCGACGTCGTCACAGCCGATGGAGTATTCTTGACGGCTGATCCGTTCACCAATCCAGATCTGTTCTGGGCGATGCGCGGCGGGGGCGGAGGTATGTGTTGCGTCAACAGACAAGCAGTTTCGTCAAGTTTCTGACCGAGTGTATAGCCACATACGCAGTCATCGTTTCTGCTGTGATGAAAGCTTATCCGCCAGTCGACGTCACCAGCTCCTCATTCAGTCTATTAGTTTCAGATACCCCAGGGTCGGGGGCCGTTGCCGATGTGGAGACTTTTTGGAAAGGGGTCAGCTTATACTACCGATACTGCGCCGAAATGCTCGACGCAGGAGGCTATGGCTTCAGCTACGTACGCCCTCAAGGCGTTGGCGCTTTCACATTCACATCCTCTGCTTCGTTTCCCGGATTGACTTCATCCGAAGTAATATCCCTGCTGCAGCCATTGTACGACGACATGAGCGGCCTCGGCATCAACGTCACGCTCCCCACTTCCCTATCTACGAGGGTCTACGGGTCCAGGAGAACTGGCACGGGCGACAGGCCCAACAGCACTCGTTATAGGTCCCGACTACTCCCGCGTGAGAACTGGGAAGACGATGAATTATGGAATCAGACGATGACCGCTATTCGGACAGCGATGGAAGGAAGTTTCGACAACGACTTCTATTTTCACGGGACTCTTACTTCACCCACAGAAGAAGTGGCGGGCTGGCCAGGCCGCGACAGCGCCGTCAACCCCGCGTGGCGCAACAACAGGATGCACGCGATGCTGATGGATACGCAGCCGGCGGGCCTCACGGCGCAGCAAGCGAGGGACCGAGACGCGATGATGCAAGGGTACATGGATCTCCTCCGCGAGGTGAGCCCGGATGCTGGGGCGTATATGAATGAGGGAGACCCGGGAGAGCCGAACTGGCAACAGGCTTTCTTCGGGGCCAACTATGCGCGGCTGCTGGAAGTGAAGAAGAAGTATGATCCCACGGGGGTCTTCTGGGCGCCCACGACGGTGGGGAGCGAGGCGTGGGAGGTTAGGGCCTTGGATGGGTATCCGAATTCGCAGAATGGGAGGTTGTGCCGTGTTCAACTTTGATGGCTTTAGGGGGGTCTCCAATTAGCATTGAGTATTTGGGCGCGAACGAGCTTATGAGACGTGATATATATAGAAGGATTGAACGGCGGCGTGAACATCATGGAAAGAAGTACTAGGTTACATGACTTTGACGACGATATATATAGTATCTTTGAGGAGCGGTAAGACGGTACGACGGAAGGGGCATAAACTCTGGTAGTTAGGCTATCCCGGCCTTGGCGCGCGGGAGCTGACGTCCATAAGTCTCTCCCTTGCAGCCCTGCCCGAACAGCTACTTTACAGTCCATGGGCACAGTCGTACTCCATGCACTAAGCTGCCATCTTCTCTCCGAGACACCTCGCCGCCCCCTCAATTGGAACACTAACGTTGCCCATGATGGATATCACGATTACTCGAGCTACTGTGGATGATGTGCCAGCGATGGCGGAAATCAACCGGCAGGCATACTCTCAGGAGCTGCCACACCGCTTCGCGTTCAACAAGACGGCCGATGACCAATTCATGGTCAGGTTCTTCACGGGGCGGATCGCTAGTCGCCTCGACGACCCGCAGACAGAGATCTTCAAGGCAGTCGACACCGCCACCGGTCAGGTAAGCAAATATTGAGGCACTCCTCCTCTTTTCCCTCGTGAGGCTTGACTTGGGATGCGGGTTTCTTGCTCTCATAGTCTTGGCTTCTCATCAGCCCCTACCTACCCCCTGAGAAGCCGCAAGAGTACCCAGAAATGAGTATTCACTAACTCCAGATACGATGCAGATTATGGGCTTCGCATGTTGGACGCGAGAACTAGCCGAAGGCGCCGCTCCGCCTCCAACCGGAAAGGTCCTACAGAGTATGCCGACGTCTTACATGAACATGGATTTCATAATGGCCACCGGGGCCCAGATGGAGCAGCTGAGCAAGTGTATGAAAGGGGAAGAGCACTACTGTAAGCCACCCGTAATCAGGTCAGCATTAGACGCGGCCTTGTGCTAACTAAAGATCGAACACTCACCCAATACTGATACCATTCCAGATCTATCGGCCTTTGCAGTCACACCGCCCCTCCAGGGCCAGGGCATCGGCAGTCGACTGCTGGAGCACTGTCTCCGGCTTGCCGACCAGGCGGTGCTCCCGTCGTGGCTGATCTCGTTCCCGGGGTCGCACAGCTTGTACCTGCGGCACGGCTTCGCTGATGTCGATCATGCGGATATTGATCTGAACGCGTGGGACAGGAATCGCCACCGCGGGTTTGGGATTTATCGCCAGTACGCCATGGTGAGGAAGCCGGCGTAGTCGGGATGAATCAACATTGGGCGCGGTATAGTTAAGGAGAGCGTAGTGTAACTAGTCCAGCTACAGTTTCTAGCAATCTGACAAAAAACCAATTTATTCGAGACTACGCGCCCGTCCATCCCCGGGAAGCTCCAGAATGCTATAGTTCCCATTGGAGATGTGACGAGCTTTACCGAAGCCCGACTCTCAAGTCCCGCTAGCCCGGGTCCGCGCTGCCACGAACCTTTGCCACGCCCTCCGACCCTCTGCAGCGGCGTCGTATTCCCAAACCCATCTCAGGGGTGACGATTCTGAGCCGAAAGGCGCTCCCGCCATCTTGTCATCCCGGGCTATCTGGGCCGGCCCATCGGGCAGACCGTACACGACTTTCTGCGCCAGCGCGGCCTGCTTGACGCGTGCGGCACGCGGTCGGCGTAGCGTTTCGAAGACGTCGACCGCATCGGGGATCTGGGTCTTGTCTGTGAGCTGACCCAAGATAGCACCGAGCGCAGCGGCATCCTCGAACGCCTGCGCTGCGCCTTGGGCCCTGCAGCGGTTTTAATGTCAGTAGGTATTCGGCCGAATCACATCGGGGCTCAAGGTTATTACATGAAGGGGAGCATCGCATGAGCAGCATCCCCAATGAGGAGGAACCTTCCGCTTTCGTGGTGCCAGCTGGCCAGGTCGCTTGTGTGGTAAAGCGCCCATTGCTGGCAATCCAACGACTGCAGGCTCGCAACCTCTCGGAGAAGAGGATCCCAGTCGCGGAGCACCTCTCGCAGTTTGTTCACGTCAGCGCTCCGAGGGTCATGCAGGGAATAATCATGTCCGAAGGGTCCGTCCGGGTGCGTGAGCACTACGCAGAGCGTGCCGTCGCCCAGGAGATAGGACACGCAATGCGCTCCCGGCCCCATCCAGATGTTAGCGGCGCCCTTTCCCATCAGCTCCCTCGACGGGTGGTCGTCTCCGATGCGCGAGCGAGGGACCTCGATACGGAAAAGCAGGTCCCCCGTGCTTTTCGGCGGCTCGGGATAGCCCAGCAGCGCGCTTCGGCAGAACGACCTCTCGCCATCGGCACCGAGGATGAGATCTGCGGCGTGGACCTCGCCTGAGGCTAATCGCAACGAGGGCCCGGCGAAGTCGACCCCGACGACCTCGCAGCCCAAGTTGACGCTCACACCGTGTCTGTTCACGGCTTCGGCGAGAACTTTGATCAGGGCTGCGCGGCGAACGATGAGATGAGGCGCATCGTACTCCTGCTCGATAGAGGTGCTCGAAGGCGGTCGTGCGATTAGCGAGCCGCGGTACGAGCGGATCGCTCCAGTCGTTGGTTGGGTGGCATATTTTCGAAGTTCCTCCAGCACACCCCAGTTTCGCAAGAGACGGGTCGCGTTTGGGAATAGCTGAATTCCGGCACCAGTCTGGAGATCATGGGCAGTTAGCAAGCCCTGCTCTGAAGTGAAGTTTTTCACACGCGCGGTATAGTACGTACTTCGCGCAGTACGGCATTACGCTCGAATACTGTCACCCTGTGACCAGCTTGTTTGAGAGCGAGTGCGGCGGCGAGACCACCAAATCCAGAGCCTATGATGAGTACGTCATAAGGAGGATTCGGGGTGGATTGAGGTGCCATGTCGCAGAGTGAGGGTCTGCTGTTGTATCTCTATCGAGAGAGACGTGGTCACTCAAAGAAGATGTGAAGACAGAATAACTAACCAAGTGATCAGGCTAAACAAGCGGCCGGGCTGCGCTCTTCTATTGACCAATGGCTTATGGGTTGATAAGTACCGTTGGGATCGTCATCCGTTCCTTGCAGATGCATATTAACTTGAGCACGTCAAGGGAGTTTCGCCGGAGTTGAAGACGCAAGATGATATAGGAAGAAGAAAATAAGGGAGACAGCTGTCAACATAGCTTGCCCTTGAATGGCTACAAGTGATGCTCAAGTACATGAACGGCTACAAAATATCGGTCATTTCCATGAGTCAAATACGAATATGGCATTTGGCGATCCTACCAAGGGAAAACTGTCCGGAACTACCAGGAACTATCATACGAGATCCCAACCATTATTGATCGTCTACCACACGACTCTTACTCCCACGAAGGTGCACGTTGGCGGGAAAGCTGCATATGTCGGCAGCCCTTGCATGGTAGGTGGTTGGAAGCAGTAAGTCCGAAACTCTGTAAGTCGTTGGCTGTGTGCGGAACCAACTGCATTTGATAACTTACTGATCCCCAGATTGACTGCACTGACCTGACTGGCAGCCAGCTTCCACCCCGTTTCCATGGCGAAATCTACCCAATACTTCTGCTATTCCTGAGCCGAAAATTGATTCCACTTTCTCTTGGTGTTATATCCTCTACATACTTGAGTGATATCATGAGAAGATTCGAGATAGTAGTCCTAGGCGGTAGGTAATTTTGGCGGCCTCGGGGCAACGCATTACCTGCTTCGCAATACCATTCCGAGCCTTCGATCCACCATTTCTACCACATCACACTCGTTGCGCCTAACACGAGAGCGTACTTCAAGCTGGGCAGTCCGCGTACCCTGGTCCAGCCGGACTTGCTGCCTGAGGCCAAACTCTTCCGGCCACTGTCCGAGGCATTCGCGCAATACCCCTAAGACCAATGCTATCCCTTGGGAAAACAGCCCGTCTTAAGTTCAAAAAAGCATTGATCAAATTTGCTTCTCCTTCGTGTCTTCCAAGTTCCATAACTTATACATGTCCCTATTGAAGCTGCTGTGGTTCGAGAAGCCTGGCGTGCACCGCTTACAACCTCGCTGCCTCGGTCTCGCAGCCCCTCATTGATGGCCGGACCCTGAACGTCGACTTTGCCGAGGTTTCGTTGGTCATTCTGGGAGCGCGGGGAGATGCAGCGTAACGCCATGTCAAATGAAAACCGACACGAATCTTGCAACGATACGGGTTTATATATAAAAATCAAATGTCTTTTATATAATACATCCTAACGTTACTTAGGCCACACTTGTTGGGCCAGTTCAGATCGGTCGGGGTTGAGACTTCCTGAGAAAAGGGGCTTACATACGCCAAGACTCTTGTTCTACAGTATCCTTGCGTTGAGTTTGAAGCATCAAAATGTTTTTTCGTGGAAACTAAATGGTGACTAACTTTACCCAGAAAGCTTGTTTCTACAGCTCGCAGGTTTGAAAAAAAAAAAAGCCTACATCAACCCACCGTCCCCTACGTACCGGATTCGTAACACCATGGTCTCGTCCACTGAATCGCGGCGCCCGATCCGTATTGGCAACTGCTCCGGTGCAAGCCCGGACCCGGGCGACCTCATGTTAGCGCAAGCGACCGCCGGTCCGCTAGACGTCATCACCGGCGACTACCTTGCCGAGGCAAACCTAGCCTCGTACGCCGAAGCCTATGCGCGCGGCAAACACCCAGGATGGATACCTTCAGCGCAAAAGGGGCTAGAGCTCTCCCTTGATGCTATCCACGAGCGCAAGATCAAAGTCGTCATCAACGGCGGATGTCTAAACCCCAAGGGCCTGGCGCAACTCGTCGCCAAACACATCCAGGACATAGGATACGACGGAGACTTACGGGTGGCGTTCGTCGACGGCGATGATCTACTGCCTCAGATCCATGAGATTCTGAAGCCCGACGAGCAGGGTAGAGTGCCACACCTGGACTCGGATAACGACCAGGTCCAGCTGGCGAGGGAGACGGAAACATTTCTCTCTGATCCCAGCAAGAAGATCGTCTCCGCGAATGCGTATCTCGGATGCCGCGCCATAAGAGCCGGTCTCGACGCTGGCGCCGACATCATCATATGCGGGCGCGTGGCCGATGCTTCTCCTGTCATGGGTGCAGCGGCGTGGTGGCACGGCTGGAAAGACGACGACTTCGATCGACTAGCCGGTGCTCTCGTGGCCGGTCACTTAATCGAGTGCTCGACCTACGGCACGGGAGCGAACTTTGCGGGCTTCGACCAGTATCCCATCCCATCACTCCTCAGGCTCGGGTGTCCCATTGCCGAGATCGCGGCCGATGGCGAGGCTATAATAACCAAGCATGAGAAGCTCAACGGGTACGTTACGGAAGAGGTCCTGAAGTGCCAGCTGCTGTACGAGCTGCAGGGCAACATCTACCTCAACAGCGACGTCAAGGCGGACCTGACCCACGTGTCGCTGAGCCAGGTCGGCGAGAACCGCGTCCGCGTGTCCGGGACGAGAGGCTACCCGCCCCCGCCCACGACCAAGCTGGCCGTCTTCTACACCGGCGGCTTCCAGGGCGAGCTGCTCGTCAACGCCACGGGCTACGCGACGGAGCGCAAGTACGACCTCCAGGAGGCGCAGCTGCGGGATCGCCTGGAGCAGGCGGGTCTGACGCAGGAGGACATCGACGTCCTCGAGTTCCAGCACGTCGGCGTCCCGCGGGCGAACCCGACGTCCCAGCTCAGCGCGACGACGTACCTGCGGATAATCGCGCAGGCGCGCCGGCCCGAGTCGGTGCGGGCCGTGTTCGACGCCTGGCGCTACGTCTTCATGCAGCACTTCGCGGGCATGAACGGCACCCTCGACAACCACATGATGATGGCCCGTCCGATCCCGTTCCTGGGCTACTTCCCCGCGCTGGTGGGACAGGACCGCATCTCTGAGGGCGTCACCGTAATGATCTCCGTCCCGCGGGGAGAACAGCGCCCCGCGAAGAGACGCGTGGTCGGCCCACCGAGGACCACCGAGCCCCTGCAGAGGAGAGGTGATTACGATCCCGTGAGGCCGGCGGCGGCGCTGTCTGCTTTTGGTCCGACGAGGAGAGTACCCCTCGGGGACATTCTGCTCGCGAGGTCGGGCGATAAGGGCGCCAATGTCAACGTGGGGTTCACGCCCCGGAAGCGGTACGAGGGCCCGGAGACGTGGGAGTGGTTGCGGAGTTTCCTGACTAGGGACAAATCGAAGCATTTGATGGGCGATGACTGGGAGGACTGGTTTTACATGGAGCGCGTCGAGTTGCCCGGCATCCAAGCCGTACACTTCGTGGTCTACGGCGCTCTGGGCAGAGGGGTCAGTTCGAGCGTCCGGCTGGATTCACTTGGGAAGGGTTTTGCGGAGTTCCTAAGGGCGGTGCATGTGGATGTGCCGGAGAAGCTGCTTGCGTTGGGAGGTGATCGGGATGATGGGGTGAAAAGTAGGCTGTGAGGGGAATGGGTGTGAAGGGGGTGCCTATTGAGGATATGGAAATGTTGAGATCAACGGATGCCGAGCCCATATACCTAGGGTAGGTAGTCGGAGGTAATCTATTTTTTCATGTGCGATATCGCGATGAGCTTCAATCTCTAGAGCTGATAATTGCCAAACGTATTTCGCGACTTTTCATATTGGTGTTTGCTTCTAACTACATGAGGTAAGTTATATTGTATATTGCTCAAAATGAAAGTATCTCAAGAGATCCATCCCATTACCCAACTCTCGCAACTGCAAGCGGTTACCGGGATGCTATAAGATGAATTCGGTCAAAGATGAAATTGTGTTCGACGAACTTCTTTGGATCCCCTCAACGCTTTTGACATCCCTATCGTACCAAGAGACAACCTTCCCACGCCTCTACGCAGGGTCGGCAGGGTACGAGTCGGACGAATCAAGAAGGTCCCTGCCGATCCCTCGGAACTCCGCAGCTGTGGGCAATGTAACATAAACCCCTCAGGGGCTCAAGGGATCAGGTTCCAGATCGCGTAAGAAGGGAAAGCAATCTATCGCCTGCACAAGTAGGGTTGCGTAATCTGCGGCAGGTTTGCAAATCTGCCATGTTGCTGCCAAAACCCCTGTATCTGCCGCATATGCCGCAGGGTAGGTTTGCTATACCTAATTAGGCAATAAGTGGGTTTAAATAGCACGTTTGGCTTTTTTATTATCGCTTTTATTGTTGCTTTTATCGTTGCTTTTATTATTGTTTTTATTATAAAGAAGAGACGTGGATAAAAGAGACGTGGATAAAAGAGACGTGGATAAAAGAGACGTGGATAAAAGAGACGTGGATAAAAGAGACGTGGATAAAAGAGACGTGGATAAAAGAGACGTGGATAAAAGAGACGTGGATAAAAGAGACGTGGATAAAAGAGACGTGAATAAAAAAGACGTGGATGCCTTAGTTTCTGCTATAATAGGAAAATTTATCTGCTTTTTACCGCTTTCTAAATGTAATAAGATGTATTTCCTAAATGGGCTTAGCGTGGCCTGACTTTTTCGTTATAATAAGTGGGGCTGCGGCAGGTTTGCAAATATGCCCTGCCCTGCCGCCAAGCCTGCCGCAGTCCGCAGGTCGCAGGTTTGAAATGCGCAACCCTATGCACAAGTCATAAGCTGTGAGGGGCTCACTCATTCGACAGAACAGACGCAGCGGGCAACCAACAAGAAGCTCCTCCGGCACGTGGGCATAAGCGATGAGGATTACAGACAGCCACCGTAATCTGAAGGATCGCGAATCTGACCTCCCGAATACGCGTTTGCGTGATACGAGCCAACCATCATCTCGTCCCATCCAACGATTCCACCCTGTCTGCCAACTTCTCCCGGCATGCCAAGGCTCAGCCACCGACCAACGACCGCTACCCTAATCAATCGGGTGATGAAGGTAACGTAGGATGACATGAACGGAACGGAAAGGCCAAGCGACATGTTTGCTGCTTGTTAGATCAGATCGCGAAGAATAAATTAGCACTGATGGGATGACTTGGGGAGAAGTTCTTTTTCTTCTCGTCCTATTAAAGCTCCCAGGTTATCCGTTCGGCAAGGGAACCTCGTTTCTGTGTAAAAAGCCAACGGGGAGAAGATAAAGTCAGCTTAGGATCTCGGACGCTGACGTGCCAATCACTGCCTTGATCTATGAACCGTCAAGTCCGCTTACACAGACTACATCGAACAAACGACACAGTGACAACTTGACAGATTATTCAACTGCACATCCCGCCCCGAATTTGGTGTACATACATAAAGATGACATCCTCCATCCGCAACATCTTGGCGATGGCCACGTTAACGGCCGTGTCCACCCTGGCCTCGGGCGCGTGCGCCGTGCCCTCGGTCTCGGTGCCCGCGTGCCCGGCGGTCGGGACCGTGATCTACAGCCAGTCGGTGCCGGACCTGACGGCGTTCCCGCTGACGCAGGTAGATCTGTGCTACACCCCGTCGGCGATCCAGATCACCTTCACGGCGTACAACGAGACCGACTTCTACTACAACGCGACGCAGGGCACCAACGACGACATCTGGGCGTACGAGGTCATGGAGGCCTTCATCTACCGCGGCACCAACGACCCGCAGACCTACCTCGAGTTCGAGGTCAGCCCCAACAACGTCACCTTCCAGGCCTTCATCTACAACCCGACCAAGGTCCGCGCCGCCGGCGCCCCCTTCGACACCGCCTACGTCGCCCAGCCCCTCGTCGACGGCCTGCTGGCCGCCACGGTACTGGACCGCGACGCCGAGACCTGGTCCTCCACCGCCACCATCCCGCTGGGCCTGTTCAACGTCGACGACGGCGAGGCCAAGGGCACGCAGTGGCGCATGAACTTCTTCCGCACGGTCGTCTCGCCCGAGACGTATCCGGATCAGTTTCTGGGCGCCTGGAGCCCGCCCGATCAGGCGAGCTTTCACATGACTCCGTTTTTCGGGAATGTCGAGTTCGTATAGGCGGTCGTCAAGGGGTGGCTGATGGGACTTGCGCGGAAGTCATTGTCCGATTCCAATGACTTGGTGAGAATAGGGGCGGCAATGCAAAACGCGGGCATCGGTCTTACGAAGGGCTGAACACCATGATTAATATCTACCATATGATGAGACATCCTGCCTGTGCTTTAATAATCAAGATCTGTTTGAACCAAGTCGTCTGTGGTGATCTCTTTCCATAGCGCAGATAACTCGCCCACTTCGCACTCCTCCACCGTTCTAGCTTCCGCCTCTCTCATCTTCCTCTCCACGAAGCGTTCCATGGCCTCCCTCTCCCGCGCCGAAAGCAAATGCACCCTCGTCTTCCAGAAACTGCCTTCATCGATCACCTCATCCCTAGCACCGAAGAACCTCTCATCCAGATACCTCCAGTACACGTCATCAAACCCCCAGCTCCTCTTCGCCGCGTAATTCAGCCAGAACCGTCCCGTCTCCCAACTCTGCCGCATATGCTCACTCAGCATCACTTCCCCCGCTTCCCGACCCTTCATCTCCACCTCCCCCGCCTCCGCTTGTTCCACCGCCCTAAACCACAGCGGCAGCTTCTCCGCAAACCCCCTCGCCCAATCCTCGACCCCCGCAGCCCACACCCCCGGTTTCGCAGGCATGAGCCACAGGGGCGGATCGAGCGAGAACTGCGCCGGCGCCGCGTACGTGAACTCCCAGTCGACGAACGCGACGATGACCTGGTCCCCGTCGTCGTCGTCGTCGTCGACGACGAGCACGTTCGACGGACTCAGGTCATCGCTGTACAGTCTAAACACGCCCCTATTCCCCGCTGCTCCTCCAGGAATCCCCACGCTGGCGGGACGGGCGCGCGACTGCGCCGACCACGTATCTTCCCTGAAGCCGAAGGTAGACAGTTTGCCCTGCCGCGCGAGACGCCGGAATACCTGTCGGGACACGTATTTGTTCCTGCAGTTGTCGGCCGAGGCGACCACGTCCTTGCGCTGGCAGAGGAGGCGCGCTAGGTGCATGTCGGATAGCGCCGCGTACCACTCGTCTGCGGTCGCGTAGGTGGTATTTCGGTCTGGGAGGAGGTTTTCGGGGACGTTGGCCAGTCGGACGAGGTTGTTCATGTTGTGGGTGAGGGGGCGGGAGGCGACGGCGTAGGAGTTGGGGGATACTTGGACTAGGGAGCCGATCCGGGGGTAGCCGGTGCGGGAAAGGGAGATGAGGCACTTGGCCATGGGGACCCATGATTTCCATATGGTGTCTTGTGAGAGCTTGGCTTCCCGAGCATCTGGATTTCCTAGACCACTCTGTTGCCCTTTCAAAATGGCATCCTGCAGCGTCTGTTCATGGTTGATGTATTCCATGACCAGGTAGGGTCCAACCCCCTTGTCCGGCGTCGACGAGTTGCAGAGCCAGACTCTGGGTACGGGTATGTCGGTTCTTTCCCTGAGAGCTGTGGCTGTCGCGGCCTCGATAGGTATTTTCTCCGCGGGGAACCGTACTGCGCCTGGGATGGGTACTTTCACCACCACGACGTGCCGCCCGACACGTCCGCCTATGACCATCTTGAAGAGGACATTATAATTCCCATGCATGAGAGGGCCGATAAACCTCGCGGTGTCACCAAGGTCGGAAGCGACGGCCTCTTCGAGCTTCTGGATGAAGGTGTCTTCGGTGATCCTCTGGAACCCGATATTCAACGCCTTCTCGGCTTTGGCCCATAGAAGGGCATCGTAACCTCTGGGAACCTCGTCCATCGTCGCTGAGCTTGGACCTACTGTTTTTTTTTAACGCGGCTCGAAGATCTGCGGTATTGTATTTTTGAGTTTTGATGGATGTTTCTGTGCTGCTCTTGGTAGGAAACATTGTTTTCGTAGAGTGCGCCGAGTTTAGGAGTCAGATCTGCGAGCAGAATGCTCATCATTGACACCATCACGCTTCATGTAGACTCCTCCAGCCCGAAAAAATTATTAGCCACGAATTACCCATTACTACTTGTGAATAACAAAGCACATGAAACTGAATCATCATCAGATCTGACGAATATCTCCACTCCAGCTATTGTCAGCGTGCAAGCAGAGTGACACAAGGCGACCCCCCCCCCCCCCCCCCCCCCCCCCCTCCCCTCCCCTGAAATGAGGTTTGCTTATGCTTTAGCGGGAGCGCATTCGCATCATTCGCTAATATAGAGATTAAGCGACTTACATTTATTGTTTCAGGGGTTCACATGCAAATCAAGACCAATTCATAATACAACATCGAGTGAGTCAAGAGGGTCTCATTTACTATTGACTTCGCTTCTACACCTATCAAGTCATCTAGTTCTCGAGAGTGAATCACGCGATCTTGTCGGCCAAAATTCTCCTTTCCGCATTAGCAACCACATTGGCCACCGCCGTCGCAACATCCAGATGAAAGAAAGGACGGTTGACCCCTCTCACAGCCACAGCCTTACCCGGCAGCACGCCTCCCTTGGTCTCGCCAGCCCCGTCAGTCCCAGTAGACGACGAGATCCTATCAATCCCATCATCGTCCGTCACCCCAGCCTCCACATCCTTGACCCGCACCGTGGACGTCTTCTCCGCGTGACCGACCCCGTCATCCTTCCGCGCCGCCGCCGCCGCCGTCGCGACGCTGTACAGCGGCCTCCACCTCTCGCCCAGCGCCTCCGCGTCTCGGGGACCCGGGTACCCGAAGCCGGCGGCGGCCAGCGAGCGCCGCGTCCACGGGTTCTGCACGCCGGCGAAGTGCCACTCGACGCTGTCGGGCGCCGCGTGCAGGTCCAGCTGCGTGCGCGTGTCGATCAGGCCCTGCACGCTGGTCACGTCGACGTAGTTGACGGCCGCGCAGTCGAGCACGACGGCGCGCAGCACCGGCCGTCGGTCCTCCTCCTCCTCCTCCGCGTCGCTCCCCTTCCCCCGCTGGCCCCGGCGCGGGCGCGGGCCCGGGTCGTTCCAGGGGCGGTCGCCGATTTTGGTGGACTGGTGCAGCGTCGTGCGCCGCGTCTGCTTCTGGATGTGCAACACTAGGTCGTCCATGTAGCGCGCTGCGTTGGTGTAGTTCAGACCCTCGGTGAATCGGTAGATGAAGACACCCGGGTAGGGCGAGACGATGGCGACGTCGGGATTGGAGCCGTCGGCGCGGTCGAGGGGGAGGTAGATTTGCTTTGCCGCGGCGTCTGTGGCGGTGGTAGGGGTGGTCTTGGGAGAACTGTCGCCGCCGATGGGTATGGTGGTGTCTTTACTGATGTGGTATACATCGGCTTTGCCTAGGAAGCTACCTTTGGCGTCGCGCATGCGGACGAGTAGTAGGGCCACGGACGCGCAGACCGAAAAGTAGATACCGGTCTCGATGTCCGTGAAAATCATGATGATCACACCGGCGAAGAACAAGAACACTTCGATCGGGGAGACTTGCCAGAACCGATACACGGTATCCGGAGGCGTCACCAGATCACCTACGGCGTGGATGATGAGCCCCGAGAGGCTGCTCATCGGGATGTAGAAGAAGACTTTGGTCAGGGCGTAGAGGGCCAGGACGACCATCACGGCGGTCCAGAGACCTGCCAACGGGGTCCGCACACCGGCCTTGGCCTTGATTGCCGTGCGAGAGAATGAACCGGTGGCAGGGTACGCTCCGAGGAAGGGACCAAAGATGTTGGTGAATCCCACGGCGACCAGCTCTTGAGACGGCACGATGGAATAGTTGTTGATCCGCCCGAAAGACTTGGAGATGGCGATGTGCTCGATGATTAACACGATGATCGTCGCCGGCAGATCGGAGGCAATGGCAGAGATCAGCCCCGCGTTGATAGTCGGCGCGCCGTGGACGCGGAAACCTGCAGACGAGCGAGTTTAGTACATCCTGCTCGAAAGCTTTTCATCATCTACAGTGATCAAAGACATCGTAAAAGGGTTTTCAGTTACATACCGCTCGGCACCGTCCTCAATATCTCGAACTTGGCCTTCTTCGCATCGGTCACATTCCGGTTTGCCAACCAGCTAATGAGCGTGTAAAGTAAAATCACGAACGCCAGACGCAAGGTTCCTACGAAAAACCACATCTTTTTCTTCGCGGGCTGACGTTTGGCCATGAACTCGCAGAACCATCGGAGCGCGTACAGCATGAACAGGGCCGTGAGCCCCATGGCGGCGTCGATCTTGGTCTTCGGGAGCCCCTTGAGGGTGTCGATGATGACCTTGTACGTGGCCTCGCGCGTGTTGACGCCCTTGATGCCCATGAGCTTCGGCACCTGCCCCACGAGGATGTTGATGGCGGCGCCGGTCATGAAGGAGCAGATGGCGACGAGCGGGATGAACTCGACGATCCAGCCCAGGCGCGCGAGGCCGATGAAGAGGAGCACGGCGCCGGCGATGACCGACAGGCCCCTCGCGATCATCTCCGGGGGCAACTCGGGGTGCTCGGTCGTGACGCGGTTGACGATCCGGCCGACCAGCGTCGACATGACGGCCACCGTGCCGATGGTGATGTCCTTGCTGGTCGCGAACGCGAAGTACAGGATGAAGCCCACGAACGAGGTGTACAGCCCGTACTCGGCCGGCAGGCCCGCGAGCAGCGCGTACGCCATGCCCTGCGGGATCACGACGAACCCGACGGTGACGCCGGCGATAAAGTCGCCCCCGAGCCAGGTCAGGTTGTAGTGGAAGATCCAGTCGAGGAAAGGGAAGAGCGAGCGCAGGTAACGCTGGGCGCCACCAAGGGTCGGCACGTGGTCTTGCAGGTACTGCTTCACCGACGGCTCGCTCTCGTAGTATGGCTCAATTGAGGCGGGCGAGAGACTCTGAGAGGCAGTCGAGGAGATGTAGTCAGTGGGCTCGGAGCGCTTGCGGTAGTTCAAATCGATGCCTACGGCCTTGGCCGCGGCTCGGCCAAGCGCGGTGTTGGCGGCCATCCTGGGGGTGGTCCAGTCGTCTAGGATGGACTTGGGGACGAGACGGTACGTTCTGTGAGACCAAATGGTGAGGATAAGGAGAAACCGTCACGCCTTGGGCCAAGCTCGAAGCCGATCGCCAGTAGGGTCTTATCGTGACTGAGATGTCTTGGGAGTCAAAACCACGATAGTCCTGCTCTCGGTATCCAGTCTATACATCGCACAAGAAGGGAACTGTGCCCTTGTTATATACCAGAAGAACGAACAATTGCCAACCGAAACCGAGGGGCTTGGTATCTACCCACCGTGCTGGGATTCAACCTGCGCCCAGGGTTCCTTTCTTCACCAAGCACGACATGAGAGTCGTGATGGTGGGCAGCCGCCGAGGTGAAGTTCACATCTCCGGTTGTCTACCTATGTGAAGGCCAAGATCTTGGCCCCTTGGTGTCAGCTCTACCCAACGATAGATGCACGCAGCACGTGGCGGGGCCCTCCGCCCTGGGCAGCGCCAAGTTATCACGACATCGAGGACCCTAATGACGACTGGCACACCACGCATTCTGGCACTCCAGTCTAGCTTCAACTAACTTCCACACCAGTCACCAGTTTCTTGATTGAAGTTCCTTATTTAGCTGATATCTCCACGGAATCAGTAGCACTTCCGTGGAAACAACTAGCCTGAGTACTGTCTTAATTCTTTATGCGAGGGACCATGGCCATTAGCGTTAGGTATCATGGCTCTCTGTGGTGGGCGTATCCCTGTGCCATGGTCCTGGGAGTCGACACATGTCGTACCAGCTGGCCCGCGGGGAATCACGACAAGGCTGGAGGATTTACTACATGGGTAGGGGATACTTATCAGTCGAACATAGGTAGATTGCCAGCCTTCACGAACGGATATATTTTCCCATCCAGTAAAGACGTCGGTTGGCTCAGGGGTAAACAAGGAACGACTTCTTACCTTTCCGAGGAATCCACTCGCACTCCTAGCCATTTGGCACTCGGTGTCTCTGATCATGACAATGGACTTTGCTCTAGTATTTGCATTAATAATGTAGCTCCTGTGTCGGAGATCTATTCACCATTTTCGACACCTAGGCTGCCTAGATCATAAAAAGCAACGATACTTCGCCTATCTCACATCTTGAGGGCCAATAGTTGTGTGATTGGAGTTCATAAGTGCCTCACGACCTGGAGGTGCTAGATTTGCCGCTGGGACGGTTGTGCGAATCGTGGGACTCTAGACTGCATCTGTTTGTCATGGACTTTCAGCTGACATTTCGTGGCTTTGTCGATGTGCCTCATAGGTTAGCCGAATGGGCTCAACTGTGATGACCCCCTAGTAACCCTCGAAAATCGTTCCCCGGCTCAGGAGAAGAAAAAACCCGGGGCTAATGGCCGGATATGAGATGAGTGAGAGGACGAGTGCGTCTGTCTGTTGATACCTGGAGGCTGAAAAGGAGAAACAGAAATAAGTCTGGCCTCAGAATTTGGTAGGAAGAAGGTATCCGAGGGAAACGAGTCCAATCTTCGTCTTTTCCCCTCCACTCTAATCGATGTCGTATGGATTCTCCAGCGATATCAGTGGCTCTCACGTCTGACAACTGCTCGAGCAGTAGTAGGGGGTCCGGTAGCTGAAGTAACTACCCCTTACCCAGATCCATGCTTCATCTCAGGGGCCTTACTTTCACCCAACTCTCACAATTTACTCTCTCTTCCCTCATCCTTATCTTTGCCCTCCTTCCTCACATCCCCAACACCCGTGCTCTTATACCCAAACAGATAACCCGCCACCTTGCGCATCTGCACTTCCTCGCTCCCCTCCGTGATCCTATACCTCCTGAAATGTCTCCAGATGTGCTCGAACGGCTCGTGGCGACTATATCCGTTGCCCCCGTGGACCTGGATCGCGTTATCCGCGGCCTGCGTCGCCAGCCGGTTGGCGTAGTAATTGCACATGCTGATCCTATGACCCAGCAGCTTCTCGATCGCCACCCACGAGGGCATTCCCAGATTTTCGCCCGACCCGCTGTCGCCCTCGCCGTACCGCCGTTGCACGTCGTCCATCTCGGTCGCCGTGCGCAGAATCAGCAGCCGCAGCATCTCGATCTGCGTTGACAGCTCGACCAGCGGCCACTGGATGGCCTGGTTGGCGGACAGCGGCTTCCCGAATACGACGCGGGCCCGCGCGTAGGCGACCGACCGGTCTACGCAGAACTGGGCGGCGCCGCAGGAGCTCGCCGCCTGCCGGATCCGGTTCTCGTGCGTGAAGGTCTGCGCGATGGCCAGGCCGTCGTCTGGCGGTCCTAGAACCGATGTCGCCGGCACCCGCACGTCGTCGAACAGGATGGTCGCGTGGTCTGTCGGCATGTTCAGTGTGTACTCGTACGACTGGATCGTGATGCCCGGCGTGTCCCTCGGCACGATGAGCGCGGTGATGCCGCGGGACGAACCCGACTTTCCCGACGTGCGCGCGAAGACGAGGAAATGCGTGGCCGAGTGCGCGCCCGTCTGCCATTTCTTGTTTCCGGTGATGCTGTATCCGGGCTCGCCGCTCGGAAGGGTACAGGGCGTGGCGCGGGTGTCCATGTGCGTGGCATCGCTGCCGTGGTGGATCTCGGTCAGCCCGAAGGTCATGCGGAACTCGCCCCGGAGCCGCGCGGGGATGAGTTGGGATTTCTGTGCCGGGCTTCCCCAGTGATAGAGCATCAGGAAGTCGGGAAAGTTGCCGACGACGCTGTGCTCGTTCTGTAGATCGTTGGCTAGACTGACACCGCCGCCGTACGTCGCGTGGGAGGCCATGTGGTACCGCAGAGCGCACATCCAGAGATTGGTGTGCGGGTGCTCCTGGCCGCCGTAGGCTTTGGGGAGGGGGAAGCGGTAGAAGCCGGCTTCATCGGCAAGCTTACGCGCTTGCGAAAGGAGAGCCTCCCACTCGGGTGTTGGAAGGCCGCCATTGTCCCATTGTGTGCGCGACGGCTCGCGACGGTGGTCGAAGAACCTGTTGTTGTCGTCTCTGTGCTGAAGAGGTAGGATCTGGGAGTGGATGAAGCCGTCTAGCTTCGAGATGTAATGTTGTAAATCTACAGGTAGCTCGAAGTTCATCGTTGCGGTGTTGTACTTTCTGGTGGGGAGTTTTCCAGAGTCCGCTTGAGGAGTTTCATGACAGAGCGCCGGGAATAGAACGAGTTATTCAGCCCATGGTCGTGTTTAAATAACCCTAATTTCATGTAACACTGTGCCGCGTCAAGGTTGGACATGAAAGTGACAGTCAAGGTGAAAGTGAAGTCTCACAGCACCCTCCACAGCTCCCCGCGCTCGGGAGAGCGGAATCGATCCCCATTCCCCGCATTGTCGGCGATCACCAACCCCAAACTTACCTCGGTATGTACGCTTGTTGCAGTAGCGTACTCTCGCCGTCAACTCCGGCAAGTCGACCGCGGAATACTTAGCTACCTCTGCTGTCTGAAGGCACATAGGATGTGTTGAATCCGAAAAGCCAGGAGAAGTAAGAAAACACGCTGAGATCTGGCTGACGAGACTGCTACTCTTACTAAAGTTATCTACACCGCCACCAGCATCCGCTTCCGACTGAAGAAAAAAAAAAAGAACAAAAATCCGAGAAAAAACATGGCTGGCCAGGTCCGCCATCCCATCGATGTTAGGGCCCTAGAACACTATCTAACCTGCAACGTACCATCCATCAAAGTTCCCTTAGAGATCCAGCAATTCGGCTTTGGCCAGTCGAACCCGACGTACCAATTAACCTCTAAACGCAATGGTCGGAGATACGTGCTACGCAAGAAGCCACCCGGCAAGTTGCTCTCCAAGTCCGCGCATAAGGTCGAGCGTGAATACCGCATCATAACAGCCCTAGGCCCCACCGTGGTCCCCGTCCCGCAGACATACTGTCTCTGCGAAGACTCCTCCGTGATCGGGACGCCCTTCTACATCATGGAGTTCCTCCAAGGCCGCATCTTCGAGGACCTGTCGATCCCAGGCGTGAGCGCAGAAGAGCGCCTCGCCCTCTGGCGCGAGGCCATCCGGACCCTGGCCCGCTTCCACAGCGTCGACTACGCCGCGGCCGGGCTCTCGGGGTTCGGCAAGCCCGAGGGGTTCTACGACCGGCAGCTGGGGACGTGGGCCGCGATCTGCGCCGCGCAGGCGGCCGCCGTGGACGCGAAGACGGGCGCGCAGGTGGGCGCGATTCCGCACTTCGAGGAGATGACGCGGTTCTTCGGCGACGGGGCGCGGCAGCCGCGGCCGCGCGCCTCGCTCGTCCACGGCGACTACAAGCTCGACAACATGGTGTTCCACGCGACGGAGCCGCGCGTGGTCGGGATCCTGGACTGGGAGATGAGCACGGTGGGCCACCCGCTGAGCGACCTGGCCAACATCCTGGGGCCCTGGTACACGGCGGGGGCGGCGCAGACGGGCTACCTGCGCAGCGGGGCGTTCGCGCCGGGGGCGACGCCGGGGCTGCCGACGCCCGAGGTCGTCATGGGGTGGTACGCCGAGGTGGCCGGGTGGGACCCGCGGCCCGAGATGAACTGGGCCATGGCCTTCTCGGTGTTCAGGGCGTCGGCCATCTGCCAGGGGATCGCGGCGCGGGCGGCGACGGGCCAGGCGAGCAGTGCCGAGGCCAGGAAGTATGCGGATGCCTTTCGGCCCCTGGGCGAGCTGGCTTGGTCTCTGGTACAGAAGGAGATGGAGCAGGTCAAAGCGGAGGCCAAGCTGTGATTCACGAGAATACGGCATAGCTTTTGGGTACCGCCAAAGTACTAGGTATGCATGTCGGCGTCCTTGGATATGGGCTATTCTATGTACAATATGGAGATCATAGATACCTGAGGTTAGGTACCTAGGTAGGTAGTCAGTCAATTGCTGATACCTGGATCGATGGGTCTATCTAGACTGCCCCAGGATGTCCGAACCGAGTATCCCTTTGAGCTGCGAGCCACAGATAGGCTGCGCTCAGTATGGACCAGGGTTAGCAGGTGATCTCGGTTATTGGAACGATCTAGCGCTTCTGGTAGAGGCTGGTTATGAGCATATCACCTTCTCCCAGAGAACATGTGAGATGAGATGAGGGCTGACATGGATGATTTATAGGTAGTATAAGGGGATGATGAACATGGCCGTTTGGCAATAGCTACGAGATTATTTTACATTGTTGAGGCCTGAAATCGTGCCCATTAGTGGTGAGCAGAGATGAAATTGACCGAGGGAAAAACATTATTGTGGTTGCTGTGGTGTCTCACCGCGCGGATAAAATGCCATCAAGTAAACATCAATGCCACCGAGACATGGAAGTCAACGCAAAATGGCTAGATAACACACGGGCCATGTTTCGGGACCACGAGAAGAAATACATAGGGTGCGTCCATGCGAACAGACGAAGTAGAGCACGAGAATGGTGTGAGGGGCGACGCGAATCGATATACAAAATTGACTGGACGACAGATGTTCAATATCAACGTGATGGTGGTCGGCAAGGTCTCTGCAGAAGATATTGTAAGTACATAGAGGATGACGTCCTTCACATGCTTTATTTCCCAACTAAAGAGAACAATCCATTGACGGGAGAATCGAGATCGCGGACGCTAATCCTGTACGTTGGAAGCGCAGGGACGGATCATGGACTCACTTCTAAGGGTGGTAGCATGGAACGATCGACAATTGAACCAAGGCAGTGAGCTGTTTTAGCGGCTGGCAGGATGCATCAGTGGCCCGGCGACGTAGGTTTAGCGGAGTCGTCAGGCGGTTGCTCACTGAAACGGGAACCTGGAATTAAGGTTGGCTGCATGGGAAGCGTCTTGGCACCAAGCCCCAAACTGCCAGTGGTCTCCTTAACCTGATTGGACCATACGACTTGTTACTGTAGCAACCAATCGCATTGACTTGTCAACATAGCAACGACTTACTTACCTCTCGCGGTACCCCGGCCGCTGCATCTGCACAATATTCAGACAATCTGTCCAAGTACACACACATCACCATCAGATCCATACGTTCTCCATCCTCGACTTCGTGAGGCACCCAAGACCTCTTCGAAGAAGCTTGAGATAGTTTCCTTCTATCTCTAGTAACTACAGTACACCTACATAACTACTGTAACTCTCGACAAGTTCACATACCGAGAGAACACTCTCTCACCACTGACATCTTAGGTATCTGCCTGAGCAAGGCACTTCTTAACATCTAGTTCTCGTCCTCCAAGTTCGTCTGCTGCTGCTGGTTACAATCTAAGAACCCCATCGCCCGGCCAGTCTGGCTTGCGCTGCGTGAGGTAAGCTATCAACCGCATCTGTTCTTGCGCCATCAAGACTAGCGAGGCCATACTGACGGGTAGAGGCAGTCTCGGATCCAATTGATAGCCCATTAGGCAATTCAACTCTATCGACAATATTTCCCCTATTCCGAACTCATCTCCTACCACGATGCTGTCCAATCCGCCCCCGAGTGGTCTTCACGCCCGACAACAACAACAACGCCAACAACAACGACAACACAGGCGACAGAACTCGACACCAACCGCCTTTGAGACGATGAAGATCAACACGAACCTGCCCAGCTCGCACCAGCAACATCCACAACGACACCAACACATTCGACCGCGCATGTCCCATCGCCGGGGCATGAGCCTGGATACACGACAACAGCTGGCGCCATCACCGACCACCAACCTACGGCAGGAGTTTCCCATGGTAAGTAACAGTACTAACAACGCAGGATTAACAATCACACCACAGCATGTGCTGCGAGAAACGCAGCAGCAACGCATAGCCGGCCCGGGCCCCCAGCAAGCATACACGAACTTGGCAAGCGACGAGAATTACTTACTGTCCCCCCACGGGACACCTCAGACTCAAACTTTTGAGGGTCATTGCTTCAATGACCTCTCAGATCAACAGACCAACATTCAGCAGTTCAACTTCGACCTATACACTGGTCCGATGAATGTGGCTGTGAAGAAGAATCAGGAGAGCTACTCCAACAACGGCAGTATAAATATGTCTCAGGACTTCGACCTATTCCCACCGAGCACCCTGTCCACGCCCACTTTCTTGAACTTTCAAGATAGCCCAACCGGCAATCCCGGATGGATCTCAGAGGGTGACGCCTCCGACACGAGGAGGAGTTCCAGAAGGATAAGCAACGGGATCATGGATAGGGTATCCAAGTTTGAAAATTTGGGCATTGATGCTCCTTCGAGACCATTAACACCACCACACCAGAATGTCACAGGTAATTGCTCCCGACACACTTCCACGGCTAGGTTCAGAAGCTGACATGACCTAGGTTACTTCCCACTGACTCCCATGGAGACTCCCCAAGACAGAACCATCAAGCACCCCCAACGCCCGCAGCGATTCTCAGATGACTATGACGAGTCAATGGAAGAAACAGTCAAGCCCACCAGGTCAAATACTCGACCGAAGACGACATTTGACGAGATGCGACGAGCCGCCGAGGCCCAGGATATGATGCCTACTCCTCAACGTGCCAACACTATGCCGCTTCCTGGCGCCTATGACCCTGCCTCAGCCTCTGGGCAGGGGTACATGGAGCTCGGAAATGGCAACGGACTGACAATTGACACCAGATTCGACGGAACACCTGGGCCGTCGAACCCGCTAAGCGCGAATGCTTTCTCTCAGAAAACCTCCCCTATCACACCACATCTGGGCGAGTTCAGCGGCGCGTTCGACAACGAAGCTGAACCGTTTCCCCAAAGCGCCGGCCTTGAGCCGCCATCGACCGGGGGATCGCCAGCGGCTACTACCACTAAGATGCCGTCTCGCCGGGGGTCACCGCACCACCACCACCGCCGCAACGAATCGGTCGCCAGCATCGCGAGCGCGGCGAGCATCGCCAGCCTCGACATCGAGAAGACCAAGACGACGACGGGGATCACGTCCGACGACATCCAGCAGTACATCCAGGGCCCGGACCCGCGGGACAACAAGTGGGTGTGCACGTTCGAGGCTTGCGGCAAGAAGTTCGGGCGCAAAGAGAACATCAAGTCGCACGTGCAGACGCACCTCAACGACCGGCAGTACCAGTGCCCGGGTTGCGACAAGCGCTTCGTGCGGCAGCACGACCTCAAGCGGCACGCCAAGATCCACACGGGCATCAAGCCGTACCCGTGCGAGTGCGGCAACACGTTCGCGCGCCACGACGCCCTGACGCGCCACAAGCAGCGCGGCATGTGCATCGGCGCCTTCGACGGCATCGTGCGCAAGGTGGTCAAGCGCGGCCGCCCGCGCAAGCACCGCCCCGACCTGGACGAGCGCCAGGGCAAGGCTGCCCGCACGCGCAAGAAGAACCAGTCCGTCTCGTCGTCCGTGTCGTCCTCGTCGGTCTCGTCCCAGTTCTCGGACAGCTCCGCCGTCAACTCGCCTGACGCCGCCGGCGCTGGCGCCGCCGGTGCCCCGGACTTCGACTTGCTCGACGACATCATGGACGTCTCCATGGGCGGCACCACCATGAACCCCAGCGGCCTGCAGAATCTGACCTCGTCCGCGCCCATGCCGAGCCTGGCCGCCGCCGCGAGCGCCGCGCACTCGCCGTCGGCGAACAGCGTACACTCGTACGTTTCACAGTTGTCGCACATGTCCCTGCACCATCAGCACCAGCAATGTAGCAACAGCAGCCCCATGGCCAGCTCCACCGTCGGCGCCGACATCGACAACCTGCCCTCGCACCCGGCATCCCCGACCAAGAGCGTGGCGAGCCAGTACAACGACCCGCCCGAGCTCTCGCTGTCGTCGTCGCCGCCGCCCAGCCGATTCCTCAAGGTGGTGGAGCCCAATTCTTCCGGCGCCACTACGTTGGGAGACACGCTGATCAGCAGCAGCAGCAGCGCCGCGGCGGCGGGTGAAGAACTGCCCGGCCTGACGACGACCGACGACGATGACGATGATATCCTGCTCCAGTTCACGAACGGCAATCACCACCATCATCACCATCAGGGCATGCTCATGCTCGGCGCCGACGCCAAATTCGACGAGGTGTTCGACGGCGTCGACATGTTCTCGTCGAGTACGGACGATCTGTTCTTTGGGAGCTGATTGAGTTCAGGGCTTTTTTTAGTTCAGCGGGACGCGAATGCAGGTTTGTGGCTCTGCTGACTAACTGCTTAGACTATATACAGTCCCGTCCGTGTATTGATCGAGTGGCGCTGTTGACGTGTTTTTGGTGTTTCTTGAGTAATGGAAAAAAAAGAGGGACGGGTATGACGGTCGGGGCCAAAAAAGAAGAAGAAGATGGAATTGCTCTTTCTTTTCTGTTTTCTGAAACTCACGATGCTCACGCCTGTATTGCTGTACTACCCTTTTTCTCCTCTTCGACTTGACGCCCGATTCGATGGCTGGGCGGGTGCAATGTATGATATATTTATAGGGATGGATTTGAAAGCCGGATGAGAAAGCGGGGGAGGTGATGGCGGCCTGGGTACTTGTTCGATCGTTCGCCAGCAGGCTTTTCGAGATTTAGGAGGGGGGGAAGAATGACTAATCAGGAGACGGAAGCGATAAGAAAGGGGCGACTACAAGCAATGGAAAAGAAAAACGCGAGCCGGTCGTTATAGGCGTTTTTTTCTCTTCGAGCGACACTGGACAGACATGAATGTCCACAACGGCTGTTTTCTCGCTGTTGGTGAACTAGGAGATGTCGGTCTGGTATCAGAACGGGACTGGAACCGGGATGGCGCTGAAGCCACCTAATGATCACGGAATGTCTTGCAGGGTTTCGAATTTCTCCTATAGGGGTGATTGATTGACCGATTGGTTATTTGGTCAATTTAATTGAAACTGGGTTGTTACCTGATATTACGAATGCTGTTTTTCGTCTTGGTGACTTTGATCGACATGTTCGTGATACTTAATGGTTGAGTGTATGATTATCTAGGTATATTACGGTAGAAGCCGACTGTGTAATGGTTGAATGGTAATAAGGAGGCATCCTGTCAGGCCAGACGTGTGTGTGTATATAACACATTGTGTAAACAACACTTACTTCCTCATCACTAAGCTAACTACCCCCATGCCAAAATTTATAAAGTAAACTGGCTAATAGCAACTGGAATTCTTGAAAATGAGGACAGAAACTCCATAGGTTACTTGCTACGACGCTACTGATGGCAGAGCCTTTTGTGAAGGCTGCCATGCTCTCTTAGTATATCGACATGTCAGTAAAAGGTCCAACCAAGCGCGGGTGCAGCCAGATCATGGACATGCTGCCTACTGTATTCCGCAACTCGAGGATGAGGATTTAGTTGTCAAACCACAACACGACCGACCGAACACAGTGATCAAGCCTTATCTATCCCACTCATCATATGGAGTATATAGACATATTTTGGATCACACAGTCTTGGCATGACTGTAATTAATCTGAGGGGAAGAAATCGCTAGGCTAACTAACATGAAGAACAAAAAGGCTCACATAGATATATAAATAAGTCCAGAGTTGTCAAGTCAATATTTAGGCTGCAGCCCTTAAGATACTACACTCCAAAAAGCTTTTAAGCGTGGAAAAAAAAATACTCAAGTATGTTTTCCCATTCTTTCCGATCATAGTTCATTTATCAATTGGAAAATGGTGATAGAATTGTTTAAGGGGGGGGGGAGGCTTATTGAAAAAAAGAAAAAAAGAAAAAACTGAACCTGGCGATCCTGCATGTGTGGGATTCGAACCCACGGCTCAAGTGAAAGTGTCGACAGGCATCCCGGGCTACCTGAAGTCCACTCCCCAGGCTCGACCCGGAGAGGAAGCCCTTCTCTCGCGTTGTTCCCACTACACCAACTATGCAACCCCCCATTGCTGGGTTCGTACCACCAGGTTCGATGATGCGGTTAGTTAATGTGCTACTTATAGCTTCTGAGATATCAACCTCCATTGGCTCCCTGTCATCCGAGGTTGCTCCGAACCCCCATGCCTTCCTTCCTTCTCTACTATCTCGTTCCTTCTTTCTCTCAATTTATTACCCTGCTATGGTTGTCTTTCAACGATGCGTGTTTTTTACAATGCGATCTCTCCTCTTTTTCATCATTAACTCCCAACTTTCCACCAACTGCTTAAGCTCAAGTTGAGTATGCCATATGGCGGTCTATTCTGCATTTGTCTGGATTGTTGTCTCGTCTTTCTGCTCGCATTCATATATTATTACTAAGGTTCTGTCTTACTTGTCCTTTCCCTTCTGGCTGGTCTTTGCAGCCTGCCATCATCCCCGTTACCCTCGGCACTCATCTCAGCTTGTTTGGGGCAAATCGAGCTTCTTCTTCTCATTTAAGAAAGCCTTTCCGCGACCAGAGCAACCGGAAGAACGGTGTCGTTGGAACCAGAGCCGACGATCAAAGGAACTCTAATATCTGCACTTGCGCTATGGTCTCTGCACTACCATGGCGGCGTTGCGTAGTTGCATTGCACATGGGATTCCTTCAATATGATTCTTGATCGCTGTCAGCCAAAGCTGCCAGGCCCCCCTTTTCCCTCACCATGCCATCATCAAGTTAATAATAAAATACGCATATTCAAAAAGCTCTACATTCTACTTGAACTCAATTCAAGAAAACCAAGAACTGAGTGTTTATGAGGTTAGATTCCTTGTTATACTAGAAATTTGCCCACCGGATGGTTCGAGATGTTATCGGGAAAAAGCCCCTGAACGATGCCCCTGAATACGGTCATGTAGTTATATTATCCCTAGCATCAGGGAACTGGTAATTATCAAGAGATATCCTGTAGAAACTATATATAGTTCAAGTGACATTTTGATAAGCCGAAATAGACAAGTTCGTGCAGACCTCGCTGCAACAAGTTCTTCGCCGGGCTTTTGGCCGAACGACGTCGTCGCTAGAGGACCACTTTTACCCTCTTTTCTGTCTCCGTGGCCGGGATCCACCCAGGGGATACCACGGCGGCCACGGAAGAGCAGGTCAACACATTTACGGTCTAAAGGTCCTGATAAATTGGAATAGCAAATATAAAGAGAAGATGAAAAATCCGAGCGTGCCAACCTGGGACGACATTGTTATGAATCCCCAATGACGGACCCAGATACAGTACACGCCGATATTGAATTTTTACTGCTGCTGAGGCTTGCGCGGAGGCCTCCCCCTTATTATCACTCGCCCTTTTCAGGTCACTGTTATCCACGTGCATTGCATTGCGAAATACCACCATGGTAGTAAGCTGGCGTTAGGCTTTTTTCTGCGTGCCGAGCGCAGCAGCCACTGGAGTTCAGCCTCCGGGGTTCGTTGTTGTCGAGGAGCCCCTTGGTTGTATGAGGGCCATGTCACTTCGAGCCTGCGCCTCACTTCATGCTGCAGCACAAAGCTGACTAGATGCGCCCGGCTAGTTACGGATCACCCAGCCCCTCTTCCTTTCGGGCGCACCCCGAGATGGAGTTGCACTAAGAAGCAAGTCGTCTTGGAGGTAATACCCGTCACGAGTTTACTGTCCATTGCTACTAAGGGACATTCTATATACCATCCAAGAGAGGGTTGAGAACATGTTGGTCTTGATATGGCATTTTCCCCTTTTCGCGGCAGCTGATAGTCAACCCATACTGCGACCTTGGTTTGCACAGCCACCCCTTTCTTCGAAGTGCATGCCTCATCGTCATGTAGGCTACAAGGCGGACTTGACTGCCATGACGCAGAGCTCTTCAATGACTTTCAAAATGCGAGTTCTCTTCTTCATCTCGAACCGTGCTTATCCATGTGCGTTTCGCAAGCTGTATTTCACCGTTGGCTGTTCACGACGGCATCATGGGCGATCCTCTAAGCATCGCCGCATCGGTCGCGGGCCTGCTGGCCTTATCGGGGAAGATCTACGTCGTCTTATCCTCCCTCGTGTCGCAGGCGAACAAGGCTCCGCAGTCTACTTACGATCTCCTGCTCAGTGTCACTGAGATGCGGACCAGCCTGACCTCCATCTCGCAACTGATCGAGTCGTTCTTGGACGTACTGCCCGCCAGGCGATCCCTGGTCCAATTGGACCATCTCATCATCTGTCTGACGCAGTCTGTGCTGACCTTTTCCGACTTGGAGAGTTTCGTCGGGACATGGCCGGAGGACATCCACTCCTCTCTTTGGAAGCGATGGCGCTGGGCTGGCAAAGAAGACAAAATCATAGCTTTCAGAGATCGTATCCACCACCACAAGGCATCCATCGGCCTCGTCTTAAACATTCTTCAGTGGTTAGTTGCCTCCCATCTATCTCCCCTTCAATTCCGCGGGACCTGAGAAAGCGATTACCAACTGTGGAATAACAGCGAGTCAGACATCGAAGCCCGAAGATCGAACGAGGCCTTGAGTCTCATGATCCAGAGGGCTCTCGCGGAGAACACAGACCTGCGCAAAGGAATCTCGGGGCTGGGCTTCGCTGTCCGCAGCACCGCGGAATCGGTGCGGAGCTCCGTTGCCAGCGCACCCTCTATCATCCCTGACTCTGGCGACACGATCAGGGGCGGCGGCAGTGGCGAAGACGAGATGGACGATGACACGGATCGTGATACATTACGCGGGATCACGAGTCTCCAGGTGCCCCCTCACCACCACCAATACAGCAAATCTTGGCCTCTGCCGTCGCCACCACCTGCTATAGCAACGACCGGATACGCTGAAAGCAGGACGGCAGAGCCCGCCGGGGCTCCGACGTCCGTCACGCAAGCGCCGTTAACCAGGCCGTTCGAAATCGTCCTTGCGCGTTCGTACGTCTACGCAAGAGCCACCCGGAACGAGTGTGACATATCCTTCACCACGAACCCTTCCGGCAGTGGGCTGGGGAGCGTCTTATCCCGGATCAGCCTAAGCCAGGTGTCCAACATATCGGTGATCGCCCTACCCATCTGGTCGTCGACCATCGCAAAGGATTCGGTTCTACAGTCCTTCTTCCAGCCGAGCACGATTAATATTGCCGTTCTCGGGGGAAGTCTAGTGGGCAAGTCGACCTTGGCATGGAGAGTGAGTATTGTCAACGTCTTTTATCATTTTCATCTTAGTGGTTCGATTATGAATCTTCTTCACTTTTTGATTCTTCTTCCTGGCCGCGGGGGGGGAAGCGGACATAGTGATCTTGCAGAAGCTGACGATAATTAGTTTTGCGACGGCACGTTTGGCTCTAGTGGCGGAGTAAGCTCTGAAGGCGGAGCAAACATCATAGACGAATACGTAAAGTCCACCTTTATCGATAAATGGCATTGCCGCGTACGAACCATCGTGGTCTCGGGCATGGACGTATACGACGGACTGCGAAGAGAGGCGGTCCTGGAAGCCGATGCCCTCCTCCTCGTCTATTCCCTGACAGACAAGTTATCTCTCGACGACGTCCGGCGGCAATGCCATCGCATCGACGCCCTGAAGCGGCCCATGTGGGAAGCCAGCAAGCCCATCGCGATCGCAGCCACCAAGTCGGATCTACCTGAAGCGGATGCGGGAGTAGAACTGGACGGACAGACTCTAGCTAAGGGACTGGGATGCGACTTTTTTACATGCTCCGCGAAGACGGGGGAAAACTCCGATCGACCCTTCACGGAGCTCGTCCGGCATGTGAGGAAGCTCCGGACCCCTGTGGGCATGCGCGGAGAGTATCAATCTGATGTGATTTCACGATCGATTAATATCCTGCCAGCTGTCACCGAGGAAAATGATATATCATAGCGTATTGAGCATTGAGAAAAAACTCAATATTCTTCAAGCAATGTAGGATTGTGTCTTCGCGAGGTCTCTTCTCCTTCACCGTACTGATGGGCCCACTCGGGAAGAAGTCAGTCCTTTCCATATATGATCACATGGTCTGGGTCAACAACACTTCCCAGGGTAAGACCTTTATTATAGCTTCATTAGGCCATGATAAACGCGGTAATGCTACTACGGCTTTATATCAAATAATAAGGATTTAAAAGGTGGCAGCAATTGAATCCAGCCCGAAGTTGCGAGCCGGCTCGCCGGCGTTGGTAACCCCTGGGTCCCACGGAAGTTCAGGTTGCAACCAAGGCATGAGGGCTCAGCTTCCACGATAACTTCATTGAAGGCAGTAACCCGGGGGCGATGCCCTTCCAGATACAGCACAGGCACATCAAGCGGTTCCGGCCCTTGCGACACATCATGCGATGGGGCGTACAGCATACTCAGACGCAGACATCAGAGCCATGTGATATGGTGATGGTGTAGAGGACCATGGGGCTACCGGCGACTAACGTGAACCTCACTCTCCATCCAAACCGCCTGAGCCGGGATCTCATTTGCCTCGACGTCTCTAGTACAGCTGCGAATCCCAGCGGAGTAATGATTCGCCCCGGGTGAAAAGTCCATCGTCTCGTGGCTCCTCAGAAACGTTTGGCTCCCGAATTCCGAGTTATGCGTGTTCTTGTCCCCTTGGGATATGCCCATTATAGGCAAGTCCAGCTCTCCCTGTTCACTGCTCTTCGAGAGACTGTTACCTGTCGGCGCGGAAGGGTGAGAGTGGGATTTGAAGATGGACGACAGCTTGGATGTGAGTGGGGCGGTGTACAGCTTTGAGACGTGTCTTCCAAGCGACAGCAGGGCAGGGAAGCATATGGCCATCAGCGATATGGAGATCTCGGCGGAGGTCCAGTACTCTACGGAGACAATCTCGTCTGAACCATGTCAGCCCACAGCCCTCGAGTATGGTCAGTGATCGGCATCGTCCACCTACAAGTGAAGTCTTTATCCAAGCCTTCGAGAGACAGCATGACTTTGATCAGTCGGCCTATAGATACGACGACGACACTGCATCGGAACTGGCTGTCAGCGATTCGGCCTGCCGCTGGAGATCGGCTGGGTCGTGACTCGCCTGTAGCCCAATATGAAAACGACAACGATCGCCCATCTCCGTTTCCTGCTGGTATGAAGATTCCGTATCTTGGGCAGAGGCAAACAGAGAATCATCAGATCCACGATCACGCTAGGGATTGTACACCCAATCCATAGCGCACTCTGTTGACTGCATTTACCGGGCAACAAATGATACCAGCTTTTCGCAACCGGATCACACATGAAGATTGTATCGAGGTAATTTCCGACAAGCCATGCTCCGTTCGCGGCGTGAGTGAGCCATATGGCCTTGTTGTAGATGCTGGAATTGGCGTAAGGAGGAAATATCCTGCCTATGAATATCAGCACGGAGACCTTCTGGAGGAACAGGCAGCCATCGTAGACGAAATAGGAGGAACAGGCAGCCATCGTAGACGAAATAAGAGGCCCAGGAGATTCTGGCAAGCATGATGGAGTCCTCTAGAGGCAGTTCCCAGATATGATGGCCGAGTCCCAGGTTATTGCCGTAGACCGTGATGGCGAATAGGGTAAAGTTGAACGGCTAAGAGAAGTCAGAAACCAAGCACATGATACCAAGTACAGCGTCGAGACCATACCAAGGCTGCGAGGGCCAGCCAGTCGTCCCAACCGAATCGATATGGATTATCCGAGTCCAGCTTGATCAGACATCGGGACCATAAGCGTAAGAGGACCACAAAAGTCGTCACAATCAGGAACACAGTAGAAAATTTCAAGAGCCCACGAGCCCCGTCGCTAACTTCGAGGACTGGTGTCTGATAATCAGAACTCATGGCCAGTTGAGGAAAACTGTCGAAACCGATGGAAGAAGTCTCTGTGAGAGAATAAACTCAATAAAAATGACAGTATTATCCAAAGAAAGACTCGTAGCTTTCATATGCTGTCAGTTGGTTTTGGACCTGTTGATACTCCTGTCAGCATGATACTGCGTATAAGTACTTCGCAGCGCCTTCGGTCCGGCATCAGGTAAAGAGTAACCAGGTAACCTCTGGATCAAACCTTCTGACTGTAGCCTGGGGTGGTTAAATGGGTGGGTGAGATAGATGAAGAGGGCTGCATGCTGCAGGTCCTCCTGAAGGCCAGAACCCCCCTTTTGTTCTCTTGCCGATGTGACCACCGCAATCTATCTATAGAACCTCATACTTCAACGTGGGATAGGCAGGTAGAGAGATATGAGCCTGGTTCACCAATGCAGGTGTAGGAGGAATGAGCAGCGACTCAATCTGCATTACTCCAACTCCCAGAAGGTTCTCAGGATCGAAGTAGTCGTCGACTGGCGTGGAGAGTCATAGCACTGCGGAGTAACCTAGAGGGTTGGTTGCTGGACCAGCGAGTGAAGAAAAGCGCAAAGCAAGACGGGGTTGCAATGGCGGCTGAACAGCATAGATACCTACTTATGCAGTGAACTTGTGTCGGCATTGGCGAGACCTCGCGCAGGATGCGATGGTCACACCGAGCGACTTTTGCCTAATATGCAGCTGAACCAAAACAAATTGACGAGAGCTTCATAGTAATACGTATGGTGGCATCCAAGGGACACAGCACAACCGAAATGTGGCAGCATGGAGCACGGCCTATCGATGACTGAGTAGGTTGCGGTCGACTCACCGGCGTAGGGCCGCCTAGGATGGGTGGTGTCGAATCCTTCTAAATGGCAAGCTGTGGCTTATAAGCCGTACAATCGAGGTGTATGTTGATATGCCATTTTATCAGGCGTGTTCGTCACCATCCCCTTCTTGGCTTCTTCTCCTTGCGCCGTCCTCTGCACATGATCGAACGATCTGGACCACACACACACATACCATAGCAAAGCCCCTATTGTAGCTCCATCGCGCCATCATTTACGTCGGTGTCCTACGGCCTCATATGAGACAATTGCCATCGAGGGTGTGTGGCAGGCAACTTGTGGGATCCATACATATATCATGCAGAGGGGAGATAAGTCTTACACACGCATTCTGAGGTCCATTCTAACTTATATAGCACGACCGACTCGCGATTCACAGCCAAGAACTGTTCCGGGTTACACACATCAGCTCCTCACATGGTGACCAAGACGGATTAACTTTTGTCATACGATCGCAACCCAAGGGATAGCATGCAGGCATAGGTGAGGACGCACACCTGAGATGAAGCTCCGGTGCAGATGATGTTTTCTTTTTTCCTTCCCCTATCCTTTGAGACCATTATTGAACTAGAAGAGCGGGGGCTATTGTCTAGGTTACTATGGTTTCTCCGCTTGTTGACTGAGTCACCGTGCCTGTTTACACTGTAGTTTACAGCCTAAGGTTTCTCGAAGCACAGCAGAGCGTACTGAAACGCCTTCGCATCATACCCACGTTTCATGGCCTTCATACCGCTCACGTACCCAAGCCCATCCCTACCTAGCGTCAGGCCGAGCAGCCAGGTTCCAAGAGCAGTAAAAGGATTCTGATGAACTACCGCCCTGTTGGACGACCGCGAGTACGATTAGTTTGCACCATTGATGACTGGACTAACCTAGATCGGAAGCATATGATGCAGATACGACTCACCAAGTCGGGGACGTCTTCTGGCTCACGTCAAGAGGGGCCTGGCGGACTTTGAATCCGGCGCTCTCGGCCATGGCTACGTAGTCACTCGTCGTGTTGAGGGGCTGCGCCAGCATCCCCTTCTCGATCGGCCGGATGAACTGCTCCTCCTGCTGAGAAGACAGCCCGGGGGCCTTGAACCACTCGGCGAGAACGAAGGTCGACGACGTCCCGGGCGCGAGAAGAGCGAAGACATCCTTGAAGATGTCCGCCTTGTTGGGCATGTGGTGCAACGCCTCGCAGACCCAGACGCAGTCGAGCGAGTCCTTGTCGAAGTGACTGCCAATGGCCGCGGCCTCCAGCTCCAGGAACCGGGCGGATCCTCCACCGGGGAATTGCATGGGCTCGTTGGTGGCGGATGCCTTCGGCGGCGGCTGGGAAGAGGGTGAGGACTTTCGGACTGCGGCTGCGGTCATGCTGTTCGCCAGGCTGAGCTGATGGCTGCTGATGGTGATGCCCGTGACGGCGCAGCCATGCTCCTTGGCGAGGTGGCGCGACGTGCCGCCCACACCGCAACCGAGATCGAGGACCTTAGCGTTACGACTGAGCTTTGATATGTCTAGGAGAGCGTTGATGACGTTTATTTGTGCTTGAGCTTTGGTATCGTTGGGTTCGTTGAACAAGCCATGGTGCATATGTTCGCCCCTATTGTATATATATATATAAAGGTAAAGGGGCGGTAGTGAGTAGATGTCACTGGTCCGAGGGACTACACAGGTAGAGAGGTTCCATACCATATAGCTATGTACCGGTCTGTGACATTATTGTAATGTCTCTTTATTCTCTCCACGAGTTGATCCGGTGAACCCTTGGGCCTGGTATCGGACTTGGTAGGCTGCGCTTCAGACATGGTGATGAAGAATAAGGATTCGAGAATGATGTCTCCTGGTCGCTATGAAGCGAACGAGTGATAAGCTTCTCGGAGACAGCAGCCGGCTCAATCCTGTCTGGGGCTTTGACCTGATATATCACTCTGGGAAGTAAGGGATACGGAAATTGCAATAGGGAGGACCTGGGTAATCAACATGCAAGGACGTTTGGTTTTCTAGGACGTACGGCATAGATTTGCGGTCCAGAGCAAGGTGCCTCCATTGTCTTGTCGTGCGTTGCATTCAAAACACCGCACACCGGGCATGATTTTGGCGACTGTTTTGGCGCTCTATCACGGTGTGTTCTGCACCCTCGACTCGAAGCAGTCAAGCGGCATGCAGTTCTCACGAACAAAACTGCATTTTTTCCTGCGCTCGAGTCCTTGAGAATCGTAGCGTTTGTTTCACCTCGCCTGCCTACATATTGGCGTACCAAGACTTTCTGGCTAGGCAATAATATTTGACCCCTTTACCCGAGGGACCTAGCCGCGCTGGCAGCGCACCGCCCTTCAGTCGCAGCAACATCTTGAAAGATCGGCACCTATAAGCTCTGCTGGTAGAAAAAAATGCATTTTCGTATCCCATTGGTTCGCCAAGGTGCGTACAACAGATCATGGTCCTCTACGAGCCCATCATCCCTGGGATTACAGCCAAGGCTCGCTGTTGGCTGCGGACCGGTCAGGCGATCCGTTCTCCGCATCCCGGGCTCAAGGATGGCTTTTTCCGGCCAGTCCACTCAAAGTTCAACGATAGTGTCAATGGAGGACGATTTCCCTCACACGATCTCCTGCGCCCGGTCAGTCTGCCCAGTCTTCATATCGGCCTTAGGGACATTGCCACCATCGCCAGAGGTCGGTTGTATCGTTCGTGGGGAGCTCGCGCTGACTGGCCGTCTGGTCATAGATGCTTCTATGAATAAACAAAAGAACGCGACCATCTCATCTCAGACTTATCTCGAGCAATGGAACTCGGGCCCGCCCTTACAAGTCGACAGCGCTAGTCGCGGGTCTCTGGACACCCTTCGGTTTATCTAGGATGACGGCTACTACCAGCCCCTGGGCCCTACGGAAGTCGAGGTTGAAGCCAAAGCAGGAGGGCTAGATTTCCATCATGTGTTCATCGCCCTAGGGCGCCTCGAGGAGTCCGACTTCGGGCCTGATTGTTCTGGGATAGTCACAAGAGTGGGCTCCCAGGGTCATGACGCCCCGGCGATATGGTCAGCATGTGCGCAGTCGGCTGAATTAAGTCTTACCCGCGCTCGGATCGACTCAATATCGTCCGCATCTCCGAGACCGTGCCTCTGGACACAATATGTGGCATACTCACGCCAGCCGTTACGGCCTAGACCATGTCTAGTGGAGACTGCGCGCTTGCGGAAAGGGGAAAAGGTCCTGATCCACGCCGCATCTGGTGCTACCGGACAACTCGCCATCCAGGTAGCGAAGCTCGTCGGAGCCGAGATCTTCGCTACGGTTGGCTTTGATGCCAAGAAACAGTTTCTCAAAGACACTTACAATCTGTCCGAGGATCATATATTTTTCAGCAGAAACACCAGCTTTGCTAAAGGTATCATACGAATAACTCAGGGCGCAGGTGTTGACGTAGTGCTAAATTCCCTAGTAAGTGAGGGTCTCCGTGCTTCGTGGGAATGCGTCGCGCCATACGGTCAATTCGTCGAGATCCGGAAGGCAGATATCAACGACAATGCGGCGTTGCCCATGGCTTGTTCCGCAAAGAACGTCTCCTTTTTCGGCCTTCGACCCACGTCACAAGATCCTATTCAGAAAGATGGAGACACGTGAACAGATGGTAAAGGTAATAGCCCAGGCCCAGGAAGGGAGCATTCGCAGCCCTAAACCGACCCATGCGTACGACATCTGTGCCATGGAAGACGCGTTCCGGTATCTGCGTAGAGGGGGGGTCGCTGAAGAAAGGAACTAACCTCGAAATCCAGAAATATATTGTTCGTCGGAGAACTTATAGATTTGATGACCAGTTGACCTATATGGTCGTTGGAGGATTGGGCGGGTTTGGTCGATTGATCTTCGGTGGATGGCTTCGAGGGGGGTCAAGTATGTGATTGCCCCTTCGCGGTCAGGGATAATGTCTCCAGCCGCAGTGCAGATAGTGGATCGCCATCACGTATTGGCATGTAAAGCCAAATGACATCCTCCCCAGCGTGTTGGTAAAAGTTTAAATTCTCATATGCAGTATGGGCATGCATAGACTTGATTCTTTGGTCCCAAAAAAAAAACGAATAACCGTGTGTGGTAGGATTATTGCAGACGAAAGAGGCCATGCGCAACGCACGGCGGTCACGGCCCCTTTTTGAAGCACTTCAGTCGGACGCGCGAAGGGCCGTCGGGATCGTGCCATTCGGCAAACCAAGCCCGCGCCAGGGATCTTTTCAAGATGGCCGGGACGGAAGAGGAAAGGATGGGGGTGGTGGCGGACGGGCTCGTGAACAAGGTGGCACGCGTCATGTCGATGGCGGCCGACGGGATGCAGAAAGACAAGCCGCTTTATGCGTTCGGGGTCGATTCGCTGGTGGCGATCGAGTTGCGAAATTGGATCAAGTCGGAGTTTGCAGCCCAAATACCAATTTACGAGATCACGGGCGGGAAGTCGATTGAGTTGATTGCGAGGCTTATATGTAAGGCGAGCGAGATGCGAGTATAAGATAGGAGAAGCTCTCGCCCAAATAGGCCGCTGCATCTCTTCATGGGTAGTACACTTTTTCCAGCCGCATCACCATCGAAAAGGAGAAGCTGGCATTGTGATGTCGGCCATTCGTTCCTCAATCCCTCGGGAACTGAACGAGGGCATACAATACCTAGACTGGCCTGCGGACCTCGGGAAGCAGAGAGGTAAAGCCAATAAAGTCATGTGCGTAGGTCGCATGACCATCACGTCAGTCTACCATAGAAATGCGCTCCCAAATGAATGGTGATCTTATGACAGATTAATTTGTGAGTTATCTGAGGTACGAAATAACGTACAAAATAGTCGCATTTTGGTTATTCTGTACTTGATTCCACTTTTAGGTAAGAAAGAATTTGGTGGTGGCTAAGACTTGCGATCTGATTGGTGCGGAGGGCGTTATGCCGGCTCCGAGGGTACGGTCCAAGCTCTTTGTGGCTAGTGGAGATGGCTGGCTGGCTGCTAGTGGTCCGTGCGGCTGTGCTGTGGCTGGTTGTGCTGTGGCTGTCCCTGTGGCTGAAAGAGTAAGGAAATTAATGTGACTACTTCGGCTTCGACCCCCGGAGCCTGCGCAGGGCCGTGGTAGTTTCGTAGGTTAGATAGAACTTTCCAAGGTTGAGATGTAGAAGTATTGAGAGTCTTAGTGGAGAGACTTGGTGGGTACACCCAAGACGTGTCACCACAGCGGGTAACGGGGTAACATCCATTTGAGCCTCCTGAAAGAATGGGCCTTGCTACTTACCAACGCTACCTAAACTCGGTACAGCATCCGATCTAGGAATCCCGGCCCGTGAATGCTTGACTCCTGTTCGTCGCTGCGCAATCCTTCCATATGGAATATGGAGACTCAGGTGACTCCTCTCGACCCAAAACTTGACGTGTGGGCTCCCAACCTTGAAGTGTCTCAAACCGTGAACTCCTTCTTCACCCCTTTGAAAATTGACCCATTCCTCCTCATCGAGTCTCTCTTGTTCGCCTGCTGACATCTCTCCCATATCCATGTCACCCTTGCTGACCTATCTAGGTACGCACCGTTGCATTGCAGCGAGCTGATTGACCTGCCTGAGTGACTGCCCGGTTTAATCGATGGACTGATGATGACAGGACGAATACCACCACCCACCTTGCGCTTCAGACACTAGGTAGGCTGGTACAATAAGTAGGCAAGCATATCGTAGGTATACCATAATATCATTAATGAACCCATCGCGATACTTGCCTTTCTTCGCCAAAAAGTCCGACGACCTGCCTTCTTCCACTTATTAGTTAGTCTAAGTCTAAGTAATACATAATCATCAGACGACACACCATACCAGGTAGGTTGTTTTTATTATGCGGCGTGGCTTCGCCCAACTTCGGTTCATGCAATCAATCTACTTGAGGCGCCAGCATCCCCCCTGGAAGAGCTACCTAGCTACTTCGTAGCTGTCTTGGCTTCCCGAAGATTTCTTATGATTCTTTTTTTTTTTTTTTTTTTTTTTTTTCTTTTTTTTTTCTTTTTTTTTTTTGAGGCTGACTGACTGACTGACCAGAACCAGGAGACCCAGCGAGCGAGAGAGATCCGAAACACAACACCCGACCCATCGAACCAACCAACCAACCAATCAATCAATGAATCACACCCGACCTTTTCGATATTTCGAGCCCACCATCACCATCGCCATGCATGGTGCATGCCAGGTACGTCGTACCCTACGAAGTAAAGTACTAATAAAAAGTAAGTGATGTGGTACTATCCAAGACCCCCCGGTTCCGTCCAAAAAATTCCACCAATTCCCAACGTTCGTCTGATCTCGATTCTCGGGACCCCCCTTGCAACCATGGCGCGCGCCTTCGAGCTGTCCAGGCAGCCCAGGCCAGCCAGCCAGGTGGATCACCGCCGGGGTGCGAAGCAATGGGGACTTATAACCGCAGGTTATTATGGGCAAGGGGGATACATGCACGACGACGTCTCGTCTCGAACTGATGAGAGTTGCGCCTTTTGCGAGATGAGATGAGATGAGATGAGTGGAGTTTAAGGGGGTTGGTTGTTGGACTGTTTTGTTGTTGAAACTTGACGCCTCCTCTGCGTATAATCCCTCCCAGTAAGTAGTACGAAGTGTGGTATGTACCTAGGTAGGATGGGTTGGTAGCTTGGTTGATATAAGTATACGCGATGCTCATCGTGAGAATCTCTCTCGTTTCCCTTTCCTCTCTCTCTCTTTCTTCCTCAGACTCAATCCGCAGGTCAACGTCCACTCTCTTTTTTGCTTCATTCATTCATTCTTTCCATTCTTTCGTTACTATCTGACTAGAAGTCAATTGCCATTCTTTTTTACCGCCAGTCGGCCTTTACGCGAAGACGTTTGTGTCCCCCTCCCCCCCTATACGAAAAGTCTTGTCCTCTTGAACCTTGAGAAGAGTGAAACCGCTTGAAACATTCGAGATATACCTCCTCGTATATAAACCATGCCTTCCAAGATCACCTCCACCATCCTCGCCGCCGTGGCCGGCGCCGCCTCGGTCTCGGCCCACGGGCACGTGTCCAAGATCACCGTCGACGGCGTCGACTACGACGGGTTCGACCCGACCTCGGCCCCCTACACCACGCCCCCCGACAGCATCGCCTGGAGCAACGGCGCGACCGACAACGGCTTCGTCCTGTCGTCGGCCCTGCAGACCGACGATATCATCTGCCACCTGGACGCGGGCAACGCGGCCCTCACCGCCCCGGCCACCGCCGGGAGCGACGTCACCATCACCTGGAACACCTGGCCCGAGTCCCACAAGGGCCCCGTCATCGACTACCTGGCCGACTGCGGCACGGACTGCTCCACCGTCGACAAGACCACGCTCAAGTGGTTCAAGATCGCCGAGATGGGCCAGCTGGAGCTGGGTAGCGGCGCCGGCCAGATGGGCAGGTTCGCCAGCGACGAGCTGATCGATGACAGCTTCTCGTGGACCGTCACCCTACCGTCGTCTCTCGCCGCGGGCAACTATGTCTGGCGACACGAGATGATAGCCCTGCACGAGGCCGGTACTGAGGGCAAAGCCCAGATGTACCCGCAGTGCTTCAACATCGCCGTCTCGGGCTCGGGCACCCAGTCCCCCGACGGTGTCGTCGGCACCTCCCTCTACACTTCTACCGACCCCGGTATCCTCCACAATATCTACAACGACGAGAGCCTGTCCGCGGCCTCGGACTACATCATTCCCGGTCCCGAGCTCGCCTCGTTCGATGGATCAGCCTCTTCTGGTGGTGACGACACAGCCGAGACTCCCGCTGCCACCAGCACGAGCGCGGCTGCCGTTGCCACCTCCACGACTGCTGCTGCCGCTGCTACTACTACTGCCGCGGCTGCTGTCGAGACCACCAGTGCCGCCGCACCAGCCACCACCACTACCTCTTCCGCTGCCGCCGTTGCGACGTCGACCTCGGCCGCTGCGGCTACTCCTTCCTTCCACTGCAACGGCAAGCGCAAGCGCCACCACGCCAGACACCTTAAGAACCTACACTAAGTAGCGCGCCGGACTGGGCGATAGGGAGGGATCCCATTGCGCGATGTGCGTTGGGCTGTGGAGGGTGCTTCAATTCGATGTGTATTCTTGCTTGAATGTAGATATATGGTATTGATAAAGTGAGAGGGAAATAAAGAAAAGTGAAACACTATGAACTTGTCGCTGGTCGTGTTGTGAGGTGATTGATATACGTACTGAGAGAGTTATGTCAGAAGTTCTGGAGTCGGCTGTAAGATGTCATACCTCCTCCCACCGAAGGACACGCAAATGCTATTGCTCGCCGTGAGATTTGAAAGCCAACGGAGAAAGATCTGATCTTAATAGCAAATGCATATGTTAGAATCTCCTTGTGAGTGAGGTGGGATCAGCATTCTTGTGTTGGCTCCTTTTGACACATTAGATCGTCAACATTCGACAGCACACTTCAGGATGCTGCCACAATCGGCAACGCACTCTTAATGATTCAGTAGGTGATAGGGGATAACATATCACCTTCACCTCACACGCCCCTCAGACTTACTTACCAACTTATGTAGTCTACTTGCTCACACCAGCTTCTTCCACTTCATCAAACCCAAATCAACAGTCAGTCACTCACTCACTCACTCACTCACTCACTCACTCACTCACTCACTCACTTATGAAGCCCATCCCTCCAACTCTAACTGCAACATCAAAACTACCCCCCCGCTCTCACTCGAAAGGAAGTCAAAATAGAAGAAGAAGAAGATAAAGGGGAAAAACTGTACCGACATCCCCGTCCCCCAAACCCCACGACCAGCACGACAAACTCCCACAAGAGAGCGCCGGGCCAGTCAGTCAGACAGACAGAGGTCAGGAAGGCAAACGGTCAATTCGCAATGAAGCCAAACCAACCCAAGTTTACCCCCACCCTAGAAAAGTCCCTCCGGGGTGACGTCGGCGCGCGCCTCTATAAAAATTGGGTCGCGTGGACACTAAAGCCATTTGCTGTACCGCATGGATTACAGAGCTTCAAGGAATGATCTCGCCTTGTGCTCCACCTTGCCGCGCGGAATGAGTGGGAAGAAGGAGAATGAAGGAGAAGAAAGAAAGAAGACAGCGTAGGCCTCACTATCACAAAGACCTAGATGGAATCGCGAAACACCACCCCACGAGACATCGTTCCAGTCCCTCTTCGCATTTCATATTTTTTTTCTTCTGCATTCGCGGCTAGCTGCCGACGGTCCTAAATCTCCTAGAACGTCAGCAAGTAATATTAAGGGGGTATATTGTACACAACAGTTCGGACAGCCTAGACAGAAATCCAGACCAGCAATCGATATCACTTCGAATCAGGCGTCGAGGGATCGAACAGGAAATTGTCCACGGCTTGCTTTCTGGCTGGCTGGCTGGCAGCTGGCTGTCTTGCTTCTTCTAGGAGTCGAATATGACCTTCTTACGGCCGCGTCCTCTGCCATTGTCCATGACATCCAGCTCGCGGTCGATCTCCATGATATCCAGCATTTCCACCTCGACGTCTCTCTCCACCTCATCGTCTTGCTGCTCCACGTCTGCGGCCGCGTTGAGGCTGTCGACAAACGCAAATCCGCTTCGTGGTCTCGCGGGCAGCTCCAATGCGGGCTTCTCCGCCACCGCCGTTGTTTCCTCTTCTACCGGCTTGTCGAACAACCCTCCCGTGCCGGCTCTCGACAGTTTTTGACGAGGACCCACGGATAGATTGTAAGTGACGCTGCTAGGCTGCTCTGGTCGGGGGTGCACGATAATGGCACTACTTTCTGTTGCCCGGTCACTGAGTCTCTTCCGTCGGCCGATCACGCCACCAATCCTAGTGCCGACCGCGGTCTCACTCTCGCGAACAATAACTACCCGGGTCTCACCGGATACTATCACCTCTACGGGCAGACCCTCATTGCCAGATAAGGAACTGTTGCCGCTATCGGGGAAATGGACAATCGCGCCCACACCAGTACAACGTTCTCCCATCAGCCCTACCACCAGATCGCTTAACCGGACCATACGTGTAGGTTGAGCCCCGCTGAAGAGATTAACACCACCACCGGCACCCTTTCGTATTTGCGCATCCCAGAATTTCAAGACCCCAGGAATGACGAACACGTGCTCAGCTCCACCAATCCAGAGAGTAACACTCTCGTCTGCACTTGTGGTGGTCGTAGTGGGGGCGGGTAGCGGTGTCACGGTTACACCGCCCTTTACCGTGGCCAGTCGTCCGGGTCCATATGATGTTGTCATCACGTCTCGGCGGGAGTGGGGAGTCATGGGCACGAATTCAGAGCTCCCACCAGACGCCCTTGTGTTAGAAGGGTTTCTCAGGAGGCTAGTGCCTTCCACATGCCCACTGACATTGAACTCCGTCAGAGCATCGCCACGAATACCCGAGCCAGGCTTGCCAAACAAGGCTGGACCTTGGGGTGATACACCATCAATATCCCAAATACCCCATTGCCCATCTGCCAGAAGAACAAAAATGGCTCTACCACGAGCAATCCAGGATGCACCAAGGACAGGCTTTCGCGAGGCCGTGGGGCGCGCAAAGGGCGGATATAGGGAGATCAACCAGGAGCCCTGTGAAGGGAATGGTCCCTCTGAGAGATCGTCGGGGGGCATAGAAGCCAAAGTGTAGTCGTAGATTCGGACGGCATTAGGAGATGCATTACAGAGTAGTTGAGTGGAATGTGTCGGGTTGAACGATATAGACACCAGCGGTCTGGGAAGGTACTCGGTCTGGAAAGGCTCAATTCGCCGCCCAGACTTAGCAGTCGAGGCTTCGAGGGGAACATCCCAGAGCCGAAGGGCTCCCATTGCCTCACTGGAATGCGCGGCTACCACAACTCGGGGCGACGTGTTGGAAGCTGATCGAGATCGTTCTGACGACTTGGTACGGTCGGAGGTAGCTCGAGGCCTAACAAGGGTCATAGCTAGACCATCGCTGTATTTCTGCTGTCCGTCCAGTAGTGTCATGGTCTCTCCCCATTTGCCATTGCCAGCTTTGCAAGCTAGCAAGTCCTGCTGGAGCTCTTCTCGAGCTTTGCTGGCTGGTGAAGGAGGAACGAGTGGTAGGCTGATGAGAAATACTTCGCGACTTGAGCAAGAGGCTGCGAAAACAATCTTGTCTTTCAGAATATCTGTACCGCTCCACGATGCATCTTCGGCAGCACACGGGGTCATGGGTAGTGTTGCAATGTGGAATACTGCAGTCCCAAATTCGAGATCGAGCGTCTGGGTGATTTGAGGATAGGGCATTTCCTGGTCGAGTGTGTCCTCGAACTGTGGGTTATCGATGAAGGGTGGCTGGTTGTCTTCGGCATCCTCCTCGTCCGAGTCGATGATCATGACTGCATCCTGAGGAGGTCGTTTGCCATTTTTCTTAGTGCTGGAGCCGCCTGGGGACTCGTCAATAGCTTCGGTCTTGAAAGGGCGGCCACCTCGCCATACTATGGTGATGCCGTTTTCGTGGCCGTATATGAGAATGGAAGCGCCTTGCGGAGAGAGGACGGGGTAAGTTTGGACGGCGTGGATTCGACGTGGGAGGTTGTACCTGTCAACATAAGTCAATGAGGGAGTCTTGATGCCTGATAAAAGTCGCATATTGCACATACGTGTACTGGGTATTCTGCGCAGTCCTTCGGACGCGCGGCGCAGTGGAAGGAGCCATAATGTACGTGTGCGACTTCAAGCAGGAGGTAGATAGATGGAGGTGGTGTTGGTGGTGGTGGAGGAAGACGAGGGTGACGCAAAGCTTAAGGTCTTTGATGGCGTCGAAGTGATTCCTAAGCCATTAATACGATGCGATGCAACGCGACGCGACGCTATTTTGCGCGTCCAATTGCATCGGTGATTTCGCTGTCGCTGGTGGGAATGCAAGCTGTTCAAGGTATGTTGAAATCGAATTGCATCAAGCCAAAGTCACGATGTTGATCAAACGAACGCGACAAATTTCTGGAAGTTGGCCGAAGCTCAAGTCTCGTGGTCATGTGATCTCAAATCCGTCCCACCTGTGCCTGTCTCAAAAGCACTCCATTTGTTTAACACCGCATACCAAAGCATACCAAAGCATACCTGCTACCATATTTCAAAACTAGCACTCATGTGTAACACGTTCAGCCATCTACAAGATGGGCACTTTCAAGCTGATGAAATAAAAGTTCAAGGTGAGGGCAGAGTGAGGCGCATGATCATAGCCCACTTGAGCCACCACTACCTCACCGATTCTCAACATGGTCGACCATCTATTCATCCTGAAATATTTGCTATGAAGATGTATGTTGGAAACCAGCTTCATCGCCTTTGAATGCACCTGATGAATCTGCTACAGCTGATAGAGAAGTATCTTTACGAAGTACTCCATCAATCAAATACACTCAGCATGGAAGCATCAAAACCCCTTGGAACTGAGCCTCACTCAGTGATGTCCCATACCCTTTCCCTTCCCACTTCGCTTCCTGTTCAGGTTCTGCCTCCCCTCCATCCTACGATCCCTCTCATCCATACATTCTACCCAGCCCCTCATCGATACCTCATTGGCCCTTTTTTTCTTTTCTAGCCATGTATGTACTTCGTACTAAGAATTATATCATGATCAGCCAGCCAGGGGGCCCGCCGCTTCCCCCCTTTAACGCACGTTTCAGAACCTGACGATCCCCACGTCATGCAGCGCTGGGCAACCTGGACCGAGGGGGTCCCACCCCAGATATACCAAGTCGGTAACTGGGTAGGTAGATAATAGACAAATAGGATCATCGTTGAATGCCCCGTGTCATCTATGTGAGGTAGTACTGAAGCTCTGCTATTTCTTTGTGTCCAATGGATGAATCCCGTACCCAGACGGCGGCGATGTTTGTTGTTGTCTGTGGGTGTTTTATCCATGAGAGGTTGCTGATAGCGATGTACGCTCGCTATGGACTCTTGCATTCTCTCGTAGTTGTGGGATACCTTTTGGAGGTAAATGAATTCACGTATGCCTTATTAAAGATCCTGGATGTTAGCTGGGCGAGTAAAGATGTAAAACAGGGTATTTATTGCGTAGTGAGTGGTGTGCATAGAAACGCAACCGCCCCATCCCCCCCCCCCCCCCTTCTGGCGATCTCTCTCTACATAGATTACATGCGAAGCACACACGCATACCTAGGCCGGACAGAAATAATCTGAGGCTCTAATGCAATCAGCCCCAAAGACTATGCATTCAGGAGAAAAGAAGAATAACACAAAAAAGAAAGGCACCTGTCTGCCACACGGTCCGTCGGTTTCACGGTGGGCTGCCAAGCATCTCGTCTCGCAACCAACTAACCCAACCAACCCAACCACTCTTACATATGGTAAAATATGCCGTCATCTATCAACCCCAGGTTTGCTATGCTGATCCCCACCGGACGTGTTTCCCTGGGTCACATGTATCCCATAACTGGTATCCGGGTGGCTGTTCACGTTTCACGAGGCCAACATATTACCCGTTTCGACCGGGCCAAACACGCACTACTAGTTGTGTGTGAAGAAAAGCAAACCCAGGTGTTGAATTACCAGTTACGCCTGAACACCGTGGGAAAACACTGTTCGGGGGATAGTCCACCCAGGTGTCAGCGCACTCCGGTAAATGGGGACCAGTCGTTCATCAACATCCATGTATTGGACTACTCAAATAATATACAGCAAAGTCTTTCCTCGTGCATCGATGCCTACATCGTCTTCTATAGGAATTCTTCGCCAGCCAAAAAAGTGGTATATCTGCCCTGAATCACTCAAAAGACCATGGCACATCATCTCTTGATTCTCTATTATTTCACTCTCGGCGTCAGACCTCTGGCCAATTGTAGCATTGAGGAACCTCTATTTTCGGATTCCTTGCAGGCCCGAGTATGGGTAGATCTCGCCAGAAATATCGGGGGGTGTAGTGTACTGTATGAGTACGCGGCAGCAGGCGCAAGGCTGACGCTGAACTGCCATGAAAAGGAGGGAACGGGGTAGGTAAGGTCCGTCAAGTAAAGTCGAACCGACGGCCACTCGCTATACTTCGTGACCACCTAAATGTCTGTTACCAACACCTCAATACAAATAACGCCAGAGGATCGTCGGGTCGAGTCGATCGTCCAAAGTCAAGAAGGACCGCCATGAAACGCCGTTGATGCCAATGGGAGAAAGGAAAGTGGTACAGGCGGAAGTCGTTCATCGTGACAAATTGCGATGGTCGGCCATCTCATGCGTTGGTCACCTGTGAATTCAAGTCAGACAGCATATCCCGCCGACGTACGATCCGGATTACATACCCTGAGGATCCTACGCGAGTAGTCTTGGTTGTCAGCGATACTGCCATCGCTCATGCGTCGGTTCATGACAGGATCGAGACGCGAGTCGGCCATAGAGAGGCCACCGCTACTACCGGGCGGCTTGCCACCACCGCTGATGAAAGCGTTGACGGCGGCGTTGCGACGGTGTTCTTCCTCGATCTCCGCGTTCCGCCTACGTCGCACGAAGAAAAAGGCACCTCCAGCTATGCCAGCGATGGCCACGACGCCGACAACTACACCGGCAGCGATTCCGGCAACGTTGGTGCTGCTTCCCTTGTCGGCCGAGTCGGTGGGCGTAGCAGATGCGGAGGGGGTCGTGACAGTGTCTATTCCATGTTAGATAACAAGGCGAGAAATGCAAGGATAGGGCAGATGCAGTCTTAACATACCGGATGTAGCAGGTGCGGTCGAGGCAGCAGTTGTGGCCGTAGACGAAGCGGCTGATGTGGTAGAAGATGATTGCTCCTCGGATTCGCCAACTGAAACTTTTACACCGGTATTGTAAACCGTATAGGTATCAAGACCACCACCTGTAACCCATGTTAGCAGTGCCTAGGGGTTATTAGAAGAGTCTGAAATTCGCACAGGCTTGATCCGAGAAACCGGGGCAAGGCTCGGTACATTGGTCATCATCGACCAGGTCGTTCGAGTTGGGATATTTGTCACCACAATAGCACGCTTTCGCATTGGTTGCCGCGACCAGCTTGCTTTGATTCCGGCAAATCTCTGTACATTTTCCTTGCGTATTGAACTCGTTGTCGCTATCGTGTTCCAGCTCCCCTAGCGACCCGTAACATCCATGGACGGTATCGGTGCCTAGAACAGGCGTCGTAGCGGGTTGCTCTTCGGTAGCAAGGCCCAAGGAGGCAAGGCTTAGGACGGCCGCGATCGAAAATTGGCTGAACAACATGATGGTATCGTGTGGTGCTGAAACGAATCGGAAAAAGTGAATGCAATGAAGAAGAATCTGGAGAAAGGTCCCTCAACCCGGTCAACGACTCGAGAGGATTAGTTTATGTTGTAGAATAAGGAAAACCGGTAGCTCCGCTTGGGAGTAGCTCGTCGTGAATTTGTCTTGGTTTGGTGGAATATTTCACTTTCGTGGACCAACGCTTCTGCCTCAAAAACTCGAGCCGGGGATCACGCGGTCGAAGACATGAAATGGGCGAAGGGTGTCCTTTGATGTCGATTGTTTCCTTGAGAGTGCGGACGGGGTGACGTTGGTAGGGCACGTTTGCCTTCTCGTTGGGACTTTGCGGTGAATGGAATAGGCGTGGAATAAAGAGCAACGAAACAATGGGCAACAAGATCAATGACTTGGTACGGTTTGCTTCTTTCCCTTTATCCGACACGACTGATATACTCCTTGTCCAATCGGTGAGTCACTGGCAATAGCAGCGATTCAAGCAGCCAGAGGTCGTAACGGGAGTTCGGGTTGGTCGGGTAGTATAGTATATTCGATGATACTACGGACGAAATCGTGGGTTGCTACCGTGATATCTATCGTAGTGTGATGGATATGTCGGCTGGCTTGATGGACTCGCTGGCCTTGTCCTTGTTGTCGGCAACAGCTCTACAGGCAAAACGCGTGTAGAAAGGAAGGGGAAGCAGAAAACGAAAGACTGGATTGGTTGTTGTTGGTGGTGAGTTGACCAGGCGAGAAAAATGAGTGAACAGGCCTTGTGTCTGTGTAATAGGGAATGTGGGAATGGGGCTGTTTTTGCTGGAAAGAGCGACAGAATAGATTGGGGGTGGGTGGAAGGACAAGAAGGGGGAAGAGGAAGAAGGAAACTGACGAGAATTGGTACAGTCGAGGCCTGGGCGAGCGCTGGGGGGGGACTGAGGGGACGGGTGGACGGGTGGATACACACAGTGAAGACAAGTGGGTGGAGATTGAAAGAAACCCTGTCACCACGTATTTTGTATCACAGTAGGAAGATACGTACCTGCCTACAAATACTGTGATGCGTCTGCAATTCAGCGGGAGAGCAGACAGTAGGAGTTCGACTAGTCGGGTTTGTGTCTCTGCCGAGAATAGAAGTATAAGCGAAACGAAGGGGAAATTACTCTGGACAAGGGGTGAGGCAGGTAGCTCGCAGCACTGTGACTGATGATAAACGTTGCACCCTTATTGCTTATTATTGGTATTTTGCGCGCGCTCTAACACTGTGCGCAATGGTGGAGGTTCTCTACAAACCAATCCTGCTTGCTCCTGGTTTCCTTACCCCTGCCAGTGATCTGGCGGCCAAGATCTGTATTGGGTATAGTGCTTAATTTCTCCCTGGTCTTTCTGCAGAGCCCACACTCCATTGAACCAATGATGTACTAGAAATAGATTGGGGAGCTTCTCCACAGACACCTGATTGGTTTTTTTATTCAGGTCGAGAAAAGACGATGTGCATGTAGCTAAGTACATACGTAGCACGTACCAGCCTGCCTACGAAGCTTGCGCATGTTGGGCTCCTCTTCAACATTTCTTCTGCTTCGTATGCACGAGCCTGTTGGCGATCGGGGATCACCACGCATAAGTCTTATGATCGTCAGGGACAAACGCATAACTCCTTTCCAGATTTTATAACTTACCTTACATAATCGATACATCGTCAACCCCCTCCAATCACGCTAAGCCCTCGTCCAGCCATTTCATACCTACTCCGCAGATCCTTACGACAGCTGGTACATATTCCCGCTCCCTGCGGCATAACCTCAGATAGTGATCTGTTTAGGTATTTCCTTGTACATCCCTTTTGAAACCTGACATCGCCCTACTACTACAGTTGTGCCAATTGCTGTGGTGGTCACAGCCGCGAACTATCTCGGCCATTCGTTTGATAATCCCAATAGGATCACCGCCGTCGCGAACCTTGGCAGAGTTTTACAGTGCCACGTTGAATCCTATGAGTTTGTTCAGCATCAACAACCACAGGTGCTCGTCAGCCAGCGTCTGCTAGTTTCTGAACTGCTGAATGGCCGGTGTGTCGTACGGTGATCGCGGTCTGCTTCATACTATTGAACATTATCATGTACCATAGTATCTGAGCTCCTAGGTAGGTAAGCCACTCCGCTCAGCCGGCTCCAAAAAACTCGAGAGAAAACAATGCCAAAATCAGAGGGTTCAGTGCGAAACAAGAAACATTATCTCCAGACTTGGACCTATCCGTAAGAGAGCGCCGCCAGAATGAACGATCATCATCAGAAAAGGTAGCTATCCATCTTGAACCCGGCCACTTTTCCTACTTCCGGGGTCGCGGTGGAAGTCAGTCAGTAGTGTATTCTGTACTCTGCACAATTGATCTCCTTCATTACTCTGTATAATGAACAAGAATCACCGCAGTTTCTGAACGACACTTGTGCCGGCCATGTGTCTGTGTCAGTGTCATTCACTAGAAATTGGTCACGTCTATTGTCAATATGACCTGCATAGGTAGGTACATATCGTCAAGGCCTGCGAACTCACGATGGCCCCCAACCAGCACCGCATTTGCCGGATATTGTTCGCCTACGCCGCCTACTAATAAAATAAAAATGGCTCGCAACCGTGCTCTCCCTAGTATTTTTTTCAATAAGCAATGGAATTGCACAGCCTCAATTCTCCATGGGCTGTCGTGTCCCGTACGGGCTACGAAGGCCCTGGAACTTCAGGCTGTCAGCGCACTGGAAGAAAATTTCGTCGTCGGATCGCGTTCTGACTTTCGGGCACAATACGAACTTGAAGAAATTGTTCGACGCGGCCGGGAGCCCCCATCGACTAACAAGAGAGAGCAACGCAACGAACTGATGTTCTCTTTTCCTGCGCAGTCCTTCATGTTGAAGATGAAATTCATAACTACCTAGGTACTTATTATCTACGAAGTACACGACTGACACGGTTTCACGCCGTATGCCAGCCAACCAGTACAAAGCACTCGGGGTGTCATGAAGAGACAGGTGACAGGGTGTTACCGATCTGCCGATGTGTCTCTATCAGAAGCCAGCCAAGCCCAAGAAAGCTCCGGGAATCCATTTTGGCAGATGTCAACCAATCTGATACACACATCCATCCCACACGTATGTCAATCTCGAAAGACTATCAACTGTTTCTGATTATTCATTCGAACCATTTTCTTTTGATGCTTCTTCTCATTGAAACTCACAATGTAATAAGCCATCTTCATCACTCGAGGACAAGTCATTTGATTCTGGTCTGCCTTCAAATTCATCCATGGACCATGGTGCATGGTTTCTGACTGTCTGAGATCACACCTTGGCGCCAAGATGTCTTACGCTGCGGGTATTACGGCTAGCTGTCGTTTGCCGGGCCTGGACGAGAAAGAGAAAAATAAACTCCCCACGGGTGGAAATTACGAGGCGCACACCGGCGTCATGTCCGTGCGGTAGTAGCACCAACGCCTCGGGTCTCCGCCTACTCAGTAGCACCGCGTAGTAAAAGGGGAAATCCACCTGGCCAAATTCAAGTCGATCAACAAACAGAAACCCAAGGGTCCAAGACGATAAGCCAGCAAGCCGCCAGGTTGGCCCGTCTTCAACTACATAAGAAGGGTGACGAGGCCTCCGCCCGTCTCCATGTCGCTCTCGACCGAATCTCCTCGTCCGGCTACGCGGCGTGTGGGCTGAGCCTGGCGCCACGGGAGAGTTTATCTAAATGATCCCCGATGCCCATCGTCGTGCTCCTGAACTGCGCCACACGACGGTCATTCATTCACCTTCAATCTCGGCTGTAACACGCCGGGCTCTCTCATCCTGCATATCTATGACTCGGAAACCATCCTTTTAACAACGGCTTCGATTGTTTGGCTGGCCCAGTAACCAGGCATCGCGCAGTCCAGCTCACTACCAGAGATACGTGTATCAATGACAGACACCCACACATCTCCTCGCGTACAGACCTCAGTGCACAAGCAACGGGCACCAGACAAACGTATTCAATTATATCATCAAGGGTAAGTAGAAGACATAATTGTCTACAGATCTTTCACAGGGGCGTTCCCATCCGAACCACCACTCCCATACGTCGGGCGCTTCCTCTTCCCAGCGTCCTTATCCGCCTCGAAAGCGGCCACCTCGGGACTGTCCATGTGCTTGGACACGTTATCCGCCTGCCACTTCTTGAACGTGGCGCCCAGGCCCTCGTTCGAGTAGTCCTTGTCGTTGGCCTGGTCCTTGTGGAACTTAACGCGGATGAAGTCGCTATCGACGGTGGCCGGGTCGAGCGACAGGCTGACCAACGCGTTGACCGTCGCCGTCTTGGGGATGATCTTGAATGTCCACTCCTGAATTGAAAATTACCGTCGGTCAGCTCCCCAAGTATCCGACACACACATGACACAGAGAAACAACGCAGGAAGGTAAGGAGAGAGAAAATAGCGTACCTCCTCGTGCCGAAACTGGATCAGATCCCGGTCGTTCACCACGACCTGGTACCCGTGGCTCTTGGCCGACTTGAACAGCTTCGGCAGGGCGAACCACTGCCCGGCCATCTTGTACCGGTCGTTCGCGTACACGAACTGGTCGTTGTAGACGCAGTCCGGCGTGTACCGCTTCACGCGCTCCACCGTCGGCTTCATCTCGTACAGGGCGACGATGTCGTCGACGAGCGCCTGGCGCGCCGGCGACAGCGGGAATGACTTGGACGGGTCCGGCGTGTAGTCGCCCGTCGGGTGCGTCTGCCGCGGCTCGAAGGCCTCGCCGGGGAGGTTCGCGTCCGAGGGGAAATGGGTCTTAGAGGTTCCCTCTGGGGGAGGGGGTGTGGTGCTGTTCGACGAGGAGGACATGCCGGCGCGCTGGTGGTGAGCGTAGTAGAATTTGGTGTGGGTGGAACGGGTTCGGGGCGAGGAAGGCTTGGATAGAGTCGTAGTAGCTAGGGGTCTGATGGCTGTTGTTCGCAATAGTGGACGGGTGACAGCCGGATGCATGATCTGGTCCTTCTATATTTTATCTTCAGAAGGCAAACTAAAGGGATTCGACTTTATTATTATATCCAAAACGAACATGGGGAATTCAGGGCCCGTAGCTATGTCCCAACTGGGAGCCTTTTAAGGATCGCTTCGACAAACGCCATGGTACTGGTACGACAAAGACGTATGACGCGCACGATCCGAGTGATGATGCCGCCAGAGGTGGATGGGCGGCGGGGCTTGGAAGGTCATGAACCAGACGCTGAGATTCAGGCTGAGGCTGAGGTGGGAAAGTCTAATAAAAATATGTGTAGAATCTGTCACTACATGTTGATCCGACTGCCTTATTACGTCTTCCTTCACTGTATGAGAAAAGATCTGGTTTGGTTGATGCTCTTTCTCTCCATGTAATGACCACGTTCTAGTTGTGATCTGAGGATGGTGATTCATGCAGGTGGAGGGCCGCGGTGGTTCAGAGCCCGAGCTCCAGCAAGCGGCAGCAGCTGGCACATTTTGGCAGCCGGTTGGAGCTTGATGTTGTTGCACCCCCTTTTTTGTCGCTTTTGTGTCTGGGAAGACTACACGTATATTAGAAGCTACTATACTTACTCTGGGATGGAGCTCAGTTTTATGTATTTTTTGGTGTCTCCATACACCTTCCAATCCCTATATCAGCCTGTCTTTTCAAGCATTCCTTCGCAAAAGTCTGCCTTCCAAGGTTAATATGACAGTCCCTAAGTACCTGCTATTCCAATGCCGACTGACATACTAAGCCCGCCTTGTCGGTATGTTACACGCGGATATGTTAGTATCACCCAGAATCGTCCGCTCGCTCCATGCTAACCGCCAGGTCAACGGTTCGTGAAAGCTCCACGGTGACACCTATTTGAGACGCCATGAAACCTTTGGAGTATCTAAAGATTTCCCATCTCTAGAGCTTTCGCCACTTCTCTCCTATATCACATACGATGACCGACACCTCGCGCGGTACAAGGCAACATCATCTGTTCACCATTGTAAACCTCTGGTTTCTGTCATGCGGCGGCCATACTGTACGTGGAATACTAAGCGTGGTAGGAAGGACCGGTGGAACTACACCTCGACAGCGACAGACCGCTACCAGCTCGCGTCCGTATTCGTCGAGTCTATAAGCATTGGGATTTGGAGGCTGCTATATATGTATGTGAAATATGTTTGAAGAGTCGTAGTCTTACAAATTTCACCAACGTATAATTGTCGCTTGAGCATCCGACACGCTTGGTAATCCTCGAATGGTACCTACCATGATCCAGTCGTGAAGCCCTATCTCTGCTTGCGCACTTCCTACTACGGCCGTCAAGACAAACAGTACCTCCCCTTGCCACACCTACCTCGCTCCTGGCCCTCGCCGGGCTACACGATAACCAGTACTACACGATCTTGGATGACGCAGACCGGTCGCTCATTTATCCTTTATACCTACACATCATGCTTGAAACGATCATCAAGGCAACCAATCAATCGTTGAGCTCTCGCATCGGAACCAATCTCCACTCTGGCTTAGTAGGCTTGCTTGTTTGCGTGATTGGACGTACAGTACAGTTCAAATAGGGGGGCTTTACCACCGGTACTCAAATCAGCAACATGATGAAGATTTGAGGATTTTGGGGAAGGGGGGCCTATAAACTTAGTTTACTGCGTATCTTACCACTTATTCCGGTGCCAGACTACCCACCTACCTACTCGGTAGGTGTCTGAGAAACCACGGCCACGGATCTACTGAACGTCGCCTCAGTATGTCTGGCGGTTAAAACCCTGGATCGTCACATAGCAAGCACGGACGCATGCCCACGAGCCAATCAGATATGTCTTGGTGGTCGTACAAGCAAGAGAGATAGCTATGCGGGCAAGCGGGCTGTCTTACGAGCATTGGCATGGATCCTTAGGGTGCTGCGATATTCGAGAGGACGGCACTTTGCGCCCCTTTAGAAAAACCGTTCTCTCAGCATTCTTTGTTTTCCCACTCAATGTCCCCCCCTCTCTTCACGCGTGTATGGTGGACGGTAGTAAGTGAATACAGACGACACACGGGATAAAAGTTTTTAAAAGTTTTAGGATGTATGTGGTTTGCATTCTGTTTCTAGGGTGAACTGATAATCAGGGACAATTTGATTATCTGTTGAATACCTCGTGGTGCCCTTGCCGTAGTGCCAAGCACAGAGATTCATTATCTAACGAGCCAAGTACGAGTTTTCCCACATTCAGCCCTGCGACCAGGTCCTTAGATATAAAACCTAACAAGGAACAAGTGAGTTGCCCCGTAGAATCCAGCACGTTTCGGTTACTCGATCTTAATAGCGATCTTTCCGAAGTGTGACTGAGCCCACTATACGCGTGGGGAAAAAAATTACATCAGCGAACAATTACAGACGACCTGGTTAGGCGGACCACTTACCATGTGCTCGTAAGCCTCCTTCGCCTTGTCGAGGGTGAAGACCTTCTCGTCGACGACGGGCTTGATGTTGTTGGCCTCGATGGCGGCGACCATGTCCTCCATCTGGTGGCGGGAGCCGACGTAGATGCCGCGGACGGTGCAGAGGTGCGTCAGGGTCTCGATGAGGGTGTTCTTGGTGGCGGCGCCGCCGAGGAAGCCGATGACGGTGATGACGCCCTCGAACTTGATCGCCTTGAGCGCCTGCTCGACCGTGTCCTGGCCGCCGACCTCGATGACGTGGTCCACGCCCGCGCCGCCCCGCGTCAGCTTCTTGGCCGTCTCGCCCCAGCTCGCGTCCTCCCGGTAGTTGATCACGTGGTCGGCGCCCAGCTCCTTCAGGCGCGCCTCCTTGGCCTTGGAGGATGTCGTCGCGATGACCGTGGCGCCGGCGGCTTTGGCAAACTTTGGAAGCATGTGAGACTCCTGGACATAGGATGTTTGATCGTCAGGGGGAAAATTGTACGTACCTGCAGAGCGAAAACGCTGACACCGCCGGTCCCCTCGACGAGAACGGTCTCACCGGGCTTGAGCGGCTTCAAGCCATAGAGCGCATTCCAGCTCGTAAGGGCGGCGCAAGACAGGGTGCTCGCCTCTTCGTAGCTCAAGTTCTCGGGGGCACGGACCAGACCGTTCTCGGGGAAGACGCCATACTGGCGCAGGGTGCCGTCGTACACGCCGCCGAGACCGGTGGCGGCAGACTGGAGGTCAACAGGGCCGTACTGGTGGCCCTGGTTGAAGAGCGTGACGACCTTGTCGCCCTTCTTCCACTGCCCGACCTTGGGGCCGACCTGGACGACCTCACCAGCGCCGTCGGAGCCCGCGACCACAGGGGTCTTCACCCCGAAGGGATACTGGCCCTTGGGGATGATGAGGTCGCGGTAATTGAGCGAAGCGGCCCGCAGCTTGACGAGGACCTCGTGGTCACCGACCTTGGGCACGGGCGCATCATCGTACGACAGGCCGTCGAAGTCCTTCTCCGTGCTGGTGACGATCCATTGCTTCATGGTGGAGGGGGTAGACATTATTTCTGATTTGCCGTTATTCGACGGGGGGTGATTGATGTTGATGGTGTACAGAAGAATTAGTTGGTGGATACAGTGACGTGGGTATCAATTGCTAGGCTAAATGGTTTTTATGTTGCAGCCCTGTACTTAGCGAGTTCTCTGTCCTCAACCAAGGCAACTCAAGGTTTATATATCAGTTCCAAGTAGGAAAAAACTGGGGGAGATATTTGGCCCGAATTGGTCACGATAGGATGTTATTGTTGATGTTTGTCAGCCTGGCTACTGAACATCTTAGTCATCTGCAAATTTGTAACGAGGATCCTCCGAACAGGCAATACCCAGAAGATTCAGGAATCAAGAGCGGCCCATGGCTATTCTACGGAGCTATCGAGCTTTCTGCATTAAAGAGAACACTGATGAAGCTCGCGGCCGAGCAAAACGTCATGGATGTGGTTGCAATGACGATACTGGAGCTTACATATGCAAACCGGCGACGAGCCAATCACGATTCACTTCCAAGGTCGCCTGCTGCGCGTGCGGGAGTCCCGTCCGCACTGCCGCACTGGACCAGCAGAACCAGCCGGAGCGGGGATATTCGCGAATAAGCTGGAAGCCGCTCGACCGCGACTCTAGCTAAGGTTCATACTGGACTGGATTCCTTCCTGGCTGGTGTAGAATACGACGAGTACGGAGTATGTTGATGTTTATGCGTTGACGACCCCGTGTGTTTTTTGCTGACTGCAGGTCATGAAGGATCCTGTCGTACAATACGATGAGTGGGTTATTAGTCTAAGTACTGTAGCGTTTGTGCATTGACGATTCCCAACTACGAGCACCCAAGCGCCAAGTAGATAAGTATCATCACTGACTGTAAGATGAAATGCCGAGGCATTCCCGCGCACGACCTGGTCTGAATCGTCTCTCTCTCTCTTTTCAATTCTACAGATGATTGCAGCTGTCCATACACCAAAGCAACGAGGTGGCATCTATCCCGGATTGACGAAGCCCGGCTGATTCTCCAGATTGCGGCTAAATAATCTACCTACCTAGATGTAGACCAGAGGTACTACCTAGACTCCGTACAATCAGAATCAGGGTTATTATGCGTTAGCCTGATGTCTCACCGACGAGCCCATGAATGTCCTCAGCCCGCAGTTACCTGTGAAGATGGGACCAAATTGTCAGAGTATGGACGTGCCTATGCCCTTCCTTGAAGAGTGCAATCTAACATACATTATCCCCGACCGACAAGCTTGTCGCAGACACAAACCAATTGCCGTAGCTGCGACTCGGATTTAATATCTGTTATGCAGATACCTAAACCCAGGTGGCCGGCCATCTTCACACCGGGCCAGCATCTGGCAGTTGGCTGATTTCCGGCTCTGGTGTGCGAAGATGGGGATGTCATAGGCCGGGCGGGGAACCAGAAATAAGTACAGCTCTGGTTTAAAGAACGGGATCGCATCACTAAGGTAAAGGTTGGTCTCAGTAGAAGAGAGATTACGTTGAACTGAACCATGCGTAGATACCTCTCATTGAGAAGCCTGGTTTTGGGCCTGGCGATAGACCATGCAGCCGCCATACAATATGAGTACATCGTCATCGGCTCGGGCCCAGGAGGGGGACCCCTCGCCGCAGATCTCGCCAGAGCCGGATACACGGTTCTCCTGTTAGAAGCAGGATCGGATTACGTCGACGACCCGATATATCAAGATGTCAACCTAGCCACCGTGGCCTCAAACGACCCGAGGACGAGATGGGACTTTTTCGTGAAGCACTCGGACGACCCGGAGCGGGAATTGACATACAAGCACATGACATGGCGCACCGCCGACGGCTCGTTCTATGTCGGACTCGACCCACCCGAAGGAGCGGAACAGCTGGGGATCTGGTATCCCCGCGCGGCAGTTATCGGAGGATGTGCCATGCACAATGCGGCGTACCTCGAGCTGCCTAGCGACGAGAACTGGGACTACATCGCGAACATCACGGGCGATGATTCGTGGCGCGCCTCGGAGATGCGCAAGATCTACGAGGAGATCGAGAACTGTCACTATGCGGAGACCGGGACGGAGGGCCACGGGTTCTCGGGCTGGCTGGACACCAACCGACCTGATACTTCGTGGCCGGGCAGCAACGCCACCGACGGCACGGCCATATTGAAAGCTATCGCCGAGTTCTCGTCCGACCCGAGCTCGGCAGCCGTGAACATGTCTAGTGCAGAACTTCAGTCCCTAGTGAGCCGGGACCTGAACGGCATGGATCCGAACCGCGACCAGCTGACGGGGGTCATGGGCATCGCCACGCACACCGACGCGTCGGGCCGCCGGGTCAGTCCGGCGAACTACATCCGCAAGACGGTCGAGGAGGTAGGGACGGTCCCCTTCGTCGTGAAGACCAACGCGTTCGTCACCAGGCTCGTCTTCGACGAGCTCGCGGACCCGGAGAACCCGGCCGTCATGGCAGTGGAATACGTCGTGGGCGAGAGCGCGTACGGGGCGGATCCGCGGTACGCGCCCGGGCGGAACACGACGCGCGGCTTCGACTACGCGACCCGGGAGGTCATCGTCGCCGGCGGCGCCTTCAACACGCCGCAGATCCTCAAGCTGAGCGGGCTCGGCCCCGCCGAGGAGCTGCGGCGGCACAACATCACCGTCCTCAAGGATCTGCCGGGCGTCGGCATGAACCTGGGGGACAACTACGAGGGGGGCGTGCTGTCGATCGCGAATAAGTCGCTCGCGGCCGGGTTCGGTGGGCCCTACTCGGTCCAGCTGAAGACGTCCGCGTCGCAGGGGAATCGCGATATCTTCATGTGGTGAGCCAGCAGCCCCCTGAACCCCCCTCCATTCTCCCCCAAAAATCATCCCAAACATAATCATCATGCAGCCATGGCGAACTAACAAGACCAACCTACCCCACAGGCCCATGAACGCAGGCTTCGAGGGCTTCTGGCCCGGCTACCCGGACGATTTCGGCCCCAATGCTCTGACTTTCGCCTTCTTGCACCGGGACCAGCGCAGCGCCTCGGGCACCGTAACGCTCCGGTCCGCGGACCCGTTCGAGCCGCCCGACATCAACCTCCGCTTCTTCTCGGGCCCGGGCGGCGCCCAGGACCTGCGGGCCCTGGTCGAGGCGGCCCGGTTCGCGCACGGCGCGCAGGCGCGGCTCGTCGCGCCGGGGATCGCGCCGCTGCGGGAGCTGCACCCTTGCGCTGGGGGCGACGGCGACGGCGACGATGATGCTGCTGCCGCCTGCACCGAGGAGGCGATGGCCGAATCTCTCCAGACGCAGGCCTACTCGCACCACGCGACGGGGACGTGCGCGATCGGCGACCCGGCGGACCCCGCGACGGTGCTGGACTCCAAGTTCAGGGTGAAAGGGGTGCGGAATCTGCGCGTCGTGGACGCTTCCGTGTTTCCCAGGCCGCCGGGCGCGTTCCCGGTCCTGCCTACGTTTATGATCTCCAGGAAGGCGGCGAAGGCGATCTTGGAGGATGCCTAAGGGGTCTCGTCTCCCCCGTCCGATAGGCTACAGACCCGGAGTCCCACGTGAGAGGACTGATTGGGAAGATTGCGGATGGGGGGAGGATGATTTTTCCTAGGTACCTATCTATGGTTTGGCGATGGGATGGGATTGGGATTGGGATTGGGGGATGATGAATTCATGATTCTTGCGCGCTCTCTCTCTAGGCGATCGAGCTCTTCTAGAAGTATGGCTTATGAGAACCTATCTGCTGATCATGTCGTGCGCGCATCGACCTTTTTTCCTCAAAGTGCATTCATTATCAGGGCCAATAAGCGAATGTGCGGATGGTTCATCGTCCAACGCATCTGATGCAATGCCATTTTCTTACGAAACACACTCGCTGCAAACTTCATTCAATGTGATTACCCTCCCCCTACCATTCTATCTGCTGCCTCGATCATGAGAGCCATCAAGGTTACCTACTTAAGTAGGTATTTAGGGTAGCCTCAGTAAAGCGCCTCGTCAATGTGACGACGCAACGTAGTCAGTCTCGCTTCCGTCGCTCAAGACCGTATCAGTGCGCTATGGCCCAGGATATCTTAAATCGACGGAAGACTTTCACTACCGCCTTGATTTCGCCCATAGGCGCCATAAACGGCTTGAGCAAGCTGAGGCGCGGAGGTGCACAGCGCAGAGTGCGTACCGAGGTCGCAGGCCTTACGAGTGAGGAGGCGCAGCCTCAATTGTTCATTGCGTCCATCTCTCTCGTCTATTTCAGTCTACGCACCGCGCACAAAAACATCTCGATAGCCTTTTACCCGGGCAGTGCAGCCTGCACGCGCCGTGAGGTCTGCACGTCAACTTATCGGTATTCGTCGTGTGTGGCATGGACTGCGCTGCGAGTATTTAGTCTATTGCAAGCGTCGTGAAAGAGGGGAAACCGACTTGAGGGCTCGTCGAAATCTGCGCCGTCCTACGGCTGGAACTCTCGCGATTGAGATGCCTACTGTCGGTAAAGGAAGCAGGGGGATTATCTAGATAAGTACCTATGGAGTTTCGCGAACACGTTGGCAAATCTTGACGAGTCGATCGCCTTTCCTTGAATGAGGTCTGAAAAGCGCCGGTCTGGGTCGTGGCAAGACGGCTTTCTGCGACTGAGAATCTGTTCTTTGAGTACGCAAGAAGGAAAACGGAGGGGAGAACGGAGAAGTAGAGGAAGCAGAACAGGTTGGGGGAAAAAAAAGGGAGAATAAAAGGGAAAAAAAAAAGAGAACCCCAGGCCAGTACGATTTGCTACCGGAAAACAAGGTAAAATAAGTCAAAAAGCGATCCGGGCAGGGATCGAACCTGCAATCTCTTGATTTCATCACTTTGAGTAATCGTAGTCAAGCGCCTTGCCATTTGGCCACCGGACCTTGATTGATGAGAGCAAGCTTCTTATCTAGCCCCATATACCAATGTTTGCGCAAGGGTGCATCTGCGTCCATCTTGTGGCTAGTGAGGCTAGCTTCAGTAGGCTTGACCTAAACATGGCGCAGTCATTTGGCTGATGTGGGCCAGCCCCTTTTACCCCTGAAAACACACCCAATTATTTAGGAGGATGATGACTCACATGAGGTACGAGAGTTTGGTTGCCAGATACGGTAGTTAAGAACTACTACTCTTACTATTAGGGCGCATCCCTAAGTATCTAATGCACAAGTTCTTTCACACCAGGTGTAGCTGAGAGCATAGCATTGAGATATTTGACTTGTGGCTTATCCTTGAGAGAGGCGGTCGTATAATTATTGATTATTCCGTCTAGATGGGAACCATCCTACCTGATAAATAACTTGGCTAAGACATTGATCTATCACATCACCTGTACACTCTTCTACACCCCAGGCGTCACAGCCGGCACCTGTTTTCCTACTCCTTTTTCGTCATCAGCTTGTAAGCCGACTTGCGACGACTCATGCGTTAGCCCCTCATCTCCATCCTGGTTCTCCTTGCGCATCCTCTCCTCCGAGATCTTCTTTATGTTGAGACGCTCCATAGCGCAACTGAAGGGAAACGCGAGGCAAGCTGCTGCAAGTGCGAGGATAAGCGTTTGACGCACTGCCTTCGAGTAGGCGACTCGCAGCGCGTGAAGGACCACAGGGTCCCGGGTCAACTGGGCCAGTCCGGTCGCACCGACTGCGATCACCTGGATTGGGGTGACGGCTTTGGTTTCCTCTGGGACTGTGGTCTTCAATCCATTGAGTAGCAGGTTCTGACCAATGGCCACGGAAAGAGCTCTAGGAGATGGCTAAGCATTAGCAAGATGACGAAGAAGGGATATATGGGGAACTTGAAGGGCTCAGAGTCATACCCGCCAAGCTGGTAAGAGAAAACCGCAATGGCTGTGAGAAGATCAGTTAGTAAAATGTCTGCTTGATCGAGTGGCATGCTTTTACCATTTCCTGTTGCAACATCCTTGGACCTGTCGGTTGTTAGCTATGAGTAAAACACAAGAAGAACTTAGAGCCTTACTCAAGTACAGCCTGCAAGGCGGTATAAGGCAATTGTTGTGCCATTCCGATGCCAAGTCCATTGATCACCATATATGTTGCCCACTGTGCCGCCGGAGTCGACGTGCCGATCATGGTAAGAAGCCCTGCTCCAACGCTTGTGATTATTACGCCCAAGATCATGTACGGAACCTGTTACACGGTCTTAGTGGTAATTCAGACGAGAAGTGACGATGACTCGTTCTCACATAGTAGCCCCATTTCGAGACAATGGCACCAACGACGACTAGACCAACGATCTGAGGTAGGACAAGTGCGATGAAACGCACACCGCTGTCGAGGGTAGATACGCCCTGGGCTGACTGGAAATAGATCGGAAGGTAATATGCGTACTAAACGTTGAAGATTTGGTCAGTGGTGAACCCATAGACTAGTCGGCCCCGTCATCAGTGTATGTAGCAACATGGCAAGACTTACGGTCAGACTAGACATCCCCAAGAAGAACAACACGAAAGCGCCCATGAGTATCGATCTTTTCCGAATGATGCGAGGTGGGATAATAGCGAGTTCGCCGCGCCGCCACTGCCAGACAGCGAAAAGCACAGTCAACACTCCAAAGCAGACAAACAGGCCGATGCATCTGGAGTCGTTCCATGCGTAGGTCTGGCCGCCCCATTGAAGCACGAGAAGCAAGGAGCAGACCGAGCCAAGAAAGAGGACGGTGCCTATGACATCCATATGCTGCAACTTGGCGCGAAGAGGGAGGCCTCGGTTCGTTTGGTTCGCCGATACCGGGATATGAACAAAGAGGAAGATCATAACAATCACAAACACGCCTATTGGGAGGTTTCTGCATAAGAGTCAGTAGCACGCCTTCATCGTCGTCTCGAGAAGCAGGGCGTTTTACATCCAGAAGCACCATCCTAGAACAAGTCAGCGTTTGGAGACAGCAGGGTTGATTGGGAGGAGACATCGGGGGGGGGGGAGACGTACTCCAACCGACGCGATCAGTGAAAACTCCACCGAGAACAGGTCCGATACAGACGCTGATGCCCAACGCGCTGACGACAACCCCCTGGAAGAGCGGAACTTTATCGAGTCGAACGCTATATCCGATGATGGCCAGGGCGCCCTGGAGGAGGCCTGCGGCCCCGAAGCCCAGGACCGCCCGTCCGACGATGAAGGCTGGCGAGTTTGGGGCCGTCGCACACACGATAGAACCGACTGAAGGCCCATATCATATCATATCAGCTGATCAGTGCTCGCTGGGACGGGAAAATACACAGGGGGAGGAGGGAGGGGCGATAGGTAAGTACCCTCAAATATGGCGAGAGATGTCAAGTACGTCAGCTTGGAGTCGAAGTACTTGTAGAGACTGCCGAAGAAGGGCTGGAAGGCCGTGATCGTCAGCAGGTAGACCGAGCCATACCAGGCTATGTCGTTCAGCGATCGGAAGTCGGTCGTGATCTGCGGGACCGCGACGCCGATGATGTTGCTGTCGAGGCCGAGGAGGAAGATGCCGAGGCACAGCGAGCCGATCACCACCGCGAGCTTCCAGGTCTCGAGGAACGACGTCGCGTTCGCCGGGGGCGGAGTCGACGTGCCCGTCGTGGTCGTCGTCGTGGTCGTCGTCGTGGTCGTGGCTGGATCGGCTCCGGGCTCATCACCATCCACGGCCATCTTGGGATCAAAACAGTTGAAGAAGAACACCACCCTGTTTTGATCTAGTGCTGGAAGCAATATGGAGACGTTTGAAAACGCAGGATGGGATGGAGATGGGATGGGGAAGTTCAAACACTACTAGGATCGGGTGGTGTAGGGGAAGCGACTGATTGACTGCAAATTGCCCATATCATTAGAGAAAAATCCAGCGTTTGCTTGGCGAATGTCAACAACAGGTACCAAGGAACAGGGGGTATTGGTAGAATCGGGTTGGAGGTTATGTGTGACAAATATCGGAAATCTACTCCGTGGGTACATGCGTATCCCATTAAACTGTAAGATGCGGTACGCCAGTTCACATGTATTAAGACAGTATATTTCATGTTTGCGCCAATGCTTCTCGATGGACATTAGACTACTAGGTACCTACATAGGGGGTGCCATGCCAAGGTGGGCGTGAATTGGGGTCCAATGTAACCCTACCTGGAAGCTGGTACATACCCCTTACATGTAGGTACTTAGCATCTACCTACGAGAATGGTACCAGGATGTGAGTGGTGCTGCGAGAATGCGGCACGGGCCGGACTTCAGCAGCTTTATCTGCGGAGCAATCGATCACGAGAGGCAAGCCCAAGGCTCAGCCAAGTGGCACATGCTACTAGACTACTCCCTATATATGGGTCTTTTCTGACCTCTGCCCCCCTTGCCGCTGACACACAGGATTCCGTCTCCGTCTATCTACGTTGATAAATATAGGATCAGTCATCCAGATATGGGAGGATCCCACCGGCAATGGTGGCTTACATCCACCGCATGACTTGCTTAAAAGTAGATATTTCCCACCTGGATAGATAGATAGATAGATAGCGTATGTGTAAACGTTTGGAAGCCATCGGTATCTTCTCACTTTCGTTGATCGGGTGACCTATGTAGACCACACATCCAGTGTGACCTTCAGTGGATATCTCGTTCTGGACAATTTGACTGATCCCTCTCGGCCAATATGGATCTGTTCGCATCGCCTCCGACGCAAAAGACGTACCCTCGCGTGACCCAAGGCCAGTTCATGGTAAAGAAAATCGGAAAGCATCCCAACAGTGAGACTTGGGCTAACGTATCTTAAAAGGGGGCTATCTGGGCAGGCACAGGAATCTCGCTCGTGTTTCTGCTCGTTCGTATCTACTCTCGCGTGACGGGTCCGCGCCGATTGTATTGGGACGATGTTCTTATCATATTCGCGTGGCTCTTGGCGCTGCTCTCGGCGATCTGCTGGCAGCTTGTGGTCGACTACCTGTACAACTTCCTGCACCTGACTGGCGGCCTGCTATGGCCCGCTCCCCAGACCTTCATACAGGACACCGAGCACTTTTATATAGGCCAGCTCGTCGTCCTCATCTTCTTCTATACTTCTCTCTACTCCGTCAAGCTGTCGTTCCTCCTATTCTTCAAGCGCCTCGGGCAGGGCGTCCACGCACAGAAGTACATCTGGTGGCCCATTCTGGCACTCACGCTGGCGACCTACTTTGTCTGTATAGGGGACATACAGTACAAGTGCATCGTACGCCCATTTGCGGAGATCGCGACGTCCTGTTCCTCGGACGCCAATGTTGACTTCACGCTCGTCACCCTGAAAGTCAACTGTGCGATGGATGTGCTGACGGACTTCTTAAGTAAGTACCGGCGTACCCCTGATCTTTCGATGATAAAGGGTCCAAATCCTCGCTAACGTCGTGAATAGTCATGCTCATTCCTTTCACCATGCTTTGGAGGGTTCGGATACCATGGGAGAAAAAGCTCGCTCTAGCCGGGCTATTCTCCTTGGTCATCATCACCATGGTGTTCTCCATCGTTCGGGTGACCGTGGTCAGTGCCTTGACCAGGCAGCCTGACATCAGTTGGCTGTACTTCTGGAGCAGTGTCGAGCAGTGCGTGGGTAAGTAGCCTAACGTCCCTTATGTCTCATGCTTCAGATTAACTGACTCGGCGTCTAGCGATAAGTGTGGCCTGTTTATCGGCCTTCCCTCGCCTCTTCCAGCAGCCAAGCCGCAATCAAAAGCCACAATACACGCCATCAGACACGTACCGGAGCATTATGAGGCGGATCAAGTCTCGCCAACATGATGGAGCGACCACGGAATTGTCGACGTATCCAGGTGGTGACGGCTATGGCTACATTCGGACGGGGGACAACACGAGTGATCATTTTCCCGCTCCCCTGGAGCCAACATTGAGCACACAGCGGATTGTGCCACAGGGAATGCAAAAGACGTCGAGGTAACACTTCCATCGCTTTGGAAGCAGGCAGGCGGTCTTATCATTAACATCTTGAAGTATTGAATAGTTTTGTTTCAAACCCATGATTGACGCTTCATTGCCATGACTGCTTGTACGACACTTGGTGTATCCCTCCCAAATGACCCTGAACCGTCCCCGACGTGGCAGTAAGCTGTGGAGTCGGCCGTTATAAGATAACGTAGACAGCGGTGGGAAATAACCATGATCGAATCTGTCTGATGGTCAGGAGCCGTTCAGTCGTAGATTATCCTTGTATTACCCACCAGAAACCCCACGGTGATCACGGCTAGGGCGAAGCCTGTAAGCGTTGGATCTGGTCAGACGACAGGGTATTTAGCGATGCGGCGGGGACCCTAATAACCTGTAGACGGGACGGATCCCATACCCCCCGTCACCCCGATGTAGTGGAGCGCGGGAAGTGCGAGCAAGACGATGAGAAGCTCAGTCACCGTAAGCCTCGGCCCGTCGTTGACAGTGGTGGGGGAATGATGGGCGTGAAGCACGGAATACTGGCGCCGGAGTTCTGGGGGACTATGTTGGAAATGCATCAAGGGCTATTGGCATGAACGACGGCCTGACTGCCATGGCTCAGCGTCACAGCGCAGAGGAGGTCGGAAGCAATATAAATCAGGTCGTGTGTGGGTGACATATGCATTCGTTGGAGTGCAGATTGTCAAAGTGAGAAGGAAGACAACATGGGGATGCGACCAGCAGCCGCCCAGTGCTCTCCGTTGCGCCGCACCGCGCCGCATGGCTGCTGGATACTTAGCTCGTACTGGATTCCTGTTTGGTGCAGTAATACTGGGTAGCTCTAGGTACCCCTACTGTACCAAGGTAGGTAGGCGAATGTCTCCTGACTGAGGCTATTCTACTTGCAAGGATAGGATGCAGAATCGTAAGTTGAAGAACCAACTGCATACAGCCAAGCCAGTCACAATGTGATGATATGATCTGTAACGAGATGAGCGATAGTATGGTAGCTTCAGCCCGTCAATGACAACGAAGCAGCGAAGGAAACGATCCTTGCCAGCCACACCGGCGACCGTTTGATGATTAGAGTAGGGGAGTAGCCTGTAGGGATGCAACCGATACGGAGTACGAACCGCCTGCCTGCATCCATGGATAGCCCGAGAAGCCAATCAAACCTGCTGCGATATGCGACTGCAAACGCAGCCAACTGCAGCCAACAGCATCCTGCCGAGCCATGCACCAGACCAATAGAAGGTGGTCATCATTCAAGCGGCAACATGCATAACCCCCCTGATAGCATTGAATTTATTTACACCCGAGCAACTTCTTTAAACGTATCTTCAGCCCCCCCACCAAATGCGGCAGCACCCAATTCAGGGGCCGCCGATCTCGAAACCACACGTCCGTTGGTCATCCGCCTACCATCTTGAATTCGCAACGTCTTTTGCGGACACAGCGATACCATTTCCATTCAGTATTCGCATATCTCCAAACCCATACGAGCGCCCATCTACGGCTTGCACCATGGCTGTGATACTGACGGTGATATCGGTCTTTTCTGCCCTTGTAATCGGCTGGGCAGTCTACTCCCTGACTCTCGTCACCCAAAACTACCTGGTGGCGAGGAACGTTGGCATACCTCTACGCGTCATACCGATCAGCCATGGCAACCCATTCTGGATGATAGTGGACCGGAAAATCGTCAATCTGGTCAAGCGCCTGCCATGGAGTGAGGGAAACTTCACGAGGTACAACTGGAGGGGTTGGGAAGTCGGAGATAGGTACCGCTCGCATCTCGAGATGGGGGATGTCTATATGCAGGTCACATCGGAGAAGAACTGGCTCTATGTCTGCAATCCCGAAAGTCTCATGGACATATTCCGGCGCAAGACAGACTTTCCTCGCCCGCTCGAAATCTTTGGTGAGGATCTATGAGTCCGTCTTGCCGTCACCTACTAATCTTAGCTAGAAATGCTCAACATCTTCGGACCCAATCTATCCACCGTGAGTAAGAATTCTACTTACTGCCGAGTGTCGGGGGTCTTTTTTTTTTTTTGCTGACTCATATCTCTCAGGTCGATGGAGCTCAATGGAAAAAGCAGCGTAAGATCACGAGCTCTTGTTTCAACGAACACAACAACGCCCTGGTCTGGTCCGAGAGCCTGTCCCAAGCAGGCGACATGGCCCGATATTGGGTCTCGTCTTCTCCTATCCGGAGCACGGCAGACGACACCCGCACCTTGTCCCTCCACGTCCTATCTAGGGCTGGCTTTGGCAAGTCTTTCAAGTTCCAGGGGCACAACGAGCGGGCGGCGAATGCTCTGGCCTCCGACTACAAGGGGTCCCTCCAGGTCGTCCTGGATAACTGCGTGCTCATTATGGCTCTGGGCAAGAGATTTCTCTCCAAACCGTGGCTTCCCATGAGGCTTCAGAGGGTTTCTCAAGCATGTGTCGCTTTCGAGAAATACATGACAGATCTGTACAGCGAGGTCAGAGATGTGAAGCCCGGCAGCCAGCCACTGGATCGCAACCTTATGACCTCCCTGATCCGAGCCTCCGAAGACGAGTCGAAAGTTGCGGGCGGGCTGAGCGAGCAAGAGATTTACGGCAACATGTTTGTTTTCAACTTTGCCGGCCACGATACCACGGCTCACACTCTGACATTCGTGGTCATGTTCTTGGCCGCGAACCCGGCAGTCCAGGACTGGTTGGCCGAAGAGCTGCAGCATGTGTTCGGCTCGCGCTCCCCTGACGAATGGGACTATACCACCGATTTCCCGCGCCTGAAACGATGCCTCGCGGTGCTCATGGAGACTGTGCGCCTCTATACCCCAGTCCCTGTGGCTAAGTGGACAGGGGAGTCTGTCCAGACTCTGCGGGTAGATGACAGGACGATAACTCTGCCCCCTAATACGTAAGGTCCCCCTCCGAGGTAGCAGCTTCGATATCCTAGGCTGTCACACACTGACATACAACTTCCCAGCATGGTGATCCCGAGCTACGCTGCAATGCACACGCATCCGAAGTACTGGGGCGCCGACTCACTAAGCTGGCGGCCGTCTCGCTGGATTAAGGTGGCCGATGACTCGGCCGCCGGCGCGCATTCCATCAGCGACGAAGAGGTTATGACCCCGGCCCGAGGGACCTTCTTCCCTTGGTCCGAGGGGGAGCGGAATTGCCCCGGCAAGAAGTTCTCTCAAGTCGAGTTCGTAGCCACTCTGGCGGCGCTTTTCCGGGACTGGAGGGTCGATCCGGTCCCGCAGCCGAGCCAGACGGTGGATGACGCGAGGAGACAGATACTGAAGACGATCGAGAAGGACTCGGCCCAGGTATTGCTTCTCCAGATGCTGCATCCCGAGCGCATACCGCTGGTGTGGAGAGCGAGATAGAAGTATGGACTGGCGGCAAGGGAAGCGAAGCCGGACCACGCTTTACATAGTACGGTGACCGTGCTTTACTCACTGCGAGGTGTACATATATCGTTTTACTATTGACGATGGATTCGCTTATGAAAACTTGAAAGGGGGGTGTGCTTTGGAACCGTGAGCTGCAACAGTCTTGTTTAAAGATATGAATCTTGAAGAACTTTCAAGTAAGTATGCCTTTGACAGACAGCTAAAAGATAAGCAGACCCCCCCCCCCCCCCCCCCCCCCCCCCCCCCCGCCCGGGCGCGCCTCCAATCCACACATGCAACATACCAACTATTTCAGATACTCCCACTTAAAGACTCGACTCGCATATGAATGGATCGTGAATAATCCATCCATCCATCTACAAGTGATTTCCCCAGCTTTTCCTTCCTTCCTTCCTTTCCTTTCCTTTCCTTTACTTCCTCAAAGTCACATCCACCATGACATCCATCGACTTCAACGGCCCCGTGATCCCCAGCGCCGGCGTCGTATCATTCAGCCTCGGGAACGGGGGCTTCTCGCCATACCTAGTGGCGAGCTTGATATCGAAGCGGTGCAGCAGGATGGCGACGAAGCCGTAGACCTCCTCCTTGGCCAGGACGCGGCCGGGGCAGTAGGTGGCGCCGCCGCCGAAGGGCCGGAAGGACGAGTGGCGCGCCAGGCTCTTTTTCTTGCCGAGGAACCGCGCCGGGTCGAAGTCGCGCACCGTGTCGCCCCAGACGTCCTCGTTGGTGTGCAGCTGCCGCGACGGCATCAACACCGCGTTTCCGGGGGACAGCGTCTTTCCCCCGACCACGGTCTCCCGAAGCACCACCCGGCTGACCATGGCCCCGCCGTTGAGCCGCAGCGCCTCGTGGAAGAGCGACTCGAGCTGCGGGCAGTTGGCGCACAGGTGCTTGATGTCCAGCTCGCCGCCGGGCCACGCCTGCTCCGTCTCCTGCTTGACCGCCGCCAGCAGGGCCTCGTCGTAGAGGAGGTGCGCGATCACCCAGAAGGATATGTTGTACTCGTTGGAGTTGGCGCTTTGGGTCCGCACCCGATACATACATATGTTAGCATGTGTATGTAGTAAAATAATGGTCACTGTGGCGAGCCAGCCGTCTTGGGGAGGATTGTGTGTGTGTGTGTGTGTGTGTGTGTGTGTGTGTGTGAAGTGTGTGTGTAAGTGTACTTACGCCCAGAAGATCAGCAGGATGACGGATGCGCGCGCCTCGAGATCGATCCCGACGATCTCCTGCGCCTCGATGATGTTCTCGATCGACCACGACTGTTCGTGCCGCTTCTCCTTGGGCAGCTGGATGAACTTCTTCATGACCTCGATGATCTTCCTTCGCGGCTCGGTCACGGGCAGGCCGCCGAGGAGGTCCGGGTACTGGAAGAACACCATCCACGCGTAGTCGTTGAACCGCAGCATGCAGTCGACGATGTCGGGCTCGAGCTCGTGCAGGTGCGAGCCGAACATGGACCGCGTGGTGGCGTCCACGATGGCGAACCGGCACATGGAGTAGAGCGATATCTGCCGGTGGGACGGCCCCTGGCGCGAGGTGGTGCAGAAGTCCAGACGGTCCCAGTCCAGCGTGTTTTGAAGCGCCTTCATGAACAGCCGGCACATCTCGTCCATCTTCTGCCCGGGGAGCAGCTGCTTCTTGTAGATGTCCTCGGTCAGGTGGATGAAGTTCAGCTGGTTCGGGTTGACGGGATTATTGGGTATGTAGCACCAGCTGCCGGGCTCCGGCTTGTGCCAGGACCGCTTGATGGCATCGGCCCCAAAGCCGAAGTTCTCCAGAAGCTGGTTCAGGTGCCCGTCAAACCCGAGAGCGGCAGTATCACGATAGACTGCGGCAACATCAGTAGGCCCCGTGATCACGTAGAGCTTCTTCCCGAGAAGCTGGATAGCAAAGGGCTCGTGGGTACGCCGAGTGTAGTTCCTGGTGTATACATCGGTTAAAGACATGAAGCCAGGTGGTTCTGATGAAGTGAGGCACGTACAAGCCGCGCTCCAACAGCTTATCCGAGTTCCCAAAGAACGCCACAGTGTGCCCTACACATCATGTTAGGCCGGCCATAGATGGTGATAGTATGCACATGTGCTTATGTCTAGCATACCAAGAGCTACGTATCGTATGTTAGCTGACATGAATCCAACATGTATATGGCTTACAAGGGGCGTGGATACGAATACATACCTGGAATCCAGTACGGCAGTTCTCTGGGACGATTCGGCCATAGCATAGGCTTGATCGTGAAGTTCCACAGACGCCAGAGCACCAGCGTTCCGGCACAGAGTAAGGCCCCTGCCAAGCACAGTGATCTCCATGAGAGGTCGAAACCTCGAGGGTCGAATACGTCAGACAGCATCTCGTCTAAGGTGCGGTAGGTAGGTGATAATTTGGGAAGCTCAGGATGTGTGGTATGACAGCATGAAATAAACACAATGGTGGGTAGGTAGGTCTGGTCCCTCTACGAACTCCCGTTCGAAGCTGAATGCGTGGAAATACTCTACCTCGGCCCTTGTTTATCTATACCGACGTCGGCCTGACGTTGATCGGTTGCATGTTGGAACTCAACCCGCTTGCAGTCAACTTGAGGAGCTATGCTGGTCTAGCTTGGGGGTCACTGCAACCCAAACCACGGCGTCACGCACGAAAATAGACACGGGACAGGCAGGCCACGTACCCGGCGCTTGGATTGAGTGATAGAGTATACAGAGCCTGCAGGTGCCTGCGCAGAGATGGAGAAGGTTGAAGGTATACAGCTGTCTTCAGGGGAATCGCTCCAATCGTTGGCCATCATGGTCAACTGAGGCTTATCGTCAGGTGTAGTGACCAGATCGGGTGTATTGCAGTATCAACGGAAGGCCAATACCGTCTACCTTCCAATTCCTCAAGCGCTTACACATGCAGTTTGCGGGCCGACTTTGTCAGGATGGCCTACCTAGGTAGGTTACGTATTTCGGGGACGGATGTTCGTGTTATATGCAACATTCGATACATTGCATTAACATGCATAAACGACTTACTCAATCAGGGGCTTTACCCGGCGGCGCAGCAACGCCCATGCAACGCCCATGCATCCATCCTGGGCCGTCAATCTGGACCGCTCGCTTCCTCTGGACGAAAAGGATTGGGAAATGGTCGACCAGGCTTTGGCCAGCTTTCCGTGCTAAGCGCTCCAGCTGTGATCGCTTACACGTGAACCATGACTGACAAGTCTTGGCCATGCAGGTGTGCACTCCCAACACTCCTTATGACAAAGTGACAAAGTACATCCCTCGGTTCTACCATGATTGAAAGTACACCTTCCGTCACTTCAAGTACCGGACATGTATAGCATGAAGCATCATATCCGCCAATCATCTCGCGTGTTATTGTGCAATGCAATTGCTCAGCCATCCCCAGGAGGATGTCGCGTAGAAGATCTGCCTTGAGCCCATCGCATGTGCCAGTGGTACGGGAAGCTGAGGACTGTCAGAATACAGTAATACTAATATAGCCTGTTATGAGTACATAGGTTGCGTCGCACAGCAGATACGCGGATGGTTCAGGAGAAGTTTGTACGTCCATCCAAGTCGAAGCACCCCCTTGCGTCCATTCTCAGCTGCTACCACTCTTTTTCGCATATAAAACCTTGCAATAGACCACCAAATAAAGATCAGCTAGAGGAGATGAAATTCCCAATTGTATGGATGTATGTGAGGGGTGCGCTTTGACTAAGTTCCAAGTCCTCGGGACATCCATGGCTGTTGGGCTGCGGCAGCGCACTCATCATCTATCTAGAGCAAATTCTTGGGTGCTGCATCGACTACAGCGCAACACATACACAGAGTCCGAATATCTAGCAAGCAAACTTTACATTATACGTACTTGATTTCTATTTTAAACGAGCCACACCAACATCAATAAGCTTTGTCAATATCTATTGCTCTCCGATAGGGCCCAGTGACGGTTCCCGTGCAGGAACCATGATGCCCCTGAGCCTCACCCGGCAGCTCGGCGGACATGACAGCATTCTAGATCAGCCGGCACTGCCGCCTCCTGAGGGCGTGATTCCCAACTTCTCGAACCCGAAGAACCACAACCATGAAGCGCGCATTGGCATCTTCTTCTGTCTCGTACTTATCGTGGTCATGATTCCCGCTCGAGTTTACTCTACCGTGTTCTGTATGAGGAAAGTCAACTTTGAAGACGGTATGCTCAATGCAATTTATCTCTCGAAATCATCGGAAGATCTAATAAGCCTACAGTTCTAGCCTTTCTGACCTTGGTATGATGTTCATTCGAAGACTCCTAGACGCGAATCCGACGGCTAACCTGTTCTGTGTCGCGACTCAGGGGCCATACATTGGCTATACGTACTGCCTCTTCCATTACATTACCTCTCATGGATTCTACGTCCACCAGTGGGATATTAAAGCGCAAGACCTGCCGGATCTTCTATTCGTGAGTGTTCTGTTCAAGCTAAGTGAAGTGGTTTGGTATGTTGTTGACATACGATGCCCAGACTCTTCACGTCCTTTCCGTGCTCTATCATGTGACAATGATGACCATGAAGGTCAGCATCTTGAAAGAATGGACGCGGATATTCGTACCCCACCGATCGAAGAACACGTTCTACTGGACATGTTACGGCTTAGCATCTATCAATGTGCTCTTTTACTTTGCCTGCATCCTGGTAATCAACCTCATATGCATCCCGCATGCCGCGATTTGGGACAAGACCATCTCGCCCAGCACATGCATAAGCGATCGTCCTATATGGATTGGGGTGGGCATCGTCAATCTGGCCTCCGATATCGTCATCGTCGCTTTGCCCCAGAAGATCATATGGCATTTGCAACTATCTACAAAGAAAAAAGTTGGTATCACATTTGTATTCACCTTTGGTATCTTGTAAGTGGGCCTTGAGTTATCTATCTCTATGTCGGCATGCTCTCGGGATTTCTGAGTAATAACTGGGCTACTGCTAGGGTTTGCGGATGTGCGGCTGGACGTCTTGTCGAAAGTATCAACTACCTGAACTCCAGCGTCGACGTCTATAATCGATCCGGTATTACGCTGTGGTGCTATGCCGAGATGACATTCACCATCTGCGCGTTTTGCATGCCCGCCGCCCCCAGGGCCTTCCACGAGCTATCCCGTGTACGGGAGTTGAAAGGGTTCATTCGGGCTGGAAGCCGAGGTCGAGACAAGATCTCGTCAGGATGGCCGGTTGCGAGAGCTCAAAGTTCGACGTCGCGGAGATGGTACCACAAAGTGAACGACGAGACTAACTGGAAGTCCCTACCACTTGTGCGACTGGCGAAATCAAAGTCAAATCCCGAGCTTGACTCTACCGGCAATGAGGACCCTGGCATCCTCAGAACAACTCATGTCCAAATCACCGAAGAATTTGCCGGCAACTTACCAGCAAGGAGGGGGCATATTGACGTGAATCTCTGCCCGTGGGAAGCTCAGCACAGAGTGTAAGCATATCACACGTTTCCATTTTGCTCATTCAAGGATTTCGTTTCTCGAGGTGTTCCATGAAGACGGAATAACACATGACTGGTGAAACTCGTCTTCATTCGAGCTCTCCTAGGGCTCCAGATCTTATGGCTTGTACTCATCTCCACAACTAGTCCGCTGGGAGAGGTTGGGGTTTAGACAATTGTGAGGAGACACGAGGTACACGGGACTGACAACGTGCAGAGATACCCAGATCACGGCTATGCCATAGCAGGGGCAACCAACAACCCTCGTAAAGTCACATAAAGATGATCACACACGAAACGGTAACAGAACCGATTGTATATTGCTGTATACCAAGAGGAGTTGGGCGCCTGTGCGCTTTGTATCGCCTGAACCTTTCTTGCGAGACCTAGTAGAGCGACCGAGCGAGCAGGTTTCCAGAGCCGTGGACAAAGAAGCCGAAAAAAGCCGCATTAGACCAGGGACAATGCATATAGCAAGCATCGAATGTAAATAAGGCGATGGTTTCCATGTCGTCACAGACATTGAACTATCCATGTATATCATGGTGGTGGTGTTGCGCAATGGCATTGCACATGGACAACAGTGACCCAAAACAAAAGGGCGAGAGGGAAGCATCTATGTAATACGGTATAGCAAGTTCAACACCATGACCGTATTTTGAAGATCATCCATGTCCTTCTAATGACGGAAGCGGTAGGTAGAAGCAAACTAGCGGCCAACACGCCTACTGGAGCAGGCCCCCTTATCGTTCTCCTCGCGAGCCGCCCCTCCTCAGACGCGATTTCTTGTCTATTTTCGATAGAAAAACATCAGAGCCATCGGCGCACCTCATCAAGATTTAGTACAAATTCGATCATGTCGAGACACCGGATTTCAAACCAATCTCATTTCTTCAACAATGATCCGATAATTTATGAGGATTGCCTTTTTTTTGAAGATTTCACTTTAGGGTATTAGTCATGGGGGAATAGGGGCTATTTTGCCCCTTTCACGTGACCTACTAGCCGTCGTCCATCAACCCCCCCCCCCCCCCCCCCCCACGGGTTAGAACCTTTCTACCCAAGTAAGTGAGGTATTGAATGGTTTCACCGGCTATTATCATCCTTAATTGAAACGTGTAATCAAGTACTTCGTCTCACCATCCAATTGCTCTTGGGGTCGATACAGTTAATCTCACCATTTAATAGGGGCACCTACGGGTTAGTTAACACATTACAACACATTATTAGTCAACACCTTCAGCCATGTGCGGATATAAGCCGGACTCTAGTTCGGACTAGCTGACTATATGATCAGGTCTTCACTGTATTGTACAGTCAATTAGAGCAAGTCATGTGTCCTACGTCCGGGGATGTTGCTTGGGAGAGCTCACGTCCTTCTGTATTTCGACGTGCGACAGACAAACAACCACAATGGGAAGAGTATTAGAAAAAAAAGCAGGGTAACCCTTTCTCTTCAATGGTTTGATCGTCATTCTTATCGTCACCGTTATCGTCATCCTCGACCTTGATCTTGGTCTCTTCCTTCTTGAGACCGGCCTGCTTCTTGACGGCCGAGCCCAGGAAGAGGACCCCGTCCGCATCCGTATCCTCCTCTTCGACCTTGATCTTGGCCTTGGTCTTGTCGGTCAGCGTAGCGCCCTGGTCGTCAGCAGCACCCGTAGCCTTGCGTTTGCAAGGCATGGATAACAGCAAGGTTCCAGGTCCATATCGATGCCGAAGAATTGCAGAAGTGGGCATGTCGAGTGTTGGAAAACTTTTGGAATCAGGTTTCCTGCAAAAAGCAGGAGAAATCAATGGTTTGTTGCCGTGTCGTGCCGTAGTATATAGCCCGACGCGATGTGCGGCAGTCCATGCGATCAATCAATCCGCATGTGGATAACAGCAAAGTTCCAGGTCCATACCGGTGCCGAAGAATGCAGAAGTGGGCATTCCGTGTGCTGGATATTTTTTTTTTTTTTTTTTTTTTTTTTTTTTTTTTTTTTTTTTTTTTGGAAAACTCAACGTGAATGGTTCATAGAAGCCTTGCGGAGGAAGGCTGTAAGAAGCCGGCAGGTTGCCCGGAATACTTTCGGCGGATCTGCGACCAGCGGGCTGAGGCCAAGGAAGGGAAGCAGCCTTGCATCGATAGTCGCGCACCAGTAGAGTCCAAGTTCACCTCTCTACCCCATAATCCAACCTGGTGAACACGGAAAACCTCGAACAAAGAGGCTGTCACCAGGGGTGCTGAGGCTTCGGATCGGATGAGCTTTGTTTTGAGGGCTCCTTTCGCTCCCTTCACTTCCCCCATTCTTGCCTGGACAGCCACTCCATGTCTGGTAAAACAATCAGCATCGAATCATAAAAGGGATATAGTCAGAGGCTCGCTTACCGAAAGCAGCACGGGCAGCGCCTCCACAGTGCGACAAGTACCTAGGTAGTTCCCAGCATATGGTATGACATCATATACTTACACCCGACCTGTTGTTGAGGCCTGCGCGGAGGCCTCGCCCCTTATTGTTCTCTCTCGCCCTGTTGGGTTATTGTTATTCTTGTGTGATGCAAATTACAGAAGGCAACCATCCATGATATAATACTTACACCCGACACCGCCGCTGCCGCCTCTGCCGGAGCTCCGTCAACATCTCCACTTTTGCCACCATGCCGTGCGTGTCAAGGGTAGTCGGAACAGCGCGGACAGTTCTCCAGAGGTCACCAGCTCGCTTTCCTCGGATTCACCCAGAGCTCTCTGGTTCCTATTTCGGTGGCATATCTACTACTTCGCCCCTAAACGAGGAAGCCATCCATCTAGTCGAAGTTACCAGAGACCCTCTGCGCCTTCGTGAGGTGAACCCGGAAGTTGCTTCCGTTGTCGGCCCGGAAGGTGACGTAGAGGCAGATTCCCTCGTTTTAAAACACGGATGTGCGCGTGTACCTTAACCAAGCGAACGGTGGCACCCTCTTTCTATCGATTGGGTTCCAGACCACCCTATCTCTGTCGAACTAGTACGCGTGTATAAACCATATGTCCATAGTCGGCCGGAAACCCATAATTCTCGCAATGGCATAGTTATACAGCATCGCCAGTTCGGTCTACAGGAAACCGAGAAGGGTCCCGAGTTCCACCACCATATGCGGAAATGAGGAGCAGCGCGAAACATCTTTTGCGATAGTTCACCCCGACTCTCAGATCGATGTAGGCTCCATAGTGAGAGCGCTAGTCTGGTTTGGATGATTCCAGACATCCCCATCTCGACTGAATCTTCTGCCGCACCTGTGCCAGACTACACCAGCCGTCCTCATTTGTGGGATTGGTCGGCTGGCGACCGCTGAAGAAGTCAATCTCTTGCGACGTACAAAGCGTCCCCATCAAAGGCTTTGGAGAAGGCTCTTCCGTCGCCCTTGACCAAGCCTCTTGTCTCATTCGCAGAGTGTCACAGTTCAGGTGACTGCTGATCGTTTATACCGCGCTACGGAGCGAGCGGGTAACGGAAACTCTCCAGTGAACGTCAAATACAGCACTGAAAACATGCTTGATACCTGATGATCGCTGCTCAGTTTCCCACGACCAGAGTGTTTATCTCATCTTCTCATTTGGTATCGGAGTCTTCGACTCCTATAGCCGGCACGTGGCGTTGGCTCTTATCTCTTCTTTCCACCAGGAAGCGGACTCTCATCAATAAAGATGGACGGTTTCCATTGGGAAGTCTGGCCTTCTCTGCGACCCCCGCATATACGTATATGCTGCCATCATCGCATTGGATAACAGTTGCGGTTGAGTTGACTTGGCCCCTGAACAGCCTGCTAGAGTCGGGGTATAGGGCGAACCTAGTGACCCATCCGACTTGCCATCACCAGAGAGCTTCTTGAGTGTTCCAAACAGTCGAACAAATACGTTCCGAAGCAATGGCCAGCATCGCTTTGACTATAAGGCTCGCCGCCATTCCACGGAGTGGCGCACACAATTAAAAAACCACGAGCTTGGCGGCGTCAGAGAAGTGTGTCGCGCCGGTGGTGGTCACAGCAGGCGGGTTGATAACGGTGGCGAAGATCTTGCCAAAGCCACGGACGGAGTCGAGAAGTTGCTTGTGCGTGCAGGTCGGCGGCAGGTTGGTGATCCAGACTGCAGTGTTGAGGTGCTCTGGTGTCAGGAGCTAGAACACCAGGGGGTGGCCACATCAGATATATGAGCTATATAAGGGGGGCCTCCCCCCCTTATTCTGCTGTTGAGACGGCAGAGCCGGATTCTTCTCTTATGAGACTAATCTACTCTTCACCTGTTACCTTCTTATATCTTCAAATTTCCCCTTTACGTCGTTGGCAAACCAGAAGGAGAGCTTCTCTAAAAGTCGCCCGGTGAGACCAGTGGGGCAGTTTTTAATACCAATGCAGCGTGTACAACCGTCTTCCATGGCCGACTTCAGTTCTGGCTCGAGAGGGAAAGTAGGCGTGAACGCCAGCTGCACGACAGCACCTGGTCCGAAGATCTCTTCAGCACGGTCTTCGATATGCTCGACGTAAATTCGTTGTGACCCTCATCGCGACTATTCTTCACCCTGTACCATTATCTCCTCACATATGGGATGTCGGGGGCGGCGACGTAGGCCTTTATGGCCTAGTTTCCCCAATAGCCTGGGCCGTGGGAGTACAGGGCCGGGAACGATACGTTCGCGGTAGTTAGATACCCCGTCCTCCAAGTTCGGGGGGCTCATAGCTGTCGTTACCCAGCGGGATTCACGAAACTCGGCGTCGTGCGTCGTAAGCGAAACATCGGACTCTACGTCCCAGTCTCTATAGTCACAGAGATCCCTTCAGCCTCATCCCCGTCGGAGTCCACGTCGATTGGCGGCACGGGTGGTAAGGAGGGTAGCAGGCCTTCGTACTTTGTCCGGCGGCGATAGCGTCCGCCTCGTTGTGCTCGAGCAAGTGAGCGCTAAACTCGGCCTTGGTCCTAAGAGACTGGTTGCACTGGCTCCAGATGCAACGGGTGCCGATGTGCACGCGCTTGCAGTGTTCCTGGTACGTCTTAGCGGCACCGATGCCGCGGTTTACCTTTTGGTAGTCCGGGCAAGTGAAGGAGGGGCACCACCGTAATATTTGTCTCCTAAGTTGGCGGCAGCACCACACCCACCACTGTTGGCAATGTCCTCGGCTAGCCAACACCACACACACCACGTGTGGCGATATATTCGGCCAGGTCCCATAGCCCTTCTGGTGTTTGGGCTTCCAACTCGTGGCGCATATGCGGTCAACGTCTTTTTCTTTGGTATAGCCGGGCTTGACGCTCGCTGTTCATGTCGCGCGACTGCTGTCGTTGTCGCACTTGGCCCTCCCCCCCTCACCGCCCTGCGGAGTTCTTCTCTAGCAAATATTCAGCCATCATTGCTGAGAGTCCCGACGCTGGTGCCATCGGAGCGGGAGAAGTCTCTTGGTCTGACAATAGGTCATTTTCTTTGCACCCCCCCCCCCCCCCCCCCCCCCCCCCCCCCCAAACTTCTTCCCTTAGGAAGGGTAACGAGAATGTCGTCTCACGTAGTAGTGTATGGATAGTAACGACGCGTTCGGAGTGGTAATATAGGTCGGCATCACGGTCGTTGAAGATGATGCGGTGGCGGAGTGCCGAAGAGCTTGGCGGAGATGATGAAGCCGGCGGTTGTTCAAGGTGGGCAAAGCCGACGTGAGGGGGAATATTCATGATTACTTGCTCTTCAAGAGCGTATAGTACGATGGAGGGGGTTTGCTCGTGAGCTTGGGCAAGACGTCGAGGAGTGCGGAGGGACACGTAATGATGGTATGGGCACTCTGTCTTAAAACAGATCGTGACTTCTGGGTGGTTCTTTATATAGCCACCCTTCCAGGGCGTAGAGTACGACGGAGTGTGCGTACTCGTGAGCTAAGGCATCCTGTTTCTAGTCCAAGACTTAGGCTTGGTGACGGGAGATCTCCAAGCACTGGCCATGAACTGGAGCTCGCGCTGGTTGGGCAGAGGCTTGCCGTGGCTGGTAGTCTTGCCAGGCATTGTGAAAGCTTGGTAATGGTGAATGCTTGGTTGATACTTCAGTCACGATTTAAGCTCCCGCGACCAAGGAGCGGCGTCTCAAAATATTTTGGAATTTGGAATTTTCTCAAGGTAAGAGAATAGCAATGCATCCATCGCATTCGTAGGTCGAAAGACCCTCATCCAGACATCTTCGAACATACCCTCGAAGTCGAGGGACCACAAGGGGGGAAACCTCGAGGGGAGCACACCATTCTCGTCAATGATAGACCGAACGACGAAGGCGTTATCAGAAATACAAAAGATACGCGAACGAGGAACGAGGTACCGGCCATTGGAAACAACCCGACCGAAAGGATAACAAGAAAAATCCCAAGCCATGCCCAAGGTTTTTTGTCAATGTACTCTGTATGACGGGGACGAGACATTGCGTCGAACCATTGATAGTGCTCTCGTTATGTAGCAGGACTGCATCAAGTAGTCGGATAGTTGCCTCGCTCTCTTATACGTGTCTCTGCCCTCATCGCTCAGGGTACCCGCGAGTACGTCCTCCAGCAAGCGAGCTTCTGGTTGTAGGTCTAGCGCCCGTAGTATGTCGAATGCGGTCGCGGTACCGGGGTGTCTCTCGGCGACGTCACAATATAATAGCATCGCCCTGACATCCTTGGCAGGTGCCTGAGCCGCCCGCTCGACTACGCAGACGGTGAAGCCTGCAACCGGTTTCCGAGTTGCTCAGGGACCAGTGACCGGAGACCCGATCGTGGCGGTTGCCAGTCTCCAAACAACACGAGGAACGCACAAACCACGCCTTCGGACCAGAAACAACCCCCGCAAAAGAGACTGCAAAAACCATGGGAAACTTCAACTATAGAAAATTATGAGTCTCCTCCTCGTGGATTCTCTTCATAGCATCCACGTGACAAAACTTGAGGTGACGGGTAAGGCCACCGTCAGAAGGGAACACGTGACCGCGAGGGCCCTGGTGGAGAGGGTGGAGGCAGGCCTTGGTGCTCTGCCCGGCGGCCACAGCATCCGCCTGGTTGTGTTCGAGCAGGCCCCACACCCCCCGATGGCAGTTGGATGAAGACGGACGCGAAAAGGTCTCGTGTGGCGGCTCCACATGACTTTCGTCGGATCCGTGTGAGCACCATAAACCTGTCATGTCTGTATAGATCAAATCCCATGGTCTCAACTCGTTTCGGCTCTTGTACCAACTCTCCAATAGGCTACTTGGCCCTCGAATTGGTCGAGACCATTCTGTACCCCTGTTCATCCGTGGGTGTCTCAAGGCCTCCTGGTAGAGTTTGGAGTGAGCGTTATTGGTACGTATGTCCCACGCCAAAGCATACATTGACCCGGCACTGGCTTCCCAGGAGCGTTCCTCCTCCGCAGGATCCAGGTAGTTGCCGAACTTGATGAAGTCGCAGAAGCGTCTGACGGTGACTTCGTCGCATTCCTCCAGGATCATGACCGGTCCGCCGTCGTTGTCGAAGTGATCGCAGTTCACCATGTAATCGAAGTTACCAGAAACCCTCTGCGCCTCCGAGAGGCGAACTCCAGTCTCGCAGGTCTTCTTCTCCATCGCCTCGCACGTGACCACGAAGCGCGAGCTCTCTTGCTTCAATAAGCAGCTGGCGCGCCGTCTCCGCCTGGCGCCTATAACTTCCGAACCGCCACTCCTGCCTAGTGATCCCAGCCATCTTGACGAGGTCCTTGATGCCCTCCATCTGGTATTCGAACTTCCCATGGAAGAAGGCGAGCAGCGAGATGGTGTTGACGGCATAGCCGTGCGGAGACCCACGTACTCATGGCGAGCCTAGGGGGGAGGCGACCATCTCTATCAAAGAGAGCTTGATGAGATACGAAAGTAGATCAGATATATACTGATCTACCGCTGCGATCTGGTGTACCTCGAAAGGCTCGAAGAGATCCCCGAGCTAGATGCTCAGCTTCCCGGGCGATGATCGAAGCTTCGCGTGCCTTGAGCTCATGGTTGCGCTGCTCTTGCGCTTGGTCTTTTTGGGATCATTCTTTCTCTCGTCGTATGAGTGCCTCTTCTCGGGTTTCCAGCTCTTCTTTCCATTGCTCAACTCGTTTTCGTTTTGATAGAGCTGGTTGCAACTGTCCCAGGTGCAGCGGGTGCCGATATGGTCTCGCTTGCAGTGCTCTCCGTATGACTTGGCGGCACTAGGTCCGCGATACTGCTTGCCGCAATCTGGGCAGGTCATAGGGCGAGCGCCGGCGATGACGGCATCCATGGTGGCGTGGCACTCCGGCAGCTCGATGAAGACGGAGGCCAGGTGGGCTCTCATGCGATCGACTAGGTATTAGGGACCATCACATAGTATAATGTTGTGCGTTTGTCTCTCTCTGTGTGTATAGAATTAGGGGGAAAGGTTCAGGGGTGGGATTTACTAACAGAATTCCTTACGCAGGGCGTCACGGAAAATGGGCTCCACTCACAGCGCCTTAATCCTGGGAGCTCCCTGTATATAAAAGATGGGCTCTGCCCATCTTCTTCTTCTTTGTCTTTTAATCCAGAGCTTCATCTTGAAGACACACTGCTCGTTGCTGCTCACACGGATCACTTCACCCAGCAAGCTCTGGTTCTTCCTGTTCCACTGTTACGCTCCGTGATATCAAGCTCCTGCTGGGACATCTCGCGCTTTTCTTGGTCCTTGCTTGCCATGGGTTCCTTGAGGACAGTGGCGTCCTTTCCTGGCATGATGACGGTGGCGGACTCGTTATGACCAACGTACTACCAAAATTGGAGCAAGCAGGCCTCCAATTGAATCTTCGTGGCCACAGACGGAGGGTGGCCACAGACGTGGGTAGGGCGGTTGAAGTGCTCCATGGACGCTATCTTATTCGTTGTCTTGTGCAATTGCATTACACAAGGATAACAATAACCCAACAGGGCGAGATAGAACGCCATGGTATCATCAGGTCTTGTCATTCGCGGTTCGTAAATGTTGCTGGCGTGCTTATTATAGCCACAGACCGATAAGCACTCCGCAGCACCTGGCCCTTTCTACAACTGCGTCCGACGTCTCGCTGCCGCCGTCAGAGCTCAATAAGAGCTCTTCGTCAGGGGCCACTTGGTCTTCGAGCTGGTCCAGGCCATCGGCCTCTGGTTCCGCCTTGTACCCTAGCGACACTCGGCTATAATCCCGGACGCTCTGACAATAATCACTACGAGCGCGGTGCTCTGGATGCATCTGGACAAGTGTCGAGTCAGCCGCATACAAAAAAGCGGCGACACGACGAAGGTCGACGGCGCTGAATCGGTTGCGGCCGCTGCCAGGAAGCCGGTGTCCACGCTCGACCCGAGGTTGCCCGACTCCACGACCGGGGTTCATCTTTGTCTTAAGTCCTAGGACCCTGTGGACAAGAGTTTCAGTGAGTCAGATCTCGGCGTACACCCACGTGGATATGTAGTCCGGAGTTCGTTCCGGAATCATGTGACCCGGAATGTCACGTTTGTCGGTGATCCAACCGCGAGAAACCGGGCACTTCAACATCGAACGACCAGCGGAAGACCCATCAACCTCAACGTAGTCTTCCCCATCAAGCAAACAATAGAGGCCCTCGCTTTCAACGTATTCTTGAATTCATCTTCAGTTAGCCTCTTCCTTGTCACAGTATATTCCGCCTGAAATTTCTCATTGAGGACTGAACTTACCCAGGATGCGATCAAACACTTGGAGAAGAATAGTCTCGATGAGGGTCGATGACAAACTACATCCTAATGATGTAAAAAGATCCTTTCCCTCTGAAGGTTCCTTGCCGTGAGGTATGCAGGTGATCCCTAACCTGCAAGCAGGTAGGTCTCAGACCTTCAGTCGATCCCCTTCAGCCAGGTTCGTTAGGAAAGAGAGAGAAAATCCAGGACATGAAAGTCGCTATGAGAAGAGTAGAGTAGTCTGATAGAAGAACAGTCATCTCAATCTCAAGAGTAGAAAAAAGTGGGAAGACCGCTTAAGAAGCTGATATCCAAGACAGTCAACCCCGGGCATATTGACAGCCGATCAGGGGGATAGGAGGCCTTTGAGTGGCTTCAAACACTCTTTGAGGGCTTCGAGACAATCCTCACTCTGCTCGGCTTCTTCAGTGTCGAAACTGGCCCTGAATTTGTCAGGCTCGTTACTCTCCAGCCTGATGTGATCTGGATGTGAAAGATCGTACGGACGTTTCCCAGCTTATGATGCGGACTCGAATGGTGTTTGGGTCAGAGCTCATACGTGGTGATGGCATCCAATGAACAAATCGCCTCAGCAGGACCACATCTTTCGATGAACTCTATCTACTGCGAGCGACAGAAACATACTCCCTGATGGTATTGGTCATGTAACCCCCCCACAGCTTGAGTTGTGAGTCATGGTGGCGAGTGCATAACTCAAGTTGCCGATAGGCCCCAAGGAACTAACAAGACTCTTCAACATCTTCTTGCAAGACCCCCGCTCCGAACTTTGGTAACTGGAAAGGAAGAAATAAGCCTACTCTCAGATGCTTGGGATCCAAACATCGTCGTCTTCGAAGGCCAAGACCTTCTCCAGCTTCTCGGCGGCGCGGCGGGTACCCTTCATAGCCGCGATGCGTGGGGTCTCTAGGTCCATCACATCCCCATGGAATAGTACTCAACCGATGGGGCTCTGTATTGTTTCTGAGACTGCCGTATGCTGTCTATGTGCGTTTACACTAGTCCTCAAAATTCCCGAGAGACGTAGCATTGTGCTTCGTGGCCAGTAACAGCCTGTGGCTACCGGTCATGGTGGAACAATGAAGCTGGTGACTAATATGCACCATGCCCGTGAGAACCTCCGCGGGCTGCTTGGCCAACAGCAACAAGACCGCCAGGGACGTGGATGGTCGCACCGGCACTACGTCTCGCCGAAGCGAAGAAAGCGTAGGCACTCCCCAGAGACACCGGCCTCGGCCTCGGTGACTAACTGGTATGTAAACGAATCGCTTCTCAGGGCTCACGTCTTGTAATGAACCCGTCGGGCAAGCCTTCATCTGGAGGTTCTTCACAACCATCTTCTCCTCCCCGCGAAGGGTATGGCTTACTCACGTGGTGAGGTCGACGCGAAGAAAGTTCCACATGCTCTCGAAGGCCGTGTCTCTCTGCTTTCTGCTGAGAATCAACTTCTTGATGCTGCGGATTGAGCTGTCAACCACCGTGGCAGAAACGAGTTGTGGCTTTTCTCCTGCCCTTCTGTATCCCCATTCTCCGTGAGCAATCCAATTGTAAGAAATCTGGATTACCCAGGCTTTGGAATATTAGCGTCGTCCTTCTGCAAGAGAAGATCGAGACTCACGCGCTGGCAATCATCTTTTCCAACTCAACTCCCGCTTTTGCCCACCATTCCATCTCGACCTGACCTCCTGAATCAGCGTGATGCCATCCACGTGACAGAAAGGCAGATGACGCATGAGGCCACGGATGTACTTGCGCACCCTGGTGGCCTGCGTGTCAACAAACCACGGTGTCGCGACACCAGAAGCCTGGTTGTGGTCGAGCAGATGGGTGTTTGTCTCGTTCTCGCTCCATAACCCAAAATTGGTTACGGCTGCCTCAGGATGATAAGGGAATGCAGGGGGTGACAAGTGAATGCAGGGGGCGATGAGGCGCAGCAGTGAGAAGTTTACTGCTTGGTCCTTCTCGAAACTCCTGGTCTTTGTCCAATTGTCCTAGCCAGGCGTGGTGATCGCAGTTGGAGTGCGAGTCAAAAGTCTTCTTGCAGAAGCGGCAAAGCCAGTTGACACCGTCCTCTGCTTTCATAAACAGCATATAAGCTGGTTCATTAGTAGTGTTTTTGACCTTACCGCCGGCCAAATATATAAGGTGCTTCTTGCCGTCAGGATGAAATTTGCACATGTGCGACTTGATGCAGTAAGCATTATTGGTGAGGTTAGGGTAGGAGACCTTGCTAGGCTTCATCTTACAAACGAGGCAGATGTAACAGTTCTGGCCATCAATAGTCGCAAGAGCACCACTCAAGTGAGCAGCCTGAGAATTGTCGATTGGTTGATGCTGGCAGCTCAACAGAGTTGGTCCTTACTGGGCTTAGTCCTCATCCTCGTCCTCAATCTTGATCTTGGGCTCGGCCTTCTTGCGGCCGGCCTCCTCCCTCTTGGGGGCCGACCCTAAGAAGACAACGTCTTCGTCGTCGTCGTCATCCTCCTCATCGTCGTCGTCCTCGATCGTCACGACGACCTTGGCCCGGGTTTGCCCTTGGCCTTCTTGGTGTGTGTTTCGCCCACATCCTCCTCATCATCATCAGTAGCAGCAGCAGCAGCAGCACCCTTCCGCTTTCGCGCAGGGTTGTTGGTGCAGATGCAGGTGGTGGCTGTGCCACCACCTCTCAACTCCCCGATGGTGAGGGTAAATGGTGTGTCGGCGTCTTCACCATTACCGGCATATCCATCAGTCAGAAATGTGGACAAGATGGCTATTGTAGCTCGAATTTGTTGAGAAAAAAGGGGTTTGGAGTCGGATAGCCGAATCAATGTCGACGGAGGTCTCGGTTCAAGATCAGAGAGGCAACCGGAGATCAATCTAACAAAGGTTAGCATTATGATCCAAAAAAGCCTCTGCGATATTCTATGACATACTGATCGGGTACTTTTTGGATTCGTCAGGGTGGAACTTGCACAGATGCGATCTGATGCAATGGGCGTCATTGGTCAGGTTAGGGTAAGATCGCTTGCCAGGCTTCATCTCGCAGACGAGGCGGATGTAACGCTTCTCACCGTCAATGGTCGCGAGAGCACCACCCAGGTGAGCGGCCTGAGAATTGTTGATTGGTTTGTGTTGGCGCTTGGTTTTGCGACCCTCAGAAATTCTCGGGGAGTTGGTCACCTTAACCTTCTTGCCGCCAATGTTCTTATCCATCTTCACGAAGATTGGCCTACCTCAGGACATGGACACCTCAGAGCATTTTGTCTTTTATTATCTGTCACGTTGCTCACGACTGGGTGTCCTTGTGGCTGGCGTCGGGCGGATTCATCTTTCCAAGCGAGTCAGGCAACCGAAAATCAATCTAACAAAGTTTAGCATTATGATCCAAAAAAGCCTCCGTGATGTTCTATGACATACTGATCTGGTGGTATCCGCCATTGAGGCTGTTATCATAGTTGCTGACTGCTGGCTGGTCCAGGAAAGACATAAAATTGTTACACGAGACAAGAAATGGGCGATGAGTCTTGAACAGGGATCGACAGAGCTTATCGACTATTGCGACGTATAGGGATACTTCTCCTCCCTGCATCAATCTTAGCTCGATCTTCATTGGCGGTCGATAGATTAGAAGAAACGACGTACCTTTTACCCTTGGGGTTTCGCCGACCGTAGGTCTGTTGTTGTCCTAGAGTCGGGACACAATGGGGTTTTTCGTACCTCAGGGCTTGTCGGGAGATGGGGAATGGGGATGGAAACTCCATATGGTACTATATCAAGAAGTCAGTGGGCACTTGGTTGGTTGAGACAGCAATAGTGGACAAGATTTACATTCCGAGCGGTTCTCATGCCCTTGACGTCCGTGCTTCTTAGAGCCGATATCGAAGGTCTCTCGTGAAATATTCACAATCGAGCACCTGATATGGTACTGGGATTGAGACAGAGACAGTCAATATCGGTGTGGATGAGTTACCTCCCAAAGGTAGGGCTTGTGAATAAGGAAGTTGGAGGATGGTTGAACGACTTGGTGCGTTGGAGGAACTGTCTGGGTGGCGATGCTTGAGCGTTGAGGTATTGCTGGTGGGTAAATGAATTCGTAAAAAGAATTTGGAAGATGGCTATACAATCAACTACTGAAACCAGTAGTTGACGACCAAGCAGACAGGCAGAAATCGGGAAAGAAATTGGAATGCTTGGATGGGAGATGGCTCAGAACGTGTGTGGTGTGTTGAAAAGATTGAGAGAGAGTGGCAGAGATGATGGAGGACTAGGAGATGGAAATGAGGGCAAAAGAGAATAGTCTCGAGTGTCGAGTATCGGCTTACCTTCCATTAACTGGAGAGTTGAATGTGTGACGGAGAAGTCTTGATGGGAGAACGGGTAAAGAATTAGAAGGAAGATGAGTCGGTTGCAAAAGCTAGAGGAAAGAAGAAAAAGCACGCTAGTGGCCCAAGGAGAGAATGCGTTGAGACGGGAGAGCGTTATCGTCGCTACGTCTGCCGATAAGATCCAGTTTTGATACCATTTGGTTGAAGCGCAAGAGCGGCTGGTACGTTCTTTAAAGAGGTCGTTGGGCTGTAGGAGTTCATACTGGTAGGCACATGCTCAGGCGTCTGTTGCTGGGGAGCGTACTGCAATGGCACCTGGAGACCCCTATTTAGCACTGGCAACTCCTTTAACCCCATTAACGCATTTCTTTTGCTTATAACCGAGCGCCACGCATCTTGGGAGCCGGTCGTGCCTAGTCCAGATGAGTTTATCTGGCCTGGGTAACTGCTGGTCAGTATTCACCTGTATTCTTAGTCTTGTTCTTTGCCTCCTGTTCTTTGCCTCCCGCCCTTTGCCTTCCTCCAAGAAGTTTGAAACTTAGGGAGATACGGTTGTCTGAACGGCAACTAAGCAGGTTCTTTGGATTATTAACAGAATCCTGAGATGGTCTGACTTCTTTACTTTGTCCAAGCCTCAATACTATAGAAGATGATTATTATCGATTTCCCAACTCCTCCTCCTGAAATCCCACTTCATACATCACATTTCTCTACTTATTTACCACCATAAATCGGCTAGTAAGAAGGGTGACAGAAGAGTCAGCAAAGCGATATCCCATGCTGTAGAAGCTTCTTTTGACTCATGCTTGTACCCCCATTGTCCGAGATTCACTGACACTGGGTCATTGCTCATCAGCAATACCAAAGCTCCCAAACAACGAATATTTCACTGCCATCTGGGTGGGATGACACACCTTACGAGTTTCCTACTCGACTGCGGGGTTCACTATCTGTTTCGGTCCAGACTACAAAGACCCTGAAAATATCGGCACTGATGACATCCAACCAATTATCGTGGAGAGAGATTCCTTGGCCAGCAAATCGAGGTCGCATTGCACCCCGGTAGGATCTGCATTCGACGTCAGTGGGCCACAGGGGGCGGCCCAGTATGACGTTGGCTAGGAGAAACCCCTGCATACCTACCTAGGTACCTAGGGTACTCCTTTACATTGTTCGCTAACTTGCTCAAAGGACTCGGTCGCCCAGATATCCAAAAAGCAACATACCTTCATTTTCAAGATCCTATCTATTCGATATACCCCGTTGTAGTGTTCAGATTCCAACACGATTATATCCACACTTTGAGACCCTCACCGATATGGCATCCTTGACAGCGCTAAGAAATCACATACCCCAGCAGTTCGACAAGTTCGACAGATTCACAAACAGGTCCTCATCCGCCCAGAAGCCACAGCCTCCCACGACAAACGGCCAAAGCACTCATTCGGATACCCATGCCGGATCCCAACAAACCTACAGTCAGCGCCCGTCTCCCGACGCGGCCAAATCAATCGAGCTCAAGCCAAGGGGACACACCATGGTAGCCAGCACCGCGGACGGCAGCCCCTTGCTCACCATCACGTTCGCCTCGAGCTCGACCGACGAGAAGGCGCCCGACCTGATCGTCCTGCGCGGCAACGGGGCGGGAGACGAGATCGCGTCGGCGCAGTTCCACAAGTGGCACGCCAAGACGGACATGCACATCAACGGGCGGAAGATCAAGATCCGCAAGGACTTCTCCAGCGGCGCGGGGCTGGGCAAGGCGAGGTGGGAGAAGGACGGGCGCAAGGCCATGAAGCTGATCTCGAGGTCGTCGTCGGACAAGGAGGTGGTGGCCCGCTTCGAGGCCGTCGGCAAGAGCAAGATGAAGAAGGGCACCGGCCAGTTCGAGATCCTCCGCGACGGCCTCGCCCGCGAGCAGCTCGAGGAGGTCGTCATCTCGTGTCTGGTCGAGCGGGAGAGGATGAGGAGGGATGGCGAGCTGAGGGGCGAGCTGTTGCAAGATGGGGTCTGGGAGCTGTTCATGGCCAGTCTAGGATTTCCTTGAGTGAGCCACGGCTTGCTAGGGGGATTTTCATGTTGATATCACGTTGGGCGCATATGGAAGATTCTGAATATTGGGGTTGTTCTTGTTCAAGGGGCGTCTCAATCTGAAATGTTATTAATTTATGAGTGGTTCGGGAGACCATCCCACGAAGTTTTCTCAGACGACCCATCAGATGTTATTAGTTCCTTTGATGCCCTGGACTAGAACTTTCTCACGCCCAATATATGCAAATGACCTAGTGTCCAGGATCAACTCCACGACGTCCTCGTTGAACCGATCAAGGGGTTGCGAGTCAAGGAGTCGCCGGATAATGATCTGTTACACTGGCTCTTCAAAGTCCAGATTGACCCTGAGACCTCCTCCAGCCATCATAGTAAGCTCGACACCCTCGGGTCTCTCGGTCTCGAGCATCGTGCAATGGCTAACGATGCAGCAGCGATATCTCTCATGAGCCCTCCAGTATCAACCTGGTGTCAATCTACTGGAAGATGTATAACATGATTTCTAAATCAACTGCTCTAACCCCATCTTGGAAGAGTTGATAACAGGGCTGGAGGTCTTTGTTAATAGTGTGATGGCAATGGTTTTCCTTGTTCGAGACTGATCTGCGCGGACCTGTGCTCTTGGGACGTAGTTCGATCGTATACTTGACAATTTAAAAAAGACAGGTGCATACTCTCAGTAGATTGTTATAGATATACCAAAATGATAGTTGAATTTCTCAAGTGTTAAGTTCAAGGTTAATCCTTAATGGATTTAAGATTTGTATTTGATAAATTAGAGATTTATTTGCAGCTAATTCAACATGCCGCCACTTCAGTCGAACCCCCTTTCTAAGCCGTAGAGCGTCCGGGTGGTTTCTGTGCCCAGATAATGCGAGAGCATGGATAGGGCGCAACAAATGGCTATGCAAGAGTCAGCTGTGCTTTAATATACACCCAGTAGTCCTATCCTCTAGAAAACTAATCGATTCTCCCCATTAAGACCCATAGAGGGTAACTATAGTCTACTCCCCAGTCTGAATCATAGCTACACATCTCCGCCTAGTCCGGCACTTGATAACTCTGCTTCATCTCTGCAAACTACCATGAAGGAATCCTTTCTCATCAAGGGAAGGGTGTCTTTCACCTCTTTCGCAAAAGAAAAAAAAATCAAGTTCTATCTCCCTGTTCTGCCCCTCAGTATCCTCCACGATTTCTCAACACAAGGCCTCGATACAGTCATTCAAGATGACGGTCGGCGCCGCGCGTGAGATATCCATTAAGTAGGAGCTGTCTCGCGCAATCTGTGCCGAAACATCTGTTCTGATCATGATGCTGTGGTAAGACCTGGTCGAAAGGGAAATCTGTCGGGCTGCCGGAGACTACGACGGCGGGATAACGAGGCAATTGGCCTGGCAGTGGGAGGATATGGGCAAGCGAGCGCGGGATATATCGTCTGGTATGTGGCAGGGGAAATGCATCCTGGACGAGGAATTGTAACAAGTTTAGATATGGACCTTCGTAGTAGACCTTGAACTATTCCGGGGTGATGTCTGGCTTTCGAACTACCAGAATCATCACTCTGACCGACAACATAGTTGCGAGGGAAACACTATTTGTTGATTTTGGTCTGGATTCGCAAATGGGGAGCTGAGAATACGTTCGATGCTACCATCAATACATGGCCTCATATGAAATTAAGGGGGCACATTTTATGGCTCAGGTGTCTCGTTACCCATGACCCCCCTGGGTCTAGGTAAGCAAGATATCCTCGTAGAGCAGATGTATTGACGGTGACAGCTCGAGGAATGACCTTGATCTATCAAACTTATCTCATCCTCGCTGGGAAGCGACTTGTGGCATGTCGCCTTTCCTCCCGGCAACGGGTGTCCAGCCTGCTAGCCACGTTAGCGAACCCAATACGCGAGATGGAGTCCCAACACGAGAACTTTCTTAATGTTCATGCAATCCAAGAGCTCAGTCTACTATCTTTTAAATTGACGAGCGAAACCACACTTGGTCGGCATCATATCCAGTCTCACCAGCTCCCTGGTGGATGCAATGTCGGTCTTCGTAAACGCTCTTGATCCACTTGCCGGTGTGTCGTCTAGCAGAAGTGAAAGGCAACTGGTTGGTCGATCATATCTCGCGCATCCTGGCAAGTGCACAAATCAGTGAACCCTGGGGCGTCTCTTCCCACTTGAGGAAGATACGTCTTTCCAGAGTTGTCCGGTGCGAAAACTCAGGTTGGCTCTTTTCTTCCCCTTGTCTCACTCACTCACATTGGCCTTCCTCTCGGGTAGCCTTCCCCCTTCCTTTTCTTCCCTCTCCTGGCCCTCTGCCTCGCAAGCTTCAGGGTCGCGGCAGATGAGCGCTGATCCAGAGGCCCGTAGCGAAGCTCCTACGAAAAGAGATCCAGACGGCCTTGCCGCCCCGAAGTCCGCGATCGCCGCGGCGGAACTCCAACGCTCCGCTCCGCACCCGGAATCCAAACCGTGGTAGACTACCTACATGCAGTGCCCGGAACTCCGCCGAGGCGCCCTCGTCATTACCGACCAGTGACTAGGCGATATTTTCATAGGGAGGATGATCGACCCCTACCTATTCGCCGTCTAAGACTCCACAGCTTTGAGTATACGCTGTATTATGAAATGCCTATGGGATTAATACAGAATAGCTCGTGAAGCTCTCCGTCTCGAGCATGACTAAACGCTGAGTACGACGGTGAGCAAGCAGAAGAGGTCTCCATGGTAGAATCATCAATCCTATTTATAATATGCCACATTCACACCAAGGATACGATCATGAAAAGCCCTCAAGCTGTATCCTTCAGCGTCGATGCGCTCCTCAGCAGGGGAGCATGCCCTATTATAGGCCTCGAAGCGGGTACCTAAGTACTCTTCCGAGCATGCTTGCACAGAGGTATAGGGTCCGGTCCCCCATCATGCAGGTCCATCGATGCTTAGGCTTAACGCCGACAATGGTGCAGCATCAGGTCCCGGGGTTAATAAAGTTTCCGCTGATAGCTCCGCCTGGTAGGAGTTCCTATCTGCTGCCCCCTTAAACGAAGTGCATACGTAAATAGGTACTCCGTAGTGTCAATACGTTCAATGACATGGCATGGAAGACACACGCACACGCATATATATATAATGGAACGAAGTGTTCATATCCAGAGCGTGAAGTTTGATAAATGCACCCAACATTCGTGTCTCGATTTGTAAGATTTTTTTTATTCAGAAAGATAAACTCCTTTGACTTGATAAGGTCATCTCATATAATGCAACTAGAGGATATCACTATGGCCCCTCCAAACCAAGCACCCACGCGTCAACTAGGTAAAGACGGCCCCAAGATTCCAGCCGTGGGCTTGGGCCTCATGGGCATAAGCGTCGCTTACGGCGATGGAAGGTATGTTGCCGCCATCGCTGTCCGTATCCAGAGGGACACTTCCCAAGTTATCTGGATGACCACCATGACACGATACTGACCACCTCCGTGACAGCACCGATGAGGAGCGCCTCAGACTCCTCGACCGGGCCTGGGAGCTCGGCTGCACGGTCTGGGACACGGCCGATGTCTACGGCGATAGCGAGGACCTGGTCGGGAAGTGGTTCGCGCTGCACCCGGAGCGCCGCGCCGACATCTTCCTGGCCTCCAAGTTCGGCATCGTGGCGACCGCGCAGGGCTACGATGTAGACTCGTCTCCTGAGTACGCGCGGCGCCAGCTCGAGGCGAGCTTGAAGAAGCTCCGGGTCGAGCATATCGATCTGTACTACATGCACCGCGCGAACCCGGAGGTGCCCATCGAGAAGACGGTCGGGGTGATGAAGGAGTTCGTGAAGTAGGTTATCACACCAGATCTGTCCAACATTGGAGTAAACCTAGGGCGCAATCAGCTAATCCGCTTCTCCAGGGAAGGCAAAGTCAAATACCTCGGACTCTCCGAAGTATCCTCGACGACGCTCCGCCGCGCCCACGCCGTGCACCCCATCCACGCCGTGCAGTCCGAGTACAACCCGTGGACGCTCGACGTCGAGGGTCCGACGGGCACGCATCTGCTCGACACGTGCAAGGAGCTCGGCGTCTCCGTCTTCGCCTACTCGCCGCTCGGGCGGGGCATCCTGACGGGGCACTACCGCTCGCTGGACGACTTCGAAGAGGGCGACTCCAGGCGCTTCTACGCGCGCTTCCAGGGCGACAACTTCCGGAAGAACCTCGTGCTCGTGGACCAGTTCGCCGAGCTCGCCAGGCGCAAGGGCTGCACGGCCAGCCAGCTCGTGCTGGCCTGGCTGCTGGCGCAGGACGAGAGCGTGTTCGTGATTCCGGGCACCAAGAAGATACGCTATCTGGAGCAGAACTTCGGTGCGACGGATGTCAGTCTCAGCAAGGACGAGGAGGTGGCGCTGAGGAAGTTGGTCGATGAGGCCGGGGTGAACGGGGACCGGTCGGCCTTGTTTGGCCCCTTTCAAGATACCGCCCCTCTGTCATAGAGGCTCAAGCAACATGCATACTGCTTCTATGACGAGGACGTGTGCTTAGCAATCAAGAACATGAGGAGGAATGACGCAGCACGTCCCCCAAAAAAAGTCTTTCGTATACATAGGTAGCTCATGTGAATGTTCCCACCGGATCAAGTGCTACTGCCCACTCCGCTTCCTTGAATCTCCAGGTCTGGTACCCCGCCTGCAGATGAAGACAACAATTCGCGCAGTGACTGCGACGATGGTTCTGGCTTGATCATCTTTCTCGACTTAACTCCTAAGATTGCTGCTGTACCATATGTGGAATTTGACAGCTCATGAGCGGAGCGACTCGTTTTCGGACGTTTTGTGACACATGGAAGGTGACGCAAGATCTCCTGGAAGCCTGCGCGGGTCGTCGGCATGTTGGCTGGTCGCAATGTGAGTTAGGTTCGGTGTTCATTCACGCAGGTCAAGGGGAGAGACCAGGTGTTGAAACGTACCCGTGACAAGCCCTAGATTCAACTCTATGACGGTCCAGAACGTTGTTGTCCCGACGTTCCTGCGCGTGGACGTCTCAATACACACATAACCTGTCGTAGTCACGGTCCTGGGAAGAAGGCTTACCAAGTCATGTCCTGCGGGTCCTCGGTCGTGATATTGGCGACCATGGCCGGGATGGAATATGCGCAGACAAGTATTCCGCAGGCAAACACCAAGGCCAAGCCAAATCTGTGTGCGCGTCGAAGGTTCAGTCGGCGGATCTTGGAAATGGGCGCGACGACCATCGCCACGTCCAGCGCCGTATGACCGAGTATCATCGCGAAGATCGCCCCGGGGAAACTTGGCATACGACAAATAGAAAGAGAACAGTCCTCGACTCACAATGGCTAGAAACCATGCGGTTGAGAACCCATCATCACGTATATGCACACATTAAATGTCCGATTGACTCCAAATATCCGCCTGTACAGACTGAGGAGAGCCATCTGGGAGAAATAGATCGACCCGATGTACACGAAGCGCGCAAGCATGTATGGCTGCTGGGTTCTGTACACTGCTTCGTCGAGCGGGAGCTCGAGACCGTAGATGTGTCTCCCGAGCCCGTCGGTTCGCAGGGCTAAGCATTGTGCAGTCATCATGTTAGTGACCAGGGCATGGTGAACGGGAAATATCCAGATCTTGCCACGCAGCCTCTGGGTATCGAAGCACAATTGGAAACAAGGGAAGGTCGTTCCATACATATCAGTTTGGACGCGTTCAAGCCAATACAGAACAACTAAACGAACATCAGCTTGCTAGCACTCACGAACCCGGAATGCCCCCGTGCTACTCACGAAGGCGATGATAGCGAATACATCAGACAGCCAATCGGGGTCCTTGGTGAGTTTGCGACATAACACCCGCAGAACGAAACTCATAACCGTGATTGGGAGGGTGGCAGCTACTGCGGCTATGATCATGGGCTGCTAGTTATCCGCCGTAGCATTCATCTTGAACTCCGCGTCTCACGACAAGATGAAACGAGACAGGAAGCGCGCTCTGCGCTGCCGTCGCCCATCGGAGAGCGCGTGAGGGGCCATGATGTACTTCGCCAGAACGCCCAAGGTTATCTGCTGATGTCGCTTCTAATCATCGATGTCATTCCCGGTGGTCTGGAAAGACTCGACGCCCTTGCATGGGCTTCGGTCACTGTGGATCCCATGGGTGTGTCTGTGATGTTGCGCGTTTGCCTCACATGCGATGGACCTGGAACCTCGAACCTCGGGCACGGCTTACCGATCCTGCTATGGCTGTGAGACGGGAGAGCGCTATGTCGCCCACCCGCCTGCTCAGCTCTTCTGCCCGCTCGAGGCTCGAGCAATTGGGAGCATCAAAACGGATCAGAACTCACGAGAAGCGAGGCAAAGCAAATCTCCCCTGCTTCGTTCGCGATAGCTCAGATTACGGTAGATTGCTCGGGCCGTAAATTTCTTTGTCGGGACAGCGATCACAGGTGATGAGAATGCTGATTGGCTCGTTGGCGTTCTTGGCCCCCAGCAAACAGCATGATAATTACGGGTGACATGCAACCGCGACAGGCAGGCTGGCAGGTATGTTGCAATAAGCCTTCGCTGACTCGACCAGGTCCCGGGTGCTAATGAAACCCCCGACCAAGTACTTTTATTTTCCAGCAAGGATCGGAGGTACTCATATTTCCATTTCCAAGCTTGCGCCTCCCGATCTTGTACGGCATGCCGGTGAGTCCGTTCATCCCCGCAGTCGACCATGCATGCAGCCCAGGGGTCCGAAAGCCAGCGTCCAGCCCCCCCTCCCTCGATTAAAGCGGTCGCGATGTCAGGTTAATTGAGACCTCGAAATGCTCGAACGAATCTTGCTTTACTGCCGGTATCTACCTTCACCTACTCCAAGGCGGTAGGTCTGTCGCAAGTGACGCGCCCCACGAAACCCATCAGCGTACTATAACTATACTCGCCCAAACACCGAAGTGAAAAAGTATCAGTATGCGGCTCCCCTCACCAGCCGCCCTCACACTACTAGGACCATGCATAGCCACAGCAACCGCCGCAGCATGGACATCCAGTACCGCCCCACCAACAATACAGGTCAAGAACGGCACGATCACCGGGAAAACAGACGGCACGGGCGTGCGCCAGTTTCTCGGCATCCCCTACGCCAAGCCGCCGCTGGGCCCGCTGCGCTTCCGGCCGCCGCAGCCCGCCGACGCGTACGCGGGCGGCGCGCTTTCGCCGCGCGAGGACTTCCCCGCGAGCTGCATGCAGTACCTGACGCGCAACGCGTCGGTATGGACGCGCGAGAACCTGGGGTTCAACATCGACGGGCTGAACTACACGTCGCCGCACCTGAGCGAGGACTGTCTGACGCTGAGCGTGTACGCGCCTCCTCCTCATCCTGCTCCGGCGACGGGTAGTAGTAGTAGTAGTAGTAGTAGTAGTAGTACTGGTGTTATTGAGGATGGCGAGCAGGCACTACTGCTGCCCGTCGTGGTTTTTCTCCACGGGGGCGGGTTCATCTGGGGCGGTCAGGGCGAGCCGTATCTGCGGCCGGAGGACTGGGTCCGTAGGAGCGAGGGGCACATCGTTGTGATCCCGAATTATCGGCTGAATATCTTCGGGTACCCGAATGCGGCGGGGATCGATGGGGACAGCCAGAACGTGGGATTGATGGATCAGCGGCGCGCGGTGGAGTGGGTTCGTGAGAATATCGAGGCTTTTGGCGGAGACGCGAGTCGTAGTAAGTGCGCGCGCGGCGTCCCGTCACTTTTGATTCACAGGCTTGCACTGTGAAGAAGTGTCTCTGTGATGCAATACCGCATTGTTATGCCCGTAGTTCCTTCGCCTACGGCCTACTGACTACTGGTCTTACCTAGTCACGTTATGGGGCCAAAGTGCCGGCGCCATATCAGCAGGCTATTATGCCTACGCTTACCTCGACGACCCCATCGTCAGCTCCTTCATCATGGACAGCGGGACCGAGTTCGTGGACCGGACGACGAGCGACCCGGAGCACACGTTCTTCAGCTTCGTGGCGGAGCAGCTCGGCTGTGAGACCTCGGACCCGGAGGCGGAGCTCGAGTGCATGCAGAGCCAGGACGCGAAGGCCATCGAGGACGTCATACAGGCGCAGCAGGATGCCGGCTTGAGCCCGGTCATCAAGTTCACGCCCCTGGTGGATGAGAGGATTATGTTCTCGAACTGGAGCGAGCGTGCCGAGCAGGGGAAGATACTGACACTCGTGAGTGCATCTACGTGCCCCTTTAACCAAATGGAGATGACGGTGACTGAAATTTGGGATCCATTTAGCCCACAATCGTCGGCTCAAATTCCGATGATGGTGTACCGTTCGTCCCTTACAGCCCAGATGGGGTGAACAAGACTCTCGTGTGGCAAGGCACACTCTCGGCGATGTTCTGCCCGGGCTGGAAATCAGCAACGTAAGTCATTGTTGGCATCTAGCTACCTACCTACCTACCTACTTAGGTGCCTACCTAGGTAGCTATCCAGCCCTAGAAAAGATCCGCTCAAGAATCCTAAAAAAACCAGTACCCGATTAGCAGCGAATCCTGACGCTTTAGTATACCGGTATATGTACTCGGGAAACTGGACCAACATCTCGCCGAAGCCGTGGCTGGGCGCCTGGCACTCGACGGAGCTCCCGATGGTGTTCGGGTCGCACGAGCTGTACGCCGAGAGGTGGGGCGCGTCGACCGATTTCGAGATCGCGACCAGTCATGCCATGCAGGATGCTTGGGCGGCGTTCCTGGGAGGCGCGTCGCCTTGGACGGCGTATGGTGGCGGCGGTATTGCCACGGGGGATGTGGTTAGGGAGTTTGGGAGTCGAGCGGCCGGCGTTGCTGCGGTTGACTCGGAGTTCGGCTGGGTTGAAGAGCAGTGTCCGGAGGAGTTTTGGCCTTAGCCCTATCGTTTCTGGGGACCAACGACGAGCAGTCTATGTTCCATAAATTGATTTCTGGAAGCCAGGCATTCGGTTACATGCCGGGTTTGAGTGAAGTGGTTTATGGCTCGCCTGGTCAGGTCATGTCAACTCAGCCGACTATTATGATATGCATTACCGCCTCCAGACAGACTTTCCCTGGTGACCTTTCGACGTTCGTGCTTGAACTGTTCCTCGTTGAATTGACGTAAGAAGACTCCATTGTTGTTTCGTAAACTTTCCCCGAATGAAGCACACGTCCCACCTATCTATCCACTCAACGCCCCATGGATCTCGGGATGTTTCATTAATATTCCATCGGGCGCACAGCTGGTGATATTGTTTCTTGATGATTTCCAAATTTAGGTACGATTGTGGAATACACAGCCCTGGAGGATTTATTAGTGTCAGGAGCGACGGCTGGTACCTGATTGCTAGAGCTGCATTCGTCGTGGGACTGTCGATCCTAACTAACGGGACTGCATCACCGCCGGAAGGAGTGTACATATATGAGAAATGTATGTCCATCGATCAATTCGCTGTCCTGTATCCCAAGAAATCCACGAATTCCAGGCCCTACCGTTCGCTCTTAGCCACATTAGCAATTTGATCATGCATCTATCTATCGCCACGGTTTTCCTTGGGCTCGGCGCAATCGCCGTCGCCGATCTCGCCGGGGTGGGTTCCGGACACACGTTGATTCTGCCGCAATGGTCATGCTAATATGGTAGCCAGGAATGCAATGGATCAACGAACGTATGCTATGCGAATGGCGACAATGCCAAACAAGCCTCTTGTAAAGGCACAGCTGTGAGCCATTCCCCAGTCCACTCAGTAATCCTCTCCGAAGCAGCGGGCTGATATTATTCGATTTAGTGCAGCAATAACGCTCAGCCCTGCACAATTCAAACCGTCGCGCCTTTGGGTGTCCCGGAGCAAGGCTCGGCGACTTGCTCGTAGACGGGGATAGGTGAAGTGCCGGGTTAGCTGCACAAGGATCAGACTGTCATAGCGTCTGAGATTCAGGGGGAACCGGGGTCTCCTGGGCAGCAGTAGGAGGCGCAAAGCAGATGTTTGCGTACGCCCGAATATTGAGCATTTCCCGATGGCTATGGAGAGATATGAAGAGGCCTGCTTTATAGCGTCGCATACTCGGCTGGCGAGCATGAGTAAATAAGATGATGGAGATGGGCAACGAAACTGCAATACGAGAGCGAGCGGGTTTCATTGGATGTAGGAAGCTCGACTGGCCTCTTAAAATTTGCCTGTATCAGATGAGCATGAAAACCTAATGGTGTGTGAAGCAATTCGTGACCTCGTTCACCGAGAGCGTAAAAGGGGTACGCGACGGAAGACCAACAATAGAAATCCTGCATCTTCAACGTAAGTCCAGCCGGCCGACGGAGCCTAATCCTTGGTGCCATGCAAAGAAGCTTGATTCGCGATCGAACATGTATGACGACAAGCTGCGCGATCGTTCGACAGGGATCATGGCTTTGGAGCAGGCTTTGCAGCTTCATTCGACACAACCGAAACGATGATAAAGTGGGTGAAGACCAGCACGAATCAGGAATTGCAAGAACACTACCGCAGCCACTTTGTTCATTTGGCTGCTCCAAATCAGCAAAATAACAGGCAAGCAACCTTGCCAAACGAGCTATCAAGGACGGGGAACTCGGATGCCAGATGGTCATCGGTCGATGAGTGGGGCGCTAGCTACGGGTTGATTAAGTTTATTCAAGGTTGTATCGACTCGGCGCCCGACGACTGAACATTTCGAAACCTAAAATAGCTCATCAGACCAGTCCAGAGTTCATAACAGCGACGCCCAGTCGTTGACCGGTTCCTGAGATAGACAGTGGTCTTCTTCACATCTTTACTTCGCGGCCTTGATTACACGAGATGCCTACGCAAGCTGGAAACGAAGGCGGGGTGAAAGTCAGCCTCGCCACGGTGGACGACATTCCGTACTTGATCGATATGTTCCAGGAGGCTTTCAAAGGGCCCGGCGAGGCCATATTCCCGCACAACGACGGCGGGCGCAAGTGGCTCCAGAGGAGTTTCGAAAACTTCCTGGGGAAGAAGTCCTACTACAGGGCCGAGACGAAAATTGCGGTGGTGAGGAGTCCAAACGGTTCGGAGATCACTTCTCACTGTACAAATTGTCGCGCGGGTGCATCTAACTGGTTGAGCAGGCCGGCCGGTGTCCATGGTGATCGCCCACATCGTCAATCCCGGGCAAAACGTCGTGGGTAAATCATGGAAGACGCGATGGTCGCGCTGTGAGGATATCCCGGGGATCAGCGAGCAAAGGGTCGCGAATTTCTTTGAGCCCAATGCCAAGGCGCATCATCTCGTGATGGGCAAAGATGGCCATATCTGTAGGTTCACTTGCAATGGAAGGAGGGCGAGACCTGGCTGACACCCGGGGATAGTCATCGAACTGGTCATAACTAGACCGGGAAGCCGTAGAAAGGGATACGGCTCGGAGTTGGTGAAGTGGGCGTCAAAACTGGCAGACGAGCATGATGTGGCTAGCTATCTGGATGGAGGGGGACGAGGGATGGGGATTTGCAGGCGCAATGGTTTTGTGGCCCAAGACATCGAACACAGGTATGGTGATACCCCGCCATGTGTGCCGATGCTGCGACCGAAGAGAGATTAACGAGTCACGGATCGGGATTTTCGGGGTGTTTGTCGGGAATCAATGCGTATACGGAGTACTCGTGTGTGACTCATAATGATATGGATGGCAACATGGGGAGAAACAGCCTGGAAATAGTTCAAGGTTGAAATTCAGAGATGACATTTGTCCTTGGTACTCCGTACTTCGTACCTGACATCGTGACATGGAGAGCGCCGGGCTGGGTAGGTACATGTACTCTGTAGGGAGCTCGGAATGCAGATGCCGGCAACTTTCAGGGCACGAATGGGTCTTTCTTCCCTTATTAGCTGGAGACTAGCCTGCTAGCCTGGCTCCTCTGCCCCTCTTGGAAGAGGCCTAGAACATTCAATTAGTGCTAGTGGGCTAGCTAGTCTCTGCGGTCCAGCTGGGCTGCAGGTGGCAGGTGGCAGGTGGCTGGCATCACCCAGCCTGTCTTGGGAACTTGAAAGCACTCCAGTCCATTTTACCCCGCATATTTCCAGGCGATCGCGGATGGAGTACATGCAAGTTTGTATTTCTGGCACGCGAGTACTTACGATTGCACCTGACAACAGTCATAGACCCTTGTACTTCAGGACCTAATCTACGCATATTCTACTTAGTCCTTCTAAGTTGCTCTATTTTCCATTTCTCTCCATTTCCCCTTTCCTTCTCATTATCTTCTACGAAACCTTATTGCATCCATATTCTCTACTGACCAGCACATGAATTTCAATATCATACGGAATTCTTCCTGCTTATTTTCAGCAAGAACACACTGGACGTTGATGGCCACATCCCGACTGAAAGTCCAGAACAATGTCACTGTTCCACCAGCAAAATTCCCTCGTGTACCAGAGGGAAAGTACCTCCTTAAGAAATGTCAGGCCGTCGGTCTCTTGGAGATCCTTTTGTTTCCTACTGTTTTGGACTCATCTGAAGATTCCCCAGACTCCCGGCCACACTTGGCAACTCAATTTGGGCTTCCAATTGGAACCCGCCACCCGCCTCGCCTCGATTCTCCCGAAGAGAGGAGTGGGATGCAGCTAGATCAACGGAGGCGAAGCTGCCGGTGAATATTACTGCGTCTTGGCTTGGCTACCGATTCAGTCTGAGTCTCAATCATCCTATCCTCGCCAAACAGGCACAAGCCTCTGGGATCATTTCTCCTGTACAAGTGTACTCCTCTCCGACAATGGTGCCTTATTAGCATCAAAGGTGATCGAGAATACCCTCCCTGCTTACTTATCTGGTAAGTCGGTCGGTCGGTGTTCTATTTCTCGTCACGCGACACTCTGCCATCTGTACTGCCCTCATCCTACTCTCCTGCCAATACGAGGATGCAATTATCCAATGAAGGCAGCACTGCCAAGATCTATGGCTTTAGACGCTCAGCAAACAATCTGACGTCCTGCTGTTTTCAACCAATTCAGCCGCTGTGCCTTACGGCAATTACCAATGCCCACCTGGGCAGGGTCTTCTGCGCACAAATCGATTTAACGGTCAGACTGTCCTTCGACAAGAGGGCTGAACAGCAGCTCCGTGCCTCCCTTCGATGTTCTTGGCAGTTCCGGTTGGTTTATGGACATGACAGGTAGCGAACATAAACTAATGCTTACACATATATCCCTACTGTCTTGACTGTGTACACTTCACCATTCCGCTCTGCTTATGTTCCCATCCTTCTCTCTCGTTGCACTCCCCTATCTACCAGTGACTTTCTTCTTCGTCCTCCACTGTGCCAGGTAGTCGTCACGAAGGTGCCTGTGTCGATCCATACGCCGGGTCTAGCGAAGCTAGGCTATCCTCTGATCGCGAGTCGGATTCGTGACCGCGACGCACGCCGAAAGGAGCTCATCCTTGCACCTGCACATTGCTGCTCAGCCTTGCTTGGCCATCCGTCGTTGCAACATCGCCGTTTCGCTACCTGCCGACAGTAAACATGAACAACTGGCTTGATAGTCGATTCAAGTTGATTTATTCTTGAGTCTACTGGATTTCTGCGGCCTCATTCCTCCTAGTGCAAACCGTTAGCCGTAAGCTTTGGAGCATATACACGGTACTTACATCGCTTACTTCGCTGAGAGGAGGCGCACGAGTCCGACATGTTGCGCCTACGAAGGTATCGGTACTACGTACTGTTTGCCGCCATCGTCGTGTTTCTTTTCTACCAAATCACCAAGGACAGCGATCAATGGGACGCGCTGTCGAAAACGTCTTCCTCCAGTTCTCCTCCACTCAAGTCTCCCCCCGACAATGCGATAAATGATCCCAATTTGTCTTTCCAAGACAATGAGCTACCGCAGCGGCCGCTCGAAAATCCCGACAAGCAGCCTAACCCTGTCAAGATCCCCGACTTGAAAGACAACGAGGCCCACGACAAAGTCGATATACCCAAAATCAATGTCACCCCTGCCGCCGCCGAGAAAGCCCAAGTAGTCGCATACGACCATGACGAAGCTGCTAAGACCACCACCGCGCCGTTGATCGATATTCCCGATAAGAACGTGGGCCAAGGCGCGAAAGGGGCTGTTGGCGCGTTTGCAGACAAAGAAAACGAAGCCCACGCCGATGCCGCCACAACGACGATACACTGGAAGAAGTTGCCTGAACACTTTCCCGTTTCCGAAAAAGATATCATATCCTTGCCAACGGGCAAACCCAAGGAGATACCTCCAATTCAATATGAATTTGGGAAAGAATCGGTTGAAGTTCGCGACAAGCGGCAAGATCGCTTACGCAGAGTCAAGGCGGAGATGAAAAGGGCTTGGTCGGGTTATATGAAGTATGCCAAAGGCCACGACGAGTTGAGTCCCGTTACTAAGAAATTCCGGGACCCCTTTTGTGGCTGGGCAGCCACCTTGGTAGATTCGCTCGATACCTTGTGGATCATGGGCATGAATGAAGAGTTCGAAGAGGCTCTGAAAGAGGTGGAGAAGATCGATTTCACTACCTCGTCCACTCGCTCCGAAATACCCGTATTCGAGACCACAATCCGTTACCTGGGAGGATTGATAGCTGCGTACGACGTCACTGGAGGCAACACAGGAGGGCACGACATCCTTCTCCAGAAGGCTCTTGAGCTTGCAGAAATTCTCATGGGCGTCTTCGATACGCCCAACCGCATGCCCAGCCTTTATTATAATTGGAACCCTGAAATCGCAAAGCAACCGAAAAGGGCAGCGACTGGAGTGAGTGTGGCAGAGCTTGGCTCACTCGCCATGGAATTTACCCGACTTGCGCAAATCACCAAAGAAGACAGGTATTACGATGCTGTCGCTCGTATTACCGACGCCTTCTTTGACTGGCAGGAGAGGGGAACTTCGATTCCTGGTATTTTCCCCGAACGCGTTGACGCGACTGGCTGTAATAGAACAGCGGAAGCCTTGGCTGCCAGCAAGAAGAAGCTGGCTAACCAGGAGGGGGAGAGCACGATGGGTACTGGTGATGGAGACCTCGCGGCCTTGTCGGAGCCTGAAATCACAACCACTAAAAGCAGTAACTCGAGACTAGGTGCCAAGAAGCCGTCAGTAGGCACACCGAAGACCAGTGTGATCGAGGAACGGGCCCATCTCCCCGGCCGCGAGAGCGATTACCAGGAAGACCAACACCACCCGGGCACTCCCAATGAGCCTAATTCGGAATCGACCAAAATCCTCGTCCAGGGGGAAGAAGTCCACGTCAAACCGCCAAAGTCTATCGCTGGGGCACAAGATCCTGCTCTGTTGGATAAGAGCCACAAGAGCCGCTTGGAGTCGACCGAAGAAAGGACTCTCCCCGAATGCATCCCTCAGGGTCTCGCCCCGGGTGGTTGGGGTCCTGAACAGTACAGTATGGGCGGTAGCCAGGATAGCACGTATGAGTACTGGCCGAAACAGTGGCTTCTCCTCGGTGGGCTTGAACCCAAATACAAGACTCTGCATCTCAAGACAGTCGAAGCAGTGAAGAAATGGCTGCTCTATCGACCTATGCTCCCCGACAATCGTGACGTGTTATTCTCCGCCAAGATAAACACGGCCGGCGACCCGATCAACGACGCGCGATATGATTATGAAGTCACACATCTCACATGCTTCATCGGTGGCATGTTTGGTTTGGGTGGCAAGATATTTGATGCCCCTGTTGACGTGGAGATCGGCAAGAAGCTGACGGACGGCTGTGTCTGGGCATACGAGGTGACGCCCAGTGGCATCATGCCGGAAGGCGCCAGTGTTGTGCCATGCAAAGAAGTTAATAACTGTGCATGGAATGAGACCATGTATAATCAGTGGCTGGATCCTCTATTCGCCACGCGAGACCAACAGCTCGAGGACTGGGGGAAGAGACAAGATGAAGTGAGGGAGCCAAAGCCCGTGAATACGCCACCTAAGAGTACGTATAAAGGGACGGTCGACAAGGATGAGGAAGATGACGAGGTGGACACGGCAGAGGAGGTGGAAGCGATGCGCAAGGCCAGTTTCGGGAAATTCGACCCTAAGGGGAAGCAGACATCTGAACTTGGCAGCAATATCAACTTTGGTATCAGCAAGAGGGCGCCGCCACCCAAGCAGGATGCGGCGGCTGTCGATATAGACGAGGAGATCAACCCGAAAGGGTCCCCCAAATCATCGCAGACACACGACACGAGCGAGACAAGTTTGAAAGGCGCCGAGCAGACTTCGGTGCTTGAGGATGCGCTGAACATGGACAGCTTCGAGGATGTGAAGTCGAGCACAGGTAACTCCAGGCTTAGCCAGACTCCAATCCAAATCGATGGAACTTTCGAGGATCCCTTACGTCCACTATCGCACACGGAGTACGTGGCCAACAGGATCAAGAATGAGCACATTCCACCGGGCTTTGTCGACGTTGGATACAGGCGGTATATTTTACGGTAAGTGTTGGTATCGATAGCCCATTTATGATCTGCGACTTGTCCCTGTGTCTTCGTACTGATACACCGTGTATCTAGGCCTGAAGCGATTGAGTCCGTGTGGTATATGTGGCGCATCACGGGGGACACGTACTGGCAGGAGAAAGGCTGGAAGATGTTCAACGCCATCATCAGCCAGACCCAGACCGAAGCTGGTCATTCGGCGATCGACAACGTGCTGCTCCTGAATTCGGACAAAGTCAACGAAATGGAGAGCTTCTGGACCGCTGAGACTCTCAAGTACTTCTATTTGCTGTAAGTCCTCCTCTCCATCTTCCAGAAATCACCTCGGCCCCTCCGGTCGGTGGAAGAACTGAATGATCAGTGCTGATGCGTAGCCATTGTTTAGATATTCGGACCCCAATCTCATCAGTCTAGACGAATGGGTGTTAAATACCGAAGCACACCCGTTCAAGCGACCGATTTGAAGATATTGTTAAGCCAGAATGTCGAAATGACATTCTGACGACATTCTGAGAGAGGCATTGAGAAGTTGAATGAGGAAATTTTGGTACGGCTCGAGTCCAGTTATTAACACCGCGTGAACCTCGACAAATCCCAGCATGTGGGGGCTCGTCTACACGCAAGAGACAGGGATCTGGGTCATGGAGCGTCGTCATCAACACCCTGCCCCTGCACCAATCGGAGTTGTTTCACATGCACGCCAACCGCCATGCATGACCGGGGCGTTCCGGACATAACACCAACACGCTTTTGGCTGCATACAGATTATTACCGTTTGGGGGACTTCACGGTGAATGTTTGCACCTAGCCCAATGCCGTCGAGGGAAGGCAACTCGGAAAAACGTCTTACTGCGATATATAGATATTTTCATGCACGCTGCTGCCTCTTACCTACCTCCAACAGCTACTGTCGAGGTCGTTGCCGGTGGAATAGGAAAAGAAAGAGAGGAAACCAAAGACTCGCGAATTTTATATATCTACCTACCAAGCCGGCAAGAAGTTTTAGTATGGAACTGAGACATACCTATCTAGACATATAGAAAAGAAGCATGGCGTTAGATCAATTTGGGTGGTTTGGCTAGGCAGAAGGGAACTAGTTAGATAACTAATTACCTACCTGGGTAGTCTAGCAGTCTAGCTTTAGGAAACGAGGACATACACGTGTATGCTTGACTTGAACGTAAGACAATTGAGCTGTGGCGGGGTGGATGGGTGGGTAATTGAATCTTGATATTGTTTTGATGATGTGATGTATCCCTTTTCGATTGTGCTTATTCGGGTGATATATGTGAGTAAGATAGAGAGAGAAATGACCAAAGGAGGAGCGGCATGGGGATGAGGTGCAGAAGAGGTTTTTGTGTGTTGGTTGGTTGGTTAGTTAGTTCGTACGTGGAGGTAGATGGGATGAGTAGGTGGGTGTAAGCCGGGTTTACCGCCAGCAGGGGCTATGCTGCATTCCTGCGTCGCTCGTTTGTGTGTCCATCCAGCTGTTATGCTGACCTACATAGGTAATCAGCAGGCAGACAGGGATAACATCAGCGGGGTGCTAGAAGGTTCATAAGCATCGTTGGCTATATTTGAAGATGGCAAATAGATAAGTAAGTAAGGAACTGGGTCAGGGGGGCATTAGAGAGTGAGTATTCAGGGGTGGGTAGTTGAAATGAAAAATGGCGACGATGAATATTTACTCCTCTTGGATTGAAAGTTACGGTATAGTAGTTCTTTTCTGCGTCTGAGGAGTGAATGTTCTTTGGTTTTCTTCTCTCCTAGATGGGTGGTTTCATCGCATCCGGGTTCTCTCGACATTCGTTCACTTGATAATGGACGAGTCTGGTGCTATTAGACCGGTTGGTCTTCTCAGTGGGTGTTAGGATGGTTGTGTTTACAGGTGATATAGTAGTAGAACTAAGGGATAATCTTGAGAGGGCAGGTCGAGATTCGACATAGTGTATATGAGTTGCACAATTGATATATTAGAGTGGTTGAATGGGGGCTCGACGTAACGCTTACTGGACTTGTGCACATGATTTGAGGAGCTGGCTTATGGGGATATGTGTAAGGGCCTGCAACGGCTATGCTAACTAATGAATGACATATCTCTCATGCCCGTCTGGTGGCAGTGATCTTACATGGTGGTCTAGTTTTACTTTACTTCTAGGGTGTTTGGCCGCCGCTCCCAAGTAGATAAGCCGTTGTCACTTTCGGGTGATTGAAGACACCTGGATCTATAGGGAATCACGTTTTACGAAAAGTGCCATCACGATCCTACAAGTACCAGAGAAACTTTACCTTTCTCAGAATAAGTATTAATATTCTATAGGGGCTTGGGAGATCACGTAATGCTTGAGCCACATCTGGCCTTCGAGTTTCGCCAAGATTAAGGGAATAGGGGTACGTTAAGTTCATGGGGCGAACTCTTCTTCATCGTTGCTCAATCTGCGAGAAACAGGTCACTTTGCGATAGATCATAGCTACCTAGGTAGAATACGTATCCCATTTCCTATTCGGCATCGTGGCACCCTTTCATCGACCTGCCCCCGGGGCCCTTCGTGCCTGTTCCAGGCATCGTGATACAAGACCCTGTGCCCATAGCAGTTGCTTTGCTTCAGTATCGATCAATTGACTTGGGAATCATCAGTAGCAAAACTATAATCCTCGTTCTGTGATGTCTCTCTGTGTTTCTGTGAGTCTGCTTAGGTGGACGCAACTCGGGGGTGTATTGTGTCTGAATTCCCCGTCTTCGACGGGATGGGTGCCTTGTGCCTGATAGCTAAAGACTGGCTGGGGTTAGTACCATTGAAACGCAGTGAAATCCCGTGAGGCTGATGCTTAAGACTAACCTCCTCGTACGCATCCATCTCGACAATGTCGTCCCGGCGGGCATGTTGAGTATTCTCTGCTTCAGTGAAGATTGACCAGTACTTTACTCCTCCGAGTGGCATGAGCCTTGAAACACCTCCCAGACAAAGTCGATTCCCAGTTTCCGAAACTCAGGGATGAGATCACAAATGGCCTCGTTACTTTTGGGAGTAACTCTCAAAAATCTGTCGCTGGTAGGGCAACATTCAGCTGAATTGTCCGCCAGAAAGTAGTCTGAACGTAGGGCGCGGAATGTGAATCGTTTTAGCTTCGGAAGATGAGCCGGGCAGTCCTCCAGGAATTGTTCGAGTATTGTCTTTTTCCCGTCTTGAATGGCTGGACCAGCGAGTAGCACGTCAGGGTGGTAGCCATCATTATATCCCACACGCTCGATTAACTTAAGATTCCTCAGAGTTGGTGGAAGGAGATGCACAAGCCGTGTTTGAGATCGTCTAGCGAGCTGCCGTGGTGTATCACCAAATAACCTCGACCAACTGATCTCCAGACTTTCCAAGTGCTCGAAGACTGATAAGCACGACACTGTCTCTCCCTTTCTATGAATGGTGGCACCCCACCAGAAGTCATGGAGAGCCACGATGTGTAGATTTTTCAACGAGTGTGATACCTCGGCTAGGGCTTGGTTCAGTGTTTTCACGTCAGGGTCATATTCCTCTGAAGGGATTCGTAAGACCGGCTTCCACTCGGCTTCATCTGACGTCCAGTGGAATGTCTCAAGATTCCGAAGGGCGGGGAGTCGAAAAAGGTTGAAGAGGCCAGTAGGATCAATCGTGCTGTTATGTAGTCGCAGATCCTTGGTTTCGAAATCGACTGCTTTGTTGGTTGGAAATGTGAAGGCAACCGGTTCGTCCCAGCGTCCCCCTCTAGGGCTGTCGTATAGTATCTCGAGCCGCGGAACTCGACCGATAGCATTGGACACAAATCTTGGCATGGGTAATAAGTCACGACTAAAGAAAACATCTTTGCGGATGTAAAGGACACGTAGAGCTTCGAGAGTTCTCGAAGGGGTTCGGGTTTCCAATTGGTTTGAGGCCACCTTTGCCATACTCCACGAGCTCTTCGACCTTGACAGAAGTATCTCTAGTGCATCTTCAATTGGTGTGCGGTCTGTGTCATCTAAATCAGTGGATTCAAAGTGGCCTTTGCACGAAATGGTCAGGTTCAAATCGACTAGTCTGGTACAAAGAAGAAGAATGGCAGCAATCAAAGTCCCGGCGATTGGGTGTGCGGCGTCAGACCAATGGACTGAATGAAACTCCACGTGGCCGCGCACCGAAGATAACGCAGCTCCGATCGACGATGTTCTGATCCTGCCTGATGCGACTTGTTCTTCCCATACTTCGGACACACGAGCGTTTGGGAAGTCAATGGGAATCGATAGAGACTTTATCAAAGGGCGAAGAGTCTCATCATGAGTCAGGGTATCAAACAGCAGACCAAACTGGCAGCTATCGAAGAGTGCGATGTTTCTGTACAGCAACGGGCGTGCCGCATTGCATATTGTACGTGACACCAGACAGAGGCGATACAGTGTCGTGAGCCCACCTACATAGCTAGCAAGTTGCAGTTTCGTTTTATAGGTACCAGAGCTCGGAGCCAGGCCATCAAAGAATACGTCGGGCTTGACAAAGGTATGTATCGGTAGAGGATCAGAAAAAAAGTTGCCAAAGATCAGGGGATACAGCTCCGGTATGAGTGAAGAGAGGTGGTCGCTCATGATGTCCTGTGGTGCATGATTCGTATCCAAGTACAGATGGAGGCGTGAGATCGAACAGGCAAGTAATTCTCCGAATGGATTGAGAGGGAAAGAGAGGGAATGAGTGACGGATATGATTGTATCGAAAAGGATGGCTGGCTAGATAAGCTGGTGGTTGCCTAAGATTGATCAAGCCTGCCTCATCGTCCCGTTCCCGTGGCTTTGTTGCTATGCAACGACCGTGGCTTAGGCAGGAATTTCGAACTCTTTCCAATCCATACCTAGGCAGAGATGAGAGACCAATGCTATAAGTAGCTGATTCTAGAACAAAATATCAATTACTTTGAGGTGGGCAGCGGTGTCTTTGTTTGTGAATGGAATTGCTGTCACGATGTCAAGGGATGGAAGTTTTTGGCAGGAGGCAGACATGAAATATTGGGCATATTGGCAAAAGGATGAATCTGGATCTTTAGAGCCCCTGTTCATGTACTGCATCTTATACTGCTGGCACTGATAGGTTTGCTTGTTGTTTGATGGTAGATTGATGTAGATAGTGTGCCACACAATCAGCATCAAAGCAACGGGGATGATCATTGCTTTCTGGATGCTGTAGGCAACAGGGATAAGCGATTCAATTGAATGGAAAGCAGGCGCGCAATCATAGCGATACAATCGGCCGGTGTAAGCAAGGAACGTTATCAGTTTCCGTTTATGGCATTGGGCTTTATCCCATGAAACTGTGCCTGAGCTAGGGCTACAAAACCATGAGCTTTTCGTGAGCCGGGAAGAGCTTGGTATTCACAACATACAGCCAACTTCCATGAAGGAGTCTTGTATGTTACAAGATCTAATCACGTGTTGGAGATGGCGAGGTGTTCTTGGCAATAGATTTGAACAATCGTATCGAACATTAGAAGCTCATTATTTATACACCAGAACCCAAACATTAGGTAGGCTCAAGTCCTATATATGTATAAACTAAACCATGAGGTCTATATTTGATCTTACGTAAGCATAGAGTATAGGAGATATTGGCTATTATTCATATAAGGACTAGGAAGATAAAGCATGCAACGATAGGCCGTGCAAAACACAGTATCTACAAAGGGAAATAATAAAGACACTCGCTTGAATTAGGTATACTCTAGCAGTATAATAAGGAATAGCGCATCTATAACAACATTGTTGAGTATCATAAGATACACTTCCATTTGAGGCGGTTGTACCAATGCAAGTTAGGATTTGCGTAAGTAAACGCCATTATATCACTAGTCACGTTCCTCTATCCTCATAAGGCCCTCAACCCCCCTACCCGCCCAACAGTATAAAATACAAAAAAAGGTTCAGATTTATTGTGTATGAAGTGCGCCTCGGAATTCCTCCTAATATTGGATGATGGCCTGCCCCTATTTTGTTATTATTTCGCCCTGTCCCCTCTTTCTTTGTAAGATAGGGCAACCTAGCCGTATAATGGGAGGAGTCACATGATGATCGCCACTACACAAAACCTTTTGTATTGGCATTAATCATTTCATTAATGTCTGCTAGGAAATTATGTTTTATTGATTTATGTGTATTGTAGTTATTCACAGCATTGTCGGCAAGACCAATACCAAGTGTGACTTACAGCACCTCATTTTCCACTGTGTGATTAACCCCTAGGTCCCTGAAACCGGCGTCAAAGGGTCGAGGAAGGTAAGGATAAAGCAACAGCTTTGCAGAAGGATTCACATAAAAGCATCCGGTAGGTGCAAATGGGTCCCTGCACTCCTGAGAATTGGGTCACTGCTGTTCATATGGCTCATCCGAACTCGCGCCCCTTTCACTTTACCCATGATGCGTTTCAGTAGGTGGATTAAGGAGCAATATCAAATGTGATTGGAGGTGAAGATTTCATCAATAATCACAGACAGTTACCATTATGGTGTTGCGAATTTGCATTACACATGGACAACGGTGATCCAAAAAGGGCGAGAGTCACAGACGGTTACTTTCTGAAACACCACAAAGGACCTTGATGCTGTTGGATGTTTCACGTCAAGTATCTGTCGAGCAATACTTGTTGACTCGGGATGATTCCTGTGTAACCTCAGCGAGTATTTAAGAGCAATGGATCCTTTTCGCTGAGAAGAGTTCTGCAATTCTACCATTCCCCATCTTGGTCAAACGACTACCCAAGAGACTTCTACTACTCTACTTCTCATACCTATCAGTACCTGACCTAGCAACCTCTGATAAAAGCTTGATCATGTCTTACAAAAACGGAACTGCCAAGACAGGCCAGCATGAGACAGATATCGAGTCCACTGTCGAAGAGGTATCGATGGGTGTGCTCGCCGTTGATGATGAGAAATTGTATCAGGCTGCCCAGGATCTGATCTTTTATCGAATCATAAAAAAAACCTATTATGGTGATCATCCTGGCCGACGTAAGTTCTCATTCCTCACAGAGTACACCGGCGTGTGCACAAGCAGTTACATGTCTGACCACCCCTTCAAAGCCGAGCCCGGCACCTTGAACCAATACCTCATGCCTTTCTTCGATACTTTGATGAAGGCTGTCAATGAGCACCGTCCCCTGAAAGACTCGGCCCAATACAATCTCATGATCAACTTGGTGATTCTGACCCTCGCCCATGCTAAGTGGTGGAACGGACCTCTCGAGCCAGTAATAGCTCATGAGTTCGACACAATCCGTATGTGCATCAAATCGAACCTGAGCCAGCCGTATCGGACTTTGAGCAACGGAAGAAACTAAAAGAATCTTTAGGTACTTTCCATGATGGCTACTCCCATGATATTTGGGTTGAAGCTCTCCGGCGCTATCAGAATAGTGTACACGCCGTGCGAGACCTGCCAGTAGAGCAGCAGTGAACTCAACAGCCGGGGACTGACGGGAGCCCGAAGAGGGGCGAGGGCGACGACACCGACAGGAGCGAACCAGCGGCCATGGTAGAAGCAACAACAACACCACCCTCACTCCCATCAGAGCGAAAGCCGGCGGAGTATCCGAACAAGGATCACGACTTATCGAGGGTTTGGGGCAATCTGTCAGTGTGGCACACATTCATTCCGATCGGTGGTATATGTGCAGAAAATCTCGTTGGGGCCGTTGCAGCTGGTTTCATTTGTATTTTTTGGGCTTGGTTCCGTGGCCGGAGGATGACTCTGTGCTAGACCGGCATACCACACTCGTTTGCGATGGTTGTTGATTGGGCATATGTGCAGGAAATCCCATGGAGATTGTTCTAGCAGGAGGAGGTTTCATTTATCACATTCGTTTACGGTGTTTGATGATTGCCACAAACTTTTGGTCCAGCCCGTTTAGGGGCTGATTTCCTAAGAAAAGTTTATATTCCCAACCTCGGGGTTATGCTCTTGATTTCCCTCACATGGTTATTGAACCCTTGGATCATGAGTTACGACTCGGGTTTTTGCCCACAAGTAATATTAATAAATTCAGTTGTAAGTGTTTAGACACACTGGACCATCCTGTTCACCCAGAGCCATCCCCTAAGAGCAAGTTTTTCTCGCTGCGATCCGATACCAGATCACCAATCGCGAATCAAATCATCACCCTCATGGTATGGAACGTTGCCAGCTCAGCGTAGAATTCATCCACGATTCAGGTGCAGAACTGGACTTCCATAAGCGAAGCAACTCCTTTTGAGAACAAAGATTCACTCGAGTAAGAATCTCTACTGGAATGACCGAAGAGCAAGCCGATTCGACCGCTAAGCTTTTCTATAGCAACGTTTCTTCTACCACTAGTAAGGATTTCTGTGGCTTCATGCTCGCTGTGTCCTGGGCTTTTCCTTTTCTTGTATTTTCATCTACATTCTTTGTAGAGCATAGCTCTCTGGATCCGTGACCTTCTCAAGTCCCCGGAAAGTCGTTTTGGTCAGTGTACAGGAGCTTATTTGGCAGCACAGTCTTCCGGTGTGAAGCCCCCCATGGGGAGCTAGGCCTCACCAGGAAATGCCGGGACTCCAACATTTCTCGGTACATATGTAGTTGGAATTTAAGATCGCATTCCTTTACCCATCTATCATTTTGGGTTTCTCTCCTGTGCGACCCGATACTTGTCTTGTTCGACGACGATTCCACTATAAGACAGGCAGCGGCCATGCCTGAATGAACTTAATACTGGTGGATTAAGGGTTGCCCTCTAAATTACGGTTTCAAGTGTTTAAATAGATTCATCTCGGGAAGATGCCTCTTGGAACGTTATCCGCTACGCGTAGAGGGCATGATAGCATCACCATATACCTTTGTATATCCGGAAATGGGTGTACTTCCTCTGTTCCCAGTAGACAGTATGTTCGCAGTAGAGAGTATTCCCGCATAATTTTTCATTATTTCTCGAAACAGAGAGGTTCTTGAATAGTTTGTGTGAGGTGTGGGCGTCATGCGTTAGTTATACCAAGGAACAGCGCGATACAGCGTCGGCTCACGAGAAGCACCACGTGGAAACGCTCCGCGAGAAGCCGTTGATATAGAAGGGACGTCTAATCATTAAGGAAAGATTCCGAAAACTTCCTAGTTCCTCACTCTCCTTCCAAGAGCACGAACAATGTTCGAGCATCTATATAAACTTGCATCAAGTCATGTTCGCTGAAACCACTGAACCGCCTCGTCGGATCAGGCGTCAGACCGGCAACGTCCTCGCTGACCAAACCCGTGCCGTTCATCTGAAGCTTCATGTGAATATACCCACGTGAACTTTCTCTGACTTCTATGACTCGTAAGATTGCAATCTTGTTAATGCCATGTACCCAGACCATCAGATCCCCCAGTTCGAGCTGGGTTGATGAAATGCCCATCAGATACGATAACTGTCCTTCCCCGCGCAAAAGCTGATATAAATAGGGGTCATTACTGTCCGTAGGATCGGAACTGTTTGAGTCTGTACGTAAAGAGGTGTGAATACTCTGCTTAGACCTGTTGGTGATTTGTTGATACTTGCAGATGACGCTCCAGGGGTTGTCTGAGGAAATGGCCCAGCGGACGGTACTGGTATGATTGAAGCATCTTGTGGCGAGTGCAGTATTATCTGTATTCAGTATTGATCGGAGCAGCATATGACTTTCTTGATGAGCACTGCCCAGGCCACTGTTGAAGTTCGCCTGTACTTTGAGTTCCCATTGATTGACGCTCTCCAGGTTTTTGACAATATCTCCAGCAGAGGGGCCTATCCATTGGACGTTTCCAAGCACGTAAGACTGAAGTTCGAAGACCTTAGGACTGTTCAAGTTCTCAATGATGGTGCTCGAATTGACCTCAGACTCATAGGGTCGTAGAGTCTGATGGAGCGGGATAGTCTCATGTCGCATGAGTAAAAACTTCACTAATCGACCGAGATCGACGATCTCTGATTCGTTCATCAGACCCTGCCTGTTCATGAACTCCATAGTGTCTTCCCAGATCTCGAATAGAGATTTGTTGTAATCCATCGGAAATCCAGGCGCGTCAGCTGCAAGGCCTACCAATCCGTAGATCTTATCTTTTGGCTCTTTGCAGGCGGCATCTTTGTGATCTCGCAGTAGCCGTACCAACTTGTAGCTCTCGGTGTACCTCTCGTTGAGGTGGCGGTCAAGTCTCAATGGGCCGTCAGCAGGGCCATGAGAAAGTGTGACGAGGCTTATGAAATGTTTCCACGTCATATCCAGGTTACCGAAGCTGACTTGGAGCCTCTGTGCCAAAGTAACCTCTTGAACGATCCACAATCGACTCCAATACTGGTCATCACAAAGTTCCTTCAACATCCGCGAGATCGCGTCGTCGTTTTCTGAGGGAGTTGAAATTGATGCCGTTCCCTCCGCTGACTTGCGGCCAGTGGGTTCATCTCTTGCAAACGCATGTGACCTCACGTATTGCTGTAACCTCGGAATACCAATCTGGTAGGCTGCATACGCGCTGCCGAGCCATATGATGACCGTATGTGCTCTGAAGTAGATGTGTCTCATGTTTCTGACTTGTCGGTTTCTTTCTGCAATGTCGTCTTGATTGATGCAGATGGCGTCGATCCAATATCGTTCCCCTCCTCCTTTTTGGCGAAGACAATGCAAAGCGTCCCATAGATTGCGGCCGACTTGAAAGCCAGCACCATTGACAAGAATCGTCCTCTTGTCCGTCTCGTCACCCCAGCGATAGGAGAGAGCCTTGTACGTGGGCCTGTCCCCAAACTCAACCTGAACCACATTGCAGACGATGAGGGAGTCGTTGTCGTCCCCTGCCGGCTGGATCTCAACAAGCCTTGTACAGTCGACACCTTCTGCAAGCGGACGATAACAAAAAGCTTCAGTGGAATCTCGGTTAACGCTTCCCTCAATTGAGGAGTTTGGGTCCGCCCTGCGACGAGACTGGTTTGCGGCCATCGTTGATTTTCCGTTCGGGTGATGAGTACGATGAAGTTACGAAATTTACAGCCTGATTCCTTCGGGCAAGGTTACAATCACATCTGCATGAGTTGCATTTATCACGTGAGGCCTCTTATGCGGCCAATGGGCTGACTAAACGAATCCCATAAGGTTCCGAACCAATGAGGGCGTAGATCTGCGTCAAGTCTTTCTCCCTTGTAACCATGGCAAGCCCACGAACATATAGGCAGGTATGTGACAGGCTTCTTAGGAAAGAAATTCCGATCGATATCTTATATACCACAACCACGTCGATCAAGGCAGAGGCAAAGGCTCTCTTTCACAAACATTTTCAGAGGCGGGCGATCTACCAGAATGATGACGTAGACTCACCACCTCCAGTCGAGGAGAGAAACGACAGTTCCTTGGGATTTCCGTTGAAACTCGTCAAAGAAGATTCTCTTATATTGTAGTAATAATGACACAACTAGACTATCTTCGTTCTTTTCCCAATCATGTCACGACTCATACCGGATCCCTCCCCCGTCACCTTCCTTTTTCCCCTCATGAAGTGGCCGTGATGTTCTTTCTCGATGTATCTGACCGTAAAAGAATCTCTCATATAAGCGTCTAAGTACCCAATATCGTGAAGGTAGCATCTTTGCACGCCCTCTCCCTTTTGCAACAGAATATCCCCATGTCTCAGGGTTATCTTCAGAACCGTCAACGGGGTTCTCTCACCACGAAGCTTGTGTTGCTTAACAATCTGCTTGGTCTGGCTGGTCCATTGCTCCAGAGATAGACTCCCCTCATCAAGTTTACTCTGGAGTTCTTTTAGTTCCGCTCGGCTGCTACAACCTGGAAGCAGAGGGTTGTTCTCGATGAGCTCAATGTTGTCGTCGGTGTCTTGTATAGCTCTGTCTGACTTCTTACCCGGGTACTGTCGGCTTTTGTTCCTGGCTTTCTCGGCATTTTTTCGCTTGCGCCCTGCGTGGAACTCTGGGTGCATATAGAATCCCATACAGGCGTTTCCTCCTAGCGATAGAGACGCGACGTAATCTCTCAACCCTTTTTCATCATCGGCATGTTTGTCCATGGCTTGATCATAGAAGTATGACACCAGAGCAGCTGAGTTGAAAGTATATGTCGTGCCCACCGATTGAGACAGGGCTTCCTCAATGTATTGCACCATGAATTGGATCACAGCGGGGGATTCTTCAAATGGTACTGTTCCATCTTCGTATGGCGCGTGATACTCCACACCATACTTCGCAACCATATGCCTCGTCATGTTTCCTCCTCGGAGTCTCTGGCGTTTTAAGACGATGTCGCCTTGGGCCTTAAGATTCTTCAGGTAGAAGAGCAGTCAGTATAATTTCGGCAGGTCTAGAATTCTAGATAGTCGCATAGGCGAATGTTGAGGAGCGACAGTAAAGACGATCATAAGGGCTACTTACCTGGAGCTCGTTGTAGAAATTATTGGCCTGGACTCTGCGTGGTACCTTGGGTCGTAGGACAAGGATCTCATTCTCATCAAACAGGCCGAATTTGTAAGTGATATAGTCTTCTGTTTCGCTGGGTGGATCTACAGTGACACAGTCAACTGCATCGCTTGGGATCGTGACCCCTGGTAACTGTGTGTCTCCAATCGATGGTGGTTTCGTAGCTGATATCCAGTAGTCCATCGGCAATGCTGGTACGGTTACTTTCCACTGGGACTTGCAGTTATTGCAAACTCTCATATTGAAGTGAGACGAAACATTCATGGTACCGCAGTTTATACATAGCCATCCGGTCCACATTCGTCTAAAGACAAGATTGTTTGCTTGGATGATTCGTTTCTTCTCTGATTCGGTGGCGTCATCGGGAATTTTTTCCAGCACTGGATTCATCTGAAGGTTCTCACAGAACGGTCTCGCGGGTACAACGACTCGACCCCTATTCGGCGCTTTTAAAAAGGCCGCGGTGACGGTTTGGCGGTCTCCAAATGGAAACCCTTCGTGTGTCAGGCCGAATTTGCTGCAAGTATCGTTCCCGCAGGTCCAGTTCTCTTGGTAGATTCTCGGGGTGTAGATGCCACAGTTGGAGTCGTTACAGACTTCGCCGCTCATTCTATTAGCTAATTCATCCTCGACTGTTTTCTCGACTTCAGATCCGGTGGTGAGGTCGGGCAGTAATTCGCGAAGCCACTCTTCTTCCGTGTTGACAAGATGGCGCAACCTTGCAAAAAGATGCGTCTCCCCTTCGTGCGAAGCGGCCCAAGTGTTGAGGATTGTCCAATATCCAGCGGTCATATATTCGGCGGACTCCGGTGCTCTTTCAGGTCTTCCCAGTGTTTGAATAATCTTTTTGCCGAGTGTCAAGAGTACTGGTGACTGCAGTCGAAGCGAATTTTCTCGTAGCCTCTTTGATTCGCAGGAACCTTGAACTGCTCTCTCGTTTTTGAACAAGTCGTGTGATAACCAATGTTGGGGAAATGACGGTCTGAATGCCACCAAAGCCGTCAATCAATAGGCCGGCCAGAACCCGGTCATTTCCTTCGTTTCTCATATAAACGCCGCTCTGAGAATCTTTGAAATCGATACACGCTTCACATAGGGCTGTCCGAGACTATAAAAAGGTATGGGGTCAGTATAAGTGCCTAGGTGATTATGTAGATGAATCCAGAACCTACAGCCGCCGTGGCAAAGGCCTGATCAAGCGTGTTCAATGGATTCATAGTGGACACCAAAATTCAAGGTGTCATTTGCGTATTAAACGTTATTTGAACTTATCATGTTGGATCTCTTCAGAAGATGGGCCGGGTTCACATCGAAGACCCGGCTGTGGATGGTGAAGGATACAGTGTGGTGAGTTTGTTGTGGGAAGCGGTGGTGTTTTGAGTCGTTGTATTATTTGAAGTGATAGACGCGCCTATGATTTTGTTCCGAATATAGATACATAAGTACCTAGGTACCTAGGTAGGTAGTCTTATCGGTAAACACAAAAATGTGCAAGTATTCAATGCGTAATTTATATTTAATACATATACTGTTTTTATACAATATACCTGAGAGCCACGATGACCTAATGAGGTCGAGCGAATTTTCCCTCCCCTCACGCCAGTCCTTCTCCTAGCCTCGATCTGAAAAATCCCTGTCTTGGTCATGAATGTCGTTGATCTGTCCGTTACTATATACCTGTATCTAACAGCGCGAAAATTTGTTCAGGTCTCCGTTATTCCCATGAGCCGCGACTTGGGAATGGAGATGAAGGTCGAAGGAGTTGTGCGCGAATGAGTCAGAACAGAGCTTTGCTAAGTTAGTTGCCCCTTGTTTGGCTCCTGGATTTCCAACATCTAACTACCGGCACCATTAACTATCCGCATTGCTCCAAGCCATACACATGAGACTTATCCTCACTTACAACCATCTACCAACGACACGACACGAGATTCGAGTCGATCACGCCTACCGCTGCTTTCCTTTCAACACACCGAGGCAGTACCTGCTCGGACAAAAATATCCTGCCATAATTCCGCCAATGAAGTTCAAGGTTTAAAGAACAGCCGAGGTGCCATGCCGCGCTCCAAAGTAACGATCCAGTCCGCCGCTGGACGGCATATCTACGTAGACAGATCACCGAGTTCCGGATTCAAGGGCTCACGGTATTCTGCTTCCGACAGGCTGTAACTATTATGGTAGGGGTCATTGGGACCGCACCGGAATGGTTAGGTTTACCTTAAGCAGAAGAACGGGGCAGTAGAGGAACTTCGGGTTGATCTCGTATACCAGATAAACAGCATACCACCCCCTTCCCACCTTGGGATCATAAAGTCTACGCCCCGTGTTTACCTCGTCTCAGTGTGGATATGTTTCTATCGAGCCAACAAGCCTACTTCTCAGGACTCGTATCGGCCATACCCGTTTACTCTCAAAAGGATTTTGACTCTCTGGTATTCGATAACGGCGGGACGCAAGTACAGTGGGGGAACTCATATTTTTATTGCCAATCGTCTCGTCATAGCAGTGTCCTGGTCGTATATAGATGTTCTCGCGAACATCTAGGGGTATCTCAGCATGTGTCATGCCATGTAGTAAACTGCAAGCGCGCGCAAACATAAAAACATAGTCCCGTCGCCCTGTATGCATTCCTGCGTAAATCATGACTGTCCCCAGCCTGCTTCGCCTGCGCCCTAGTCACGGATCTCGACCATCTCCTCACACATCTGGAGGAACCTGTCCCTGTATTCGTCGCTCTGCGTAGTGATACTCATCGGCCCTTGGTCGTCGATCAGGTTATATGCCTCGACCAATCCGGTCATGGTCTTGGCGTGGAGTGTGTGCTTGGCCCAGAAGAAGTCGAGAATACTAGCTCTGTATATCGACTTGCCGTCGCTAGAAGGTACTCCTGTACGCCATGAAGGGGGATTCGGGGGCGCAAATGGTGGTTGTGCAGGTGGGATTGGCGCATCACCCTCTTGGCCGGGCGCGAGTGCGGGCTGGGAGTCTGGGTCCGGTGCATCAGCCGCGGAGATACGCACCAAGAACAGGGAGTAATCGACGGCGTTGCAGTCAGCCAAGAGCTTGGTGTCCTTTTGCAACTGCATAGTCCAGTCGGCAGCTTGATCGGTCGTGAGGTAGAGCTTGCCCTCATACTTGTTGGCAAGCTTGGATTTCGTAGCCTCGGAGGCCAGAGCACCTCCAGCTACGTCGCGTTCGGGAAAGAAGTAGGTAGTCGGCTTCAGGTCCCACGACTCCCACTTCGGCTTTGATCCCTCGTGCTTCTCCTCGTTCTGTCCGTAAAGGATGTTCTCCATAACAATGTGATGGCTTGGCGTCAGACCTAGCAGAAGACCGATGCTCTTGTGGGCGCTCTCGAGGAAGTCGGTGATGCGAACGAGCAAGGTCTCAGGGTTCTTGCGTACGTAGTCGGCATAGGGGATAAGCATGTCATTCTTGAAGAAGTTGTGCTCGAAGTGTCTCGGGACCGACTTGACGAGATAGGCGCTGTCGTGGGAACGGAAGAAGGTCGAGCCGCTGTATCCCATGTCGCCCAAGGGTTCCAATGCCTCTTTGGACCTCTTCTTGTCGGTCTTCTTGTCGGTCTTCTTGTCGGTCTTCTTGGTCCCGGCCAAGCTAGACTTGTAGTCCTCCTCTTTGATTCCCCAAATGCCGCGCAGAGACATGAACAGGTCCGGTTGTATGAGGCGAAAGGTCAACCAGTGAATGTTGAAAAGCCTGAGGGCGCGTTCGAGGATGGAGGGACGCTCGGCTGATCTGCCATCGTACCTGGTGGTCAGGATCGCGTAGACGATGGAACGCGCGATCACAGCTTCTCGTCGTCCCATTTTCCAATGTCACATCCTATTCACGTAGGATGAACAACAGAAAGAGGCTCGGTTTCTGTCTGTCGGGAAGTTAAAAGCTGGAGGAGGACGGGAGCGTGTAGGGGCAGGCAGGTGAGACGACGAAACTCTGCTCGAGGTCCTGGAGAGAATGCTCCGGATGACGTCACCCTAGTAGCATGGTTACACGCTCCCACGCACTACCGGGTACACCCCTGTATTTCTTGACACGACTTGATTGGTTGACATTCGACTTACACATTACCACCACTGTTGAGTCTTCGAGTGAGGCCATCACCCAATATTATCTATGTTTGAAGTCATCCCTTTCCTTGCGTCTGTTCAATTCACCCTTAACTCGGCGCTGGAAGCCGCATCGCCACCCCAAACTGCTCCGGAATCAGGATATTGGTACGTCGTCGGGTTCTCGCAACGTTCGATATAGGGTTAAGGCGGTTGCGAGGGCATCCCGGCGAGTATGGCGTAGAGGATTTATGTATGATCGCTTTTGTCCCTATTGATATGTTACCTATATGCTTGTTTTTGGTATCAGGCCAGCCTTCGTCTATCGACTCAACACCTCTTGATCGATCGTTTCCCTTGGCTTTCTTTAGTCCAGGTTTGGCGATAGAGCTGGTCAGAATGTCAGAATTTATCCACCTTCGAACCCCGAGCGAAGCAGCCTTACTAGATGATATGTTTGACAAAGGTCGGATCTGGCCAGTGTGAAGTCCTGGTATCAGTTTCCTGTATCCTTACATCTGTGCGGTTTGAGAAGGTTAGATTGTCAAGTATTGGCATTCTGGGGCAAACAGCAGTTTTCAAGACGCCAACTGACGTGCCGATGTCAATATAACTAGGAGATTGACCATGTAAAAAGAGCAACAGTGAGGAATCCAGTGTCTGACGAATTCAGCCTCTACGAATGGAGATATTCACTCTGCTATCACGGTTGAGGTGGTGGTATCAAGGAGGCTCCGACGGTGGCGGCGGGTCATTCCCCTGGAAAGTGTTCTTGTTAGAAGATGTAGCTACTCAGCTCATGATTTAGCAAGCATGGGTCTTCTGGGACGTATCGTCACTTACCTGCCAGTGGTTCATGGTGGTTGTCTCCGAGTTGGGTCAAGCCGAGACGTGGAGCTGATAAGATGACACTTTCCCATCGCGAATGACCCTTTGTCTGCCCTTCTTTCGGAATATCTCCTCGGCCTTGGCTAGCATAGCTACTTAGGTAGGTACTCGGGTATTCGCAACGTTCGACTTTCTTGATCTCTCGGGTTTTCGCGGTCCCGCTGGCTGTTCTCTCTTGCCTTTCGGGGCTCATGCTTTCTGTGAATACGTCATTCGTTTTCCTCCCAGGAGCATAAATAGCTGAAAGAATTCCAACCTGCTGGAAGTGTGGTTAGCTACGACTCATAAAACCACCGAACAAATGGATTGAAGTAGAACATACCTTAGAATGGCTGGTAAGGAGAGATGCTTCCGCGCAAGTCTCAACAGCAGTAAAAACTTAATATCGGCGGATATCTAAATCCACCCCAGGCGACGGTTGAGGCGATTTGCGTGAGTTTATCATACCGAAAAACTGACCACGTCGCAGAACTGTAATTCCAAAGGCTCAAACCCGTCGGAGAAGAGAGTCACCCGGCCACAGGTCAACGTATCGGAGAAAGATTCATCTGAGGGCGAGCATTTGGGAGCCAGCAAAAACTTTGCCAAGGGCGAGGGCAGCTGGGAGGATGAAGAGCTAGGAAGGCATAAAAGCGGCTGGGTCCCAATTAGCTGGGCAAGAGATGAACAGGCTCAAGTTTCTGAGAGAAAGCTGCTGGGGGAGGAGTAAGTAGGGAAAAAAGCGGAGAGGGCGAGTCCCGAAACGCACCGGATCGCGTTGGAGCGCCCCGGAGGACCTCCGGAGGACCCCCGGAGGAGAATCTCTCAAGGCAGATTGGTGTGCTATTTTTCAAGAGTAGACCTCGTAGCTTAGCGGTCAGGGTGGTGTTGATTTCCTCAACTCACTGTGAATAAACAGTGTCGTTGTCTCGGCGGGTTTTTGCATGGGCTTCAGCGATCTGACGATAAAGGGGGGGGACGTACATCGGCGTCAGTCGCCTTTGTAACACCCTCAGTAGGCTCTTGCAGTGACTATCTTGCTCTCTGCCTGGCACATTGGCTTTGTAAGCCCTTCTTCTTCTGACTCCCCATCTCTTGTTGGTTGAGATCAACGAAGTTCGTCCTTTCACTTGATCCAGGCCTTCGGCGGCGTGGGGGCGAGCCCCTGAGCGTCCAATCCCTGCTCTCCCTTAACACCCTAGTCACGGCCTGTCTTGCGATTACTTGGTTTTCTAATGCTTTTCCTCCTTCCCACTCACATGCTCTTTATTCTTGAGGCACAGACAATCACTTGCCGTGACCATAGATGAGAGTAGACTTCCTGAGTCGACCTGGAGAAGCTATCGTAAGATCATCTTTTTTTTTTCTCAAATTCATAGTCCTGCAAAATTCTAAACCACTACATCCACCTCGAAGCCATCAACTTAATAGTTGTCTTGTGCAATTGCACTACACAAGGACACTGCCACCCTATACTTTCCCTCTACACATATCCATACCTCGTCACTTTCTAGACCTTTACATCAACATCAATACCGGCAACCCCATTACTACTGCCAGCTTTTCTTTTCCCTCTACAAGTATCCAAGCCTTCCGTCACTTCCTCCACCTCTACACTCATACCAACACTATCCCCATTGCCATCTTTTCCTACACCTTTCCTCCACAGATCGTCAAGCTTCACATGCCTTCTATCCTCTAAGTAGTAACAGTACAGGCTCTACACCTCGATCATGGCTTTGGTGCAAACGTCCATCATCGAGTACGTACCTACTGAGGTCGTAGAAGGTATCATGGTCAGTATCGACAATGATGCTGACCTCCACGCCTTCATCAGCTCTTCCCCAATCCTCCTGAAGATCTTTCTGGCCGCCAAGCATCGTATCCTCTACTACCGTCTGATCAACAAGCTCGACTGCGTGCTCAAAGACGCGATGATGGAGCAATCTCAACCCTCACTGGTGCCTCACAGTCCGGTTTACTGGTAAGTACAAATAAACGTTGCATTTTGATCTCTAATGCCCTTTCATCTCATCTACAAATCCCTACCTTCTCGTACACAGTGCCTCCCCTTCTGGTGTACAGAACGGTTCCTTCTCATCTTTGACTCCGTTCCTCCCGATTGCCAAGTCTCTCAGATTGTACTCTTTCCATTATGGTGCTAACTTGTCTGTAGTATGTGATTTCCTCGGTGAAACTCCTCTAGATTATGGATCTGGTGAAGAACTAACGCATATGCTTCGAATTCTAGTCCAAGATGTCGAAGAAGCGGTTGAGCGATACAAACATATTCTTGCCGGTGATATCGTAGAGCCGAGCGAACTTGGCACCACTGACATCATCGACATGATGGTTTTCAACCGCGCGATCGAATTCTTCGTTGACTGGTTCCAAGCAGATGTTCTGAACAAGCGCAGCCCTTGGAACCAAGCCAACGACGAGAATGACCCTGTGGCTAAGAAGCTAAGTCGAACCGAGCGCCTGAGGATTACCCGCGCCTTATACCGATATCAGACGATAACCAAGATTTACGGGACGCGAATGGAACGACCTGATGACATCGAGGCGTCTATGGAACACTATAACGTCAAGCTCCTCGACCTGTTCGAGCCCTTCGAGGTACACCAGATTGCTGCAGTGGACCAGTATATATCTGATCTACTTTCTTATCTGATCCAGCTCTCTTCCGTGGGGATACTCCCCCTCGACACATTCATGTGGACAGATCCTTGGGGCAATATGGTAGACCAGGACACTGCGTTTGTTGGATTCTTCCGGTATCTCCAATGGTCCTACCACTACGCAAAGGACCGCTTACAGAACCATGAGGAAACCAAGACACAGCTACCCGATATGATGAACAACTACCTGGAGCCTACCTGGTCGGCCTTGTGGGAGATTCAAGACGAGGAGGGCGAGCGTAAAGATCTCGAAGAATACAAAACGACCAAAGACACACGCGAGGAGGAAGCCGAGCTCCAAGTCTTCGTCGGAGACCACGTCGACCAGGTCCCGTACGCCTGGGTCAAGAGATACCCACACTACGTCAACCGCTTCGGAGATTTCGACGAAGTCGATAATGCCAAGAAAAAGTTGGACAACCGCGAGCGAAGCCATGTCGACCTACTTGCTGTCGAAAAAGCTTACGCTCGTTGGTGCTGCGTCTTCTGGGACGAAGAACGCGCGGAGGAGATCTTGAGACGCTGCCGAGGATACTGGAAGGACGGAGGAGATGCCTATGAAGTTGAAGAGGATCTATATGATCAGTAACTGCACCAAATTCAGGTAGTTTGGGGTGGGCTTTTTCAGCTCAAGGACTCTCTACGAGATTGGGTTGGGGGAGTGGTGGCTGGCTTAAGGGACAGGCGAGCATGGACGAAGACCAAGACGAATTTGCTCTTGGGACTCTTTTTCAATTTTTGCTACTGCATTTTTTCTGAGTCGTGGTATTTGTGGATGCTGCGATAGTTAATACAGAACGTTGATTTTCCCCATTCTGAGTCTTGGGCAATAACTATGGGATAACCGTATAAACAAGAAAAGGATGATCGGATAAGAAGTATCATGTGGATTATGCCACAAGAAATACCTGCTTATTCGGATCTCCATGTGCTATACGGGAACACGCTCTAACATGGTGTCAATCTTTATTTTTCCTGGGGGGGAAGAAGCTATCGCCTTCTCTCTCGCCACCCTCGTCGGTCCTTTCAGCTGAAGGTGATAGACATAGGACGTTTCCAACCAGCTCGTTTTACGCAGGTACATGGACAGCCCTAACAAAGCACCCATGTAGGTAATTGTAACCAAAGAAGCTCGACATCTTGGAGTACCTGGCAGCCTGGGTCCTGACTCGGAAGCTTCGGAATTTGGCGTGCAACGATTTCCACAAGATGAGCCACGTACGACATAAGACTTGTTTTGTCCCCGGATGCCGCAATGCCCCTGTGGCCATCTTCGTTAGGGTAAGGCAGAAAGCAAGATCACGCTGTGGTAGGCCTGGCTGAGACATATTACTGCAGGATCACGACCAAGCGCGACGCCAGTCTTAAGACGTCGTATTCGTATCAGTATCAGACCTCAGCTACCTAGCACCCGATAATTATACGACCAACCCCCTGTCCCTATTAACTAGCTAAAGGGACCCCGGCACCCGGTACGGCGGTAATCTACAGGGTGAAAGCAATACCTAGAAGACAAGCTGACAAAGAGCAGAGCGATGTGGACATGATGCCCCAGTGAGCGCTTGGCGAATCCTATCAATTTCAATGCGCCACGGCGCGAGCTACGGTTGCTAGGCAAGCGAGCAGAATCACCGGCTTCACTCCCTCCAAGGGTTCTTTAAAAGCCTCATCCCCCTCCCCCTCCAACGCCTCTCTGGACCGGTAGTAAAATCCGATGACCCTCTCGGCATGATAAAGTCGATGACCCCCTAGGCGCGACATCTTGAACGGCAGCTTTCCCAACGCCAGGATGAAGCCCCTACACACCCCATCCTCCGTGCTCCCCTTGGCCCTCCTCCTCCTCCTCCTCAGCGTACAGTCCACGCACGCGACCCCAACGCCCTCCACCCTCGCAGCTTGCAACGAGATCGCCGCCGCCCTGCCAGACCAGGTCTCGTTCCCGCTATCCCTGGCCTACCTGACCGCGCAATCCGAGTACTGGTCCGCGGCGCTGAAGGAGGTCCAGCCGGCGTGCATCGTCGAGCCCGCGTCGGCGAAGCAGGTGTCGGTCGCGGTCGCGGTTTTAAACCGGTACGCGGACGTGGAGTTCGCCGTCAAGAGCGGCGGCCACGATCCGAATCCGGGGCACGCGACGGTGGAGGACGGCGTGCTGATCACCATGCGCGGAATGGTGAGCACGACGCTGGACGAGGCGACGGGGATTGCGAGTGTGCTACCCGGTGGGACGTGGGATGATGTGATTGGGGATCTGGAACCTCATGGGGTTACGGTTGTGGGAGGTCGTTTGGGTGAGTCAGCATTTGCACGAGGGGGTAGACCTCTCGTGATGGGTTCGCGGAAAACTGGTTGAACTGACTAGCGACCGGTATGAAGGGATTGTGGGTGTTGGGGGTTACCTACTTCAAGCCGGGTTGTCCTTTCTAAGCGCACAGTATGGACTGGCTGTCGATGTAAGTTCAAACGTGAAGTCCGAGACTCCCAGACACTGATGCATCATACGTAGAGTATTGTCGGCTGGGAGACGGTCTTGGCCAATGGGTCGGTCGTCAATGTGGATGTGGCTAGTCGCCCGGATCTGGCCGTCGCCATGAAAGGGAGTGGAAGTCAGTTCGGTAAGTACTTCGGTCACATCCTCTTTCATACCCCAGTGCCCAGGCAGAAAATAGCTCACTGCTTCCTCACACAAAGGCATCGTCACGAAATTCCAAGTCCAGACTCACCCCATCGGCCAAGTATGGGGCGGAAGTCGCACATACGATGCAAGCAAAGGCGAGGAGCTCATGTCCGCACTGCACAACTTCGTCGCTCCAGAATCCGCGGATCCCAAGGCTGCGGTCATTCATACCACTCTCCTGTTACAGGGTGGCACAACCTTATATAATCTCTTCTATTTCTACGACGGCCCTGAAGTCCCGGCTGATAGTCCTCTGGCGGAGTATTTGGACATCCTGCCCCTTGTCGACTCGACCTCGACGCAGACATATGCTTCGCTGGTAAGCACCCGATGATACGATGGTACCCACGTCTAGAGAGCACAGAACTGACCAGCCGCAATAGTTATATGCCAATGGTCAAGCGGGAGAACTTGCGCAAGGACGGCAATCGTTCAGAGTGAGTCTGGACTTGATAATAGCCAGTCGCCCAAACTGCAGTGAACAAGCTAACCGATGCGGGGCAAAGACATACACCATCCCTTACATACCGAGCAACCCAGCTATCTACGCCGAGACCCGGGACCAATGGTCCTCCATCCTCGCTCCGCATCTCTCCAATCCTCTCAACGTCGGGAGCCAGTGCAGCATCGACTTCCAACCATTCCCGTCGACGATCGGTGCAGCGAGCGACGCCGCCGGCGGGAACGCCATGGGCATCTCGGGGTCCGACCCGGACCGTCTGCTCCTCGAGCTGCAGTGCATGTGGGCATCCGGGACGGACGACGCCGAGATCTACGCCATGTCTCGGGAAATGACGGCCTGGCTCGACGGTATGGTGCCCGAGTGGCTGGCCGAGGCCGGCTTGGACGCCGATGCTTGGTACCTGCCGCTGTTCATGAATGACGCGCAGGGCGACCAGAACGTCACGGGGACTTATCGGGATTATGCCAAGTTTAAGACGCTGCAGGAGGAGGTAGACCCATTGGGGTTCTTCAGTGAGAGGGCCGGGGGGTTCAAGTATTAAGTAATGTTTACTGGTATTGCTCTCTGTTCTATCATGACCTAATGACTGCGTACATAAAACTACACAATTTTCATATTCCCTCCTACGGAGAGCCGTAAAGTTAGATAGACGCTCTCTGATCGAGAGATAATCTCCCTCACACCGGACGTTAGCCCCCCAAGACATCTCATCCATCGACTAAACCTGCGATACCATTAGCTGTCTGACCTCAGCAAGATACCAGTCCTTGCCTGCGAGTCCGACGGCTTCAGACGAGATACATACCAGAGGAACCTCCACCTGTCGCCCCCACATATCCCGGTAGCAGTAATTCAAGCCCAGCGAAGAGTTCCCCCCGTGCGCGCCCCGATCCCAGGGGCCCACCGTCCCGGTGATACCGTATCCGTGGCTGAAGGGGCCGAAATCCAGCCCGGAACGCGGGCGGGCGGAGCCGGTACCGGAGCTGAACGTGCTCATCACGGCTAGGGCCTCGCCTAGGAGCGCCGTGGTCAGGTACACGATGAGCTTGATGTTGGACTTCATGGTTGACGACGATATTTTCGATGATGCCAGTGTCTGGATGGTATTTTGTCGAGGATGTGCTGTCGTGTGGATGATTCATGAGAGGAGATAGAGGGATCTACCTCAGTCTTTCAGGTCGGTTTCTTTGATACATGGTTCTTTGACTGCCCGGTCATATGAATTTGTCACTCGTGAGCGGTCGGTCGGTTGATATCTTTGTCCAGGGGAGATCTCGGCTAAATAAATTCGATCGAGCACTTTTTGTACTTGATACGTCCCTTTTTGCTTTATATTCTGGCCGGTCGTCACTCTATCCATAATATCGGCATCAACTGGAAAGCTCATCTCAACTTGGTAATGGAAACTATCCTCACCACCATCACAAACTTCACTTGAATTATCCTTTACCGCAAGCACTCGGCTTCCCAAGTCTTGCCCGCGTGCATGGTGTCGGATGTCATTATCAACTTCCGCTCCCTTCATAACACCGCATTTCTCCATGCTGTCCCACATCCTTAGGCTCAGACGTTACAACCACCGAATCTACTTGTTTATACCATCGACGTTGTGCATAGGAGACCCACAGAACACCATCGATTGGCCCCAAGTCCTATGTTGACCTGTGTCGCAATCGTAATGTAACAGCGTGTCCTTGAAACAGATGCCTACCTTGTTACCATCAAGATCCCACATGGTCCAGCCGCGATCTTCGTAGACGGCTAGGGAAAGTTAGCCGGGACTATCCGCCCCTTAACTGCACCTTGTGATCAATCATGACTTGTGATCAATCATGAACGGGGTTTAAAAAGGGAGACCCGAATTTACTAAAATGGCCCATGGCATTATTCCACTCCATGACGACGGGTTTCCGTGGCGAGGCAAAAGCATGGTTCCCATCACGGCCGAAACAGTTCCGGCAGCGCATGCCTTGCTTAGTGCCACTGACGTCGGACCTGTCCCGCTGGATATTCAAGTGGCTCATGACGAAATCGCAGTCCGGCGGAGCTTCGAAGAAGCCGTAGCCTATGATGGGCGAGTTCGAATCAGCGTACTGGTGCGAAACGGTCTCGGTGGCGTAGATCCAGAAGCTAGCCCGTGTTTGCGTGACAGCTAGGGATATCAGGAAAATTATCTTGGTGAGGTTTGAGAACATCATGGCAGACGAGTCGTCGGCGAATCGGGTTCGATATCTTGCAGGCGGTTGTATGGATAGCTTATTCGTGGCGAGGGAGGCCGTCCGCAGACTTATTGGCGAAAGCGAGGAACTGGGAAAGGGTGGCTTGCAACTATGAAGACTCGCAACATATCCATCCCCCAAAAGAATTTCTAGGTATGCTTGAGTACATAGATAAATTCATAAACATTAATCCTGTTTCATTTACCTTACACCAGTCAAGTGTACGGGATGTTCTGCGCACCTCATCACGTATAGCTCGTAATAACTACACTGGGTGTGTTCAAACCCAGTCTCCTTGTTTTCTGTATATTTTCATTACTAATCAGCGTGTAATTCAGTTCCTGGTCATGCCTAAATCTAGGTGATTATACCCAGTCACTGGCCTCCGAACCTTGATAATCTGTAAGCTAGTTATGTGATAGCCAAGCATATACGCCGATTTAGCTCGGCTCGTCTTCGTCAAAGCACCCGAATTCATTTGTGATCCCCACCAAAGCCGTTGTGACCATGAGTATAATAGATGGTTGCCTTTTGTAACTTGCATCACACAAGGATAATAATACCCCAACAGGGCGAGAGAGAACAACAAGGGGCGAGGCCTCCGCACATTCGATGTTCGTGATGAACAGACAAGTACAGAGACTGAGTGTGGTTAGTCGCCTTTTCATGGAACTGGGGAACTAGAGATAAGCGACTCATGCAAGCACGATCAAACAGAGCTTGAGACCTCGGACGTACGACTGGGTTTCCTCTTACTCTCTCCTGAGAGCCCCAACGTCCTCCGAGAGCGCCGATATGGTCTTATTCACTTGTGCCACAACTTGATCGGAGACGATAATGGGTGGAGTGGTCCTGCGACGAGTCAACAATGGCAAAGCCAGTGGAGCGAGTATCGTCGGGGCGAAAGAATGCGCTCTTGGCTGACCTCCATGGCTATCAAGATCAGGGCTAAAGAAGATAAAAAATGCGAAAGGCTCGCGTAAGGCGGATTTATGCGGCTAGGCTCTGTAGAACCAACAAGGGGCAAAGGTAGGCATGCAAGGGGCACACGTGACAGAGACTCGGCAAGTCGAGGCCATGATTGGGCGAGCAGATTTCGCGGTTTACCAACATCACTGGGCAGGATAGTCAGTCTTCATCAACTCGCCAAGGGTCATCCAAACAAACTGAGTTGCCGAGACGAGGTGGTAGTGAGTGTGTCAACCTACATCTTGTCTCCCGGTAGCTTTGGGCTCTCCTTACATGCGAGGCGGGTGGTTATCGGGGCGACGAGAGAAACCGTAGGTGGTTATTCTAGTTAGTAAACATGGCTTAATCTTACAACGTTGGAATCGGAAAGGATCCTTCGGATCTCGTGTGAATTCATCGCTCTACTAAAATCAACGCGTACCACCTTTATCTTTATGCACCTCTCATTAGATGATTAGCCTCTCCGATTCCACCCGTCTACTTCCTAAACCCCCCATAACATACTAGAAGAACCACAGCCATTCTACCTGCCATCCCTCACCTCCCAGAGATCCTCACCGTGACTAACACCGGCCACTTACTGGTTGACCGGATCCGCATTCGACACCGCGGCACACCAGATTAGTGATCTCCCGTACTCGGTCGAGGCCGGTCCTCTGCAACCGTAGGTCATAGAGGTGTTCTTGTAACACTGGCCGACCTGGTTTCCCGCGGTATCGACCAGTTCCCAATCGCGGTCCGCATAGGCAGCTAAATTCAATTTTTTTCACTTACATCAGTATATCATCACTCATCACTCCGTCCCACTCACTCTTCTCCCGTAACTACGACTTGACCGTCGGAGTAAACAAAGAAAAAACCAAGAAAAAAAAACAGAACACTTCCCAGCGATCTCTCTCTCCAAATTACTTACTAAAGTGCCCAATAGCATTATTAAACTCGATAACTTTCGGGTCCGGATGGTCGTCGTCGCCGCACCCCTGGCACCGCACGCCGTGCTTGTTCCCGCTGACGTCGCTCGAGGCGTGCTGCGGGACCACGTGGTCGACGACCTCGGAGCACTGGTTGGGCGGGTGGTTCAGGAACGCGTAGGCGGACTCGAACTGGGTGCCGAGGCCCGTGAAGGTGGTGACGTCGTCCTTGTAGATCCAGAAGTCGGCCGCGGCCTGCTGCGGGGAGAGCAGCAGCAGCAGCAGCAGCAGGGCGAGCAGGGCGGAGAAGGGTGGGAAGAGGGAGAGGGAGAGGACTGAGGAGAGCATTTCTGGAAAGTGGGAGAGAGAGAGAGTGAGTGAGTGGTCAGGTTGTAGTAGTGGTGTAGTTGTAAGCTGGCGGTGAACGGTTGAGTGAGGGTGAGTTCTGAGGTTGGGGTGATGGAAGAGAAAACAACTGGGAGGGACGCCGTCGCACCTCTGTCATTTATATAGACTCAACAGCCACGTCACTTTCTGTCTCACAGGCACAGGATGGACTTTTGAGCAAACATGAAGTACACCGGTTCTCCAAGGTTTGCACCAACGGCATGATAACGCCTGTTCTTTCCAGATGAGCTAGTGCGATTTGCTCAACTTTTTTATCTCGAGGTTACAGTGATAAGTAAAACCCTTCACTTGACCGGAGCCGTGGTCTGTTCCACAGCCTAGTTTTCATTGGCTCATCAATTTTGCAAGAATGGACGATCGCGGAGTGAAAGACGACTGAATGAGAGAGAATGGGACAAATTTAGACGAAACTATATTATGTGAAACATTACCAGAAGTTCTCGTTCGTCTGGTCCCGCGTAGAGGCAGTCAAGGCAAATTAGATACATATCTTACGAGCATCGCTATTCGCCATTTAGCAAGTTCTCATTTGGACTATGATCCCACGCCGTGATGTCCAATATTCCACGCGTAATACAACCACCATTATCATGAATGTCCAACAAAGGCGAGTTGTAGCCGACCCCCACTCAAGCGCCCTTGAAAACTTAAGATAACACTCCCGGCTATCAAGTTCAGGGTAAAGCTCCACGAGGACTGGCAAACAGCGATATCGGGGGTTGGGCGCCACAACTGGACCACCACATGGCGTAGAAACATTGCTGTCCGGTCAAGGTCCGCTACAGATTACCCCGTGAATGCCAACAAGCGTCCATTCAATTGAGACGATATCTAAACGCTGACCGAGGCTCAACATCCCGCATTTAATGAGCCTCGCCAGCCGTCTTGCCATCTCTGGCCTCAATGTCTTCTGCAGCAATATCCATCGGCTGGTCAGAGCCGGCGAAAGTAGCAACCCATGGTTTGTCGTCGCGGGGTTCGAGGATAACTTCAATGTCATGATCCGGTTTCTGAATAGAAAGGGCGATATTCGAGTTCTGCACCGTCGGCATCTTCCAGGAGCCTTGCAGTGGCCGGACGTTGAACCGCATGACTATTAGCGCGGCGAATGCAAGAATCTCAGTAGCGACAAAGTGACGCCCTGGACACAGTGTTGATCCGCCGCCAAATCCACGAAACGAGACCGGATTGTGTCGTTTGCCTTTGGCGCTCTTCTCGCGAATGAACCGCTTGTACTGAAACTCGTCCACATTTTCGCCCCAGGAAGATTCCAGGCCGTGCTGGACAGTAGCGGGGATCAAAACGATACCTCCTTTTTTCAGAAGATAAGTATTGTCGAGAACAAAATCATCCATCATCATGCGCGCCGATACGCCAGTACCATGAAATCGAAAGACTTCTTGGAAGGTGGAGAATAGTATGGGACACGATGTCTTCACACAGGTCATGTCCACTTCATATCCACTGCCGTCAGCTGAGTTTTTGACGGCGGCGGACAATTCCTCTCGACATTCTTCAAGTAGTACAGGATCGGACACGATACGATAGACCAGCCAGAACGTGGATGGTAGTGTATTCCCCAGGATTGCGATTGATACGGCCGTTTCCAATTTGGCCAAGTCCTGGGTGGATATTCCACGCTCCTGATTGAAACGAGCCCGTTCCTGAGTAAACGGAGGAACACTAGGATGACGGTGGCCTTGGTCTTGGAAGTACCGTTCGTACAGCTGGTTCAATATCTTTCTTGCTTTGAAGGCTTTCCTTGCCACAAGAGAGGGTGCGACACCAAGGGTTAAAGGGATGAATCCTGGTTCGAAATCGCTTGTGTCCCAAAATTTAGTACCTCCTGCTGGGCAACTGACATGCCTCGCCGTTGGATTTTGGAGAGAATAGAAACGCGGGCTAAGAGACGATTTTAAAAAGATGGTGATGGACTCACTACCAGGCGGCTACCATTGCCGGATCGCGATACGGATTGCATGAACCATAGACCCCTTCCGTAGTAGCCATCATGACCTCGTGAATAATCCATTTATAGAGGGATACCGTCTTGGGTTGATTACCAAGAGCGAATCGATTCAAGGACTCGGTAATGACCTTGACTGAATATCGGTTCAGCACATCAAGCTTCGGGCCCGGCGCCAGACTCTGATGAATGTTCCTTGCGAGCGCCAAAGAATAGCCGTGGTTTTCTAGTGGCTCGTGGCTCACTATCTCGTGACCTTCCTTACTGAGACCGGTCATGGTAGATATCAAGCGGATCATGATAGGGGCGAAGGAAATAACCCGGGTGTGTTTCTGTATCTGGGGGATCAACGGAGTGGAGTTCACGACGTAGAGACGAGCCCCGGGGACACGCAGAGTGTAGATGGGCAGGTTTCTTCAACGCATTAACCCTATCGGAACAAACACGTAGCGGAGGCGGCCCGAGACTCACCTGTTCATGTTCCAATACCGCAGGCCGGCGGAATACATAGCGGTAAGCGGACTGATAAACGGGACAGCGGTGCCAACGACGGGAGGCTCCATGGTATGCTGAGTGGAGCGCAGGAGGTGTAGTAAAAGCGCATAGACAGCGCCCAGACCGGCGCAAATGAAAGCGAAAGTAATCATCGTGGCGGTTTCAAGAATGGCAAAAGTGAGACTGACTTTGGTGACTTTGGAAGGTTTCGAAAAATGGCAGAGGAACAGTGAGAAAATGGGTTTGGTGAAGAAGCTCTGGAGCATAAGGAAAACACGATACATATATGTATACGAAGTACCAGGTAGGTATATAAGGATTCATCATCCAACTGAGGGCAGCCTTTGCCCCATGGTGGTAATTTTATGTTGTAATCCTAGGTAGCGCATGGCCATCATTTTGCTGCAAGACTATCGCAAGGTACATCCAGCTCGACATTGGCTGTATTACCTAGGTATTATTAGATGCAGACTACAAGAAATCAGGTCGCTCTAGATTGGTGGATTTCAGGCTTGGTGTACGAGATGCCCTGTTGATGAGAGATGAGAAGGGAAAAGGCGCCAAGCCAAATATAGGAACTCAGCCCTAGAGGCGAGCATTGAAGGGTAATCAGCTCCCAGCTGACAGCGACTGTCACAGGGAATAGCCAGCTGGGAAGCCAAGACGTCGCCAAGTGGAATCTGGGAACTTCCAATTGACAGACCGGCGAATTTCTTGTTGCATCACGTCACTCTGCCTCAAACTTTGAAGCTCCAAAAGGTCGACGAGCACAGCACCTTGAGCACCTTGAGCACCTTGAGCATTTTGACAGCCACCTGGTCTATCTCGGCTGCCATCATGCGTCGTGCCTCTGCTCTAGTCCGCCACGGCCGACCCCGTCGATTGCCGAACCAAACAAGTTACATTTGCCGCCAATGTAGAGCTATCCAAATCAGCTCCTCTCCGACTACCGAGTCGCCTCGACTGGGAGGCGATGCTTTCGGGACTCCAATTGACACCTCGAAAGACGTTGCTGGTGCGTTTTGCGCACCCCATAATCCTCCTTGAAGTAACCGCTCCTGACAACTACGTTAGATGCCCGGTTCGAAGTCCTCGGTGCACCTTACTCGCTCCTTTCAGTATCTCTATCCGCGTCGCAGCGACTCTACACGAGACGGGGAACCCTTGTCGCTGTCTCGGGCAAACCACAGAATGTGAGAATATACCAAATACAATACATCGTCCAAGTCACCCTGAAACTGACGTTCGGCGATGGATAGGCCCAGTCCACTTTGTCTATCCTCTCGCCCTTCACACGAGCCCTCACCGGCGTCCCCTTCCTTTACCAGCGCATAACCTCTACAACACCTCTTACCGCATTGATCTCGACAAAATCCCCTACGACTACATTCTCTGTACTGCACCTCGACGGGACGACCGATTGGATCGTCGCGCAAAGGTCAGCTCTCCTGGCATGGACAGGACACACGTTGGCTGTGACGCCTCGCATACAAAGCCGGCTGCCCATCGCGCATTGGGGGTCTTCCGAATTGACAGGCCGAGGTCTAGCCGCGCTCTCGGCACCGGGGCATATATACCAGTTGACGTTAGCCGACGGAGAGGAGTTCGTAGCACGCCCTTCCCACGTGGTGGCATACACGATGAACAAAAACCCGCCTCTACCGTTCCGGTTCAAGAGCTCGACCATCACATTACAGATCCCGTCGCTGTCCACCTGGCTGGAGACTACCAAGTTCATACAGGCCATGCGCCAGACGGAGACTTACAAGTTCATGGCGAGACTGATGTTCCGTCTTCGCACGACAGCGAGACGAACAATCTGGGGTGATCGGCTATTCTTGCATTTTCGCGGCCCGACTACCATTCTCATGTCCAGTAGGGGGACGCGGGTGAGCGAGGTGCTCACGAATGCCGAAGTCAACGAGATCGCGGATGCTCCAGCGGGCAGCGTGCTCAAAGCCGCTGAGCTAGCGACTAAGCCCAAAGTCTCGCCCGGAGCGGACAAGACGAAGGATGCGGCTGATGTCAAAATTCGTGTGGCCACTATCGGACAGGACGGAAAGGCTCAGTTCGCGGACGCGCAGAACCTTAAGGAATTCGAGAAATAGGGTGACGCGTGTAATCTCATTGTGCGGCTGGCGCAATGATGTGTGTAGTAGCGCTGTGTGTACGAGTATGATGGGGAAGCATATACGAGATGGGGAAGAGTCACCACCTCTTTCTTCCCGTTTATAATATCTTAGATGCAAATTGCACACAACCTCGCAGTCTCCCCACCTCAATTTTGATATGCTGTTGACAGCTACGTGTGCGACAGTGGCGCTTCATGTAGGACTCCCCGTGCTTATTTAATACTGGGAATCATGTATGCGGAAGGTTGAGCCTCACGCACACGGCCCGAACTAGGATCCAGATCCTACCAGGTACGGTGTCGCATCTCTCACAAATCAAGTGACACGAGTCGACGACGCGTTCCAGGATGTTCGTACCGGGTAAAATCGAAGTATTTGGTAGTTCCCACCTTACTTAATCTCCTTCGTCTTCTTCTTCCCGGCCCGGCACCGAGAATGAAAAGAAAATCATATCAAGGAGATAAAAGTGCATTGCACATAAATCCGAAAGTCCGAGAAGAACCCCCCTGGCTCCTACCCCTTTCCCTTTCCGAAGCAGAAGCAGAAGCAGATGGGGAGACGGGGCCGGAGCACATCTTTCTCTTCCAACCGCAACCCCTAGCAGCACGGAGACGGGATTAAAAAAGAAGAAAAGGATGCTCGTGCATGTCGTGCCCCTCGGTCCAGGCAAGCCTTTCTTGGCTTTCCATCCCGTCTGCCCGTGCATGCTGAAATACCTCCCTACATAATCAACTGCCAACCAACAGCTTTCGGCACTTCGCTCTTGTCACCTAAGACCGAGCTAGGTTAGGTGGACTCTGGGAGATCTCCTGAATTTGATTGCCAAGACAATTCAACCACGCGATAGGCAGACCTGCTCGGCAATCTGGCGAATTGGATGTCGTCGACATGGCATGGTGACATCCCTCGAGCGACTGAGTTTCACAAAACGTGGAATATTTATGACATGGATGTGATGGGTGGGAATGGGTTGCGGAATCACCCGTCCGTCTCTACGTATGTATCGCTTGCTGCTTAACACCGCGCCCGCCCATGCCATAACATCGGAAACAGTTTTATGACAAAGAAAGAGAGATCCGAGCTACGAAGTACAGACGCGACTCATTGATATATATGTATACCTAGATATACCTATGAACCCCTTACTAATATCACTCGCTCACTCGTTATTCATCTATATACACCTTTAAGCAGTTACTTATTTGTTTATTCCTCCCTCAGTTTTGGATTCTCCCATAACTCCGTGTCTTTTTGATCTTCTCTCTCTCCTCCGACGTGCAGCAGATAAGTCTTGCAGATCACAAGGCCCCGAGCTTTGTAATATAGGGGGCTTATCTCCGACGTACGTCTGTCTGTCGCTTAGACGACCCGGGAATCTGTCACTGTTTATCGAACCTGTACTTGGTGCCCCCATTGGCACAGGAGCGAAAACCGCTTCTGTTCTTCAGAGTACTTACTGTACTCCGCATCATCCTGCCGATTGCGACCCGGCTAACCACCCTGCCGTATCTGTCTGCTCGGACTTAAATCCCACCACAGAACAGCGAACGACACCCAGGGCGAGCCTTGGTCCCCCAACATTTTTTTTTATAACCACGACCACGCCTCCGGATTTCCTCGCAGCTGGAAGTGATAACAAACGATTCTCCGAGGTTTTTTGGTCGTGTCGCGCAGAGACAAGTAAAACAGACGCCTGGTGATAATTCAACATTCCTAATCACACCAAAACCATGCCGGCCTCCGACACAGGCTCCTCCACCATGCGGGAGGACGCAGCAGCAGCAGTAGCAGCAGCAGCAATGGACAAGGAGACCCATTACGAATCCACCACCACGCCGCGACGACCATCATCATCATCATCGACCTCGATATCGAGGATACCGTCCCAGCAGCGCTCCACCAACGGCAACATGTTTCCGGACCCGGAGAACGTGATCGAGGCCGACATGGAGAAGGGCGGTGTCGCCGTCGCACCGGCGCCGCCACCAGGAGGAGGAGGAGGAGGATTCAACCCGGCGGATTTCCCGGACGGTGGCACCGAGGCCTGGCTCGTCGTCTTCGGCGGCTTCCTCGCCCTGTTCTGCTCCTTCGGCCTCATCAACTGCGTCGGCGTCTTCCTCGAGTACTACGCCAACGGCCCGCTCGCCGACTATGACACCTCGACCGTGAGTTGGATCACCTCGCTGCAGGTGTTCATGATGACGGGGTCGAATGCGATCGTACGTGCCTTATCTTTCTTTCCCTCTTTTTGTTTCTCTTCTTTTTTTTTCCTCACTTTGGCGCTTCTCTTCGTCAGATGAAGAGAGACGTTAAGCTTGAGAAAATTGGAAAAGGGATCCATCCGCTGACATGTGGCGATTTGGTCGCAAAAAAACAACAACAGATGGGTCGAATCTTCGACAACTTCGGACCGCGGTACATGCTCGTGATCGGGACGGTGGTCTACTGCTTCGGGCTGATGATGGTGTCGCTGTCGTCCGAGTACTACCAGTTCATCCTGGCGCAAGGGATCGTGGGCGCGCTGGGCTCGAGCGCCGTGTTCAACGCGTCGATGAACTCGGTCATGACGTGGTTCTTCGCGCGGCGGGCCGCCGCCCTGGGACTCATGGTGTCCGGGTCGTCGCTCGGCGGCGTCGTGCTGCCCATCATGATGGCGCGGCTGATCCCGCGCATCGGCTTCCCCTGGACCATGCGCACCCTGGCCTTCATGTTCCTGCTCCTGTGCGCCGTCGCCTGCACCACCGTCAAGTCCCGCCTCCCGCCCCGCCCCAAGCCCTTCGTCGTCGCCGACTACCTGCGCCCCCTGCGCGAGCCCGCCTTCGCCCTCGTCCTGTGCGCCGGCTTCTTCTTCTTCTGGGGCATGTTCCTGCCCTTCAATTATATCCTGCTCCAGGCCCAGCAGCAGGGCGTCGACCCGGCACTGGTGCCGTATATCCTGCCTATCCTGAACGCGCTGAGGTAAGTTTAGTTCCATCCATACGCCCGTACATACATACCACGCATTTCATTTCCCTTCCCTTACCAGTATCAATCATCCGTCCCACGTAAACACGCACAAAAAAAACTGACAATTTCTCTCTACCCCACAGCATCCCCGGCCGTATCGTCCCCGGCTTCCTCGGCGACAAGTTCGGCCGGTTCAACGTGATGATCCTGATCTCAGGCCTGTCGGGCGTGATCACGCTGGCGCTCTGGGTCCCCGGGCGGTCGACGGCGACGACGCTCGTGTACGGCGCCATCTTCGGGTTCGCGTCGGGCGGCTTCATCTCGCTCATGCCGGCCGTCGTCGCGCAGATCAGCGACCTCCGCGAGATCGGCACCCGCACCGGCATCGCCTTCCTCCTCTCGGCCGTCGGCGCCCTCACCGGCTCCCCCGTCGGCGGCGCCATCGTCCGCGCCCAGCACGGCGGCTACACCGGCCTGCAGGTCTTCTGCGGCGCCAGCATGACCCTGGGCATGCTGTGGTTCGTCGCCAGTCGGACGTACCAGGTCGGGTTCCGGCTCGACAAGATATGATGTTTTTCTTTCTTTTTTTCGCGCCCCCGAGCGTGATTGGTGGTGGTCGTGAGATACATTGTTCCCTTGTGTATTCTTGATATGAATGGGCATAAGGAAAGCGGACTTTCCCATTGGCGGCATAGGCGATCACCTTTCTAGACCAAGACTGGGAATTTAGACTGGAACAAAAACAAAGAAGGGGGCGGCCGAAGAACTTTCTTCTTCTTTTTTTCACTTGCATTTGGGTCGGAATTCTCCCTTCTTCTTATTCTTCTTTTTTTTTTGTCCCAGACAAACAGACAGACGAACATTGGCATCGATCGCAGCGGGAAAGCGTTGCTTCGGAGATATACGATACGATACCCCCCGGCCGGCCGCGTGCTTGGATCGCGGATAGTAATAGACATTTCGATTCGCAGAGTAGCGATAGATAGATGCATATAGAGTCAATAGATACACATCTCTGCTCTCTGTATGTATTTGGATGGAGAGTGAGTGGGTGAGTGAGCAAGCGGTCTTGTCTTGGTCTGCTGGAATTTTATTATAGATATGCTACTGGATATGGTGAAAAAGCCGTAGGTTAACTTGGTAGGTTAAGTACGTCATCTTCGGCCGAAGTTAGGTCACACAACCAACCCGCCAACAACAAACATCCTTCTCAGCTGTCGTCGCTCAAGCTCCAGCTGCAAAAACTCCCATCAGTCCGCGGGATGGATCAAATCGATCAACCTCGTCTTGGCATCATCCCATCCCTCCCATCATCGTCATCATCATCACCACCACCATCCTCATCATAATTTCACTCCCACCCCCCCGTTCTCTCAGATGCCATAGGGGGGGGGGGGGGGGGGGGGGGGGGGGACCGAAATAATGGTACCGCGTCCCGAGGTAGCAAAAGAAGAACACGGCGACGCCGACCTGGAAGACGGAGAATAGGGCCGCGGCTAGCAGGGTCAGGCGGTAGGGGGTTTGGCGCACGTGGAGGTAGGTCGGGAAACGGGCTGGGATCTTCATTTTGCTTTTTCTTCTTTCTCTTGCTCTCTTTCTCTCTCTCCTTTTTTGGGGCTTTCCCGCTCATGGGGTTGGGTCGTTGGGGGTGAAGGGGGCAAAGGGAAGGGAGAAGGGGGAAGGAGGACGAGGAGAAACATGGTCGTTTGACTGGGGTAATGTATGGATTGAGTGAGCGGCAAGTTGTTGAGGCATGGTGTGTGGAGAGGTGTGTCTAGTGCTCATATGGAATAGGGGTTTCGGTGGGGGTGAGTGGTGTTTGACTTGATTGGAGTCGTGGGCTCGTCGTGGGAGTCATGGATTCTGGATAGGAGTGAAGTGTATCGTTCTTTTGGGTCTAAAATCTACCATTAACCTGGTCAACTTGCGAAGTACTTAATCATCGAGGCGAATAATGCCCAGAAAAACCCACGCCGCAATCACACCAAAGTGCCTTTTCCGGGCCGGCTCTAGGACGAAGCACCCCCAGGGAGATGCCATCCGAAGTCTCTACGCATGACTCCCCAAGGACCTATCGTCCTGCTTGCCGACGCTTGGCCGACTGCGCACGATCGGCCAAGTTTCGCGGTGCCGGCTTTTAGCGAAACGCGTCTCATCACTGCGACACTACGATCTGGTCAAATCTATTGTCTCAGTCCAGACCGTTGAAGAATTATCCCTTGACACCTTCTGTTCGCCTGCCGCAAAATGGGCCACGAGATATTCACTGTCTGAGAATAATCCTAACAGCAGTCGAACTTCATCGAGATCTGCACTCGTTCGCATCTTATTAGTACCACGGGCATCAAAAGGGGCCCTTGGTTCGGTACTGACTATGGCACAGTAAAAGTGTTGCAAGAAGTTACAGTTACACTTCGAACAGGAGCAACATAAAACTGAATCGACTGATTCACCTCGTAGCTCGGCTACGTGAGCCGTTGGAATCCCCCGCCAACGAGAGCGGTCTAAAAGCCAACAGTGTTGCTAGTTGTATGATGATATCGGGAAATCCGCAATGTTCCACAGACTCATTCTGGGGAAATATGTGGCACCGTATAATCACCGATGTGGTATGCCACAGTCTGAAAGTAAGCGGTAATGTAGATTTTTGGTGTGGTCATCATCTAGGAGCGAACGGTAACGTCACTGAATGAATGGGCTCTGATCAGATATGGACGATATTGATTCAAAAACTGATCATAACTGAACAGGCAAAGGCTACATGTGCTGCCAGGGCATGTAACATCTGGTGTAGTCGTACTTGGCATTTGGAATTCGTTCGAGCAAGAATGCAGTTCCGGCGCGCGTATCAACAACACTCATGTTGGCATATATATCTCTTAAGTTACCCTTTCCCAAAGACATGGGTTCAAACCAAATCAAAGCACCATCACGAATCACACATCACTGGTAATTTTTGCCTGTATCTTTTCACGCCACAGGAATCTCGTCTCGATTTACACATAAATTCCCAGTCCATTATGCATTCTGTCCTCAAGATTGTCGTCTCGGCATTGCTCGCTCTGCCAGGGATAGTCTCTGCTCTCGAGGACGTCAAGGGTGGTGAGTCGCCCACTTTCATTCCCCATCCACCGAGCCAACACACTAATAATTAACTTCCCCCCCCTTTTTTTTTCCCCAACAGCCTCCGAAGTATCAGCCTGCCTCTGGCTCGACGCCAAGCCGGCGGCGCCCTTCGCCGTCGACTGGACGGCGGGGGGCTCCGAGGTGCGGTGCATGTCGCTGATCGGCAACAACGCGCGGATGACGGTGGACAAGGAAGGGCTGACGTGCCGGAGCCTGGGCGACGTGGCCGTCGACGACAGCTGGTGGTGCTTCTTCCGGTCCAGCGTCTGGGAGATGTCGTACACGGCGACCAACGCGACGCTCTCGGGCACGGCGCTGAGCCGCTGGTCCACGGGGCCCTTCAGCTCCGACATCACCCTGCAGGGCCAGAGCCCCGGCACCGCCGTCTGCGGCTCCCGCTCGCTGTGCGACGGCACGTACCTGATCTGGGATAACGACACGGATGCGCATGTCTATGTGAGTTGCGGATGCACTGCAATGCAATCCCCCCCGCCCTCCTTTTTCTTTCCGATTTGGAGGAATGGAGAGTCGCTCCCCTTGAGATATAGATAGAATTGACTTCGAGTGATATCATAGATTATCTTCAGACCGGGGAAAACTGAGCCGTCCGCATGATGATCGCTGGAGTTTTATTTCTGCAGGTTCGCCACAGACGGTTGGAATGGGACTGTGTGCTCCATCCAATCTGGAGCAATAGGTAGCTAGCCACCTGATTCGCAACATTGTCATCGGCATATTCAGGGGGTCTCTGTAATCTGTTTCTGGGGTCTATGCTCGTTAAGCAGAGAAATAGAGACAGGGAGAAAAGACCGAAAGGAGAGGTGCCTGTTTACTATGAGTTGGAGGAGCTGATCAGAAAATGGCGATGCCGCTGCAATGGGATACTTTGCAGACTTGGGGGCAGAGAGCCGGGATTCAGTAACCTGATCTTTCTGGGTGATTAGTTTTCTGAGCAAATTGTCTGGGAACTCGATTCTCACTATTTGTCCTTCTCGTTCAGCCCGGCTTCGAATGTTGACCGTTCGTAGTAGTTACTTTAATTTCCCTAGAACATGAACACAACTGGTATTAGATAACCCTGATACTGTAGGTACCTTATAGTCCCTGATGAGAGTATCTAGCTAATAACACTGTGTATTCGAAGAAGGTTTCCGTAGCACCGCTGGGTTTTCTGTGACAGTGGCTGTTATCACGATGTGACCTCAATGTAGCATTAAGAATGAGCCCTAGCTAAGGGAGGAAGATGCCTCCCATCCCATGAGTGGACCTGGTTCTCCCCCTATTGACTGTTCATTACCGGATTTGACTCCGTCGTTCCTCCGATGACACCGTTGAAGCCAGCAACTCGCTCGATCCTGGAACGGGAAAATGTTTACCTCAGCGTTGCTGTCCACACGCCTCATCTCTTGACTAATGCCCTTATCTACTTTCCAGATGAACTATCGCGCCGTAATACCGGTAACAAGCGTAAGGTTTCACTGGTGGCACTGAAGTAGAACAGTCAAGCCTTCGGGAGACATGGTTGATCATTATGTACTGGTATTAACTTCTAGAATCCGGCCAATAGACGGTTAGCGTCAAATCGTTCTATGTACAATACATCACGTCTCATCATGGTGAATTCTTTCTCCCCCTTTGAAAGAATCATCTATACGGCATCTCATCGTTCCCATCCACATCCCTGCCGGCCCTGATTAATACATCGACTAAGCGATGGCGAAGACCTGAGTAGGGGTCAAGGTGAGGTTCTGGGGCGGGAGGACAGTGGTGTACACAGTGTCGTGGAAAGCGGTGAAGTTGTAAGCAATGCTGATTTTTTGTTTCACATCTCATTAGTATCCCTGCCCCAAAACCGCACGGGCGTTTCTGCGTATATCAAACTTACCTTCCCTCGTAGCTAGCCTTCAGGAAGCTGACGGCGAACTGCTTGGGGCCCTCGCCGTTGCCGGGGTCCTCGCGCTCGAGGAACTTGGCGGCGACGCCGTTGTTGGCGCCGCCGGTGATGCGGCAGCTCTGGAAGGTGCTGCCGGTCTCGTAGCCGTCGCAGTGGGCCTCGACGCCGCCGATGAGGCCCTCGACCGCGGGCACGGCGATGTCGAAGTTGTAGTAGCAGCCCGAGGCTCGGCTGCAGCTGGCGACCCAGTTGGTGACGGACCAGGTCCAGCCCACGGGGATCTCAATCTGGCGCTCGACGACGGGGACGGCGAGGGCCGAGGTGGCGAAGAGGGCGACGGCGGTGAAAGAGACCATTTTGATGATTATCGTGGTTGGGAAGAGTCGGTGATTAGAGGAGTATGTTGTATTTGTTGGTGGTGATTATGATTATGGTGAGAAGCGAGCGTGTAGGGTTGTTGATTAGTTTATGAGGATGAGGTAAGATATAAAAGAACGTTTGGGTAAACGAAGAGGAATCGTCAGACTTTATATAAATAGGGGTGGGATTGTCAGGAGACGGGAACGAGGCGATCCAATAATTCTACTTCCGCTCTGCTGTCGGGTGTTTTTCTACCTTGTTTTCCGCTTTTACGTCAGATATAGCGATTCAATTGCCTTATGGATCCCTGGTTCCGACCCCGGGCTGCCGAGCTGATGCCCAGGTACCAGGTACTGTACCCTAAGTACGACACATCCGCTTGGTCCCCGCAGTTCTTCGTATTCAGACATAAAGCACTCCGGATTACCACCCACAACATCTCCAACTCCCCCATTCAGCCAATTTCCCATCCTCATGCCGTTCCATTGGGCTGCTGGGGCGTCCTAGCGTCGCGGCATCTTTCGTCTAACCTAATGTTTTTGAGGGGTCGTGAGGCCCGTTTAATCCTCGTATTACGAGAAATACTCACTTAGCTTTCAACGGTCGTTCGTCAATGAGACAGAAAAAAGCATGGTCCCTGGTCCCCGGTCCCCGTTCGGATGGAACGACATGAAGTCAAGGTTCTCTCGTAATCGTGAAAGAAAAGAAGGTCAAGAGAAGGATGCTACTTAGAATCGCGCCATAGATTATGGCGCCGTCCCAGCTACCCGGCGCCCGGCTCATCGTATTAGGTCACTTATTAGATACATGGCAATCACACATCCACACAGCCACAGTCTAAGTACTCCATACCTAGGTACGCCGACTGGTTCCACGCCAGGGGTTCCCTCACACTGGTCTTCGGCTTCCCCCGAGCTCGCAAAACTCCCGCTCAGCTCCACCTTCTGTCAACCACGTGTATCTTGGCAACGAACAAACGAGAGAGTCTTCGAGGTCTTGCCTCGTGCGAATATTTTTAGTCACGACACCCCACCGCCCTACCAAATGTTTTTTCTGGATTGTATGGCAAGCTCAGACGCGGGCAGGTAGCGAAGATGATGAGAATGATCGACCTCTCCTCAACGGCACGGAATGCCGTGCACATACCAGTCACGGAAGAACAATCGCACAATACACTCGTGCATTTGTTGTGGCCACATAGATGATATGGATGAATGACCAGACCAAATTCAGCATGTTGTTGCCTTGTGTCTCCAGCACCCACCCAACATCTAAGCGAGGGTGGCAGCAGCCAGCAGCTAGCCCCCGAAGGCTTCAAGCCTTCGGACGCGGGCGCTTCAAGTCTTCGGACGCGGGCGCTTCAATTCCCCCTATTTCCCAGGTTCAACCGCATTATATTTGCCCTTCAGTCGTTGCGCAACGATCCCGCCTAGCTCCAGGAGAGAGCCGCTGTCAAGCATCTCCGGCACCGTCATGTCGACGCCGATCGTCTGTCTCATCCAATTCCTCACCTCGATCATGATCAAGGAGTCCACACCCAAGTCAACGAACCCCTTCTTCAGGTCCAGGCCATCATCATCGCCATCATCCCCTTGCTGTTGCTGTGAGATGCTGCTCAGCCGCCGGCCTATCTCTTGAGCAAGGGTTTCGATGCTGGTTTGCCTGTCGAGAATCGCTGGCTCGTTAGCGACAACGCTGAGGAACTGCATCAAGGTATTGACTGAGGCGATCTTCTTCTTCTCGTCAGCTGGGACCACACCCTCGTCGTTTCGGAGTGCTGCCATGCGACGGTCGCGTTTCCATATGATCCGGTTGCGTGGGTCATTCAGCGATATCGTAGACCGCAGGCCCGTAGCCACCTGATGGACGTTCTTGTACGCTAAGCCTCCCGGGGTTGACGTGCTCGCCTTGTGCGGGACCATGGGGTTGCTGGAAGGTCCCATCAGCATCAGCTCCAGCGATGTGAGGAGATCTCTCTCCTTGAGCATCCACCATGCGCTGGCGCGGAGAGCTTCAACAGCTCCTGGATTGGTGGCGACGACCACCCCGACGTCTTCCATGATCCCGCAATCTACGACGCTGGCTACTTGGCCCTGACTGTGCCGGTACTGCAGGAAAGCATCGAGGAAAGCATTGGCCGCCGCGTAGTTCGCTTGCCCCCACTGGCCTATGAGCCCACAGATAGAGCCGAGCATGATGAAGAAGTTGAGACCATCCCCGAGTGCTTCATGTAAGTTCCAGGTCCCCTGGACTTTGGCCCTCATCACGTCGTTCCACTCTTGCATCGTCATTTCAACCAGCGAGCGGTCCTACGCAAGATAAGCGTCAGTCAAAATTCTCTTGGATACTCATCGTCACGGTGAGGGACACACTCTCATGACCACCGAAGTCTGTAGCACACCAGCAATGGGTTTCCCAGCTCCAGCGACAGCACGTTTGACATCTTTGAGATTGGCGACATCGCCTGAGAATGTCTGCACATAGCATCCGGTAGATTCAAGTTCGTCGAGGAACGCGCCATGTTGTTTTCGGTTTTCGGCCGACCTGGAAAGGAAAATCAGGTTCCTGGCCCCTCGCTCGACCATCCATGTTGCGATAACTTGTCCCAACCCTCCTAAGCCGCCTACCAGCATGTAAGAAACATCCTCTCGGAATAGTCTCTTCTCACCTGCTACCACCATGGCGTCAAGGTAATCAGGATCCTGGGGCATTCGAAGAAGGGCTTTTCCTTTCCTCTGCTGCACGAACCGAAACGCCTCCAGTACCTCCGCAGCATCGAAGACTTCGAATGGCTCGATGGGTTTGATCTTACCATCCATGTACATGGCGACGGTGGTCTCGAGAAGCCTCTTGGCCTCCAGCGGCTGATTAGTCCGTAGACGCGCCATGTCGACCCCGAAGAAACCTCGATTGCCTTCGAACAGGTCGAGGGCTAGCTTCCCACCGCCGACCAAGTCCCTCTTGCCCAATTCCACCATGACACCGCCTTCGGCCACACACCGCCAGGAAGCGTGCAGAAGCTCACCGACTAGGGAGTTTAGGACGATGTCCACACCCCTGCCGCCTGTAGCTGCCAGCACGTCGTCCGCGAAGGACTCGTGCTTCGAAGTAAAGACGCGGCTGCGCGGAATCCCGAACTTATCTTCCAGAAATTCTGCCTTCTCGCTCGTTGCGTAGATCTGAAAAGAAAGTCAAAACTTCCGTGTTCGATCATAAGGAGGGTTGCTACTTACCTCGGCCCCGACAGCCCTGCAGATGAATATGGCGGCTATGCCAGCTGCCTTGGTGGCGTCCTGGATCAGGACCGTCTGCAGGTAAGGATGGTTAGAGTCTACTATTTGCCTATAGTGGCAAATTTTCCTTCCAGGCGCTACTCACCTGGCCCTTTGACACACGGGCAAGGTCTAGGAGACCTCGTATGACTGTAGTGTAGATCGACGGCATGGTAGCAGCCTCCTCGAAACTCAGACTGTCGGGCATCTTCACGCACCAGTGGCAGGACGTCTTGAGTCTCGAGCAGGTCGATTTCCCGCTGAGTACCACTGCGCCGTTTCCCGTTAACGCTTGCCACACTGGAAAAAGGGGTAGGCGTTTACTTACTGACGCGGTCTCCGACCTCAAAGCCTTGCACCTCCGGTCCCAGTCTTCGCACAATCCCCGCGCATTCGTATCCGAAGTCGTCGCCGTCGAGGATGCCCATAGCACGGTATAAATCCCCATTGTTCACACTCGCCACGCGTACGTCGACCTCAACTTCGCCCGGGCCTACGATAATATCTTGGGGCACGGTTGCCCAGTAAAGGCTCTCCAACACCCCCTTCTTCTTGATCTGGAGATATCTCGGGAAACCTCGTGCCCCGAACCTCTCGAGCTCATCCATCACGAAGGCCTCCACAAACCGGCTGATGTGGATGACGTTGTTTGAAAGCGCGAACTCGAAGTCCTGGTCCGTGTCGAGGGGCTCGTCTACACCGCGGCTGCGGAGCTTTTCAAACACTTTGAGAGTGGCTTCCCACGCCGACTCATCGAGACGATCCAGCTCGAGCGTCCCGAAGGGGACGCCGAACTCCGACCGCACCGTGCGTACCAGTCCGACAGTGGCTCCGTAACGCGGGTCGGAAGCAGCCATTTGTGCCGGCGGTGCCAGCCAGAGCAGCCGGCAGCTGCCGAGTTTGGATACGAAGCCGACGAAGTCATGGAAGTCCTGCTGTGTGAGTTCGTGGATGAAAGGGGTCTCGAGCTCGTAGACGGAGATGATATCCTGGTTGTCCCGGGGCGGCTCCTGGAGGGAGCAGAGATCAATCTCGAAGCCTTTCGCTTGAAGATACGCGTAGAGCGCCGAGGCGCTGGGGGTGAGGGTCTTCGAAGGCGCGAGAAGGGTCAGCCTCTGCGGGGGCTCTTGGCGAGGGGTCTCCGTCGCTCTGGCGATTATCGTGGCATTCTGCTGGTATGGAGGCTCGGCATCTAGACGAACTGACTCGATGCCGTCAAAGCCGGCCTTGCGTAGCTCTTCATCCCATCGAGTCGGAGTCACATACGGCTCGATCGGTCGTCCGTCCTGTTCTCCAAGCCACCAGCCCGGATGAAGCCCGCTGATGTAATTATTGAACTTGGTTTCTACGAGTCCCTTGTTAGTTACATCTACCCAAAGCGAGGCTAAACGACTTACCCGCGCATATCTCCGAGAGGAACAATCGACCGCGCGGCCCTAGCAGCTTTCGTACATTGCATAGCGTCTCGCTGAGCTTGGGTGTCGCATGTAGAACCTACGGACGCAGGGGCAAGAGAGTTAGCTAAGGTGTAGGACCCGACAGTGTCAGAGAGACATCTCACATTTTCGGCAATGATAAGGTCAAACGAAGACTCTTCGAAGCCCTGCTCAGCCGGGCTCTTGGTGATATCCAACACGCGATACTCGACCGCCTCATAATCGCCAAAGCGCTGCTTCGCCTGGACGAAGAACCCGGCGGAGATGTCAGTATACACGTACTTCGCATACAGCCTCCGCCCGGACGAGTCCTTGAGGCGCTTCAGAATCGTCTCGGTCGTGCTGCCGGTCCCGGCGCCGATCTCCAGGACCCGGAGGTTCGGGTTCTCGTGGCCCAGGAGCTCGATGAGCTCGCCGTAGTTGACCCACTTCAGCCACTTGTACATGTCGCCGAGCATATTATCGCGGAGCAGAAGCTCGAGACCGTCGGTTCGCCCCGTCAGGATGTCCACGGCGTTTTCGCAGACGGCGTGGATGATGCGGTAGATGGGGAAGTGCATAGTGTCTCTGGCCTGGGCCATGAGCTGCTGGATCATGAACTGTCGGTCCTGCGAATCGAGCGCGCATAGACTTGCCGCCCCGGGGATGATATCTTCGTATCTCCCTTCCTTCGCTTTTCTTACGTAGCCTTGCAGCCAACCGTGATATTTCTGCAGGTGTGCCTCCGCGGCTGTACGTCCCTGCATCTGAGCCACGGTCTCTGTAGCGCAGAGCAGATGGAGTTTCTCGATCGTGACGATGTCTGATGTCATGTCGCGCTCCGGCTGGATGAGTGTCCCTGGGTCCATCATATCGATATCCGCCTTCCAATCTATCTGCATTGCTTTGTGTGGATCGCGTTCTCCGGAGTCGGCGTCGCTATTCAAAGGGGATAAGGTGACACCTTTCAGGAACACTGCCAGTTCTCCCTGGCTATTCATACCGTATCCGCTCCCCGATATCTTATTGCCTCGTCCGAAATCTGCATGTACGCAGATCCGCGTCTGGGCCTCACCCCCGGGACCGACATAAAGCTCCTCGATGAAGGTCGGCTGGTAGACAGCGGTCAGCGCCCTCGATTGGCCGTGGTACATAGCCGCAATTATAACCTCGAATATCAAGGTAAGAGAGGTCGGATGGAGCCGATAAGGGGATTCTGAGTCCATGTAGCTGCCACGAATCGTGGCCGAAGCAGCTTTCTCGATCGTGCCGGCCGTCATATCCTGCAGCCCCTTGAAAGCTGGGCCGTACTCGAGTCCCAGCTGCCTCGAGGCTTTGTACCATCGGGCCGACGATACCTTTCGGGGAAAGGAACGATGCTCCCCCGCTGGGTACCTCGATGCGCGTCCTGGTCGGACTTGTCCCTGGCAGTGCTTGATCCACTCCCCGGCGCGGTTGGAAATGATGGAGAAGTCGAACCATACGGAATCCTCCGTTGCGGTCAACTTGTACGGCCTCAGCGAGGTAACGACCTCGGTGGCATCTGTGGGCTGCAGAACCAGGGGCTGGTTTGGGTTGATGATAGTCACGCCACGAACTGTGTAGTCCTCGGCGCCAGATAACTGACCAACTGCTGCCCCTGCCATGACAACGTATGCCGCCACGGGGAACACGATGTCCGAGTTGAGAACGTGGTCCCTGATCCAGTCGATGTTGTCTAATCGGAGCAAGTTCCGCCACACAGGCTCGGCGCTGCTCGTCTCCGCAACCCGAGACCCTAGGATGTCGTGATGGGGAAAGTCTCGAACCCTCCACGCCTTCATCACGCGGCTCTCGTACCAGAAGGGACCGTCTCGGTGCCATGCGTATTTCGGAAGATCCGGCAGAACGCGGCCCTTCGGATTCATGGCTGAGAAGTCTACGTCGACCCCGAGGCAGAAGAGCTGGCCGATGGCCTTGAGCATGCTCTTCTGTGCATCTTCGCCGCGGCTCTGCATGGCAATGTAGGGTATCTGCACATTGGCTTCCTTGTAAATCTGCTTCAGCGGACCGGCTAAAGCTGAGTGCGGCCCAATCTCGACATGTGGGCATTTTTTGATCTGCTCGTGCTCGAGAATGGCTTTGATACCCGAGTAGAATCGCACAGGAGACTCCAGATTAGCGACCCAATACCACGGCCCGAGCTGTTTTGCGTGTGTGATGACCTGCTGTGTTACCGTGGAGAAGAACGGGCATGTTGGGGGCTTTGGTTCGATGCGATCCTCCAGCAGCCTACGGTACAGGCCCCCGATATCCTTCATGTGACCTTGGTCAAACCATCAGTACCTAAGTATACATGCCGGGGGGCGCATCAGGGTCCTCGACACGCAACACTTACTCGAATGGTAGGCCATTTCAACCCGCAGCCGCCGCACAAACAAGTCAGGCCTAGTTTCCGTGTTCTCGCGAATGAACGACTCCAGCGCAGCCTCGTCGCCAGAAACGGTCACGCTGCTGCCGCTGTTGATACACGCGATCGACACGCCCGCCGGAAGCAGCGGCGCCGCATCTTCAGCCCCGAGGCCAACTGCGGCCATGGCACCACGCCGACTCTGAGCCTTCAGGGCCACTCCGCGGTAGTAGGCTATAGTGATCGCCTCCTCAATCGTGAAGCTCCCAGCAGCGTACGCGGCCGCGATTTCGCCGCTGGAATGGCCGACCACGGCCGCGGGCCGAACACCACATGAGGACAAGAGGTGGACGAGAGCAACTTGAAGAGCCGTGCAGAGGGGCTGGGATATCGCAGCCTTGTCCAGGAGGCTGGTAGCGGCTGGTTTCAGTAGTTCACCTGAGGGAAATGATCAATCAGCACATCCATTCATTCATTTACCGGGTACATGCAGAGGTATGTATCCTCGACTTACTCTCGATGCTCCAACCCGGACCATCATCCAGCTTTGCCAGTGCGGCATCCATCCTGCGGATCGCCTGTGCGAACGACTCGTACGCGCTCATCAATTCCTTGCCCATGCCGGGCCACTGGGCGCCCTGGCCGGTGAACACGAAGACCGGGCTCGCGGGGGCGCCGTTCGTCATAGTCTTGATTCCGGGCATGGTGACTTCGAATGGCGTCGATCCATCGGTAACCGTAAAGGCTCTGAAGGGGAAACGCTCACGTCGGGCCCCGAGGGTGTAGGATAGGTCTCTCAGGGGTGGCCGTACGCGCTGGTAGAACTCTTCGACGTTTCGCACGGCGTCTTTCAGGGACTCGTCGTGGTTCGCTGAGAACACGAGTAGGGACTGGGGATGACTTTTGGAGCGATTCAGACCATTGGAACCATTGAGTCCGTTGGAACCATTGAACCCGTTGGAGCCATTGAGTCCATTGGAGCCACTGAGTACGTCGGAATCATTCACTCCGCTCAAAATCCTGCTGGTGGCTAATGCCTTCTGCTGTAGGTATGATGGCAAGTATGAAGCTGCGGAGTCGATAATGAACTAGGAACAAAGGATATCAGTTTCGATTAAGCCTGGATAATGTTTGGGCAAACAAAACCCATTTTGGTTTTACTCACGTGGCAGTTGGCACCTCCGAACCCAAAATTGTTAACACTGATTCGTTCCCGGCGCCCTCTGGGCCACGGGGTCGGTTCCGTGGGTACGACGAGTTGCCCTTTATCCCATGGTACTGTGCTACGTCAGCTTCAGGGGTAACACACGGGAACGCTGACACATATTGAAGACGAAGGGAGCAGAACAGTAGTCGGGCCACTTACTCTGGGGGTTTGGTGTGTGAAACTTGATATTGGGTGCAATCGTCCGGTGTTCCAGACAAAGCACAGCTTTCATAATGCTTGATAGCCCAGAGGCTGCCTCGGCGTGGCCCATATTGGGTTTCATCTTTGGTATTGGTATTAGCATCGCCCCGGAGGTGGAACAGATAATTAATCGAACAGGACAATTCTCACCGAACCGATCAGTACACCACTACCACCCCATGCATTGGAGACAGCGGTGGCTTCCTGAGGATCCCCGACTGCCGTACCGGTACCGTGGCACTCACACATGGCCGTCTCGGCGATGTCCAGTCCAGCCGAGTCATAAGCCTTGCGAATGAGAGCTTCCTGAGATCGGGAGCTAGGGTGGCTGATGCCCGGAGTCTTGCCATCAAAGTTGGTAGCCGAAGACCTGATGATGGCACGGATCGGGTTGCCGTCTCGGAGGGCGTGGTCGAGTCTCTTGATATAGACGGCGTTGACGCCCTCCGCCCGAGCATAGCCATTGGCTCGCGCGTCGAACGTGTAACAGGAGTTGTCGGCAGAGAGTGCCCCAGCTTCGTACAGCGCCGAGGTCATGGCCGGCGTCAGCAGGAGATTGGCACCCGCGACGATGGCGGATGGGCATTGCCCATGGGAGACTGCCTGGCATGCCAGGTGCATGGCTGAAGCAGAAGACGCACATGCAGCCTTCACGACTAGACTGACGAAAGCGTGAGTAAGGGGGCAATGCATCGGAAATCGCGAAGGGAACACGCTTACCTTGGGCCGTGCAAGTCGTACTCATACGAGATTCGATTCGCCAGCGCGAAGTCGAAAGAGCCCGTCATTCGGTACATGGGAAAATCCAAGGGATCCTTGGCCTGGAGGTCGTTCCAATCCTCGGCGGAGAAACCGACGTAGCAGCCGATCTCCCTGCCTCTCCAGTTGGTCTCCCCAGCACTCTCGAAGGCCTCGTAGACGACCTCGAGCAGAAGTCTATGGTGCGGGTCGAGCTGCTCGACCTCGGCCTTGGACATGCTGAAGAAACCGGCGTCCAGGCGCGCGAGGTCGACGCCGCTGAGGAAGTAGCCCCGGTTGCTGGCGAGCAGACCAGTGCTCCCGTGGCCCTTGTAGCGGCCCTCGGGGACCGGGACAATGGCGTCTTTCCTGTTGACAAGGATATCCCAGAGTTTCTCTGGATTGTCGACGCCTCCGGGGAGTCTCATGCCCATACCGACAATGGCGACGGGAGGAAGCCCCTGAGGCCTATCGCCATTCTCGGACCCCTGGCCAGAGGCGTAGGCATGTCGTGAGTTGCCGTTTAACTTTAGCAGAGTCATGATTACACAATATCCTAGAATTGAGTAAAAAAAAGATTTTGTGATGACTTGCAGTATCAAAAGCTAAAATTCTAGTGAAAGGATTTTTTTGTGACTTTAAGTAGGAAGCTTTCCTTTATTGCTTATAGTTGTGGTGGCAAGTGCAGTGGCAACCTGCAAAGGACGGACGAGCAGAGCAGACCTAGATATGCTCAACCAAGGCATGAATGACCGGTGTGTTTAGTAGTCGATATCGACAGTCGACGTCAACAATACCCCATTTCCATCCCTTTTTAAGCCCGAGGCCCAACTCCGGACGTTGATCCCCTTACCAGGAGGAGGCTGGATCACCACAACCACTAGAGACGGCATGTATCAGTCGTGTGTCGGTGTAGCCCGAACAAGGCATAGTCTACACTCATAATACAGCCTGGTTATGTCGGCTGCTCTCATTGGTAGATGAATGTTTGCTTTCTCTGCCTTGTTTGGTTTGCCCCTTGCTTGGTTTTAAGGCCGGTCTATAGCCTCCTTTTGTTTGTATTCGCTTCGCTTTCCCGATTGGATCCGGTACGCATTTGTTTATCGTCAAGGCCATTCGGCTAGACAATTTTCTTTCAATAGTTCATCGTGCTTGAAAATTCCAAATTGACAGAGGTGTGTTTTGAAAGCCCTGGCTTCCAGCCTTGTCTCGTCCTATGGCGACATGTTCATGTTTGCCTGCAATAGTCGCGCACAGACCTTGCCCTCCTCGATCCTGATATGCTGGTATACGGTATGACTTTAATGGCATAATTGCCGGGAGATTTGTGTTCACACCGTGATAGAATTCATCTCGTCCCGGTCTGGATATGTCAAGTCACCTAATCATGACAGTCGTGTTGACGCAACTTGACTCCGGCCTCGTTTGCTCAGGCCGCGCCTTCTTGGCTGCAAGGAGAGTCATTGATGATCTCTCTCTACTTCAAATCACGGCATTTTGCCAAGGAGAGTCATCGATCATCTCGCTACCTCCAAAATATGGGTGTTCAGAAAGGGGATCAGAATTCCGGGCGGTCCAGCCCATGACGCTAATCATACTTCATGACAGCCACAAGCTGCGCGCACCCGAGACATTAGTACCGTCAGATGAACGTATAACCCCTATCTCGATCTAGTACTGCTAGATGGCCTTTTGTAGCAGATCTTCGTGGTACAACTAAAGCAGCCAAGCTCACTATTCTGTCTGAGTCGAGCCATTGCCGGGTAATATGCCACTCTCGTCGCATGTCTTACCTGATTAGGTGCCAAATGCTTGAGAAGCTTTACCCGGATGCTGAAATCCACCCTGGGGAGTTGACGTGCTATGACTGTGCCTTCTCCCTCACCTTGTCCGGGGCTTTTGGCTCAGGGGCACCCCGAGACACGCTGATATTGACCTACAGCAATTGTTGAGGCCTGCACGGAGCCTCCTTGTTTCTCTTTTGCCCTTGTGGGTCGATCTTTTCGTTGTGGTATGCCATTGCTCATCCCTCACCATGGCAAACTCCGAGGAGAAGAAGTTATGCTCTTATACTTGCGCGGATATGTCCCGGAGACTGCAATGAAGCGAAAGAGGGTCGAGCGGGGTGAGGTATTCTTGAGCTTGACTAGGCACTTGAGATTTCGAGGTCAGCTGCAAACCAGCGTTGATGAAGTCCTTGAGTCATGGCCATACCGTTACTGTAGCTGCATCAGATTCGTATCACTAGAACCTGCAGCATCTCGCAGCATTGACTAGTATTATCGTAACATCTAAGTTGTCACTCGTGCATGAACCATAAAATAGAATAACCACAAAAGACACGAAGCATCAGGTGTGTGGGGTCGTGTTTTACAGTCAACATGACTTTAACTATCATATTTCCCTGTCATCTCTACGTGGTAGCAAGCCCTCGATATGTCTATGACACTGATAGGTAAAGCTCTTTGACACATACAACTCAGTATGTCCCTGTTGATATTGAGCGTCACCTCCAGTCAGCAAGCACACAGCACATCACCATTCTCGAATTACTGTAATCATAAAATCGAAAATAAAGCAACAAACACTAAACCTACCTAGTATTACTTATATTCGAGTATATTCAAATCCGTCTAACTCACTAATACCCAAGAACTGCTCATATCCGCTAAGGCTTTTGGATTTCCCGGTTTCTATAAAACCCAGCCCCGCGCTACCCCCTTTTGCACCCCACTCCACTCCCCTCCTACCAGCATTCGTAAAACTACCTAGGTAATTACCCCTATTAGTTGACCAAATCTGTCTACCACACACAGAAACCCGAGAGATCGCGAAAGATTACGATCGACCAAAACACGATGAACTCCATCACCAGAATGCCTTCCCCCAACCCCCTCCTCCTTCTCCCTCTCCTCCTCCTTCTAACCCCCCTCACAACCGCCTTCCTCCCCATCCCACCACCACCCCCACCCCGACCCTCCCCCATCACCACAACCGCCACGACAACCATCCACATCCAGCCCATCCACAAGCACCCGACGGGCACGCTCGTGCAGCCTGCTGCCCCCTACGCCAGCACCTCCTCCTCCTCCTGCGCGTCCTTCGTGTCCGCGGCGCCGGGCGACTCGTGCTGGTCCCTGGGCGCCGCGCACTGCCTGACCGAGGAGGCCCTTCTCGCGCTGAACCCGGGACTGGGGGGTGATTGCAGTAACGTGCTGGCTGGGTATGAGTACTGCGTGCGGACGGAGAATGAGGAGGTGGTGGTTTGTACTTCGTCTTTGTCTGTGTCTGGGTCGGATTCGGGGTTGGGTGAGGGTGTTGGGGGTACAATTACTACTACGGCTGTTACTGGTACTGGTATTGGGATCACTACTGGGAATGCTAGTGGCGGGGTAGGTAGTACGGGAACTGGAGCGGGAACTGGAGCGGGAGGGGGAGGAGGTGGTGGTGGTGGTGGGTATCCGGCCGTGATTCCGACGACGGAGGTTTGTGGGGGATCGACGGTGAAGGTGTGTACTTGTACGTGCTGAGTTGACCTGTAAAAAGTACATGGGTATGAGGGTTACTGGTGTTGCTGCTTGCAAGTGGGGTTGGGACATGTTCCGAGGGGGTAGATATGGTCAGCTTATGTAAATAGATTAAGGGAGAGAAATGAGATTAATTGTTACCAAGTTGCTCATACGACGCCTTGAGAAACTTTTCCTGAGGTTGAGCCTTTCTTTTAGAGACTGTTCCTGATTTTCCCCATCAAAAGGAGACTGCTCGTGAGAATGCGTCCGGTGTTGAGAGTATAGGTGCTAGGACTATTTAAGATATCAAGCGATGGGGAAGTATAGCCTAACACACAAGTCCCTTGGATAGTCTACCTACACAAAGGGGAAGAGAGGGCAAAGTAACAACCAAAAGTTATCTTGAGGCCCAGGGGATGGTAACACCAGCATCGGTAGACTTAAGCCGATGCAGTCATAATCGAGAATACTTGAAATAATTGAATAGATTTAGCGACTTATTTTTGCGTATAGAAAATCCTATCTTTACAAAATAACTCCTTTCGACAATGACCGACCATGGGCTGAGAAGGTCCGCTTCCCACTTGATTAGATGTCGGTGACATCTCCTCAGCTCCAAAGCTTGATTTATCATCCAACTACTCCGACCAACAGATCACAAAGCCGAAAATCTTCCGCAAACACGTTGCCCGGCCCACATCTCCCGGTCCATCAAGTTAGTTACTAACCTCGCAGGTCCACCCAGAGTTATGAACCTACTCACCTGGCAGGTGTACGTGCATATCCCGCCTGCTATGCGCCTACTAGACTACACCGACATATCTCGAAACGTCGACGGGCCCTCCTCACGTTCATCGAACTCCAGTATCTTATGCTTCGGATCGCCCACGCGCCTGAGGAGGTCCCACGTGGAATCGCGGAGCTTGAAACAGGGTGACCGATCAGCGGGTAACTCATACATCAGGTCACGAAAAGAACCATGAATCATCCTAAAGAACGGAGATGGCGGTTTCATGCGCATGTTGTAGAGGATGACTCGCCGGGGTTCCCCGTGGAGTATATCAATCATGCCTTTGGTCACATTGCTGATTGGGAATGCCGGGGTTGTGCCGGAGGCCTCGTAACAGACGGACGATTGGCGGAATCTGTAGCAGAAGGGAATATCCTCCTCCGGGACCATGAAGTTGATAGAGGCTCTGAGGAGGACCGGCATTTGGGTCAGAGCCCGCGCCCAGGCGGCAAACAGCCGTTGCAGGCGTTTGTCGTTCGGTGTGTTCCTCAAGACCCTTCTACTTGGTGACCCATACCCCGGCGACTGCCCCCGAGGACGTTTCCATTCAAGTTCCTCAAGTGTCTCATAGCCCCTAATCATATCAACCTTCATACTCCAGCGATCCTCTTCTCGGCTGGGGTACTTGAAGCCTGGCTTTTCTAGACCAGCTGCCAGAGACTTGAAGTAGTAGACACTGGGCATATCGCATGGGTCACTAACAGGATTACGTGGAGGCGATTCATATTCCGGTGTCCCGGCGGGATCAAAATACCAGTTCCCGTCTGGGGCGACTAGGGGGAGATCCACGGTGAACTCCTCAAGGTTCGGCCAGTACGGATCGGGACTGTTCTCGGACGTGTCTGGCCAGAACAAGGTCTGATCGAAGGATCCGTTGAGGTGTAAGCGTCTGAGGTTTTGGGACCACTGACGTATGGCCGAGCCCAGAGGGTCATATGGCAGTGGAAAAAGCAGATCTGGCATAGGAGTCATATCGTCAGCCGGACGATAGTAAGCAGAGTCAAAGTCAGAGTTCATCGGAGAGACATTCGGAGAGACTGATTTGTCTTCGGCAGTGACTTGTTCTAGGCTGATGGCAGCCTCGGTGAGATTCTGGAAGCTTTCCAGGTGCTCGGAAAGCGACGCAGCCAGAGTATGACGGTCGCGCCTCGGGAGGCCAGGAAACCGCAGCTCTCGTGCATCGGCCCTGACGGTGATGGATCGAAGATTAGGCAGCCGCGAGCCTATGTCGACGGCGACGCGTGGGAGCAGTGGAGATATGAATTCGCTGACTGCCAGCTTGCTCACACCCGGCAGAAGGGGAAGATTCCATGGGTCGATTAATCCTATGCGTGAGCGGAGACACGACCAATAACGCAAGTTTTCGGCCTTCCCTGCACGAAATTCACCATGGTAGGTATAGGGGTAACCTGGAACATAGTTGTAGCTACGGTAGGGGTGATCTGTAAAACGGTCCTGGGTGTACTGATAATAGTTCAGCCTCTCGCCCCAGGGCTCCGGAATCTCTGGGCTGATATGCAGCTCGAGATCCGACAGGCGAGGCAAACCGGCCAAGGCGTGAAACAGGCGCTGGACTGCGTCGGTGAACTCTCGACTTTGATCTTCCCGGTCCTGCGGTAGGGCGATGACATATGTCAGTCGACGGAGGTATGTTTGCCGCTTGGGGAACCGATGGAGGGCGTCTGTCAACTTCTGGAGATCGTCCCCGTCACTGCGAAAGGTCCGAGATTTGTACCAGGCCGCGATTCTATCCCTCATAGCATAGTTCACGGCAGCTAGGAAGGCGGATGAGAGGAGATGATAGGCAGGAAGTCCACCGCCTAGCATCCGTCTGTCAACCTTATCTGGGTCCCCTTTCTGGTCCCATGGATCCTGATAGACGAAAAAGCAGATTCGATCAACTAGTTCTTGCGGGAGTCTGTCCATATTTGCTTAGGTTCGAGGAGACAATGTCAATGCGATGTTGTCTTGGAAAGACCTTGGATATGAGATTTTTTTTTCTTTGTTTTTTGCGCAAGAAGTGAGAAGGGGGTGTTGCTGATCGTGTGGCGAGATGGGTGTTTGATTGTCCTGGATGTAAGCTGCCGACGCGGGCAACATTACCGACCTCCCATTATTTATATCCCCCCGGACAGCATCTTCCCCGGCCTCAACCGATTCGGACGAACCAGGCAAAGAGAGTTGTAGTCAGCTGAATGGATGGCTGTGGCTGGGCCATCGAACCCAAAAGACGCGAGAAAGACTCGCACTAACAGCGGGGCCCCAAGGTCAGAACCCCTAAATAAGCCTCCTGACTTCGACGATTGGGAAGGTGTTCTGATCATCTTGATCTTAGTGGCTCGATACTTAGAACTGGAAACAATCCGCACGTCCCATTGTTTGGGGGTTGAGGCTTTCTCGCATCCGTTGAGATGGGACGCGATGCGAGGCGGGGTATGCCTGAGTCTAAACCTTGAATGCTTCGGGTGCTGCAAAGTGAGCGCCACCCCGTAAGACACACACTTATTGATACTCCGCATCACGTACACGAATGAGCAAGACAATGCTGGCCAATTTAGCGAATTAACTGACTACTGGTCCCTATCAACTCGTCCCATCTCGCCAGACTATGGTGGAGTAAACGGCTGAGCTTAGATCCCAGCAAACATTGGTCTTATATGCAACGACCCCTTATTTGCGACTCGATGGACGGACATTGGAGAAAACTTTTCGCCGCTATTTTCTTCATCAGTTAGATCAGTATATGTACGCTATGGCGTACGTCGGCTCCTTTTTTAGCTTCTCAGGCGCAATAATCGGGCATCTCGATAATTCTTGGTGGAGACGTGACGTGGTATTTCCGCAACAGATACCGCCCCCCGATTATCACGCCGTCAGCAGAGTCGTTTAGACCATTTGTTGTTCATCTCTTGGTCCATAGTATGATGTTTTTTTTTTCTCTCCTTCAGAGTTCGGCTCCGGGTTTGACGATGCCTCCTACTTCCTCCTCCTCATCGCCGCTGATATCTCCAGGAGTATCAACGCTACTGCAGATCGATAGACGCTGTGGTTGGCCGGCCGTGGGGTTGGTACTCGACGCCGGTTCTGATGTATAATAGGTCATGTCGATCCAATGAAGGGCGTGCGGGATCTTGCAGTGCTGTCGTCCGCCTCGCTGCTTACAATCCGTATTCTGGCAGACGTGGCCTAGTCCACAGTTGGCTATTCGGCAGCGCTCTCGTTTCCCACATGGGATTGAGCGGGAGAGCCACTCGAGAGCAGGACGTAGATCTTCCTCGAGATACCCATGGTCGTAATCGCAGTCTTCACCACCTGCGCAGTAACCTCCAATATGTTTGTTATTGCAGAGTCTTCTGGGCTCAGACCGAATCTTGAGTCGCTTCATAGAATCGGCTGAGGGAGGGGATAAATAGGCATCTAGACGTTGCTGGTCCTTATTGAGAGCGACGTGGCCCTCGGGGATTTGGTATTTTCCAGGCAGCTGCGAGGAAAAGTCAATCTTCGCACGGGTTCCGTTCGAGAATGAGTTGTCGTAATGGTTTGACGCGCTTAGGGCGCCATTTTGGATGAGTCTATCAATATCATCCATGGATCCATTTTCGTACGCACTTAATCGTGACGGCGGGTGCGGATTGTTTGGAAGAGCATAGCTGGGCTTGGAAGGACCGACATGCTGGTTTTTGCAGCTGTTGCCGTACCTACACTTGCCGCTAGCATAAAAGGGACAAGCCTTGCGTCCATCGCTTGCTTTCCCAGCTGTTGTATGTGGTGGCTGTGAAGACGATAGAGGAGTGGATACGACGCCTGTGTTCGGCATGGACTTGCTCGAGCCTGCAGAGGGGAATGGTCGGAGTGTTGGTTGTGCAGCAGTAGTGAGCGAGGTAGAGCGGAATACACTGGGGAGCTCCTCAACACCCAGTTCTAACTTGGTGAACTGGTCGTGAAACAAAAGGCCGGAGGAATGGATCAGAGTGAAGCGGTCGCGATTTCCTCGATAGGGCATCAATTCAGATATATAGCCGACATCATGACAGGCGGCAACATAAATGTGTTTACACTGGGCATTCTCGGCATAAAGGCGCAGCATGGCCCGGATTTTGAAATCGGTGTTCTCCTTCAGCTCGCCAGCGTCGACAAAGTCAGTCAAGCCATAAGATCGGTTGAAGCTTGCGATGAAGGGTGCAAGGGAGCGCTTCTCGGGTCCGCACTGGCCATGCTTTGACAGTACCTTGGAGAGGCCGACGAGATCTGCATAGATGCGGACCATAATCTGGCAGCCTTCTAGGCCCTTGCGTAACAAGCTTGGCTTCACGGCATCGTTGATCTGCTGGGCGGCTCTTGTACCCCCCTCGGCACCGGCGCGAATGAAGTCTTCTTTGAAGATATAACCATCGCCGTCAACGAGGACCAAGACAAAAGGGTTGCGTTCTTGACCACGTGCCATCTGCTTATATTTCTCTCGGGACTCTCGCTCTTCCTCGTAATCACTCTTCAGGCGCTTGTAGTGGCTGATGAGCTGGCCATATCGCTCTAGCATCTCCGCGAGATCATTGTTCTGGCGGTACTGAGCCAGCTGCTGGGCAGCATTGTCGATCTCCTTCTCCGTCAACATGCTGTCCCCAGGCTGTTCAAGTTACCGCCTCAGGATGCATGAATGAATCTTGGGAAGATGATTGGGTGGGGTGGAGGTGAAGGTGAAGGTGAAAATGGGATGAAAGTGAAATGAGGGATTCACTGGCTGTCTTGTTCGCACGTCTTGTCGCTATTGAGATGGAAGAAAGCAGTGACGTTTGATGTGGGAAGCTTTCATGATGACAAACAGCAAGCGTTGGTAATGTTAGGCCGGGCAGGTGAAGAAATTGTGTGGAGGCCCCGGTTCTATTTTGTTCAGTTAGGCGGACCTGTGGCGGAACCTAAGGCTAATTGTAGCGCTAAGGGGCTCCAGCCACAGGAGGTGTGGCCCGAACGCAAGCTCCCGTTCCTTAGCGGCCAGCGATGTACGCAAGGTAGAGGAGAAGATGCTTTTATCCTTGATTCGATATATATTTACCTAGCCCTGGTATTCTTTCATTGTGCCTACAATTCCTCGGCATCCAATTTCAAGGACTTTGAAGCTTGTATAGAGCCTCCATATTATCTCCCTTATCCCCATCCTGGGTCACTGGTCTACCATTTGTGCTTGGCATAACACACCACTTCTCATTTACTTCGCTCTCCCCTCTCTGACCAAAACTCTCTCTCAGAACATGAGGGATAATCAAGTTTGTGTTTGCTACCACGTTATGGCTCAGTTACGGGGGCTGATGTCAGTCTGACCAGGTCCTCTCATATGACCTGTAAAGGGTAGATGGAATCCCTCCCATGAGCCACGGGATCAGATTCATGGCTGGACATGAGGTTCAGGAGAACCCCATTTGTGCAATAACAAAGCCACAGGAGACAGAAGACAAGTGGTTCTCAGTCATCTTCCAGGAAATACTGCTACACATAGGAGAAGAGCCAGTGTGAAAGGCTTTTGGGTCCCTTGATTGATTCATTCGTTGCAATGAGAACAGTACTCTGGAAAACAAATCATAAGTGATGTCATCAATCAATATGTCTATATCCATAACCCCTTTACAGTAAGTATTGCATATGTGAATTCAGAACCCCTCTTCCCTACCCTCCCCCTTTTTTTCCCCCGCATCCCTATTACCTACCCCCCTTTCCGCCATCCCTTTTATCCCTCTACAGCACCACCACCACCAGCCTTGTAGACATTGATTCGCGAAGCGCCACCGCACCACTCGGTGATGTCGCCCTTGCAAGTCATGCCACAGTCGGTCTCGGGCGCCGTCACAGCTCCATTGATAGGACCGTCGTTGTTACAATAACACTCCTGTCCGTACCCGACGCCCATGTACGCGTAGCCCTTGCCGGCGCAGTACGTCGCGCACCTCTCGACCGTCAGCGCACCGTCGCCCAGGAAATCACCGCCTCCCCTGGATCCCGCGCCGAGCGCGCGTCCCGACGAGCCCTCCGTGTAGCAGGCGAGGTAGGTGAACCGGCCCCCGTTGACCGACGCCGGGCTCCGCGTGGGCGTGTACAGCGTGCTGTTCCACACCGAGATGCGCGAGCCGGCTCCGCACATCCGGCTGGCGTCGCCCTTGCAGGGCATGTTGCAGTCGGTCTCCGGGGCGCTGGCCGCGCCGGGCCGAGCGCCGTTTCCGCAGTAGCATTCCCGCCCGTACTCGACGCCGAAGTTGGCGAAGTTGCGCTTCTGGCAGAACGAGGCGCAGGTGTCGACGGTCATGGCGTCCGAGGAATACGAGTCCCCGCTCAGGGTGCGCGGTCCGGAGTCCGTGTAGCAGCCGAGGTAGAACGCGGTGCCGTTGGCGGCGAGCGACGAGCCGCCGGCCCGCTCAGTGGGTGCCGCTGCTGATGTATCATTCCACACCGTCAGAAGCCTCGAGCCGCCGCACCACTCGGTGGTGTTGCCCGCGCACGCCATCCTGGGCGTGCCGGTGCAGTTGGACAGGGGCAGGACGGCGGCTGGCAAGGTCGCGCCACAGTAGCATTCCCGCGAGTATTCCAGGCCGGCGAGGGCGAAACCGGCTTTCCGACAGGCGGCTGTGCATATCTCGATCGTCATGTTATTCGCCGAAGTCGCGTATCCAGTGAGTGCCCTCTTGCTAGTATTATCTGCAGCACAGCCAGCGAACGCCCATGGGCTTGAAGTGCTGAGCTTCTGACCGATGACAGGTTCGTACATCCCCCAGCTTGTCCCGTTATCTCCGCTAGTACTTAAGATATCGGGTGTCTGATCATTGGGACAAGTGGCCTGGACGGCAATTTCGGGGCCGATGGTGATGTTGTTGCAGCCGGGAAGCTTAGGCAGTAGTCCCTTGACCTTCTCGTCTACGATCGACGGGCGCTCGGGGCAGTTCGTGGAGTAGTAGGGCGTCTGCGACTTGACGAGGGGTGGGCATAGGGAGATCTGGCCGTTGATGTTATCGTTGTTCACGCACTGCGCTATGGCGTCCTGGAGGACCGTCGCGTCCCAGCCGTTGAAAAAGTCGCCGTGGAAGCCAAAGCCAGTCGGGTCACCGTTCGCGAATACGAAGCGGCCGCCAGGCTCCTTGCGCACGTCATTCACACCGTAGATCACCTCGAAGAAGAGATGAATGAGCTGTCGCGGGTGAGTCGGCGGGCACACGCCATTGTCAATCTGCGACATGTACGCCACGTGTGACTGGTCCGGCTGTTCCGAGTCATATATCAGAAACAGTCTCCAGGAAATGTCTCGCGAGATCTAGTTATGACTCAGAGCGTGGGGTGCTTACTTGGTAATCTCTCCCGTCCCAGCAGGTCGGGAATTGGATCTGGGCGCGCATTCCGTTGTCGCACTCGGTCCGGAACATGTAATTGTGTTCCGGTAATGCGCCACTGGAGTCGAGGCACGCGAACGAAACACGATCCGAGACCAGGCGTCCCGGTATCCTCTTGCTTGGGTCGGAGTAGGTCATCTGCGTGCATGAAAATGTGAGCATTCATAGTCGCTGGTCAGACATTGTAGAAGGGGCTTGGGCGGCGGGGGGAGGCTTCGGGAACCAAGGTCTACCAAAGAAGATGAAACACAATGTTATACTTACGGTGTTCGTGTCGTTCGACCTCAGATACGGGTTGCCGGACAGCATGCGGAAGCCCGGCGGAAAGGGCTCGGTGTTGGAGCGGTTCTCACCGCGGCCCAGGTAATAAACGACAGTGCCCCCATTGGGCACATCCACGAGACTGCCATTACGGTACTATTGAGGGCGCCAATGTCAGCTTTCGTTGTGACATAACTGATTGCCACAGTCTCTGGGAACGAGGATTACACTCCCTCAAGGATATTGAAGGTCGGTGTAATGGTTATGTACAATATGGGATAGCCGTATGAGCAAGGGAGGGATAATTGGATAAGCAGTATCATATGGATTATTCCAAGCGAGATAGCTGCTTATTCGGATCCTGATATGCACAACGTAGAGCAGGCTCTAGTGTGGTGCTAACCTTAGATATCCCTGAGGGGTGTAGTAGAACGATCTCCCGCGAGCATATGGGATTGAATCGCAGGGAAGAGGAGCCTTGCTTTTCAGGGAAAAGGGGGGGGGGGGGTTAAGCTGACCTGATAATACAGCTGTGGAGTCCAGTATGCCGATTTATCAGCCTGGACTTCGCAGCTCGTACAGCGAGACGCCAGTAGGCTCTCGGTGGTGACAGAGGGCCCGAAGTTGCTGCCGCCAGAGACCTTGTGCACGTGGGGCGAGACGGCCCCGGGGTGGACGATGGGATCGAGACGGCCGGTTTGGATGAGACTGCATGACATCCTGAAGAAGGCATTGGCATGCTGTAATGCCGCTAGCACGACAAGATAAGTGCGTAGGTTGACCATCTTCGGAAGATCGATTCTCGTGCGATGGCTTGGTATTGGGACTGATGAGAAGAGAAGTGATCGTCGCTGGTTACCGGGCTCATTAAACGTGGGACTCGTGATGCTTATTTATACAACCTCGATATGAAAGGCTGGCCAACGGAGAGGAATGCAAATTCGCAGGACTCGCGGTTAAAGATGCTGGATTGGCAGCGTCGTCGAGAGGTACAATCTGAGACAGAAAAGGTCCAGGCCGTTGGTAGAAGTCGTCAGCGAGGTTGGATGTCTCAAACAGATACACTAGACCACTTCGAGAGTCGAAAGACCCCTTGCTAGTACTGAAGAGTTTGGGAAGGGTTGGGTAATATTTCCTCAAGCTACTTATGCTGCAGACAAAAGAAAGGCTCTCCGTCAGTACTAAGTAGTTGGTTACTTCTGTGCTCCGGTTGTTTGGTTGGCTTCAAAGTATTCAGTTGAACCTTAAAATCGCGAGGAAAAAATGGTGGCTCTGACTAGAAGGCTTTAAAGTGTTGCTTATAACATTGAGATAGCACTCTTCATCATACTTTTCCCCTTTTTTCGTACGTTCCAAACTTAGTGCTCTTAAACCGACGCAATAACAAAGGGAGAATGAAGCCAAAATGGCATGAAATCCTCTTATGGACTCTGGTGATTCTGAGAAATTGCTTCTTAACGAAAACAATGTCCTACAGGGGTAAGAGAGAATGATGAAGAAGGCTCCGCGCAAGCCTCAAAAATACTGAAATTGGATATTGGGGCGTTATTGGGGTTTATTGTTTTGCCTTCTATGAAATGACCTTTTCTTGCCAACTTTGCTATGGGCACCTGCGGTCTCTCGTTTTTTCACTCACCCACCCAATCTCCCAAACATAACCAATTCTCCCGAAACCACTTGTTACAGCGATCAGTTTCGTCGTCACGCGGAAGTATTAACTTGATAATAAAGTTCGAGCTAGCATTCCTAGAGGGTACCTGCTGAGTGCCAAAAGAAGAAGTTCTAAACTAAGATAAGCTCTGTTAATAAACAGCTGTGTAAGTCAGAGTCACAATTTTCATAGTATACCTACAACTCGGTTTCCATTACCTGGAGAGGCGACAGCCTCCGGTCTAGTGATTCGAGGTCCATAACCTCAATTAATCAGTATATGTCACAAGCTGTACAGCTCAATGGGCTAACCCTGATTTGGAATAATCGTTTATATCCAGACTTCTCTACAGGGACCGCGAGACAATCATGTAATTTCGGCATAACTTGAATCTGAGTATGTACCTACTACATCGGTCCAAATTGTGAATACACAGGTACTAAGTTGTATTACGTAGGTGAATAAGAAAATGGTACTTCGGTTATGACATAGCCATACCTTGCGTATCTTCCTAGAGGATAGATCCAGTTTATAATCTGCCTAGTTATCATCCCTTTCGCAGCTGTCAAGAGAGTCACTTCCTCACAGCTGATCGAAAATGAGTTTGCGACATAGAGACACAAATTTAGTCCATGCCCAATTACAGCATATGCTCAAATATGGCGTTTTTTAGGTTTTTGCACTGCTAGGCTGAGGTCCCAATCTTTGATGTTTCTACCCCCTTTTACCAATGACAGTGCTGCTCAACGTGTAATAGGAAATAAGCTTGAAACCTAAAGCCAAAAAATTCCTTCTAGGCCCTTTCCCAAAATCGGTTCAAGTGTCCCCTTTGCACGTCTTTATGGGGACGAAATAGCACTGTCTTGACCCTGTGTTACCTCATATTTGGGTCTGGTAGAGGATTGTGATACCATGGCCTATTAATAATAAGCTAAATTTTCGGAGAAACTCATCCCCTGGATTCACTCTGGAGCAAGTACGGAGGCCTCGGCCCAGGGCCATTTTGACAGATGTAACCTATGTTTCTTTTGTGTCTCTGTATCCATCGAGCCTGATGATGCTTCTGCTGATTAGCCATACGTATAACCTTACCACCTAGATACTTGCGAAGCGTTGTTTGGGAACAATGGAGTTAGTTGTCCACCTCTACACTCACCACTTGGACTGGGGTAGCCATTAAACAAAATAACGGGCCGTGAAGAGGCGCTACCACGAATTCCTGCTTCGTCACGCGGAAGAAGTGGTATTATAGCTTGCAGATTGTTATGGTTCCTCCGCTCGTTCAACAAGATTACATCCTTACCCGGGAAAATAATTCAGACAAAAGCATCGAGAATTATGATGGTGTGTGCGATCTGGCCAAGGTCCGTTGACAGCTATATGAGACAGCGAAGAGAAAGGAAAATTCAGCATGTCCCTAAGATTGAATTTTGTGCCTGCTTCTAGGGCCCGTGATATCGGTCTCGCCGCATCTGGAAGCAGTCTCACAAGACCTCCGTACCCAGATTTCGCCGAGACACTCTACTGGAAGCCTTACCTCATGACATCGGAATATTTTAACCGAGAGAGAGACATAGTCATTGACTTAAACCTTGTGATTATTGCAGTCTCGAGTGTGTCGGTCCTCCTCCGGATATGCTATCGAAGAGCGCGCAGTCCCTGCTCGTCAACAGGGCCGGCCAGGCGCAGCAGGATACAGGCTACGGACAGACGTAACCTCAACGGTACGGCCGGAAGAGATCACTTGATTGCAGATTTTCTTTCTCTCTCCCCGGCTGGACTGCATCCAAGGGTAATTCGAAGCGGGCTTCGAACCAGTGTGTCTCATGTGCTCTTAGACCAGTGGGATTCCGACCGAAAATAGTCGTGCTTACTTGAGTACGGCCTTTGGGCAAGATCTCGTGATGCATCGCAATTTGGCTCCTCTTCAATCATCCTTTCGCCCAATAGATATTATGAGAGGCCTTTGCTCGTATTAAAAGTATCAGTCAAGTGCTTTCTTAAGACCACGCATAACGGAAAATCTCAAGGTCTAAAAAAAGACCAGATCGCCGGACTAATGGAGGATCCGTGGGGCTTACATTGACCCCTATTTCGTAGCTGGGTCGCTGGGTAAATTCTGCTATGAAGTGTCGCATCAATTGCGCTTCACACATACCGTAGTGCATACCTGGGTGCCATTCAACTACAATTCGAATTGATTTTCTCTTGTCCGGGTGGTAGCAAGTGCACATCACGGGCGAGCGCGAACACTTTGAGCACATAGAAGATTGAGGTTGATGCAAGGTTGATGCTCCGTTTACTGCCAGCGCGGAGCAGCGGCGTCGCTTGTCTTGGGCGTAAATGGGTATAAAATATGACGAGGTCACGCCAATTACGTTTAAGTACCTAGGTAGGCATCTGCTAGAACTCACGGCAGTTGGATTATACACTGCATTAGTTTTTGATGAACTCGACGTCGACGGATTGCATCATGGGGTTGGTGAGGTCAGCAATTGGAAGCTCTGGCATGCGGACATGACTAATAATGCACACGACTGGCGATCGCGTCTGTACCCCAGATCCCGAGCAACTTGGGTCTAGACCTCGCCGATCGCACGATGAAAATAGATGGGATACATGAGCAATCAACTACCTCTTATTGACAAGAGTGAAAACAACATCTCTCCGCGAAGGAAGAGCGATAATCATTAAGAATAAATATGCAGAGAAAAGGGAGAAGCAGTGGGAGACAAACCCCTTTCCCAGTATGTAGCGAATGGCAGACAAGAAAGAAAGAAACAAAGCTCAAATGATCAAATCACAGCTGAGCCAAGGAATCAATCGGACGAGGTGACATCGCTTACAGTACCGGGCACCCGGCACCACCGCGCCAGGCACACTCACCACTCACTGGCTGGCACATTCCCACATTCCCGGTCTCTCGATCTATCTAGATGCGCTAAGATTAGCGTGGTGGAAAGGGAGGCGCAGACTTGGACTCTGACACGCAACGGCTGGGTCAAGGGACCCGCAGGCTCAGAGCGACGAGGCGGGTAGAACGTGTTCCATTGACGCTGCTAGAGACCGTAGAGGAATAGGGGGATGGGGCGAACTCGTATCATCTATGTTAACTGTGCGCGATCCACCAACGATTGTGGCGTCAGGCATTAGTCTGCCCCTGATATTTCCACTGCTCCCACCCAGGCTGCCAGGGAGGGCTTTGGTGAAATGGGGCAGACAGACGTGTTCGTGGGTGAAGACGAAAACTTTCTCAAGACACCTCAAGAAGAGCTTCGACTTTTCGAGAGCTCCAGGCAAAGGTTTCGAGACGCAAGTCAGTCTTGTCTATCAGCCATCACCATTCTCGTCATTATCATCATCATCATCATCAAAGAGGCAGTCTTGAGAACTTCCGGGACAATGGAGTAAACGCCGTATTCAATTTATCGCTTTTCTCTCTTTCTTTCTTTATCGCTCGCTCCATCATTTCCACGGCGCTTCTTGGTTTCTTTATCCCACGCTCCGTTCGTCCATTTGCGCCACTACTTGGTCCAAACCCACATACCAGTTGATTTTTATTTACCAGAGCCACCATACCTCGCAACATAACAACCAGATCCAGTCATACCATTCATCGTCTTTTCTTGATCATCACTTTGTCAAGCCCGCATCTTATGGCATCGGCCCCAACGGCTTAGCTGCGCTTGTAGCCCGACTGACCAATCTCCCTCTTCTTTTCATCCGATTTCTTCATCCCCCCTTGAACCGAGACGCCATGGCTACTATTTCACGAATGGCACCGGTGGTGCTACCACGTGACGATGATACCGATCAGTTCCTAGATCTCATCAAGAATCCTTTCAACACCGAGGTATGTCTCGCCGGCATTGTTGGTTCATATGGAAAGGCTACTGACATTGAGATACAGTTGAGTCAAAAAGCTTTCTTGTCGTCTCTAGGTTACTCTCTCATCGCTGCATTGCTCTGCGCTGTCCTCTTCTGCGCATTACGACCATACAATCGTACTGTCTATGCACCACGACTCAAGCATGCCGATGAGAAACATGCCCCGCCGCCAATGGATAACACCATCTTCGGATGGGTTCAACCTATCATTAAGACTCGCGAGCAGGTTCTCGTTGACAAGATCGGCCTTGATGCCACCCTGTTCATACGTTTCACCAAGATGTGTCGAAACATCTTGATCATATTATCCCTCATCGGCTGCGGTGTATATATCCCTCTGAACATCGTGGAGAATAACGCCAATGACACCACCAACGACAACAATGTTTTCATGAACCTGACCCCCTTAGGTGTGTGGGGAACGGCTTGCTGGGCTCATGTCATTGTCTCATACGCCTTCAACAGCGTCATATGTTTTTTCCTGTGGACAAATTACAGATCGGTGACTCGCATGCGAAGGGAATACTTCTCAAGTCCAGAATATCAGGCCAGCCTGCATTCGAGAACACTCATCGTAAGTTACATCCGCGCTGCCATATGAGAGTTTTCTACAAAGAAAAACCTCCTTCGATACCTTTATATCATATCCTGCTTTTCTTTGTTGAGACATACTTGGAATGTCCGCAGTTGCTTTTCAGGATGTATGGCTAAAGGAAACCCCAGGTTACGGACATTCCGAAGCCTCTCCAGTCGGATGAAGGTGTTTGCAGAATAGTAGACGAGGTTGATGCCGTCGGCGATCCCGCTGGAGTCATCGCCCGCAACGTCAAGGGTCTGCCAGAACTGATCGAGGAACACGAGGAGGCCGTTCGCGAGCTCGAGAAAGTCCTCGCGAAATATCTGAAGAACCCGGACAAGCTGCCATCCAAGCGACCAAAGTGCAAGACCCAGAAAGGCGACGAGTCTCACAAGCCCGGAACGAAAGTTGATGCTATCGACTACTTGACGGCCCGAGTTGAGAAATTGCGCAATGAGATCAAGGACGCGAGAAAGTCCGTGAAGGACAAGACCGTACTACCGTATGGGTTTGCTAGCTATCAAAGCATCGAGAAGGCGCACGAAGTAGCCTTCGCCGCCAAGAAGAAGCACCCTCACGGGACTACTGTCAAGCTTGCCCCTCGACCTAATGATCTGATCTGGGAAAACCTGCCCCTGGACCGGAAGGCTAGGCGGTGGAGGGCCTTCATGAACAATGTCTGGGTCACCGTGCTCACGGCAGTCTGGACGGTTCCCAACGCCCTCATCGCCGTCTTCCTGGCAAACTTGAGCAACCTCGGTTCCGTGTGGCCGGCCTTTCAGACAGAGTTGGAGCGCGACCCCAAGCTCTGGGGTGCCATCCAAGGTATCCTGGCCCCATTGATCACGACCCTGTTCTACCTCGTCCTCCCCGTCGTCTTCCGCCGCCTGTCGGTCTACGCCGGAGACCATTCCAAGACGGCACGCGAGCGGCACGTTGCCCACAAGCTCTACGCCTTCTTCATCTTCAACAACCTCATCGTGTTCTCGCTGTTCTCGACCGCGTGGAAGTACGGCACGGCCGTGTACGAGGCGCAGGAGGATATCGACCTCTGGACCGCCATCGTGTCGACGGATCCGTTCGGCAACCTGATGACTGCCTTCTGCGACGTCTCGCCTTTCTGGCTCAACTACCTGCTCCAGAGAAACTTCGGGGCCGCTTTGGATATCTCGCAGCTGGTCAAGCTGGGCAAGGGCTACGTGACGCGTAAACTGCTGAATCCCACACCCCGGGAACTTATTGAACTTACGGCGCCGCCTCCTTTTGACTACGCTGGTTACTACAACAATTTCCTGTTTTATACCACCGTGGCTCTCGTGTTCGCGCCTTTCCAGCCTCTGGTTCTCCCTGTCACTGCGCTTTATTTCCTGATGGACAGTTACTTGAAGAAGTACCTACTCCTGTAAGTACTAACTTGCCACCTCTCCCGCTCACCAGCATTCCAAACTGACCGACCACACCAGTTACGTATTCATCACGAAGCACGAGAGCGGCGGAGCGTTCTGGAGAGTGCTCTTCAATCGCATGCTAGTCGCCACGCTGCTCGCCAACGTGGTCACGGCGCTCTTCGTCGCGGCGAGGAAGGAATCCATCCTGCAGATCGTGCTCATGATCCCGCTGCTCGTCATGCTCGGCGGCTTCAAGTGGTACTGCAACAAGGCGTTCGACGACGACCAGCACTTCTACAGCCGGGGCGGCCAGCGGGGCAAGGAGGAGGCCCTGTTCGACAACAACAAGGCCAGCGACCGCGTGGTCACGCGCTTCGGCCACCCGGCGCTGTACAAGAAGCTGATGGTCCCCATGGTCCACTCGCGCGCGCAGCACCTGCTCAAGGACATCTACCGCGGCCACCTGGACACGGGCCTGGACGAGAGCGTCGGCGGCTACAGCGACACCTACCGTATGCAGCACATGTCGAGCCACCAGCCAGGCCGGTCCGCGTCCTCCGCGGCGGCAGCGGCGCCCTTCGAGATCGTCAACGACTCCCAGCTCGACTTCGAGCAGTACCGCGACCGGGCCGAGTTCCGGGATCAGTTCGGCGGCGACGGCGAGCTCTACGGCCGGCCGGGGGACATGTCCAGGCCGGGAACGCCCGGGTCCTCGTACCCGTCGACGCGCGCCGGGTCGCCCGTATCGTTCAGGGATCGGGCGATGACGCCGGATCTCGGCGGCGCCACCTATCCCGTCGGGTATCACCAGCCCCCATCGAGCGCCCTCGCCCGGGCGCCGCTCACGCGGACGTCATCCGAGATGACCGGTGGTACGCCGGCGCAGACGCCGGGGAGACTGGACGACGAGGCCGAGTTCTCCGAGGTGAACTTGCTCGGGTCGTTGGCGGTGGCGCCGCCTCCATTGGAGCGCACGACTTCGAATAGCCCCTTGATTCGGCGTGATTAGAATGTGAATTTTTTTTTCGGGAATAGCGGGACTTTTGAAATTCCATCATGGCGAAATAGGTTCCTACCGGTAGGTAGTTAGAAAGAAAGGTGTCGGAAATGCATTTTTCTTTTTCTTTCTTTTTGTGTGTGTGTGTGGAAAAGGCGTAGATTCGCCCGCTATCTGGAGTTTGTTCTTACGGTCGGGTGTATATAGATAGATCAAGTGTCGAAAAGGCAGCTCCAATACAATACAGGATAGTACTGTGTGTAGTAGACTATGGTTTTTTTTAGAAAGATAAGACAGCGTATGTAGATATTCAACCAGTCATCAAAGAATATACTAGTATGAATTCCATAGCTTGAAACTCCTGGAGCGCAAATGAGGGTGAACCAAACCTGTGAGCCCAACGAGAAGAGAAGATCAATGTTGAGCTTCTACGAAGAAGTACTTCGTACCCCTATCCAAGTCCTCTCATGCGAGCGAGCATCCTTGCCCTCCCCATGCTGCCGGCCGTCAGTCGAGCTGCATTTTGCCATTTCGCAGCTCTACATGCGCTGTCCCACCCGGTACTCACTCACACCTGTTGGTGTTATCGTACGCTATCTGATGACATGACCTTGCGAAGGGTTTGATCACTGGTCTGCGTACAGATGGAAGGAAATAAGCATCTTCCGCGAAGCCAAGAGCCTGTCGTATTTGCCGTAAGCTCCTTATGAATAAACAAAACGGACTCGTACAGAACAGGCAGGGGGGATTCGCTCACATAAATACAAAGCTTGTTTATTCCTTCTTTCTTTCGTTCTTTCTTCTTACAGACAGCATTTAGATCAGAAACCCCATCATCTATCCATCCATCCATCAAAGGAACAGCGAAAGCACCGCCTCCTCCAGGAAGCGTTGCTCGCTTCGCTTCTTACTTTCGCTATGGGTGGAGCAATTTAATGTAATGCAATGCAATGCAATGCATAAGTATGCATATCCACATTTCGTAGCCCCACGCCACATACATAGACCCGGCCACGCCATCTTCCTGGCAATTACATATATAAATCTTAATAACAAGCCGGTAATTCATCGGATTCCAAGAGTACCCAGCAATAGGCGCTTTGGTGGAGTGGTTAACACGTTGCCCTGCTATGAATCTCCGGTTCATACCAAGTCAGGCAATTCCTTCGGGAGCGTAGGTTCGAATCCTGCAGGCGTCGGTCGGTCTGGGTAGAATTCCCCAGAATCCATAATCTTTCAGCCCGCTTGGCTCACCGGTAGAGCATCTCACTAGTAATGAGGGGGTAATTGGTTCGACTCCAATAGTGGGCAAAGACTTTCTTTTTTTTGTATTTCTTTCGTGTTGGTACTGGCTGTTCTTTCGGAGACTGGCGGGCGGGCCTCTTACTCTTTGTTTCCCCTTGAGGTGTGATGATCGTGGATGATGATCACGTTTGCCTGTGTGTCTGCGGGCTTTTATTCTACTTGTGGTTTTATGGAAGAACGAACATCTCTTTGCTGCTATCTCGCGTACCCTTAACTAATCCTTGTGATCTTGCTCTTAAGTGCTCCTAGGATAGATATGGAGGGTATGGGGGAAGATGTAAGTAAGCATGCGAGGGGCAGGGGCTTCCCATGCATCTTTGCCTTCATATTCACTCGCATACCGGTAGGTGCGAACTCTCTTATTCAATCTCTTTCTTGTCGGTTCTTGTTCAACCTGACACAGAACTGGAATCTACCAAGTCCACCCTGCAATATTGACCTCAACTCACACCTAGCTAGCTGGCTGCATGGGTGGAGGGAGTCATGGATCATGCCACGCCCACCACGCCGTCTCAGCAAGATGACGACGGTCTCAAGATCATCAACGCCAGCATCTTCCGCATGGCCACCAAGTCCATGGCGCAAGCCTACATCATCCTCGGCTTCAAGACGCACCACGGCCTGCTCGAGGACGTGATGGACACGCCCTGGGCCCTGATCGAGCGCGCCGCCGAAGCGACCTGGCCCGACGTGCCGGGGGCGCCCTCGACCCCGCGGCCGAGGTTCGAGCGCGCCGACTGGTCCGCCATCTGGGGCGCCTACGACGCCGTCACCGACCTCGCCTCGCCCTTCGCGCCGCAGCTCGCCCGCGCCTTCCCCTCGGCGCGCGTCGTCGTTGTGCAGCGCGACTTCGACTCCTGGTGGCCCAGCTTCCGGTCCCAGCTGCGCGACACCGTCATGCGGGAGCCCCAGTCGAGCCTGCAGGCCTTCATCACCTCGCGCGTCCTCGGCATCCGCCCCGTCCACGCGTCGCGCAAGATCATCCTGGGCTTCTGCGGCGCGCGCACCCGGCTCGAGGTCGACGAGGCGCGGGCCCGGACGGCGTACGACGCGTACTTCCGCGAGGTGCGGGAGCTGGTGCCCGCCGAGCGGCGGCTCGAGTACGAGATGGGGTCCGGGTGGGAGCCGCTGTGCGAGTTCCTGGGCGTCGAGGTGCCGGACGTGCCGTTCCCGCAGGCGAACGATCGCGTCGCGCACGATGAGGAGTCACGGTCGAGACATGTCACCTTCCTCGTCAATGCGGTCAGGATGCTGGGCCCTTGGGTGCTGGGGGCGTTGGCGGTTGGGGGTGGTGCTTGGCTGTATGCCCGCTAGACTGAGTTACTGCGTGAGTAAGTACCTCGTTAGATCGAGGGTTTGAGGAGGATGGATGGATTACGGTTCGTGAGTTTCGTATGCCCGCATTATCGATGGTACGAATTCTTGATGGAATTCTAAGCCTTCGCCTAGCTTCTGGGGCAATAAAAAAAAAACAGGGCATCTATCATGTTGGATTCTACACTTCGTCTCGGACGAAGACTTCTCATCTATTTATACATGAGCCAATATTCTACTTGGCTTTTTTTTTTTTTTCCAACGTACGTTCAAACGCCTGAGCCTGCTTCGCCTGGCGCTCAATCCTTGTGTCGGTCGTCCTCGTCCCTGTTCTCCATATCTCGAGCCTTTACTCTTCATCATCGTAGCTCTCGACGTCATCGTCCTCGTCTTCTCCTTCATCCGTCTCCACGTCATTCGCCAACCGATCGAGATTCTTTAACTTAGCCGCTAGAATCATTCCACAGCAATGCTTGCCCGTCATATTGACCAGGAAACGGAACTTCTCGAGCCACTCGCCGTCGTTTCCGGTGGCCAGCCTCTTCGCCTGATCTCTGTCGAATAGGCTGAGCGCTTAGAGGAACCAGAAGACCACCAGTCGACTTCGTTCTCCCACAGCACCCGCCCGACCGGGGAGGTGCACCGGATCATGCACACCAAGACCTTGCACATGATATCGACGCCCTTCTTCTTGGTCCCGTACGACGCGTGCGGCTGCCTGAGATCGATCAGGAGCTCGGCCACGATGTATCTGGTACCCGAAATCACATCGGAATCCCCGACGTCTCCACGGTCGTAGTCACGTAGGAGCTCGTCCCTGGCGTCCTCTACACGCCCCTGGTTGAGGACCTCATGCTCGATACTCTTCCAGACCGTGGCGGATTGGAGGGCTGCATCCAGAAGCAGTTCTCTGGCCGTGTAACTTATTCAGGGGGCCGGCTGATCCAGCTTTGGAGATCAGTTTCGGAAAGGATCTGAATGTCATCCACGGGATAATCATCGACGCAAGCGTGTTTGGCTGGGGTGCCTTCCATCGTGAAATGGACGAATGGATAGATGAAAAGGATAATGAATCGAATAAGCAATGGCCCAAAAGCCTCGAGGTTGTTCTTGTTTATAGTCTCGATTGCTGAACCAACCGGAACCTCCAAGTCTGCGCGTAACTTATCAAGTATCTAGGGTTAGACGTTGCTGGGTCGGAAGACGACTGAATGAAACAGCGAAATTACAAGTTGCCAAGGTTAATGAATATGTCCAGTATGGGCTGCCAAACTACCAAAATACCAGGAGAAAATTAATCTAGTTGTACTCAAAGCATAACGGCTGATGACTAAAAATGAGTCTTGTGCGGAGGACTGGTTAATGGAGCGAAAAGCTTCTCGTCGAGAAAAGATGGGAACACCATATAACTATGATTACATACATGTTGCTGACTCCAAGAAAGTAGGTAGGAACTAACAATATCTGGGCTGTTCACTTGAAGGGGCAGGTATACTTCAAATCGTACAAACTGGGCAAGTAACAGCTTTCGTACGTAGTCGGTGTAGAAGTGTCATCCGCATGTTGTAGCGTTCATGTCAGGGTTGGACACTGCAACCATAATTCAGGTCTAGTTTTCAAGGGTTTATCATATCATGATGGTAATGGGCGATTGCATTGGCACATTAACAACAGTGACCCAAAAAGGGCGAGAGAGAACAATAAGGGGGGGGGGGGGGGGGGGGGGCGGGCCGGCTCCGCGCAAGCCTCAACAGCAGTAAAAACTTCCAAATATCAGCGAGTATTTGGGTCCATCCACAGCCACGGCTAAGGCAATTTATATGAATTCATCACGTCGAAAGACTCACTACGCAAGGGTTTATTGTATATTAATATTAAAACAGACGTTCGTCATCCCCCATAGGTACCATTCCCATACCATCTCCTCCCCATGCAACCAACCATCATCGCCACCAGTGTTCTCCCCCTACTTCCTTCCCTTCCATTCCATCCCCTCCCCATCGCTCAACCTCCTCCTCCTCCTCCTGAATTAACCCCTCAACTCCATGCCTCTCCCTCCCCCCTTGACACCAAAGTCCCCCCCCTCCTTTCCAATTCAAGCAACCGCACAAGTAACGCTGTCCACGACGACCGTGTTGGTAGACAGGTACGACGGCGCCGTGCTGTTGAACGGCAGGCCGCGCGACGGCGTGCAGGTGATGGCGTCGCCCTCGACGTTGAACGTCGCGCCCACCAGGTACAGCGACGACACCGCCTGCAGCTCGGCGCCCCGGTACGGCTCGCCTAGCACCACGTTCACCGTGCTGCTGCGCACGGGCGTGCCGCCGCTGAGCACGTCGACGGTCACCATGGCGAGCTGCTGGTCTTGGGGTGTGACCACGGCGGCGGCGAGACCGGTGAGGAGGAGAGTGAGGGCGGACCTGCTGGTGTACATTTTTTTTGTGTTTTTGATGGTGAATTCTGGAAAGAGTGGTTTGGTTTGGTTTGGGTCTGTAAATGGATGTCGTTTTGATTTTGATAAAAAAAATTGTAGGTGATTAAAGACGGAGATGCTGCTGTTGATGTTTGCTTGGCTGCTTGGGTCGGTGCTGAGTTCTAATTTCTAGGATTCTCGAGTCGGAGGACTTCTCTCCGCCTTTTATATATCTCAGCTTTACTCTACGAATTCTCAAGAACAAGCAGTTACGACCCCGAGTTTCATTCCAAGGGAGGAGCGGCGCGGTAAGCGCTAAGTGACTGAACACGAGAAGTTGCAAGTTGAAGGAGAAAGATCAACCAACATCTGCAGTCCGCACCTAGGCTTAGGTACCTAGGCAGGTACCTCCCGAGACTCTCAGCCCCCGACGACGACGGGCAGCTACGTCAGCTGAGCGGATGGGATGTGTTGGGCACCGATATGTTAATAATAACCTGCCATTGCCATTGGTGGTCAATGGAAGAGTCGGATCTTCTTCAGCCTCTCCCAACGCGCGCGGATGCAGCATGTACCGATCCGTGCCGCAGATCGCTGCTACGTGACATTGAAAATGGATAAGACCAAGAAAATATAAGCCATAAAATATTACAGCTCAGGTTAGAAATCCCAACCAACACAACTTCGCCTCAAACGACGACGGCTTGGGTGTTGGAGTTTTTGGCACGGAGTCTGATCGTGTGATGATTTAATTATGTGTACGAGAGCGATTATCGCCCTCGTGTTGTGTTGGTAGGTGCCGCATTTGCCGCCCGTCGGCCGACCGACTGACGTGGCAATGCAAGATCCCACAGACAAACAACCTTAGGCACAGAAGTTCTCGAACCTTTCTAGACCTGTCGTGATTTCAAATTGTTACTTACTTGAAGTAACAGGAATTGTCCATGTTCCCAGCCCTTATATGTTCTTAGCTGCTCGACCTTCTATGTGTATATATTCATGTAGATATAGCCAATCTTCAGTCGACGCAACGACCGCATCCAGAGTGCCATCCATGCCTATGCCGAAGCATAGCGATTCTACCCGCCATGCTTCGCCTGGTATTCTTCTACAACACCACGAAAATCTGCCGGTGGGTAGGGTAAGAAGATGTTGGAGAGGCCTTTTCTTCTCCACGACATGACACCCAGCTCTCCGAAGATCATCTCCAGCCAGGGGAGCGTCTCGAAGATCCAATCTGGGAAGCTCGCCCCATAGCCCGTCGGGTTCCTCCAGCGGCCCATCCGCACATGCAACGCTGCTTCGTCTTTGGCCTCGTCCACCGTCGCCGGGACCGCGACCTTGCCGTCCATGTAGGCGCAGGTCCACAGCGCCTCGGCCGTCGACAGATGCGGCTGGTTGAAGCTCAGAGGGATGCCGAGAAAGGCGATGGAACGCTCGTGGATGTACGCGGGCGGGACCATGAACTTGTAGAGCAGGTAGGGAACGTTGTATTTCGTGGGGTCAAAAGGCTCTTCCTCCGCGGTCGGGAGTTTGCGCAGGTGCTGATTGAGTATCGGCTGATCGCGTAATCGGGGGAAAGCCTCGAGGATCTGCTGGTCTGCACGAGCTAGCCGCCCATCTGGGTCCGGATCTGGCGAGTAATGCGGCAGGCCAAGATCTGCGTCTGAGCCAGGTGGGAGGAATTCGAAGGCCGGGCGAGTTTTCCAGCTTGTCGCGCAGGCTATCCCGTCGACATGTAAAGTCTCGCCCGTTGAAAGCACGACGGAGTCCCCGGCGAGTTTTTCGACATCCGCGATATGGACCTGGATGAGACCATCTCGTACGAACTGGAAGAAGTCCTTGTCGTGATTCAGAATACTGCATGACGTACCGCTCCAAAACATATGAGACCATGGCTTTAACTTCTCTGATTCGGGGTGGCCCATCAGACCGGATGTCTGCAGCGCGTCGCTCGAGACGGTATTCCAGAAAAGCGAGGTGATCTTCTGCCCCAGCCACGTGCGATGCAGAAACCACTTGACCGGCCCATAGCCCCCATGATGACTCCAGATACATGGGCTGAACCAGCTGATGATGCGACGTACTGCTAGGCTCTCGATGCTCAATTGCAATGGCGTCTGGTAATATTTCACCATCCAGGCTGGACCTCTTCCGGAAGCCCTGATGATCATGTGGGTTTTGATTCCCGCGTCAGCGAACATGTAAGCTGCATCCCAGGCGGACTTTGCGCTTCCGAAGACGACTATCCGCTCGGCAGTCTTCAAGAGGTCGCTATGCATGGCGAAGTCGCGGCTATGGAAGATAGGCTTCGTGAAGGTGTGCTGGCCGGGAAAGCTCGGTATCAAGGGCTCACTGGTGTGGCCGGTAGCCAAAATCAGCTTCGAAGCATGAATGGTGCCTGAGGGACCGGCATCTTCTCTCCAGTTGACCAGCCATCCGTCCTTTTCGGCGTGTTCAACACTGATGACTTTCGTAAGCGAGCGGAGATGCTCGGTGACCTTGAAGCGGCGGGCGTAGGCAACGAGATATTCATTCACCACCTCTCCCCTGACGTGGCCCTCTGGCTGAACGTCAAACTTCTCAGGAGTGAGGGGGAGATCCGGGTACGCTATCCAGGCGCGGATGTTATTGGTCTTCAGACCGGGGTAGATTCGCTCGGCGGACCATGTTCCTCCAATAGACTTGCCGGCATCGAGAAGGATGAGTTTCCGTTCTGGATGCAACTGGATATATGTTTTAGCGGCCTGGATGCCGTATAAACCTAGGCAGTATTAGCTGATGGGATGTTGAAGGGTGACTTGGCAGGCCATTACCAGCGCCGATTATGACAAGATCTGCTGTCTCATTTGCCATGGGTGCGACCTAAGCGTATACTTAAGTAGATATGAAGCTGAACGGGGCATATACTGGGAAGGGGAACGGCGGCGGGGGAAGACTCGCTTTTATATCCTGATGAGGCATCTTGAACGAATGCGATTGGACATGGCCATTACTACGTTATGTAGACTATGTGACTGATGTAAGGAGGCATGGATAACTACCTGTGGCTACGATACTGAGGATGCTTGCAGCTGGTTACCAGACATTTAGAGATCCGTAGAAGCGGCGTTACCTGAGTTAACTGGCAATATCCATTACGAAGCACGGAATGGCTCGACATCCATCTATGGGTATTGTCTTAAGTTTAAAATTCCAGGGTTTGTTGCATCTCTGTATTCTGAAGGAGGCAGTGAGGTCGCCTGATAGTGCTGGGTGCTGCTGAGCTGTTGGATTCTCGGTGTTTGATGAGCCGGCTCAGGACGCTGGGATGCATGGTGAGGACTGTGGCTAGGCGGCAAGTGGCAGAGTGGTTGCTCCCTAGCAACGGTTTGACCCGCTAGACATGAAGGTGGATCTCGACACAGGTGACCTGACCACTAAACTTCTTGCAAACCAAACAAACCTTAGCCAACCTTGCTGCCAGGGATGAGACAAGCTGCAATAATACCACCAGCATTATTGATGAGTATTGGACCTCACATACTTACAGCCTTTTGTCGCGTGTCGTCACCGCTCTGCCCGCTAAATTCGTATTGCTTCGTTTTGCTCTGTCTTCTATTCATGCTTGTCCCAATCAATTGCTTCCTTTCCTCGAAGTAAAAAAGAAAAGAAAAAGAAAAGAATGTCTGTGAGAGTCGTCGCGCGGATTCGTCCGCTGTTGGAACAGGAATTGGACAAACACATCATCGTACATGCTGCCAGCAGTGACGAAGGCCGATCCAGCAATGTCGTCAAGATACCCAATCCGAAGAACGAAGCCGAGGAGTTTTCCTTCACCTTCAACAGTGTCTACGATCAACCAACCACCCAAGAGGAATTGTTCAATGCCGAAGGTACCGACCCGTCTTTGCCTCGTCCACCACCCTCGATTCTCCCTGGCCTTCCCGGTCCACAAGACTGACTCCCCTCTCCCTTCTCATAGTCTCCCCCCATGTCAAATCCCTATTTCAAGGCCTCGACGTCACCATCTTCGCATATGGAGTTACAGGAACCGGCAAGACACATACGATGCGCGGTGGAATGAAACTGGCAGAACGCGGTGTTATCCCTAGACTCCTCAGTGGTGTCTTCCGAAGATCCAAGAAGATTATGAAAGATACCCACGGCGAAACAGATGTGTCGGTAGCACTGTCATACTACGAAATATACAATGATAAAGTTTTCGACCTCCTCGAACCGCCCGAAAAACGCACCCCCTCTGGCTTACCTCTACGCGCAGAAGCCAATGGCAAGACCGTCGTTGCTGGCTTGTCAGAACGGCCCTGCGGCGACTTGAAGGATTTCGAACGTTTGTATATCGAGGCCAACCAGAACCGTGTCACAGCCGCCACCAAGCTGAATGCCCACAGCAGTCGAAGCCACGCAATTCTACGTGTCAAGGTAACACAGGTCACTGGAGACGCCGTTCGAGAAAGCACAGCTTCTGCCATTGACTTGGCTGGATCGGAAGATAACCGGCGAACAGACAACGGAAAAGAACGACTGGTCGAATCGGCCGCTATCAACAAGAGCTTGTTTGTGCTGAGCCAATGCATCGATGCTATCTCGAGGGGAGAACGTCGTATACCCTTCCGCGAGTCCAAGATGACGCGAATCCTATCCCTCGGCCAGAATAATGGAATCACCATCATGATTCTCAACCTTGCTCCCCTGCGCAGCTACCACCTCGACACTCTAAGCAGTTTGAACGTGAGTTCGCGGGCCAAACGCATAGAGGTGCGGGAGATTGAGAATGAGGTCGTCTTTAAGCAACCGCCCCGCACAAACTCCAATTCCTCAGGCGCCGGCATAGTCCGACAGCCTCTACGACCGTTGGCAAATGCACACAACATCCACTCTGGGGCCGCAGCCGCAGCTGCATCCAAGCCTGCCGATCGACCTGTCAAGGCTTTCAGCGTCTACACCGACAAGCTGAAGCCTATGCCCACGTCTCGACCGGCGAACACATCGATAAAACGCACTTCCAACACCCACAAGCGCCCTTCCGAAGCAGAATGTGGCAACCGACCAACGAAAATTACGCGTCCCGAGATACCCCGTCCTGCCCCTGTAGCTCGCTCTATGAAACCCGCGCAGCCTTCGATCTCAGCAGACCTCATCGAGGCCATGGTGGAGAAGAAGGTCAGCGAGATACTGGCCTCAAGAACACAATCCGCTCCGGCCCCGCCCGAAGTCAGCGACGATGTACAGAAGCGGCTCGAGGCTTTGGAGCGCCGCATTGATGACGGCAGACATGAGGATACACGTTCCGAGGGGTTAAGATTCCTCCTCATGGCGCGTCAGCATAAGGAACGCGGCCAAGACACCAGTGCGCTTAAGATGTACGAGATGGCTTTGCCGTTCTTCCCCGGTCAGGCTCGTCTCCTCGGCAAGATCGAGAAGCTCAAGGCTCAGATTGCCGCCAAGCGTGATGGCCGTGAGCTTGATGGCGCTGCAGACCCAAGGGATGACGCGGCTGAGAAGAGTCCGCCAGGAAAGAAATCTAAGAAGGCCAGGCGCCAGAACGATGAGGATGACTATGTCGGCGACGAGGCGGACGTCGATGACGAAAATTTCTTCGTCGGTAAGGGTAAGAAGAAGAACAGCAGCAGCAGCAGCAGCAGCAAGAAGTCATCGTCATCATCAAAGACTTCTTCCTCCTCGTCCACGATAGAAGATGGGCCTCTTTCTCAAAGCCTTCTCGACATCGTCAACTCCAGGGACGTCGCCGCCATCGTGACGCTCCAGGGCTTCGGGCCTAAGAAGGCGCGCGACCTGGTCGACTATCTGGAGACGATATCGGGAGGACAAGACGAGGGTCGAGTGGATTCTCTGGCGCAGTTGCGGACGGTCCCAGGAATGGGCGGGCGCACGGTCGATCGGGCTTATGAGGGGCTGGCGGCTGCCGCTGCTGCTGTTGCTTGTTAGACTAGATGACGGTTGACCATCCTTGTTTGGTCAGTCACGGGGGGGTTCATCGCTCTCGTGTGGAGTTAGTTTTCTTTGGCTCGGTCATGGTCATGATCATGGTCATGGTCATGGACATGGTCATATTTCATGGTTACGCACTCAGTTGGCATTGGCATTGGCGAGGCGTTTTCAAGGAGTTGGTGGTTGATTTCTTGTTCTTCTCTATCATAGTTCAAGCACGCAGAGGCAGGAGCGGGCAGCATCGGGATCGCGTACTATGCTATACTCTCCTGTGTTGTCACTGTTTGTCGATCGGCGGAAGTTGAAAAGGGGGGCAGACGAGATGAAAATTTATTATACAGACATGAGAGAGACGCGGAAATTTCATCACCGAATTTTTCACTATTGTTTGAAACTGCTGTAAGTATCCAAGATGTGTGCATAGTCTACCCGTGAGTGAGTGAGTGAGTGAGCTCTCTGTCCCGTCGTGAGATGCTGTGAAAGGACTCGACCTTTTCAAGGGTCTGGTGTTGGTGATCGCGTGGCTAGACTATTGATTTATCTCCCTCCATGGAAGCTAATATGACGCCTCTACATATGCCTGATCCATACATAGCATGCGTCTGGGAACCTCTCCTTTTCAACCTTTTTCATCCCCTGCCACTTCACTACCGTGATCGAGCCCCAGAGAGAGAGAGAGAGAGAGAGAGATTACTTCGCAGGATATGACGGATCTATGGTACTACCTATGCTTGCTTGGTTGAGAGGGGATTGAAATAGTGGGTAAGAGGTGCTTTGATCTGGAGTTGGAGTTTGAGAACTGCGCAGGTCGTAGAGTGGGAAGAGATGACCGGATGAGAGAGGCTTCGCCGGCTGGGACGATGCTTTTCATCTCTACTTAGTCAATACCGTTGTTTCCAGTTCTACTCGACACCAAAAGCTTACTGAGGAGGTGCAATTGCTGGAAGAGCTGACTTCTTATTCGGTAGGCTACATCTACTGGGTGCCCAGGTGCGCTGTAGTAAAAGGTTGGTTGCGACTCCCCCTTTCTTTTGACCGAGTGAGTCTAATGAGGCGTTACCTGCACAGCCACAGACAGATTTGGACTGAATTCCAATGGCACAAATCTACTGAGACATACTTAGAGTATGGCAGAACTCGATATCTTAATCGCTATAATCTCCGATACGTATAGTGCGCTGAAACAGAGCCACGTAGTCCAGCTGGCTATGTAAACAGCGGAAGTAAGTGTTAGAAAGGCAGGAAAGAAGAAGACAAAGGGGGGAGGCAAGGAACCCATACTACATAGATGTCATGCCCCACCCGTTTAGCTGGGCGGCTTTCAACCAATCATCATCGTTTATCGCCTTTTTTCTTCCTTTTCTTTCTTTTTTTCCTTGCGTGCGGAGGGGAAACCAAGAGGGAAAAGAAAGAGAGAAAAAAGAAGACTTTCGGGTGCCTCTTTCTTCTTTTTCTTTTTTCTCTTTCTTCCTTCCTTCTTTTTCTTTTTCATGCGCCCTCATTAGACAACCTCCAGCCAAAGACTGCAGCTGCATTCGTTTACCTCATCGGACCTTTTTTTTCTTCATTTCTTTTCTCTTTCAGCTCTTTCTTTCTCATGCTGGGACTAGACAGACCAGACCTTGTCTTCCAACCACTTATTAGAAGAAGATCAACCCGAATTGTCTTTCTGTCTTCTTCTTTTCATCCGCTCCCAGAGCTACGGTACTACAACTTCAATTGAAAGCCAGTTGTTAGGACAACCCAACATCTGCGCAAGTTCTAAGTAGCCGAGCACCTTCGTCTGAATAAAACACTCCCCAGGTCAGGCTACTTAAAGCCATATTATCAGAGACGCTGGAGCAAAGTGTGATTCCCCTGCATCTGACGGCCACCACCATGTTGCGTCAACGTCTTCCAAATGGGCAGCCTGTGCAAGGTCCATGCTTCATCCCCGATCAGAACCTAATCATCAATGTAAGTCGGATAGTCATTCCACTTTCATCCCATATCCTGCATTCGTTCTATCTTTTCTTTGCTGGTTTTTCTACTATTTCATCCCGCCTGTGTCTTCTTCCCTCTCGTCCTGTCTTTGTCTTCTTCCCTCTCGTCCTCTTCTTCGTCCTCTTCTCTTTCTCGGCTTCTTCAATCCAGCTCGGCATGGCTAACCATTGTATCGCATCATAGCCCATCGCCGCCAGCATGTCAACGTCTCATGCTAATGGCAACGTTGGTCTGGACCCCCGCCAGCTCAACTACGAGACTAGTGATCTTAACGAGATCACCAAACGTCAGATGAACGAGGATATCCAGGCTTATCGCTATGACCTCGACTTCTGCCGCTCGCAGCTGACTTCGGGCGTCGATTTGACTACTCAGGAGATCAGAACTCTGCAGATCCGTATTCTTGACTGTGGGCACCAGATCCGTCACTGTCAGCATCGCATCCAGCAGATTGATGCGGCTCAATCCCGTGCAGCCGCTGCTCGTACCCCTGCCAAGTCTCAGTTCCGAGGTGCCAGCACTCCCGTGTCTACCGGTGTCAAGCGACAGCGCACCAAGAACGACGATGATGGCGACGATGACCAGAAGGATTCCATCGAGGTATCCGGGGGTAGCGGTATGGCCAATGTCTCGGTTCAGCGACTCGGATTCTGGAAATGTCGTCTTGTAAGTACATCTCATTCGCTCCTGGTACCTGCATTAGCACTCTCACCACTCCCTGCATGTCTTGACACGTGCGAACTTCCATCCCGCAGACCCAAAGCCATGTTTTACTGCCTAGCCTAGATTCCTCATAACTGATAATTGCATTGTAGTGCACATCCCAGAAATTCCTCGATGCTGGCCCCAACCGCACGCCTAGTGCTCCGTGCAAATGGCCTCTCAAGGACGTTTCAAAGATGCTGAACCACTTTCTGGACTTGCATACCGAGCACAGTCCCTCAGAGCGCTGCCAGGAACTCGGCGATGCGCTAGCACAGAACCGTTAGTCACCCCTATCACCACGTCGCATCCTAGATGCCATACTGACCATCGCGATAGGAGGCCCATTCGAGTACTGGCTCACTCGCACTCGCGGCCAAGATGTGAACGAAGAAGGCATTATCGATGCTTATATCGAGACACTCCAGGCCGGTGCCATGCCGGACCCTCTTCGGGGTCTGAACAGAGCAGCCGGTATCTTCCCTAACAAGGTCTCTGGCGAGAAGAGATAGGTACCCGACTCCGCCAGTAGATCGAACTTGAAATCACAAGCCAATCACGAAGGATCTTCAGGTAGCCACTCGGATGCAGATTTTGATCCTCCTGGTTCGGCTCTTAGTCTTTCTGACGTCCGCAGCCGCGTCTCCCGACGTAGTAGCACCCGTCGACCTCGACAATCCACACCCCGAGGCGCTAGTCCCTCTGGCACGGGGTCTGGTCCTCATCACGACTAACAGTGATACCTTCTCGCCAACTCCACCTCTAGCAGAGTACTCCTTGGGGCAATCCAATACCCATTATGATTGCCCTCGGATACTAAACAACTCAAGGGATTATTGCATCTGTACATTCAATTTATTATTATCATCCAAACGATGGGTGATGTGTATTAATCTAGCCTTAAGAAGTCGGCTGGCTGCCTGGAGGAGACCTAACTGACCACATGCACCAAGAAGCCAGGATGCGAATAATCCACACCGGAATGGGGATAAGCGCGTGGCGCTGTGCGTCGTTCGCACACAGGCTTCTGTCACCTCACCACCACGTCATTCCTCAGCGCTCCGGCGAAGGGTACCGTCGTGTTGGGATGCATACATCAGCATACATCCTTACTCCTGGAGAAGGCCAGGTTTTTAGGCAACGTCTGGACTCGACACATTCAGCAAATATACAACTTTTCCGAAATCACCCACTCACATTTGAGTTTGATAACGCCAACCGCAATCAACACGTCCATGCCCTCCCCAATTCCCCTCCACATCATGGCTTGCGCAATGTGATCGCGTCACACAAATGGTAATTCTGCCAATCACCGATCAGCAGAGCCAGGAGGAGGCTCCAATTCATGGTCGGAAATCCTGCTCTTTCCGCTGCAACTTCGACGGACAACGAGAACAACATGTTCCCGATGGGTAGATCTCTTTCCCCAATTGAGACCCACAGTGCTCGTTTAGGAGAGGTTTGAGTGTCGTCAAGCCGTTTTTTTCCCAGCAGTTCATCCGACGTGCGTATGACTTACAAGGTGTTCATTGATGGACATGCTGAGGGAGCGTTGGAGTTTCCTCACAACAAATAGGTGAAGAAGGAGTCAAGTAGGAGGATTACGACCGCCACATGAGCTAAATCACCCCCCATATGCCACGGAATTCATCGGCATGCCATCTCAAGAACTGTGCATATCTATGAGCCCCCTGGCAAGCCCCATAAGGAAACTTGATTTGAGGGGAAGGTTGTTGGATCAGCGCTGGTCGTCAGAACAGAGAGATACCCTAGATCATCTGGCCAATATTCCAGCCATAGGTGATGGATGATACCAATTGACACTTTACTTTCCCAGAAAAAAACTACCTAGGTACTGCTTGATTGATACAAGTGACACACGTTTGATTCGTGATGCGACGTCCTGCCTGTTTAGACTACATACAGGTCAACCTAGCTGTGAGATGATGTACCTTAGGTGGATCGCGTATCTCATCAATACTGTACCATCAATCACCAGCTTATTATACAAGTGTCGCTCTATTGTTGTGTAAAGAGCGTTGCTATTCCCTTACATACCATTCATTCGACGCGCGCACATTAGTTCCTCGGAGATCATTGACCTGTAACTTAACTAAGTATGTATTGTATATTGGGGGACGTGTGGCAACTTATATAATAGACAGAAGAATAACCTACTGCCTACTCACCTACCTAACACCCACTTCACTCATCACACACACTTCAACATCACCAACTCCTATGATGACTTACTTACAACCTGGTGCACCTGGATCAGAGCTTGCCGAAATTCTAGTCTTGCCACCCCTCCACCAGAATTTCATCATCATAATCACCCGCAGCAAGCAACCCTACCTTACCTACCTACCATCCAGATTCTTCTGTATTGTATTTGTATTTTTCTCCGCCTCCATCATGAATGAATGAAAGACCCTCACTCAACCCTACCTTCGTTCTTAACTAATCTGACATGAAATCAACGCCGCTCGGCGCCAGGATGGGGGATGGGGACTCTGTGATAAAATTGGTCGATCCCGGTTCTGTTGTTTCTCTGTTGTTGTCCGCGGTGGTAAGTAAATACGAGCGAGCAAAACTCATCAGTAGTCCGTCCGGGGTTCCGTCAGTCCGGCAGACAGTCAGTCCTGTCAGTCAGTCCGGCAGTCCGGCTGGCGTTCGCGATCACCGCGCACGCCCTGGATAGGTACCTAAGTAGATAACTACCTAGGTAGGTAGGCCATCCGCCTCTCTTACTCTCACTCACTCACTCTCTCACTCACCCACCCGCGGCCCGCGCCCGCTCTCGTTCGTGTCCGCGTATCCATCCATCCATCCATCCATACATCTGGACATCGACGTTTCCGGTGCGTGTTGGGCTAATGTCGGTCGATTGTACGCGGCCGGGGTCCTTTTCAAAGAGTTGGGATGCGATGCTATAGATAGTGAAGAATCCCCCCCGACCGGTGGCGGCGTTGTTGAATGAATAAGGCGTGAGATCCTAAATCGGGGTGTCTCTGTCGCTGATTTCCTTCCTTCCTTCCTTTTACTTGTACCTATCATTTTTCGATCTAAGTTCACACTCGGGGTATACTCGGGGTTTTATGCGTCTCGCCAGGTAGAAGAGAAGAAGAGGAAAAAAAGAAAATGCAGCGGTGGCGGAGGGCGCAGGACGAGTGGTTGGTAGGTAGATAGGAGGTAGGCCGAAACAATCGGAGCTGGGAGAATATGGTTACGACGCGCGCGGTAGGGCGGTGTGGTAGACGTAGGTAGGTGGGAGGAAGGAAGGAATGTATCTATGCTTGGCATGGCCTGGGATGCCGACACATCAGCATGTTGGTGAGAGCGTGTGTATACACATGCATGCTTGTTGTTATTTGTTGTAGAATTGAGGCTTTAAGTCGTCGATACGTGGGGGTTTGGACGTGGGGGAGAATGTCTGTCTGACTGACTGACTGGCTGACTGACTGACTGGCTGAGTGTTCTTTTCTCATGGGGAAGAGAATAGGGGAGGCATACCTAGGTACGTAGGGTATTATCCACACACCGATTGTGAATAAGATGGACCGGTCACGGTTCACTCGGTATAGCGAGCGAGGGAGGTGAGATGAGGTGTGTATCTCGTGAAGTGACGTCCAGTGTTTCCAGAGGGCGAGGCCGATCGCCGCCATGTTGAGCGTAGGCTCCCATGTTGTTGGACAAGATGCTATTGTCAATTAATTCGCTCTTTCTCTCAATCACACGTCGATGTTTCACCGCTGCCTGGAAGAGATATTCCCCATACGCGGGGCGAAATCACCTCGTCTGGCACTCCCCTCCGGAAACCAGGAAGTAGTCTTCTTGTTCTTCTTCTTCATGTTTTTCCACGTAGCATCCCGAGTCGGTCGACGCTCGTTATCCTTTTGTCTCTTCCCCGTCTTCATGTTCCCTATGCTCCTCCAACATTGATATCTTCTGAAGCGCCAGCAACATCATGCGACACAGCACGACACCTATGCTCCTTGTGAGTTGGAATGATAAGAGTCACCTGGCCGGGATGTCGTTTATCGAACTGCTGACAGATATTAGCGATAAGCATCCGCGAAGCCTTCCGGACCAATCTGCGGTCGTCTTCCCCTGCAGCATCAGCATCATCACGCTTACTTTCGGTTCTTTCCCCCGCATGTCTTATACCATTTGCCTTTGATGAGTCATCCCTTGGCAGCGTATTCAATACGCTCAGTTTCGGTTTGAGGCCTCCTATCTTCGTCTCGCCGTATTGCGTGGCCTGCGGCGCCGCCTCCGAGCCCGGATCGTCAGAGGGGGGCGACGATGGGCTTTGGTGGTAGACGCCATCACTGTTGAGGAAAGACGGACAAGCAAGGACTGATGCAGGTTGACCGGGCCTGGATGGGGTTCAACTAGTTTGGGCCCCGGCTGTCGGGTTGCTTGTTCGAGTCAAGAAAGAACCTCACACCGGTCTGCCGGGGATGACAGGGCCTGGAACGAAGACAATCTGACTAGATCATATTAGATAGCTGATCGTTGACCGTCTGTTTCGTACGTCGTTCTGTGTGCTTGGGCTCCGCTGTTCTATCCCCTTGGCTACCTGGTTTCACATGCGGCATTTGATTGGGATGGTTCAATCAACCTGTCTGGGAGGTCTCGTGATATCCTATTAACCAACAGTGAGTTCGTATCGGTCGACATGCGCATATGCAGCCTGGGACGTGCAGGGCGTGCATTTCAAGTGGATACGTCGTCCCAACGACCCAGCAATTGGTCCAGGGTATCATGGATGCGAGGGCACTGATACAGAATTTCTAGACAGCCTTTGTAGGGTTGCAGTGCATGTGCGCCGTAGAAATACCTGCGGCTCTTATAATACTTCCCCCCTTTCCCCCTCTGCAGGACGAGTGGCCAATGAGCGGAAATCATCATATCTCACATTACCGGATGCCGGATCCCAAGGTTAGGATCAGCGGCCCTGCAGAGTCACGATGGTTTGGAGCCTGATCAAATAATCGCGTAGACAAAGGGCTCCGAGCGGGACTTGGGGGGTTGGGGAGGGTGGTGATGGCGGTAATGCCAACCTTAGTAAGCCCGAGAAGCTTAATAGAAAAGCGCTCGAGCGCCAGATGGACCTCGGTGAGGGATGAGCCCAGAGACACGGTCGGTGGCTACTGGCTGCTGCAAGGGTGGTAGGCTGTTCCTGGGTGTCAGGGGTGTGCGACGGGGTAGCGTGGCGAGCGCGAGCGCGAGCTGAAGTGCACATGATACGAATAGATTTGACCTCGCACCCACTCCTGAATGTTCAGAGATGCGTTTCCTGGTTGTCTCCATGGTCATCTACTTTCTGATAGCTTCCCCGGACCCAGCGAGTCCACTTGAATCATAGACTTGGGCTATTGCGGGGTATATGAGATGACAGCAAGATGACACGGAGGTGACAGGGAGGGGGTCCAGAAGCCTGACGAGCGGAGTATGCGAGTGAACTGCAGCTGCGGACGACGATCGAGACCGTTGAGACAACTCTTGGGAGACGGGTCGGTCTGCTGATAGGCTGGTTCTCTCTTTCTCCACATCTACGACCAGACCACTGGCGCTGTCACGCTCTCTGGTAGTATCGTGAGGTTCACCGGCATTGCCCGATTGGGAATTCCGGACTTAGTCTACGTGCCAAAGGCTCCGGTGTGAACTCAATTTGATGATGCAAAGGTGAGGAGGCGAGGGATGAAGTCAGCTGCTCTCTCGGCCGCCTGGCCAGACACGAGCTATAATAACCCACGAACTCTGTTCTCCAACACTTGTTGACAGAGCCGGCTTCGTCACGATCCAAATATAAATCAATAGCAAAGCTTGACAACACAGTCCGAAGAAGCACCTCCATTTGACTTGTTCTTTTTTTTCGTCCCAAAATTCACAACATTCATTGCGATCATGAGTCCAATTCCAACCAGCAGCCTGACTGACGGCTACACAAATGGCCACACGAACGGCCATAGTAACGGATATGCCAATGGTCATGCCAAGGGTGCGACGAAGAGCCATACCAATGGGTATACCAATGGCCACACCAATGGTCTTGGTAACGGAGTCGCTAACGGCAGCTGCCATGAGCATCTCATTGATGATGCCAAGGTGTTCATGAACCCTTCGCTGCAAGTCACTGCGGACCATCAATTGAAGATGGTCGACGCCCCTATCGGAGAGCCAGCAGCGGGAGAAGTGCTTCTCCAAGTCAAGTGTTCCGGGATCTGCGGGTAAGTGTTGATCGCACCAACCATACCGTGACCCTGGACAGATTACTGACCTTGACCTCCCCAGCTCGGACATGCACCTCTGGAAGTCAGGAAGGATAGGGTCTCTCGAAGTTCGTGGAGACTGTATCCTGGGCCACGAGGCGGCTGGCATCGTCTTGAAGTGTGGAGAGGGAGTAACGCAACTTGTGCCGGGTAGGTCAATGATCTTATAACTCAACCAAGTCCTCCTCATCGTACGTACCTTTGCTAACCGAGCCTCACACATGTTTAGGTGACAGGGTAGGCATCGAACCACAAGCTCCATGTGAGAACTGCTTCCTCTGCCGGGAAGGGAGGTATAACCTGTGCGAGCAAGTCAAATTCTCGGGTATCTGGCCCGATGCTGGCACGATACAGAGATACAAGGTGCACCCGGCAAAGTGGCTGTACAAGTATGTGGCCTTCCCATGCTAACGAGTGGCTCCATCAGAGTGTCTGACGCCGCGTGCACAGGATCCCAGATAACCTGACGTATACGGAGGGTGCCCTCCTCGAGCCCTTGAGCGTCATCCTACACGGCATCGCCGGCGCAGACGTGAAGCTCGGCCGGCCGGCGCTCATCTGCGGCGCCGGTCCCATCGGTCTCGTGGCACTGGCTGCGGCCAGGGCTTCGGGTGCTCATCCTCTCGTCATCACCGATATCGACCCAGGGCGGCTCAAGTTCGCTAAGGAGTTCGTCCCGCAGTGCGAGACGTACCAGATCAAGCCCAAGCTCAGCCCGGAGCAGACAGCCAAGGAGATCCGAGCCATGTATGGGGAGGAAGAGTACGTAGCGCCGGCGTCTGTGATAGAATGCACCGGGGTTGAGAGCAGTGTGTGCACAGCGGCGTTCAGCGTCCGCAGAGGCGGAACGATCATGGTCATCGGCGTTGGGCGTCCCGTCATGAACAACATCCCGTTCATGCATTTGTCGCTAGCAGAGGTGAGTTACATGCGTCTTGAGACAGAAGCTTCTTCCCGCCCGACTGACGAGTGCTTCCAAAAGATCAACCTCAGGTTCATCAACAGATACCGAGACACGTGGCCAGCAGCCATCCAATGCATGAGTGGCGGCATCCTGGATCTGAACAAGATGGTGACGCATAAGTTCCCGCTCGAGAAGGCAATGGATGCGTTCGAGTTGTGTGCCGACGTCCGGAACGGCAGCATCAAGGTCCACATCGTCGATGAGATGATCGCCACGCTGCAAGATTGAGCCGGTCACACTAGATGAGTACTGAGTTCAAATCGGCGGTGGAAGTAATCTTAATATCTGTAGAGGGGAAATTGAGAAAATCCGAAACAGAGGGTCATACAACTCATAGGCTGGTCTGACGGTCAACGCGTGATTCTATTGAATTGAAATGGACTCACAGAGAGTGCCGGGCTCACCAAAGTGACAACACTTCGGGAATGTTACATGTATATTATCACCACGCGCACGACATGGTGACACTAGGTGTGCTGCCGATAATTCATTAAGAGGGTATCGTGTTCTTCGGGCGTATCATGCCGTGGCCGAACTGGATCACGGAGACGAGAGCTTGTATGCAAGAAGCCGCCTTCTAGATGCCGCGCTGGCCCGTGAATGCTACGATGGCTGATACTCTCTGTAGCACATGATGCTTCATGTGAAGCTCCGGGCAACGGGTTCTCAGGCCGTCCGGTGGTCTTTCGTCACGATGGCTAGATTTCGACCCGGTCAGTCCGGGAGGAGGGTACCACAAGCACAAGGCTTGCTGGCTGGGGTGGCATCCATGCTTACCGATTGAGGGGTTGGACCATGAATACCTAGGTAGGTAAGGGAAACTTTCCACGATCTCATTAAAGCTTTGAGCGAATGTACCTCCCCTGGCTTCCTGGTATCCGAGAGTACGGTCAAGGGAGGGATGTTTGTGACCGGTTATCGGAGCGGGAGTCTCAGTTTCAAATGTCCAAATTGTTTGCACAAAAAAATGGTATGAAGGACAAACAAAGCAGACACCTGGCAGGGAGAAGCCGGGCAGCCGGCAACTGATGACCACATGACTTTTCGGGGCTGTTTGCTAGACCGATGCCGATGCCGATGCTGACCGAGACGCGGGGGGGAGGGGGTTGCTGCTGCTACTTGTCTCACGGTACTTCGTACAACAGACTTGAATTAAAGATGTACGGTAAACGGAACTTTCCACGTGGCCGCTTATGAATCTCAACCATATGGAAGACCACTACGGGATCTACTAAGTATAACAGCACCTGATTGTCTCAAGAGGCTATCAAGATTACACGGCATTCTCCCATGATCATTCCTGACCGACCCAGAGCAACTGTTTTCCTCGCTCGTGCCACCCTTCAATGCGCCAAGACCAGGAGTACCTAGACCAAGGATACAGTACACCCGAAATTGCTGTGCCAGACGCTGTGCCTGACGCTGTGCCCCTTGCCCCTAGAATACCGACTACCTGGTAGGCTATGGTTTGCGATAGTATACGATCCGATGCGGCACGTATCCCACTTTGCGACTTTTCCGCATCTCATCCGATATAGTTAAGTTAACTACTCCTGATGTATCACATCCCCTATGGAGCATATCATATATAGGAAATACCGATTAGAGCACTGGTACCTACCTACGTAGGTACCCATTACCCTGGAGCCGCAAAGGCCGTACAGGAAGAGGAGAACCACTGCTCACTACGTACCTACCTAGGCACCTTACCTTATACCAAAGCAGTGAGCAAATGAGGGCATAGCTCCCCTTTGTAGTATACCTATCTAGGTAGGTAGGTAGGTATACTTTTCCAGATTCCTCCAGGATCAATGACACCTCTAGACGACTGCTGTGGCACATATTGATAATCTAAGATCTCAGCCTGCATCCCCCCTGCCCCCTTGCCTGTACCCTTACCTGCGTCCTGACCAACGAGAAGCTGAAGCGACGCAGGGATGGCAGAAGCTGAAAGCCGGAAATGGGATCGCCGTTAAATCCTTCCTGCTTACCCCGTGCGGTAGCATTATCCACACTCATTTCAACGCGATCCGCGATCTCTCATATATAGCAGCATGCCGCCTCTGCCATCTTGGGTGCAGCTCCGGATTCTGGCTAGCTGTCGGCGCCAATATCCCCTCCGTTCGTTACCTCGACCATGAAGTGGTCTTTCAGTCTACTACCCTCCCTGTTACTACAGGTGGGCTTACTGCAGACATGTCGCGCCGTCGATGTCGAAATTCATAATGGCTCCTGGCAGCCTGAGTACGTGCTCGTCGCCACGGAGCAGAATGTCACCATCAACTGTGAATCCCGCCGTTCCATCGTTTTCAATAGCTCTTACCCAGCACCACCCTTGTACTTGAGAGAAGGCAAGACTACTTGGATTCGAGTCTACAACGACATCGAGAATTTGAACATCACAGTGGTATGATCTCAGCTTCATCTTCAACCCGAGACATGGCTTACTGACCGGATACTCCTAGCATTGGCATGGACTTACACAGAGAACCGCGCCTTTTTCAGACGGGACGCCCATAGTGTCGCAATGGCCTATTGCTCCAGGTCAATACTTTGACTACGAGATTCACCCCGAGGAGGGAGATGCCGGCACGTACTTCTACCACTCTCACATAGGCTTTCAAGCCTCGACGGCCCATGGCCTCTTGGTCGTAGAAGATGCCAAGCCTCCTCCATATCAATATGACGGCGACATACCACTGGTGCTCGGAGACTACTTCAACAAGACCGATGAGACCATCGAGCAGGGGCTCCGAGCAATTCCATTTCAGTGGTCAGGCGAACCAAACGCACTTATCTTGAACGATAGGACCGGGACTAAGGAAGAGGATGAAGCCGCGGATGACAGTTGCAAGGCTTCAATTATCACAGTAGAGCCTGGCAAGACCTATCGCTTACGGTTCGTCGGCGCATCGTCGCTGTCTTTCATTCAGGCTGCCATCGAGTGCCACTCCGAGCTAACCATCATCGGGGCTGATGGTACTTACACGAAGCCTGCTACAACCGATCACATCCAACTCGGCAGCGGTCAGCGATTTGACGTCTTGCTGAAGACCAAGACTCTAGCGGAACTGGACGCTGAAGGGAGAGACCAATTCTGGGTGCGCTTCGAAAGCAGAGGACGCACGACTTTTCCTGGGGGTTATGCGGTGCTCCAATATGACACCGGCTCGAACTCTACCTACAAGGGCCGACGAGATATGCTACACAAGTCAGAGCCGAGGAGGATAAGCGGGGGCACAATCAAGGGACGCGCAAGACCATATGGCAAATTCCCCGAGACGTCACCTGTCGCATTGCCGACAGAGGAGACTCTCCCCTACTGGTTGGAGTACACTCTCGAAGCTCTCAACCCGGTAGGGACTTTCCCGAAGCTGGAGGAAGTGACACGCACCGTAAGAATCACGGTCGGTCAACAGATTGTCAGCGGGGGTTACATCAATGGTACCATCACTGGCTCGTTGATATGGAAGTGAGTTTCTTCATTCCGTACGACTCACGAAGGAAACGACACGGATATCTAACAGTCAACAGGCAAAATAACCTCAAGTGGACTGAGATGGAAGCGGGAGACCAGAACTACACGCCGTACCTGATCCAGGCCTACATGAGCGGCATCACGCCCGACTACGACGCGGCCGTGGCCAATGGCGGGTGGGACCCCAAGACCAATGCATTCCCGGCCAAGGTCGGTGAGGTCCTAGACATCGTCTGGGAGAGCAACTCGGGCCCGACGGGCGGGTTCGAGTACCACCCGATGCACGCGCACGGCGAGCACTACTTCGACCTGGGCTCCGGCAATGGCACCTATGACGCGGTTGCTAACGAGGTGCGCTTCGCCAACTACACACCCGCCCGCCGCGACACAACCGTGCTCCACCGGTACACGACCAAGGGCGTCGACAACACGACCGCCGGGTGGAGGGCCTGGCGCATTCGGGTCACTGAGGATAACGTCGGTGCTTGGATGATGCATTGCCATATCCTCCAGCACATGGTTATGGGTAAGTTCGCAGCTCTTTTCTTCTTCCTTCCATCCATTTTGGCATCAGAACATGAAAAAAGTTCGGGTTCACTGATATCCCGACGTTGATATCTAGGCATGCAAACCGTATGGGTCTTCGGCGACGCCGCCTCGATCCTGAAGGAGATTCCTCAGCCCTACATAGACGGGTATCTCGACTACGGCGGCGATGCTTACGGCAACGATACTTATGACCCGCTCGTCATGGAATATTTTGAGAATTAAAAAGACTCCTGGTAGGGGCTGCGCATGTTATATGTCCATAATAGAGTAGAAAGAAGACTTGAACTCGCCCCGGGAGTTGATTTGTGATGACTACCTATCTAGGCCCCTAAGGTTAGGTGTTTAATGACATGCATACATAGAGGTTACACATATAGAGATTATAGAAAATGTAATTATCATCACGCCGGACCTGTCGTGCTGGAATGGTCTACACTGAGTTCTTGGTGTACTTTCTCGCGAGCACTAGTTAGATCGTGTCAACCCCCTATTCCCTCCTACAAGAGCCTGAACTCTCTCGCACATCCGTCATTGACTGATAAATAGTCTACCTAACCTTACATGTAGGTATGCATTCAGCCACTCTTCATTCTAGCATCATTCGACAGAGCCCCCCCCCCCTCACACCGGGCGCCCGAGCCAGGCAGTGCATCCTCTCATCTCCATCCTCACCATACTCACTCACCAAGGCGAGATTATCCATCCATCCATCATCCAACCCTCATCGCATCAATCACCCCACCATCTCCGCAAACCCCCCAAACTCCCGATCCCCCTTCAACCTCGCCATATCCTCCTCCCTCAGACACACAGCGACCCCAATCTCCCCGTCCCCCCGCCTCGGCAGCAGATACACCAATCCCTCAAACCCCCCGCCCTCGAACCTCGGCCTCCTCACCGCCTCCACCTCCACCCCGACCCCAAACCCGAAATCCAGCGCATACGCATCCTGACCCGCCCACGAGTTCACCATCACGTCGCGCGCCATATCGAAATCCCCACCCAAAAGGCTCACCGCCGACTTATCCGGCGTCCGAGATACCAGCGTCGCTAGTGACCGCGCGGCGTATGCCAGCGTCGTCTGCGTCTCCACGCCGGCGATAGGGAGGGCGGCGTTGGGGAGGGCGGCGCGCAGATCGGCCGCGACGACGCCGAGCGGATGACTACGACGAGAAGAGATCAGGGATTGTGGGGTAAAAGTGTCGTGGTACGTCATGCACTGCGCGAAGCCAGGGTACAAGGGGGAGAGGCCGAGAGTGCGGCGTACGTCGACGGAGCGGGCGAGCCGTGTTGGGCACTGGGACGAGGAGGAAGAAGAGGAAGAAGAGGAAGAAGAGGAAGAAGAGGAAGAAGAGGAAGAAGAGGAGGAAGAGGAGGAAGAGGAGGAAGAGGAAGAGGAAGAAAGGCGCGGCAGCCGCGCTCGCGTTATCGAGCGCCAGAGAAACGCGCTGAGCGCGTCGTCGGTGGATATATACGGGGTGTCGGCCGGTAGCGTCCGCGTCGCCTCCTGCTTGAGCGCGCGCAGGGAGGCGGCGGAGATGTTGAAATGACACCACTGTATGCCCGGAGCGGCTTGGGGCGTTTGCGTTTCTGACGTTGCTGAGGTGGAGGAGGTGGAGGTGGAGGAGGGAAGGCGACGGACGTGGTTGTACCTGAGTTCTGGACCGGAAGGCGGCGTCCTGGGAGATGAACTATTATTATTATTATTATTATTGTCGTCATCATCGAGTACCCGGATCGCATCCTTCGGATCGCGATTCGCCGCCCGAAGCTCCTCGGCCGTGAACGGGTGCTCATCGTCGCTCCGACACGCCTTGGCCAGGAGCCGCATGACCTGCGCCTGTCCCACGCCGTCCATGCACTGGTGCTGGCCCAGGAACGTGAGGATGAAACCGTCGCCGCCCCGGAGGATGCTGAGCTGCACTTGAAAGACTTCTGCTACTGCTACTTCGTCCGCGGTGGTGGTACCGGTGGTGGTGGTCTTCAAGCCCGGCGGTCCTCCGGAGCTCGTCTTCCGCGGCGCCACGAGCGCCTCGTCGAGCGCGTTCATCGGGTAGCCCGCCGCGCGGAGCTGCTGCATCGAGGGCATGGCGGGCTCGTCGGTCAGGTCCCGGACGAGCAGCCGGGGCGTCGCGGCGAGCGGGCGGATCTTGAAGACGCCAGTCGTTACGCCATCGCGGGAGCCGCCTTCGCAGACTACTTGGCCCGCGAGCCAGGGGAAGTTGGCGCTTAGGACTTCAAGGCCCCTTTGTAGTTTATGGGTGATGGTGGAGATGGGGAAGCCGGCGGGGACGTGGTAGCAAAGGCCGATCTGCGTGAAGATGGTGACGAGCATCTGGCCGTAGCCGTCGAGGACGAGATCTAGTTCTTCCTCTGGTGGTGATGGAGCTGGTGGTGGTGCTGGAGGCATCTTGTGCTGAATTGCTAGGTGAGATGAGATCGATTTGGATTCGGAAATTGGTGGTTCATGGTATCGGGATGGAAAGCCGGTACCATGAGGTATAATGAATGAAGACGTGGGGCGCCTTCGGCTAACAGTGACTCATCTTGTCATCTACGCTCTTTGAAGTTGTCAGCATCAGCACATATCCGCCAAGACTCTTTTACAGGAGGACACATGAATTACCGATACAGACAGCTAAGAGGGTTATTGTGCATCTCTTTCTCAGGGAAAGGAAATGGGATGGTCCCCTTGCAGATATCTGAAGCTTCATTATATAATTATCTTTGATTCCTTCTAAGTTTTAAACTTCCCAGTGAAATCAAAGGTCAGCAATCTGCCATATACTCAAACTATATAAGCCAGTCCTCGTCAATATCGTAGTCCAATATAGCTCAGTTCACACGGTCCATCAACGGCTACTTATACAACCAACCAATCAACTAAGCCGTTCGATCCAAACACGCTGTCAACCAACTCCGACATCAATTCTCGACAGACGCCAGACCGTACCGAATCCTATTCAGCGCGCTTTCGTCCATCAGAACTCTCTGAGCCCCAGTCCATGCTGTCTCCTTCGTCTAGCTCCATCGTGTCTCCTCCGGGGTATGAGGTGCGGTCGAAAACAGGGGCTGTCCCATGTTTAGGTGAACAAAGGCCGAGGAGAGAATCTTGAGCATGGTTGGACGGGCGTAGGGTAGGGTCGATGAGTTCGTAGTCATCCTTATCCTTCGGGTGGCTCTTGGCCTCGTCGTCTTCCTGGGCCGATTTCGTAACGTAGCCCGAATCAACCCCTTTTGACACGTCCCACTGCTGTGTTCGCCTGGCGGCATTGTCGTCATCTAGTGAGTAGGGGTCGGTATGTGGAGGAAGATTGTTCCCGACACCTTCGGAGAAAGACGCGGTGAGACCTTGACTGGACGGGAACGAGCACGACAGAGTGCGCCTTTCCTTGGTGATGTTGTCGATGTTTCTCTGTCCCAGCTCGGCATTGGAGGGATTGGAAGTATGCTCAGGAATCCAGTAAGGAGATTCTGTGTTCGGCGTGAGTAATTTGCCCTGTGAATCCCAGTGTCGTAAATCTAGCACTTACTATAGTCGTCTGGTAGCTCGATATTATCCCCGAAGAGGCATTTGCACAGTGAGATATATTCTTTTTTCTCACTCGATCTATCTCGACCCTTTCCTCTTTGCCATGCTTTGAGACGAGCGTCACCTTCAGGCGTCATTGTTAGAAGCGGATCTTTGGCCTTTGGTTTCTCTTTTTCTTCTTTTCCTTTTTCTCTCTTTTGTCTCCCCCTCCCCCCCTTTTCCTCTTTCCCCTTTTTTCCCTGTTGTCCATCTTGGCTGTGTTCTTTCGCATTGTGATCGCTTTTCATCCGTTGGAGCTTCTGATGGTCAGTTTGGGGTGCATCGCGGAACCGATGGTCGCAATGCTCGCAGGACTGTTTGTGGGAATGATATCTCCAGATATGCTCAACCAGGTGGCTCATATCGAACTTTGTATCGGTGCATGGCCCCTTCTCCTCAAACTGGAAGAGCTGGGCGCAACACTTTGAATAGGGGCACCGTAAGCCGCTAGTTTTATAGGCATTGCGTTTTTGTGATGACTCCGGCACGTTGGTAGTCATGATGTGACCTGTGGCCAGACACTTGCTAGGTGAGACGTTCACAGCGGAGCAGTTATTGTACGTTGTTTCGATATCAACGCCGGCGGACTCTTATCGCCGCCCACTATGATTTGGTGGAAAACGTTGGCTGAAATTCTGAAGACGCCCTGTGGCGCGGTCTCTGTTCGTCTTCTCGTCGTTTCTCGTGTACCCGGTAAGGGAGGATCTAGGGTCTTCCCGGCTTCCCTGTGCTAACCACCGCGTTATCTGATATGAGGAATTGGTACGCGACGTGCCCATATATGAGTAATTGGTAAGCGACGTGCTCTGGACGGACACTGTTAGCTGGTACGATACTAGGGCATAGGCTTCAAGTCAAGCGTGATTAGAATATACAGTGCCTCCTTTAGGAGGAAGGTATGCGTACGTTGGAACCCTTCGACCCCGCGAGCTGTGCGTTAGGTCCCGGAGGTTGTGGCATCAATCGAGTTGTGGACGTCGGTCGGGGGTGTAACGGTCAGAACAGAAGACTTCCAGTTGATGGACGAGTGGATGAATTCCAACAATGACTTGGCATGTATTCGTATGATAGGATGAAGACAGTGTGCAGTTGATGGACAAGCGGTTTGATCACGACAGTGGCCTGGTGCGTAGAAATAGGATGGGAGGAAAGCGGTCTTGGAGGCGTTGAGTGTGATGGGGAGCAGAGATGGATGGAGTTGAGGGGAAGATCGCGGCCACGACGAGGTGAGACCCCTCCATCAGCTACTACAGAAATATGCAGGTCGGCAAATATTGACCCAGGTGATCCTGCACGCAGACCCCCGGAACTTCGACATGGGATAGCTACTTGGTGGCTTGTTCTATTGGCGTCATCGTTGAAAAAGGGAGTAGTTACCTATAGGTAGTGTTATATTGTCGCAACCCCTGAGTACACTATATCACACAGTTGGACACGCCCCTGACGGAATCGCTTCCGCCACTGGGAATTTCCAATGAGACTCTTTTAGTCGGCCACCAATTTTAGTGCTTACCTAGGTATCTGCGAGTCCATAGGTACTGTGGCATTCGAATTCTGCATCGTGATTTCGTTAGTAACAGACTGGCCGCGTGGTGCGTGTGGTCAGTAGCAAACTGCTGCACGGTAGCAAAGGCCCCGTGAAGCAAGCGCTCGACCGCTGTCGAGTCTCAATCTGGTCAATAGCTCATATTTATAACCCGGTTTCGAAAACCAAAGTGAGAAGATCTCTGAAATATTGGGCCCTACGATACGCTGGTAGGCTTTTGGTGAGATCGCATCGCCGTCGCGATGGCGATCTCAATGACGTCCCGGGTCCGGAAACCCGCCCATATTTCTTGAGGTGTCGCCGCCGCGATGGTCTTCAAACCTGCGTATGTCAAGGGAATGGTGTTAGCTTTTCGCTTAATGGGGCAATTTCTTTGGCCACGTCAGAGGAGGTCCCTTGCGACCAAGACAAAATTTGGTGTTTTATCACCGCTCGAGGTGTATCTTACCTTCTCATCACCCACCCCCTTTCGTGATAATAACGAGTTACCATACCTTTCATCACGCCGATCCTAGTGTCATACAATCTTGTATAGTCCCTGTTTATACGCACTCCATACTCGTAATCATGGGCCAGCTTCTTTCCAGACCCGTTGGTCGCTCCCGCGATGACTGCTCAATCTTGCCGCTGGTCAATCTCGCCTCCTTGGTTCCAGCTGCAGTGGCAGGCCACGGCAATAACCTCGCAGTTGTCCGCGTCGTGATTGAGAGCCAGAAGTCATTCTTCCTCGTCGATGTTGGGATTACCAAGTTCGACTCGGCCGAGGTTGTGATGGGTCGGATCCAAACTGCGAGTGAAGGCGTTACCCGCTTCATGGGTGTACGCAGGCTTCTTCACAACATCTTTTGGGGACAAGGCATCGCGCTCGCGACCCTTTCCACCGTAAGTTAAGACACCGGCATCCTGCACGCCTACATCGAAGCAAGGGTGCCTACCCGTTGCTCATCCATTTTTTGCTTGCTTAGTTCCGCAACGTCGAAGTCCAGACCCGCCACCGTGCACCCCTCGAGGTCAACATCAGAAGCCGCGAGCCATGCCCCGACCTGAACCGGCCCGACTTGATCGATAACGACCGGCCCTTCGTCACGCTCTACCCCGAAGTGCTTCATGGCAACCTGAGTAGCAAGGTTGTACTCCTCGAGAAGAAGCTCAAGAAAGAGAACGTCCTGTGGTGTGCGATCGGTGCCCTGATAATTGGCGTGGCAGTTGGGGTGGTGGTAGGCATGCTGACGCGCAATGTCGGGGTAGGTATCGGCACCAGCGCGGGTATTATTGCTGTTGTCGCATTTCTGGTGCGGCTTTCGACCTGGGTGACAGAGCGAAGTGAGTTGGAATAAAGTAGAATTAAAATGTGAGGCTACTTCAACTCTATTCCAAGGTTATATCCCCCGGGAACGTGTGGGGGTACCGGCGAGGGGCTGAAGAGGGGGTCTCGTTCAGTGGTGCGCATATAACTAACCTGCATGGTTGGTTGCCTTGACGCAAGGTGTCAGGTTACCGTTCACGGTGTTCTAGATGATGTCAGCAAGTTTTCCTCCCTTCGTCGATTGAAGGAGCATATTTACCTGTCACTTGTGACTTGTTCTCGTCAGCCTAAATACCGTGACATCACACAGCTCCTGAAACATCGCCTGCCGCCGGGCTCTTAGCTATGGGACGTGGCTTTAATTGGGTGCAACGAGGAAGAGAATAAAACGAGAAAAGAAGAAGAAGAAATGAGAAATGCAAGGCACAGGAGAATTCTCAGGATTCTGCTGTATCATCAAGGCACAGTTCGACAAGCATGTATTCAATTGCCCTTCAACCAGTCCATCCCATACAATCATTATTGCCGTACACACTACTTCATTATGATTAACAATTATACTAAGCTACGTATACCAGTTCGACGGAGCGCCACGGTATCTGCTAGTCAAAAGCAGAGCATTCGTACATGCTCACGACGACAGCAAGTCAATGACGGCGTCGTAAGCGGGCTTTGGCTGGTAGCTGGAGTCGAAGAGCAGTGGTGAATCGCCGGAAAGCCATGAGTTCTGCATTTCAATCAGTCAGCCTTTATGCACGCAGAAGACAAAGAGAAAGAGAGACTTACGGCGTCGCTAACACCCCACGTGGTGATTCCAACACAGATCGGGACATTCAGACAAGCGCTCACGGTGGTGACGTACTCGTCGGGGTCACCACCGGTGATGTCCAACTCGGTGATGGCGATCTCAGTGACACCGGTCGTGGCGAGAGCCTCCATGCCGCCCTGGACGCCCGAGGCGTCGGGGTTTCCTCCGCCGAGGTGGGCCTGCATGCCGATGCCGTCGATGGGGATGCCCTGCTCGATCCACTTGCTGATGTAGGAGACGGCGCCGGTGGTCTTGGCCCCGGTGGCGCTCTCCAAGTGGTACTCGTTGACGTACAGCTTCGCGTCCGGGTCTGCGGCGTGCGCGGCCTCGAAGGCGATGCGGATGAAGTCCTCGCCCAGCAGCTGCGTGAAGACGCAGTCGCGCAGGGTGCCGTCTTCGGCGAATACCTCGTTGACGACGTCCTAGAAAGGGGTTAGTTACTTGTCAGTCGTGACTTTTGTTAGATTTTAGGGAGCGTGGGGCTGGCAATGCTCACCCAGGCTCGGATCTGGCCCTTGTAGCGACCGACAACGGCGCTGATGTGGCTCTCGATCATGGAGGTGAGCTCCTCCGCACTGGTAGCCGCCTCGACGTAGGCGGGCAGTTGCTGATACCAGAGCAGAGTGTGGCCGTGGATGCTCTGGCCGTTTTGCATGGCATAGTCGACGAGGGCGTCTGCTCCAGTCCAACTGAAGCTTCCCGATGACGGCTCGATGGACTGCCACTTCATGCTGTTCTCCGGGGACAGCTCGCCGAAGTCCGACTGGATGAGGGCGGCATTTCGAGCTATCGACAGGGTACCCTGATCAGCCGCGGTGCCGAAGTAGAGCTTGCCCTTGGCCTTGAAAAGGGCATCGAGTCCGGTCAGCCCCGAAGTAGGGGTGGCGGAGGCGCTCGAACTCGTAGTAGTCGAAGGGGCGGCAGAGGTGGCGCTTGTAGGAGTGCTGGTGGGAACTTCAGTAGTAGGGGCCTCGATAGAAGCTGAAGTAGACGTCGAAGCCGAGGTTGAAGGAGACGATGCGGCAGACGACGAAGACTCGATCACTGAAGTGGCACTCGATGAGGGAAGTGAGCCGGATGAAGATGTGGTCGGCTTAGGAAGATGGCACGGTTTGGCCAGGACGGCCATAGGCCCTAGAAGGTAAGCGAGAGTGGACGGCTTCATCGTGAATAAGCCTATATTAAGAATAACAGCAACGGATAAAACGAAGGACGACTAATAGACGAAACTGAAGGCGATAGCGAGTGACCTGATCAGTATGGACAGAAAAAGAGTGAAGCGCTTGAACCTGAACGAGAGAACGACACGACGGATCTAGCTGACATTCCAAGACATCTATTCTCTACGTTTTACCTGGGACCGTGGGAATATAATATGAGCGAGCGACTGAGAAGCTGGGTGCCTTTCTCATCATGGCACGGACACTCAACCAGCTCATCGGAAAATTATCTCTAATGCCAATGATTCGTCGAGTTATCCTGGCCCCCATGGTCGAGCGTAGCCCACAGCGGCTACAGCCTTCCTAAAAAGGTCGTTCTCGCTGATTCAGGCGTAGCAATCAATGTCACCTTTCCCATGCCGGCGGAGCCTCAGGGGAGAGAAAATCACCCCAAAAGGTCGTCGAACCGAAGGTTGCGAAGGCCGAATGAGATGACCAGGTCAGTGCCCCCTGGTCGGTAATCGGCCTAAGGGTCATAAGAATCCGTCTGTTCCTTGCAGCAGACTTTGCTAGGATCGGGACAACCCGAGATCAGGTGAACTCTGCGAAGCAGCTGAGCAGTCATTCGACTTCATACTGGGCAAATACGATTGATTCTTTTTTTGAAAGTCATGCTGATTATGATATAGGTACATTTTCCTGTGCCACCCGCTTGACTAGAAAGACGCGGTCGGAGAGCCGGGTGGGTTTCAGGTGAACGACAGTGCCGTGATGTTGCAGGGCCTCAAATATAGGGTTTGGGTGGTCGCCGGTGGAACAAGCAACGAACACGAGAAATGGGGAGCGGGCGATGGCGGGTGAAAAAAGTGATGGTGATGGTGGTGATCCCACTGCCCACTTCAACCCTGACTGCGGAAATTCTCTTGGCATCAACCCACCCCAGTCAGCGGTCCACGGGGCAGCTCCTGGTGCCTGGCTAGACTCCAAATAGCTCTTAGCCCGCATGAATAAGCGAGCGATCAGGGGTTGCCGCGTGCTGGACGAAGCCCTGGAGGCCAGGATATCATCCATGTAATAAAGCAGGTAATAGGGGGGCCACAGCGCCCGGAAATCATTCCAGAGTTTGCCAACGCTTGCTAGCATCTTGCGATTTTTTTTCTTTTCCCCTGACCAATATTCTTCTTCTTCACTAATGCTACTTCCGAAAAATCCGGAAGACTTGGGCTCTGGAAAAAGTTCATTTCATTGAGATGAGAAATATATGTACGAAGTAGACACCATTCATTTGACGTCAATACGCGCCTGGATGAAATATGCAAAACTCAGAATAGCAACAAAGGGGGCGGTTCAAGACAGCCATCACTCCTCACCAATGATCACATGATCCTCCATTTCAGTTCCAAGGTTGTTTTCCGCCGGCCGAAAGTCCCCGTCTCCCGTCTTTCTTTACCCCTGTTCTATGTACTCTCCACGAACATCTTCCCGAATAAAGCATTCTTCAAGCTTCACGTCAATCCATCCCCAAACTTGACTTTCCCATATCTTCATTTACCAGACCCCAACCCATTCCGTGCGTACAGCCCGGCTTGTGCTACTAATATGGCTGCAGAGATCCTGTTGAGAGCGGCGAGGGTGAATGAATGAGAGGGCGCGTGCCAACCGAGCTCTACCGGTAACTTCTCTTCCCGCATCCAGACAGCGACCCTATCCTTCGGCGACTGCGTCTTGGCGTAGTCGTCCGTACTCCACGTGGCATCCTCGCTCATGATCATGACCACGAGCGCGGCCTCGAACCCGGCCTGCGCGATCTCGCGCTCCGTCAACGGCGGCTCCGGCGGAGATGACGAGCCCTCGACGCGAGCGCGGCTCTTGGCCAGCGACTCTACCGTCAGATAGTCGGTCGCGCTGTCGGCGAGCAGCGCCTCCAGCCGTGCGGCGCTAAAGTGCAGACTGTCTCCCGAGGCGTGGTCTTCGCGCGTCAGCGAGGCCGTGTGCTCGGTGGCGTTGGGCGTGTTGAGATCTTCGAGGTCGATGACGTCCGGGCTTCCGAGGAGCGCAAATGCGCCCTGGGCAACCAAGGCCAGATTGGTCTGGTTGAAGTTGAGAGCCGCATATGCCGCCTCGGCCATGTCTTGAACAGAGATGCCGCGCCCGTCGTGGGGTCTGCTCGGTAAACTCCGGTGATCAGTATGCATATAACCTTCGATCCTTGCGTATCTGAAGAACATGGTGAGATGATCTTACAGATACCCATGGTTTGCCAGTGTGTTCAGCATGGGACATGGGGAACGTGAGTCGTTTGGCCCAGCCGCTACCCATGGAGCGACGTCCTGGCGGCTCTCGAATGTGGTGCTCGTGAGGCTCTGGGGAAAGGCGAACGCGGTGGCTGCACTCAGGAGAAGGACTACAAGATACATGTTGATGTCTGAGATGATTCGATCTCCGTCGAATGATAGAGCTGGCGTAAAGAGAGAGAGAGTGAGAAAGGGGGACTATCTAGACGCAGACGGCACAAGAAAAAGATGCTGAAGTATAACCTAGCCAAAGTGAAATGACAAGCGCGCGAGGTATATATATATATATATGAATAAAAGACGTCTCTTTCCACTACTATAGCTTACTTGGACAAGGTTTCATAGTCCTTGCCCACGGTCCTAGGCACCAGATTGCCTAAGCATGAATATTACACGGAAAGGGCATTCCTGCTACTGGTTGGCTACGACTGTAAAAATGTGTCATCAGCACGACTCATGAAGATTGAATTCCCGAGCTGAAAAAGCAATGATCCATGGCCTGCTGAACATATCTGGATTAAGGGGTAGCTGACTTTCGGGAAGTGAACTAATACACGAGCAACTATTATCTTCGATGGCGCCAGCAGCTTTCTTTTGGCTGCAATGCCCGCATACCGCTTATTCTCGCCAGTTGCCGACAGTTGTTGGGGCTTGGCCCGTCCAACTTCGTCTCGAAACTGTTCTCTATCGCGTTTCTAGTTCTCTCCGTACACCCAACACATTAAGGGTTATGTGCGTTACTGACTAGTGAGCGATTTCCCTACGGCCGAACTTGAGTCTGCGACAGCAAGCACAGTAAGCATAGTACTCTGAGCGCAGCTAATTCCCTTATACTACGCCGTCCGCACATCTTACCATGCCCCCACCGGCCTGTGATGACGAGGTATCACGGGATGCTGAGACGCTGTACACCTACCACCGCCTGCAGATGCCCATAGATAGAAAAGCCGATGCCGTGTTCTGTCTTTGCAGCCTCGATACGCGCGTTGTCGGACGCGCCGCTCAGCTATTTCTCGATGGCCTCGGCGACTTTCTCATATTCTCTGGCGGTTCTGGAGTGCTGACCCAGAACCGTTTCGACAAACCCGAGGCAGAGGTTTTTGCCGGTATAGCGCGGCAGATGGGTGTGCCGGACGACAAGCTGCTCATCGAGCCCCGGTCGACGAATACCGGCGAGAACGTCCGGTTCACATACGAGCTGCTCCGAGACAAGGGCCTGCAGCTTCGGTCTTTCATCCTCGTGCAGAAGCCGTACATGGAGCGGAGGACGTATGCCACTTTCAAGAAGCAGTGGCCAGATCCCAGTACGATGATCACGGTGACGTCGCCACAGCTTGCCTGGTGCGATTACCCCAATGATGACAACCCCAAGGATCTGGTCATCAGTATCGCGGTTGGCGATCTAGTGAGGATCCGGGACTACCCGGCCAAGGGGTTTCAGATACACCAAGACATCCCCGACTACGTCTGGCAAGCTGCGCAGAGACTTATCGAGGCTGGCTACAATACTCACCTCCCGCAGTGAGTCGAGTCAGTGCTGATGACAAGAGGTCGATACATGGAGCTATTGATGACATCAAGAGCTATGAATGGTTAGGTAGCTCTCGTCACCACCGGCCAACGAATGGGATGTGCGAACTACGGCACAGGGGCTTGAACCGACGTTGAGATCTGTTAGTATTGAATTCACAGAACTCGCAAGTACATCATCGTGTCCCACCCGACCTTCCTAGTCGTATACCATCTTGTGTGGTTCATCATGAAATGAAACAGCTCCAAGAATCATCAGATTGAAACATCACGCTCACCTCCTATCAATCCCCCCGAGACAGCCGCTTCGCAGCAATAAAGTACATCAAATCTGAAAGGAACCCAACTATAACCAGCTCGCCCCTACTACGAGCCCGATAGCAATCCAACTCAAGACCTTGCCTCACGGAGAGCCCTCACAGTCAACAGTGTATCTAAAGCGACTGAGTGGATGGATGGTTCACCCCTATCAATCAAACACCCACCCCGCCAACCGGTGTTTGACAAAACACCCCATTTCCCAACTTGTCAGAACAATCAGCAACCATCTTTCACCAATAAGGAGGCGGCGGCAGTGAATAGAGAGAGAAAAATGGCTTACGAGAGGCAACGTGCAGCACTGCGCTTCTTTGCCTATATCGCCGCAGATGTCCGTGAAGTCGGTAGCGTTGGCCGGAACCAGGGGCGCTGCGAAGAGAAAGGGGCAACATGTCAGTTCCGTCAGCCAGTCAGCTGCTCAATCAACGAGAGTCGCCCGCCCTAAAACCCTCGAGTGCGGATCTATCTATTATCTCTTCTTCTCTAGACAGGGGAATGGGAAATGTGGGTGGACACACGTGATACGCAGTTTATATCAAAGAATGTGAGGGGTATGGTGCAGCACAATGCGTCGCCGACCAGGCCATTGCACGGATTGTATGCCTCGTGGGTCGCGAGGTCGGCGGGGAGGGCGAGGGCTATTCCTGCAAATAGGAGCGTGGCGGCGGCGGTGGCGGTGATCTTCATCTTGATGGCTTGAGTTGTGTGACGGAATCGGTCCAAGTTAACGAGCTTATACGCATGTATTCCTGTTCCTGGCTTATGAGAAGAACAGGGAGATGAAAGGGGGGGCTCGATACTTATACTTGGATATGAACCATGGTTACGAGCGGCGATCGGGGCCTCGTGTATGATGATTTTGCATCAGCAACTGTCCAAGGGAACACGATCGTGATCGGGTCTGAGTCAAGATCTTGTTATACCTGAGTCCTTTCGCTGGTATTGACTCTAATCATTAGAATCTAAATAGGCGCGGGCATGTGAAATTGCTCTGCCGAGCGCGTCTGAGGTGACGGAGATGAACCAAGAAACCTCAGACCTGTGTCCCAAGATCCAAATCATAGACTACCAAGTGGTGCGCTGGTACGATCAGAGCAGGTTAGACGAGTAGGTCTAGCTCTGTGCACAAGATTTGAGACGTCTTTGTTGACTCGCCCCGGTGAAGTCGCAGTCAAACAAGCTATTCTACGACATGTCGTCCGAATCCCCTGGTTTTCAGGACTTCTCATGGCGACACAGCAATCTCCCCCCGTGTGTACAGAGACGCACAAGGGGGCGCCGAAACCCACAAGTCAAGTCGATGATTGTGTCTTCAATGTATTTCTTTCTCGTGAAGAGACCTCGACGCACAGTAAGGCACGTCCGTCTCCTGTCCTCTGCGTCTACACCACAATCGATCTTCGGTCGCGTGTAATTGTCTTCGAAGTCAAGTCATACACATACTTACTGCGTCGTCGGCTTGAAACATGCCTGAGTAGCAGCGTAGTGAGCTCCTGGGCGCGACGTACCGGGGCGGGTTAGGCTTACGTATTGCAGACCCTGAAGCTCGTCATAAAACCGAGATAATCAAGATCAAGCTGGGGTACATGGATAACAAACTCGAATCCATCGAGAGGCTGAATGCATTTCTACTGTGATCGAGTATCTCGATTGCTGCGGCCTGGCTGGAGGGGATCAATAATGCCTTGATTAATATTCGATTGGGAAACGCTCCTCTCTAAGGTCCCGCTGGAGACAATTTGTCTGACATCTGGCCCTTCTCCGTATCCCAGGCTGACACCTCGGACCGTTCCACGACCTGACGGTCACAATCATCTCCGCTGCCATCGCCCGGTGCGTTTTCCACCGGGACATTCGGTGGTGGCCAGATGAAGTTGATCGAAACGTAGGCTAGAGCCGCAATGAAGACCGACGTGAACCAGCTCGCTTTGTAGAAATTGGCGTACCCAGCACCGACGGCAACGTCTGCGTTGATCGCGTGAATCAGACCGGGCAGGTTCACCGGCACGGCGATCAGAAGCGTGGCGATAGCGCGCCAGTTGAAACCGGCATGATACCGATATACCCCCTCGTTCCGGTACAGCGATGGCACGTGGAGCCTCGTGCGCCGGACGACCCAGTAGTCGGTGACCATGATGGCGACGATGGGGGCGAGCACGATGACGTAGCCCGAGAGGAAGGTGGTTAGGCTCTTGGCGCTGGCCTGGATCTTCCAGGGGCAGGTGGCCCAGCCGCCGACGAGCGCGGTGACGACGGCGCCCCGGCGGAGGTTGATCCAGCTCGGGGCCAGGAAGGCGAAGTCGTTGCTGGTGGCGATCGAGTTGGTGCTGATGTTGGTGCCCAGGGTCGCGAGGCCGAAGGCGAAGGCGCAGAAGAAGGCGGCGGCGCGGTTCGTCCACAGCGCCATGATGTCCGTCGGGTCCCAGTACAGCTTGCCGTAGATCGCCTGGCCCGCGGACGCGATGACGATGCCGATGAAGGAGAAGACCCAGTACACCAGCGGGATGAAGAGCATCTGCCAGTACGCCGCCGACGGGTGCTTGGCGTACCGCGTCAGGTCGGCCATGTTGACGGCCAGCGTGGTCTTGCCCGAGATGGCGATGTTGACGCCGGCGACGTAGGCCCAGCTCTTGCTGGCGCCGGCGAGCTTGCTCGTCTGTTCGAAGACGGGCCCGGATCCGCCCGCCCGCACCGCCCAGCCCAGCATGGCGAAGGCGGCGACGACGGCGCAGACGGACTTGACGAGGAAGAGCCACCGCATCTTGCGGGGGTGGATGAGCAGAAGCGGGAATTGCAGGGCCCAGAAGACGAAGTACGCAATGAGCTTGTTGCTGGCCACGCTGGCGGACCCAGGCAGGGCGTTCGGGTAATCACCCAAAGAGGGCCAGATGGCGCGTAGCATGATTAACATGCACGATGCGCCTATGTAGGTGTTGATCCTGCATTTGTCAGTTCCGTCTTACTGTATTTCAAGGTACGTATCTATATGAGCATCAGTCCTCCTAGGTCGACATACCCGAAGTACAGTAGCCCCAGGACCAGGCGCGAGGCCACGGCAAAGTACGAGAAGTAGAAACCCATCGACGCCCTCGTGGCAATAGAGAAAGGCACATGATGACGTGAGCCGATGGCACCGTTCAGCGTGACGGCTGCCGCGATGATCAGGTTCCCGACGGCACTTGAAAGGAAGGAATCTAGTTAGCTTCATGGGCTCGTTCTGCAAGGCCGAACGACGCGATGGGATTAACTAACATGGCGACCGCAGCCTCTCTCCAGCTTAACCCGAGCGATACGATGCTGCCGGCTTGCTGCATCGTCCCTACATTGGCGCCATCTGAAAGCCACAACCACAGGTAGTCAATGGCCCTCCAGGTCCGCTCTTCCTCCGGGACGACATCGACGTCCTCATTCGACCACCCGTCTCTCGTCGCGTACGAAGCGCGGATGACATGCAGTCTCCAATAATCCTTGGTGACCCAGCTGCGGGGATGGACATCGAGCGAAAGCCTCATGGTTGGGGGAACACGGGCAAGCCGTATGATGAATGAGGGCTCAAGATGATTATCCCCTAAATGTTTATCACCTGAGGCGAAGCAGCAGGATACTTAAGCCAGAGGTTCGCAAAACCTCTCACAAGATTTCTTTCCCATCGGAATCGGCGTCAGGTCCCGAAGCATGCCCCGTATTTGCCGACGAGATAAGTAAGTACTGTAAGTAGGCTAGGAGCATCGCCGCCACCGGCGTGAATACAGTATCTATTCTAGTACTTGAGTACGGGGAAGAGGAGCCCCACTGTCGTCGTAAGTATGCTGCTGACCCGAATCACTACAGTACCGAGAATCCTTCTTGCAAACGACGAATCATCACGCCAGCCAATCAACATCACCGATGGTTTTTCTTCGACAATTGCGAGCCACAATTCAGATCTTATCAACACACATCGAGATTCACTTATCAGGAGAAACAGTTATACAGCAAAGAACAACGACAGGGGATGATCTGAGATGTAAAGTATTCGCAGCTCTCACCGCCGTGAACCGAAAAGAGAACCTAGATAAGTATGGAGGAAACCCACACCCCTGCTGCGCCGGCGTTTGTATCGCTCGGCATGGTGCTGCGTGACGAGCTACACCTCCCAGGGGGTAAGGTCCTACACCATGTCATCGGGGGTTCAGGCGCCTACAGTACTCTCGGCGCGCGACTCGTGACCAGACCGGAGGACGCGCATGAGATTGGCTGCTTCATACTCGCCGGCCATGATTTCCCCGCCGAAGTGGTGGAAAGGTTCCGGGACTGGGGCCTCACGATGGAGATGAGCGTCGATGAGCGCAGGGAATCCACTAGGGGCTTGCTCGAATACCACGACGAGGCCTTCGGTCGTAAGTTTTTTCTTCTTATTTGTTTGCTTGTTGTTGGCCGAGCGCAGGCTTCCCCGCGTTACAACTCCCAATCCGCACGCCGGCCAGCTGAGACAGTAACGTAAGCTAGGTAAGAGTTTTCGATACCTGACCGCGCCACTTCAACCCTCGGCCCGCGATCTGCCCGCGACGTTCGTAGCCTCATTATCATTTCACATGCTTCTCCCGCCGGAGAAAGTACCTACGGAGATCCACGAGCTCCTGGCCCGTAGGACGCACACGCTTGGTGACGACGAGGCCAGGCGACGACCCCTCGTCGTGTGGGAGCCCCATCCCGGCCTGTGCACAGAGGAACATCTGGACGCGCATTTACGAGCCTGCAGGTCAACCGACGTCCTTTCACCCAATCATCTGGAGCTCCTCGCGCTGTTCGGCGAACCAGCAACGACCGAGTTAGACGCGAAGTTGTTGGAGACCCTCTGCGCGCGGATCTTGACGTCTGCCGCCAGCTCATCCTCTTCCTCCTCCGCCCTCCAAGCGGTCGTCATTCGGGCCGGGGAACACGGCTGTCTCGTGGCGCAGACCGATCGCATGACGTGGCTGCCGCCCTTCTTCCAGGACAGCAGTCGCGTCGTCGACGCCACCGGGGGCGGAAACACATTCTTGGGAGCCTTTGCCGTGGCTCTCGCGCGCTCGGGGGATCTCGTGGAGGCAGCCATCCAGGCTAACGTCGCTGCGTCTTTCGCCATAGAGCAGATAGGATTGCCGTCGCGAGCATCATTGGATGGTTCGGGCGAGGTCTGGAATGGGGCTCGGGTGTGCGATCGACTACGCGAGTATCGAGGCAGGCTTGAGTAAGTAGGGGTGGCTAACCGTGTGTAGGCAATGGCTGGTCCGTCGAGAGACGTAGTCCTCCGGGTCTGATGGCCTGCTGATCGCTTAGAGATAAGGGGGTTAGATATGGGCAGGGATGAACGCACACACACACACACACACACACACACACACACACACACACACACACACACACACACACATACACACACTCATACACACTCTGGGCGAACAGTCATTCGATTGGGCCATGAAATGGCGCAGCCTATCTATCGATACTTGCGCCGCTCGGATACAGACATCTTGGGTTGTCCTTCCGGGCGTAGGTTTGCGGCGCAGTTGGTTTGGCTACGGCTCGGGCTACCTAACCTGACGAACAATTGCGCAAGGCCAACTACCAAGGCGAGCAAGATGACATGATCAGATGGACGGCCGGGATCCCCAACATGGGTAATCCGTAGGTCTGGCGCGCCATGTATCGATGTCGTATATCAGAAGGCCGGATGGGATAGGGGCCGTGATTCGCGGCCTTCTGTCAGCAGTACTCCTAGCTAGGGGCTTCCATGATAAATCTGTCTGGACCAATAAGGAGTACTTCAACGGCGATTCTTACCAACTTGAAAGCACATGAATCTTGCCTGTCCTGTAGATTTCACATCCTCGGCAGAATCCGCGTCGATTTCAAGCCCTCTTGATAATTTTCATTCACACCTCGGCCTTCCCAGAAGGCCGCAGGTTGGTCACACTGCCGACGATGTGCCTACTCATTTATATCATCTCGGCGATCGCTCTACTTTATTCCTTCCGTGCAAGGCGATTGATTACACATTATTGCAAAGGTACACGTTTGCCACCGTTGAAGTTACTTAAGCTAGCCATCTAATGTACAGCATCATGACAGTACGTTTCCAGGGCAGGATCGAGGACCGTGAAACTTACCAGCTTAAGCTCTGCAACTCCATCCTCCACTGCTCTATAACGGCCGTACTGCGAACAAGGACACCATCGTTCCTTCCCGTAGGTGGCGGGTCTGACCGGAACTGGTGCCCCAGGGAACTATGGTACTATACAGCGCTTACTCGCTGCACCAACGCCCCGATATCTACGGTCTGGATGCCGAGATATTCCGTGCCGAGCGTTGGGAAGGCCCAAACCTGCGATCCCAGGATATGACGCATCACGGCTGGAATTTCAAGCCATTTGGAGGGCGTCCGAGATTCTGCTTGAGAAGTAAGTCGAAATGTCATCAAATCCTCTTGTGGCCCGACGCAGGTTGGGCTGGCAGATATTGGGTTTGAAAGTGGACTTCGCCGTAACCGAAGCAGCGTACACCGTGGTTCGCATGCTGCAGAGGTTCGCAAACCTAAGGCTGGCGGACGATTAAACGATCAAGATGAGCTGGCGTGAGAAGCAGATGAGGGCTCTAGCCGGGCGAGGGCTGTAGAGTGGAGATATGAAAGTTGATGAGCGTGAGAAAGGAGATGGTCAGGGAACGACGGACATCTTATATGGCAATTCACAGTATCGTACATCGGTAGGCGAAGCCCCTGAAGGTCATCGGATATTGTATTTCTTTTTTTTTTCATCAAAGCCGAGGTACCAGCCCCGAATGAGGTTATATAAGGCTACCCGCCCGCAGGTGCCAAAGAGTGAGTGAGTGTAGGAAGCGAAAGATATCATCCTAACCAGTCCCAGCCCGACCATATACATAAACATTCATTTCCCATCATACCACATAAGAACAACATGTCTTCTAAACGAGAACCACCGAAAGAGCGTGAATCATACTCCCCGCCCTTCATTTTCCCCAGCCCGTCAGCGGGTTATCCCCCGGGAGCGCCGTGACCCACTCGTCGGACGACGGGTCCGGGACCAGGGAGTCGATCGGGCACTTATCATCCTTGTTGACGCCGCCGATGATGGTCGGGCACGTGTCCATGCCGGCGTCGCCGGCGTCGCACCCGTCGATGATGGCCTGCAGCGTGTCCTCGTCCCAGCCGGCCAGGAAGTCGCCGTGCGAGCTGTAGCCCGTGCGGTCGCCCGTCGCCAGCACGAACGGCTGCGTCTCGCCGTCCTCGTCCCACTCGCTGGCGAACAGCGGCGTGTTCCAGTACACCTCGTAGAAGAGGTGCGGCACGTGCACCCACCCTTCGGGGCAGTCCGCCCGCCCGCCCCCGCTCGACGTCGGGAACGCCATGTTGCTCCCGTAGGCGTCGAGCCCGGCGCCCGGGTCGTAGCACGACGGCAGGTGCACGTCCTGCCGCAGCGGCGACGCGTACCCGTCGCAGTTGACCACGGGGAACCCGGCGCCCGCGCCCTTGTTGTTCGGGTCCTGCAGCCCGGCTTGGGTCCCGTCCGAGCCGGTCGGGTACCGCTTCTTGTTGGCGTCCGAGGTCGGGCACGTCCACTGCACCGGCTGGATCTCGCCCTGCGACGGGTCCAGCTGCAGGCCGCCGGTGGCGGGGGGCGTGCGCTTCATGGCGTCGCCGCTGACGATCTTGAGGCCTGGGGGGAAGGCCTTGATGTCGTCGTTGGTGGAATCGAATCTTTTTTGGGGGGAAGGTTTTTTTTTCTGTTAGGAAAACAGATTTTCTGGAGATCGGGGATTTTTGTTTTTTGATCTTCTAGAAGCTTACTTGTAATAGACGTTCATGTAGAACAGCGGGACCTTCTTCATCGACCCGTTGACGGGGGACTGGAACCACAGGTCGGGGACCCAGTAGTTGCTCTTGTCGTTGGCGATCATGGCGTTGGTGCAGTCCGAGTCGAGCAAGTCGTCGCCCGTGACCGTGAACCCGAAGTTGCTCCCGCCCATGACGCCGTGCGAGTGCGCCGAGGGCTGGCCGGGACTGACGATGGGGTCCATCCGGCCCTCGGTGGAGAACTGGCCCCCTTGGTTGTTGAACCGCAGCACGGCGAACGAGCCATCGTGCGCGCCGGAGACGGCCGCGGCTAGGACAGCGAGGATAGAGAATGACGTGAACTTCATGACGGGTAATTGAAAACTGAACTGAGAGAGCGAATATTTATAGAGAGTGAAATATAGGTAAAGGGAGTGACTGAAGTGGGCTCGCTTGTCCGGGCGTGGACTCAATCTTCCATGCCTTGAGATGCGCGGGATGTCCAATTCTTTTATGATACTGCAAACCCACCACGCAGGGCTTCGTTTGATTAGAAGACATTTTCTGAAACCGTAGTGCCCAGTGGCGTACGCAGAAATTTTGCTCTGATTGTGACATTATCGAGTCAGTTGTGTGAGTCGAGTCAGTCTACTGCAGTTCTCCGTGGCAGTGTGTGGGGAACGATACCCAGGAAATCCGTCTCGAGTTTCCCTCCGCTTGATCTCGACCACGGAGGAATTTTATCCTAAGCTATTATCATGGTCTAGATTGGATGCAAATTCTCACGGGTTATAGGGGCCGTGTCGGATGGGGGATCGGCTGTCGTTGTAGCGTGACGCCGTGGCTTTACCCCTGAGTGAGCAAGCGGACTTGCCCAGATCGGAATTCTCGGCCACAGTCAGATAGCTGCAAGGCGCTGTCAGTCAAGATGTACTACCACTTTCAAGCTCATCCGGAGTTCTGGTTAGAGTGTGGCGTTGCGGGAATTATATCGATTGGTTTCATGTATGCAGTCACTCGAAGGTGGCTTGCGATCTCGACCTCTCGGAATGGTCGATTCTCCTCGACCCCTGACTAGTCTCTCGCTTCCCTACTGTCGGGTCTGTCACTTTTGAGTTGGACAGATGCATCTCCCCACACTCTGATAAATTTGATCAAGTGTCACTGCATTAATGCGGCAAGCCATCTTAGGCAGCTTGCTTATTGCTGTCTTGGTCACATTCTGAGCGGATTAGAGCGAACTGGCGGTGACAATCCGCGCTTCTCAGGCAGCCAGACTAGTAAGATACAGTTGACATCATGATCCGTATCAAGCTGGTCGAGTGCTTTGATATTGAAGTCTCCTGATCGTGTTTCCAGGAAATCCAGAAGACCTCAAGCGAATCTGGAAGTAATGTACCGCCACGAGTAATCCTGATATACTGACTATATTCCTGTGAGTATTATTCGCACCATAGGATATCAGTTTTGATACTCTTCGTCCAGAATGGCTATGTAAAGCTCATGCGTGGTGGAACACGAAAATAACAAGATTAAAGAGCTTCTTTGTTTGTAGTCTAGTACTTCATTCTAATCTTTCATAGTCATATAAGAATGCACAAAGACAAACTTGATTCCGGAAGTTCGACTGGAACAAAGGCGGATTTCCGTCGAGCGCTTCAGCCTTTCACTTTGCGATTTGGATTTCACAAATTATAGTACTGATGCAGCTCTCACAGCTTTCTGATAATATACAAATTCCTACCATATACACTTAATTTCGATCGGCTTCGAAGATGCAATGAGTTTCAGTCCGACAAGCGAAGTATACGAGCGGCCCCCGACGCGAGGGGAAGTAGTCGAATCATGTCCCGGAATCCAGGCCTCCCCTACTCAAGTCCGAGACTGGTTTTCAAGCTACTTGGCCTACCGCGGGTTGGACACCGCTCCTGCGGATAAGTTCTTCTGGAGAGGCGCGGAGCTGCACAGGACGACGTATGGGACTTTACTGGATGCCTTCAAGATTCATTGTGGGATGACAGACTGGGAAGCGGACATCGTCGCTTATGATATTTACACCATTGTCGAAGTATGTTACACCTCACTTCATCATCTAGTCTACGTTTTCCTGGATATACGGCATTCTTTCATAATGCTATACATAACAGAACTCGGATCAGAATGACAGCTAACTGCTAGATATCTAGGGCTCGATACCACCACCACCGCGTACACTGTTCCAGCAATACGTCGAAGCTGTTTTCGGATACGAAAACCACCTGAAGCTCAAGTTATATCGCAAACCGAATCTCAACCTTAGCGAGAAGGTCAAGTGTGGAATGGCTTGGATGGAGTTCATTGTCGTCCACGGCTTTTTCATTTTCATTCTCTCGTTGATCATAACGGTCCTGACGGCTCGATGGTGATGGCCAAGATTCAAGAGGGAAACCCGACTTGGGCGTACTGGATATTAGTACTCTGGTCTAAACGATTGGGGGCTGGAGATGTTGGCATAGGCGCGTCAGTAGTCAACTAGCTGCCTCTATACATGATCATAAACATGATATCATTTACACGGAAGTGGTTCATTCATGTATCACGCATGAGGAAATAACGTGACATCCCATAAGTACTTAGGTAATGACTTGCGTTGGATCGCGAGCATGCTTTGCTCTCAAGACGGTCTCTACGCCAATGGAAAGATATCAACGAGGTTAGTATTCGAATCCTTTATGGTCTGGAAATGGATTCGTGACAGGGATGGGTTGGTAATAGGATTGGTAATATACCTAGGTAGTTCCACGACTTGGTCACCCTACTAAATTCTAGAAGCACGAATCTCAGTTGCCAAAATAGGCAGGCAATCCCACCGGAAGTCAGGGAAGTCATTGACCTCATTGATAGTAGATGGGGGGAGATCGCCACGCTTGGCGAAGATGCAAACTGCAACCCCAACGATGTCACCCTCTCCAAGGAAATTGCCGCCTGCGCGCGGGTCGTGTATCTGCCGAGACAACTCTCAGATGGCGGTGCAAAGTATATAAATTAGCTCGCATGCCAGTCCAGTCGCGATTTTCGACCTTTCTCCTGACTGACCTCTCACCTAGGGCTGTTTATAACCTTCCTTACCTTGGAAACATAATTCAGTACCGACCACTTGACGCGAACATGTTGACGCTGACACCGACCCGCGCACTCCTCGCACTGGGCATCGGCCCACTTGTTTCCTTCGTATCCGGGCAGATCGCTCATACCGGAGACCCGGTCGGGACGGAGGAAGTTTACAATAACAGTACGTGCGGAGAAAAGCCAGCGAGTAGCTAAGGTGCTTTGGGTGCGGATGGCATGAGAACCGATCGGTTGACCTTGGAACAGCGACCTTGTACATCACGGGAACACCCAGCGACACAGCCGTGGTATACCTGACGGACGTCTTCGGCATCCAGCTGAACGAAAACAAACTGTACGCAGTCTCTTTTTTGACATCTCCTGTACTTCGTATGTTGCGACATATGCTGAATAAAAGGGGAGGGGGAGCGAGCGAACAGACTCGCCGACAGCTTCGGACGTGCCGGCTACCTGACCGTAGCTCCGGACCTGTTCAACGGCACGCCGGCGCCCGGCGACATCAACGGCTCGCCCGACTTCAACACGACCGAGTTCCTCGCCCAGCACGGCCCCGAGGTGACGGACCCCATCATCGCGACCGCCATCGACTACCTGCGCAACGTGGCCGGCGCCACCAAGGTCGTCGCCACCGGCTACTGCTTCGGCGGGCGCTACACCTTCCGCACCCTGGCGGAGGGCGCGGGCGCCGACGCCGGGTTCGCCGCGCACCCGAGTCTGCTCGAGGACGGCGAGATCTCGGCCATTACCGGACCGGCCAGTATCGCTGCCGCAGGTGGGTTCCCAAGTTTGCTGCTCCCTTTGACTGCGCAGACGTGACGTGATGTGATGCGACGCGATGGACCTGGGACTACTGGGACATAGATGCTGACTCACGCGATTGACGACAGACGGTGATGACCTGATGCCGCTTGAACGGCGCAGCGCGATCGAAGCTTTGCTCTTGGCGACTGGACAGCCGTACACGTTGGCCCTGTACGGAGGCACGGAGCACGGATTCGGCGTTCGGGCCAATATCAGTGATCCGAAGCAGAAGTTTGGGAAAGAGGAGGCTTTCCTGCAAGCGGTGAGGTGGTTTGATGTCTGGGGCAAAGAAGCTGCGTGAAGGGCTGGAATGAATGCGGAAACGTCGTCAGAATCCCTCTTCTCCGATATGCGCACAGGAGGCGAGTAGAGGCAATTCTTGGGACTATTCACGGGCACAATGGAGCTAGCCGGCTAGAATTATGTCAACTTCTTTATGAATTGTCGATATGTCTATACCCGCTTTGCCTGCCTCAATCATACTACGTCAATGTAACTCGGGCTGCGATCAGACATCATACGAGGACTCATTGGTATGCTGAGGTATCCAATCGACGCCGTCATCGTCAATTACAAACGCCATGATGACGGTGACCTTGACGAATTTTTCTATTATCTGCCAAGCTGCCAAGCTGCCAAGTTGCCAGCACGGCAGCACAATACCCTTGAAACGACGATGCATACTCCGGCAAGCTCCCACCACGGAATCGCGCATATGCGGCACAACCGCACAGCAACCAGCAACGGCCCGCAGTCACTCTAAGCTTAACGTAGTAGTCCATTCTAGTACAGATAGCGGCGACATGGGATGCGGAGCCGTACTCTAGCTGTCTAGGTAGGTAGTAGTGGTAATAAGTAGTCTAATAAACCGTGCGTCGATCCGCTTGGAATCCACGCCTGGGTCGGAGACGCGCAAGCAACCTGGGAAGCAGGCAGGGCAAGACGAGATGCCCCGATCATGCCGGACACGAATCAAAGGCCGGCATTTGGTCATCGCCCTATTTACTCCGTACTTCAAGCTACCAGCTACTGTATCTTTGCTATGCCAGGTTCATCGGTGGAGGTCAATGCCTGAATGCTACCCCAAAGCTCCCCACCAGCCCACAAGCGCAGGAACAAGAAACACAAAGAACCACTGAGATTTGTACCGCGGTAATCAAAGTGGAACACGACCTGCTGAACCGCAGCAAGATATTCATTTATTTTGCGTCCGCGAGTCTATGCCCACCCCGCATTGATGCTCGGCAACTCAGGGGGAAAAAGACGAATCCTTACAGGATTTCTCCCACATCCCGAAAAAAACAAAAACAAAAAGAAAACCTAGAGGGTTCATCGCCGTCCGCTAGGTAGGTAGAATAGGGGACGGCAAGGGGGCCTGCATGTGCAGAGACTTTCCAGAGCGGCGATGAGGATTATAAAAGAAACGCAGGTCGCCCGGCTCGAAAGGACAACAAGGGATCTACTCTCGTCACCGGGCACCTCTCTCACCCTAACGTAGCGACCCGCACCAGCAGCGCCATTCGTTTGTGTGTTTCACCATGGTCCAACTCACCAGCTCTCTCCTCCTCTCGGCCGCCGCCATGGCCGCGACCGGCGTCGTCGCGCACCCAGGCCACGACCACGGCGCCGAGGCGCGCGCCCGCGCCGCCGGCCTGGCCAACCTGAAGACGCGCTCGCTCTCGGCCTGCGCGCCGCAGCTCGAGGCCCGGGGCGTGTCGGCCGCGGCCGCCGCGCGCCGCGCCGCCGTCGTCGCCGAGCTGACCAAGAAGACGCTCGTGACGCGGGAGCTCGACCTGGCGCTCAACACGAGCCACCGGTCGAACCTGACGGGGGTCACGCCCGAGACGGACCCGAGCCTGCTGTTCTCGGGCAACGGGTCGTGCGCGCTCGTGCCCGAGACGACGCAAGGGCCGTACTACGTCTCGGGCGAGCTGATGCGGTCCGACGTGGTCGAGGACCAGGTCGGGGTGCCGCTGTACCTGGACGTGCAGATGATCGACACGACGACGTGCGAGCCGCTCGAGGGCGTCGCGGTCGACTTCTGGTCGTGCAACGCGACCGGCTCGTACTCGGGCATCAGCAGCCAGGCCGGGCTCGACACGACGTGGCTGCGGGGGATCCAGGCGTCCGACGCCGACGGCGTCGTCGCCTTCAAGTCCATCATGCCGGGCCACTACAGCGGGCGCACGCACCACCTGCACCTGCTGGCGCACAGCCCGGGCAACTGGAGCCTGCTCGACAACGGCACCATCACGGGGGGCACGAGCACCCCCCACATCGGCCAGGTCTTCTTCGACCAGGACCTGCTCGACGAGCTCGAGACGCTCGCGCCCTACACGCAGAACACGCAGAGCTGGACCAAGAACGACGAGGACAACATCGTCGTCCAGGAGGCCGAGGCCACCGGCGTCGACCCCATGGCCGAGTACGTGCTGCTGGGCGACTCCCTGGCCGACGGCGTCTTCGCCTGGATATCCGTGGGGATCGACCCCTCGGCCGTCTACCACGTCGACGCCGCCGTCTACCGCACCGAGGACGGCGCCCGCGAGGACGCCTGCTTCGAGATGATCAACCTGACCCCCGACGACCCTCCTCTGCCCGACCCCCCTGCTTCCTGCACCGCCACGGCTGCGGCTACGAGCTCGACCGCGAGTGCTTAAGGAGCGAGGGAACGTGTGCGTGACTGGATGCCAGACTTCGTGTAGCGAAGAGAATCGGGCTACCGTGTGGGCGTGGGGGAAATGCTTGCTGGCTGCATGGCTTGTTCAAGCATCTACTGTATATATCTATCGTAGAGAGAACAACATATATGTGCTACAGATAGGGAAGACACTCCTGTCAAAATCAATATCAAAAATCAAAACACAATTGACAATATTCGCGAGCTCACGACCTGCATCTTCGTCCCTTTTCGTTCGGCGATAGATCGTGACTTTGCCATAGTGGTACCTCTTGTCAGCCGTGACTAACTTATTCTCAAGCTGTCCTACGCATGGGCACGATAGCCAGCAGAATTTGAATCTTCAGGGGACCTTGTATTTAGTGACGCGGGAATAGGAATGTCTACGCTTGTTCGTCGTTGCATGAACTGGCATCCTTTGGTTCGGAGTTCCTCAGTTGCCCAGTTACTTGGTAGCGAAGCAGGTTCACTGGGTTGGTAGATGTCGGTATCGAATTAGAAATATCGACATCCGAAAGCCCGAGAATCTTCCACATTCTGGATTCTGAGAACCGATAGCCCCCTGCAGACTTTCCCCCTTTCAAAGCTGCTAGTATGGTCACTCTCGCAGCTTGAAACAAAGCGTCAACGCACCCGGATTGGTTGTGAACTGGTCGCAGGTGTCGTCGAAGACGCGATTCCCGCTCTCACCCGGTGCGAAAGAGAACGTGTATCTGCTTATGAGCCGTGCGACGGTAAGTCGAAGAATTTCGGTAGCCAGGGGTCGCCCAACGCAGCTATGGTGGCCTGGACGTTTTTCAGTTAGCAAGAACTGCCCTGGAAGACAGGGGAAGATAGGGATATAGTCGATCGGAATGAATATAGGGGCATTAAGAGTGCAGGAGGACACTCACCTGTGCCGAAGGGCGCAAAAGCCTCGACGTTACGGAGCATTTCGGGTCGAGTTGTCCAGCGCTCGGGTATGAATTCGTTTGCCCGCTCGAAACAGTCCTCCCCTGTATGCATGTCAGCTTCCCATTTTCTCTTTCCATACGTACGGGGTATGCGCTTCGAGCAGAGCAGAGAAAAGGAGATAGGCTTTACAACTCACGTCTGAATATCGAGAAGCGCGGCGCATAAATGGTTGTCTCAGCGGGTATATACGTGTCACCCACCCATATCCCCTCGTCGAGCGTTTTCCGAGACCCGCCGGTGAGCAGGGCGGGACAGAGCCGCTGCGTCTCTTTGATGACGGCGTTGAGGTGCTTCAGTCGACCGAGGGACTTCTCGTCCCCAACATCGACCCCGGGGGACTGAAGTTCGCAGTAGATGGCGTCGGCGTGGGATGGGTATATGGCGAGGAAGCAGAAGAGATAGATCAGTGTCACCGCGGTGGGTTCGCTTGAATCAAGGGATCTCAGGATCAGCTGATGGGGAAACACAACCAAAGAGCGATAGGAAAACCCATAGATCTGAAGGGGGTGGAAGATCATCGACATACCTTCCCGCGATGATCGCGAGCAGACTATCCCCTCGGAGCCACAAAAGCCGCATCTGATCACCAGATTCCCCCTTTTCTTCCATTAGATAGTGTGTGAGGTCTGGCGAGACCCCGGCCGGTATGCCATTCTGAAGTCTGTTACGGACTTCGGTCTCACCCCAAACGAACATATCGAACCAATCTCTCAGGGGGCCAATATGTGGGATCAAAGCTGAGCGCAGGGCAATCTGCATAAGCCAAGGGGTGGGAGTCAAAGGCCCGAGAAGGGATAGAGCACGGCGGAGGTGGACGATAACTGTTGGAGTTCGAAGTAAGTGATCAGTGAGAAAGAGGCATACTATCAAGATGGCCTCTGGCTACCGGGTCCTGTTCGGCAAGTCTTCCTGTTTTTGACAAACCTGCGTGATCTCCTGCCCCCCTCCCTCGCGTGACGATGACAACCTGGAAGAGGAGGAAGGAGAGACCTACTATCATGCCATTTTCTATCCTGCAGCATGTTGAACGACTTGCTCAGAACGAAATCGCCCATGGCGTCAAATCCAAACCAAAGAAATACATCACGAGCTTCAGTCGGCTGCCCGGCCAACGCGTGCGACTCGATGCACTGATCTAGCTTGTCAATCTGAACAAGGATCTTGGCACGATGACCGGTAAGTGCTGGTGGAATCATTAGCAGGCCGCGAGTATTTAACGACCACACCACGGAAGAAGATTCCAGGGCGTTCAGAAAAGGCAGCGTACCACTTGCAGTGAACCCTCTGTTCCATTCTCGTCTGCGAGCGGTGTGGACGGTCTTATCGCGTGCAGTAACCAAATTCTTGCCTGGGTACATGATATCGTACCACTCAGACTTCACACAACGAGCACCGGGGCCATCGACCGCTTTCCAGATGGCCGGATGAAAGACGGTGATCTCGCCAGGACCTGACCATCACGGCGCCGTAGAGTTAGCAGAGCCTAGGCAAGAGGGAAACTACTTAATACTGAGGATAGCTTCCTTACCAGTTCTCACGAAATCCCCGTACTGCTTGTGTAGCTTATCCAGCACAAGGTGATTCTTGGATTCCCGGACGACCCAAACATGCCATAATTTGGTGATCCGCGCGTACCACGGTCCCGGGAACCGCATCTGAGATAATCGGTGGAAAGTGAAACGATATATGACAATACTCAAGAGGAGAGCACAGCCATAGGCAAGCCCAGCCATCGTGAGGAGACCAATGGCATGAGAGATTTCCAAAGGCATTGGGAAGATATAGGGGCTCAGGAGAACAGTCAAGAAGACCGTATGGCACAGGAAAAGAGTTGGGGCGTCGGTATGACGCTCGCCGCGTATGTAGAATAGCTGGTGTGCACCAAGCCCGGCGAGAATGCCGATGCTGCCACAGATCAAGGCGGTGTAAGACATGATGACCCTTTCAATGAGCACCTGGGAAGAATCAGAGATCGAGAACAGACAGGAATAGCAACTCCTTGGGACAGACGTTTGGTCAGGAGCCCGCGACACTACCTACTTATATGCCTACCTCCGCTGGATAGGTAGACGATTATAATCAGTCGCATCATGGTACCCATCTCTGGTCGACTCTTGGGTGAGTGGGATTGTTCACATGGCTTCGCTGGCTATACAACGAGCGATGGTAGACAACAACGCGCCCCCCGCTTCCAATGGACATCCAGCAGATGCTGCTCTGGGCCATGGCAGGGTCTAGAGCGATAAGCCTGCATGAATGGTTTGAAGTCGTATACTATAATGAGATATGTCGAGAAACCCATTCCGGACTCGTAATAGTGAAGAGCTGAGATGCCGAATTGAGCTCCAATAGGCTTTCAGAGTGGAAAGCAACCTTGGAAGTTACCTACCTATTCTATTCGCGTCGGGTATCCCCATTTCATGCTCCCGGGCAAGCGTCACGAGACCCTTCGTGCATGAGGTGAGTACTACCTAGGCAAGACCCGCAAGTTCTGACGAATAACGACACCGACACTGACGGAACGCTTTGAATGGGTGTTAGGTTAATGGCAAGGGAGCCGGCATTGGCGGAACAGCCGCTGCCTACCACTTATGCGACCTGGGTCTGGGCAGCCACGGCCAAATGCAGCTCAAAACCGCCATCTGTGAGTCGTCAGTACAAACGGGCGGGAATATCTACCACGTTCAACTGCCCGGTAGCTCCAGGCTCCTCGAGGCCGGAGTCGGTCGATTTCCTACCGACGACCGGTTCTCACAGACGCAGTCAAGAGCGCCGGTTTGACGATGGATCGCCGGCGGCCACCTGTGGGTATTGGGGACGCGAGTGCTTCTTCGGCAATACAGTCTGTTATCCTCAACGATATGGTAAGCTAGCAAACCCCTGGGACATTAGACTATTTGCTCTAAAGATAATGTTTCAGGTTTTCTGGAGAAATCCAGATACATTCAAGTGAGAGCGGTCCTGGCAAGCATTAGAATTATTCCCGAGCACCAGTTGCGATATTGCGCACAGCGTGCCTGGGTCGCGTATGGCTTGAGCTTGGGCGATTGATGTGGCTGTTCTGGAGATGCTCGTGGCTGCGGGGTCACTTTGATCACCAACGATGTTGGTAAATGGAAGAACTTACAAATGGTGGCCAGGGTGTTCAACTCATTAGAAGCTGGCCTCGCAGTGAATTCGACGGTCCTCGAATAATACATGACGGGAAATAATACATGACGGGAAATAATACATGACGGGAAACAGTACAAGTATGAACTAGAGATCCACCCTGAGGAACCAGGTAGAAGTCAATGTACCGAGTTCAATGCCTCGATATTTACCGAACTTGATCCCTAATGAGTTTACATCTTCATAGGGAACCCCTCAAGTTCTGGATCGCCTTATCACTCATGTCTCATCGGATGCAAGTCTTCCACTATCGACGTTCAGTAGATCGACGCAAGGGGTACCGGAGCGCCCTGTATGGACGATATATTCATCGGCGTATTTTGACATTCGGAGTTCCATGGCCGTCAAAGGGTATGAAGGGTGTTATATGGATTGTGCGGACCCTTGGGCCGATGAGTGTGAACTCGGAGAAGCGGCTGTGAGGGCATTCTACACAAAGCGGAAGGAAACCAGGTGACTGAGGACGGGTGACCCCTGATACCTGGATCGATCAGCAACAGGGGAAATCCACATGACGTCCTCTCAACCACATCGAGACTGGAAACATCAAGAGTGAGATTTCTACATATTCTCCTTTCCATAGGTAACAGATCCTTGGACAGCATGGAAATAAATTGCCGGGTTTCTGGTGTAGCAAATGACACAATCACCAAAAAAAGTATAGATAACATGGAAAGAATTTGTACCGAAGTCTAGCTTTCCTAAGATGCCGTTCAGGGCCACGTATGCGCTGACAGCAGCCGCGTGCCGGGTCCGGGCGATCTGGACTCCCTCCAATCGGTACGGGACCGTACCCGTGAAGCTCTGGGGCGGTCAGTAGCACAACGAGTAAGGGACAGATATGGATCGATGGTTGGCAAATCGAATGAAAATAGGGCTGCTGGCGAAGCGCGAGGAAGTCCAGGATGAAGATACATGGTATCCAATGACTGGCTGCTGGGTTTTAGACGGAGAAATGCTTTGAAGCCGTTGAACCGACCGAATCAGTCATTGGTGATTCCGTTAAGTGAGGCGTTCTTTGGCTCTGGATGGTGATACCGCAGCCATGATGTGCAAGCATTGAACAGAATCGACGGGACTATTAAAAGCCGCACTGGCGACGCACTCGTCCCTGGAAATAAACAGTTCCAAGTTTCATTTTGTTGCCTGTCGGTGGTCATGTTAACGACTGGAAGACGAGGTCGAAGAAAAAGACGGATACCCGCCTGGGCAACCTGATATCATCCATCAGATAACACTGCAGCGAGCGCTACCTAGTACCTACCTAGGTAGGTAAAGAATCGAAACAGCGCCTGCCATCAACCAACGTCATTCTCTGTCTCCGTCGAAGCTTCCAAGGTTTGCGCTTTTGACGCAGGGACCAAATGACCCAGTCGGAGCGGGACAGCGCTGTCGCAAATCCAGCCCGGCAACCGTTTCTAGGCGGACCGTGTCAGCCAATAAACCAGCACCAGCAGTGCATCTCGGTGGGGCTGCTGAGTCCCAACAGCGCGCCTCAGTGGCTGCATCAGCCGGATTGTGGGTAAACCTCCAACACTGCCAGCTTTTTAGTCAGGTACTTCACACTTGGCCAGACTTGGTTGGACTCTTGGCCAGCATCCCTCCAGCAACCACCAGCCACATCTTTTTATTTACTTCGTCGTCACCGATCCTGGGAGATCTTCAAGCAGGGAATTCGAATAGCAGGGCCAATTGCATATGCACGCTTTCTGTCCATACTACTCCGTATCAATCCTCACACTCACACACCTTACCAACCTCCTCATTCTTGACGTTACTATCATACCGAAACGAAACGAACGAAGGTCAAACTACCGGAACGAAGAACTAGATCCTGCAGAGAGAAACAATCATCTGTTCTTCCCCTTCCATTCTAGCTTTGCTACCACAAGGAAGCTATTGAACTTCTAAGTTACAAACATACCAAACCATACCGCACCACCTCTCCATTCCTCCTCACTCACCTTACCAACCACTAAACCCAACACCTGCACCTGCACGATAGCGTTGATTGAACTCGAGTTGTGCACATCGTTGACCAGACCAAACAGAAGGCCCGTCGAATACCAACGACCGAACCTTTCGTCGTTCGCTTCCATCCCAACCTTTAATACTTTTTCTTTTGCGTGAGCGAGCGAGCAATCAGCGATTCCATTCCAGCCAAGTTTGCTCCCATTGTCTACGGTGACAACTTGACTACCTGCCGCATTCCATCTCATCCATCAACCACCACCTACCACCGAACCCTACGCATTCCTGCGCGGCGCTGCGCATCACCCATACCACACCGTCGCTCCTTGGGAGGGCGGAAGTGGATATAGAAATCCATAGGAGGAGAATTGGTCACATAATCAGTAGAGACCATGCCAGAAAGATTTCAGATAGGGTGGTATCGTGAGTTGCTCCCGTCACATTCCTGGTCCTGTCGAGACGCCCAATTGATCAGACTACTAACGATGACAATCCAGGGTTTCTACCGTTCTTAGGCTACCACCATGTCCTGATGATCCTGATAGCCGTATCAATAATATTACTATGTATGTCAACACATTCCATCCAGGTCATTCTCATCATCATCAGTCAAGCTAACCACAGTCTCGTTTCCACAGCCCTGCTACTAGCAGGATGTTCCTCCTCGTCACCCCTCATCCCCGACATCTTCCTCCTCTCTATATACTACGAGAAGTACACGGCGGTACCCGACACGGCGCAGGTGGACTACAACGTCAACCAGGCCATCAGCAACATCGTGGGCAACGCGCACCTGCAGGCGCGCGTGGGCTACTTCGGGATATGTATCAACCCGGACGGGGGCTCGTGGCTGTGCAGCAACAACGCTACCGCGCTGGCCAATGAGGTTGCAGTCGATCAGGACCCGCTGAACCTCATTTGGCTCGCGAGCCAGTTCAAGGACATGATCGTCTTCCCCTACCTCATCATCATCGCCATCATCTTCGCCTTCGTCTGCTTCCTGCTGCTCGCCACCTTCCCCGGCTGGCACGAGGAGACGGACAGCGAGAGCTCCGAGCGCGACGTCAAGCCCTTCCCCAGCCGCCCCGTCTCCCAGATCGCCCTCGCCATCATCTTCATCGCCTCCATCTTCGTGCTCGTGTCGGTCCTGTGGCAGCACACCGCCTCGGTCGCCGCCTCCATCATCGCCCAGGACTTTGGTAACGGCAGTGTCCTGTCCGGCATCGGGACGAGCGCCATGGTGATGGGCTGGTTCAGCTTTACGCTGCTCATCATCGTCACCATCGGTCTGCTGGTCATGATTCTGAGCATTAGGGTGCTCACTCAGATGGTGGATTAATTTAGTGACTGCTTGGCAGTCTCGTGTCGTTGATTTTCTCTGTCCTCTCTCTACGTCACGCTACTCCTGTTATATCAGCAATGAAGCGATAATGAACCAAGGAGATGATGGCTCGGAAGGAAGGAAGGAAGGAAGACACAGGGAAATGTACATTTGGACCAGGGGGCATCGCACCGCGAACAAACAACGACGACGACATTTTTGACAATTCGAGCATATGGGACCGGAGTTTAGTACAAAAGAAAGGATGATCCTGATTTGGTGATTTTCAATGGGAGAATTTCTGTTTTTTTTCTTCTCTGTCTGGCTTTTCGGCACAGTCTATTCCCGTCTGCTTTAATCAATGTCTCTCCCATCCCCTCTACCGTCCCTCTCTCTCTGTCTTCTACACGGACAACAGCCGAGGATAAAAAGAGCGGTGGCAGAAAGAACTTTGCCACATGAGAAATTTGGACGGACGAGCAAGCGAACGAGCGAGCGAGCGAATGAGCGAACGGAACTAGAAGAAGGTTCGGTAATGTACGACAAGATACGATCACGAAAGGAAAGAAGGAGGTTCATGAAAAACAAGAAAGGGGGGGATGGAGTGGTTTTGTTTACTGGATGCTAATAACGAGAGCAAACACGCACGTATGATGCAGAGGAAGAGAGGTAGAGTGGTAGGATAGATGGATTGGGATTAGGATTGGATTGGATGCTTCTCGCAGATATCCAGCACCGATCACCCCTATGCAGATCAGAGGAGAAAAGAGAATAATTTGGCTTGCTTGCTTGTTTCCATGGGGCTCTTTGCTCCTTTCGAGCGCGAGGTGTGAATATGTAACCTATGTGTCTGTGTCTGTGTAATCCTATTGTTGGGATGTTTCTATGAAGGAGTGTCCGGTGGTTCTTGGAGTTGGGTATAATATGGTGTGTGCGTATTCTGGGCGAGGGAAATAGGATGACGCGAGCAGAAGTTATGAAAAAAAAAAGGGGGTGGGGAGCGAGAGAGAGATACAGTAAGGAATGGATGAATGAGTGGCGAGGGAGAGGGAAAGGAAAGAGATAGTATGGTAATAGATAGGAACTAAGGGGCAATGGAAATCACATATACCTCTAGGTATTTACCACCCAAACTTGGGATATGGAGTTGTCTTTGGTAGTGTGTCTGATGTGATCATGGTATCGGCTTACTAGCCATAGGTGCTACGGGTGGAATAAAGGCAGATATATACAGAGAACGAAAGAGAGATATGTGTATAGAGTGATCCAGTATTCTTGCTTTGCTCTCCCTGTTTTTAGTCGATATTGTTCATTCTCTCTCTAGATGTAAGTCTCTCATACTACTTTCATTCGATCGTCATTCGTACATGTCTGTTACCTGTCGGTGCCTACATGGTAGCCGCATTGTCACCAACCCTATTCTCAAAAAGTATTCACGTTCACGATAGTCAAGACTTACACAAATCGGTCTCGTGTTACGTAAAAAAAAAAAAAAAAAGGAGAAAGGAGTGAAACTGTCCGCGACGCCTTATTTATTCCTAATCAGCACAACCCCCCCACGGTAGTCACAACCGCATCGGCCCCCTCCCGCACACACACACATACCCTCCACTCAAACCTACCTAAGTAACTAGGTAGGTAACCTAACCCTCATATACCCCCGGCAACCGCCTGAAGAACACCGTCTGCACCAGGTCCGGCCCGAGCCAGGTCCGCAGCACCTTGACGCTGCAGTCGTCGAAGAACTCGAAGTAGCCGGCGACGCTGGACCCGACGTAGCCGCGCAGCGTCGACGTGGTGAAGGAGAACTCGACGGTCCCCGCGGGGCCCCATGCTCCTCCTCCCCCTACAGAACCTCCGTCAGAGTCAGAGTCAGATACCCCGTCGTTATCATCAACATCGACATCGTCATCGGGTGGCGGAGACGAGTCGGTCAGATTGAATAGCTTGAAGGGCCCGCCCGTCGCCAGGCTGTGCCGGGCGACTAGGGCCCAGGTGCGATCATCGTCGTCGTAATTATCGTCAGCGGCGGGCAGCATCGGGTCCAGCGGTCGCAGGTCGTGCTCCGTCGTGTCGTTGGCCGTGAGGATGAAGGCGTTGTAGCCCGACGCGGTACACACGGATATCCCCGAAGGGTAGATGCTGTGCCACTCGGGGAGGTTGAGGCCGGTGTTGGTGTTGCTGGTATTGTGTTGTGTGTGTTAGTGATTGCTTGGTTGGTTGTTTGTTTGATTGGTGATACTTGGGGGGGGGGGGGGGGGGGGTTGAGAAGTTTCAAGGAGGGGGAGGAATGGGGAGGGAGGGTGGTAGGTAGACGTTACGTGAGAGTGGCATTGAGGATGCCCCAGGCTCCTACGAAGCATTCCAACGCTCGAGATGGCATCTTTTTTTTTTTCTTTTTTGGTAAGCCGAGGGGCGAGAAGCGTGTGTGTGCACAGAAGTTGACGTCGGACAGAAGAATCAAAAAGAGCAAGAGGCATTCGGGTTCTTGTTGTGCCACGTTCTGCCCGTCTACTTGTATCCATACTCATTTGATCTTCTAGAGTGGTGAATTCCGGTGCTCTCCAGTTGTCCGATACGTACCATGGGATACGACCGCTGCCGGGAACACTTGGATGTGTTTTGTCAAACCCTTTCCCCGGACTGGATGTTTCTACCTTCGAATCAAAGCTCCATCTAGGGCGGCCAACTCATAGAGTATGTCTAAAAAACCCGTGTTTTGTGATTTTAATTTTGTTGTTTCACTCCTCACGTATGAAATGCGTGGTACCACAGGCTTCTGAGCTTCTATCTTGTGTCCGCTGGGCGTGGATGGGGAGCCAGATATTGAAGTTGACTCTGACCGGGGAAGGGTATAACGTTATATTTAAAATAATAATATCGCCTTCCACGTATTGGATTACATCTTGAAGGGGCGTCGAGAGACTTTCCGGAAAGTCGGCACCAGCTTAACTAAAGTCCAAGTCCGTCCGGCCCCCCGAAGATGTGGAAAAGCACTAAGATGCGCCACGCCGGGAAATCCGAGACGTAGATCGAGCCGGTCGACGTTCTGGGAAAGCGAATGCCCACAGACTCTATACATCTGTTGTCTTGTTTAGGCACCAAGGTTGTACAGAATGGGAACTTGCCGGCACCTGAAAATGTTCTAGAGAGGTCTAGGATAAAGATACGGGGACATCCCTGACGATGTTCGCGTACTTTTTCCATTAACCTACTAAGATGAATGGGGTGCCGGACGCTTTAATTATTGATGGGAACTTTGAGGGTATTATTGGGGCCGACTTGACACCTATGCCGCCTTTACGCACGTGTTGGCGGCAAAAGGAAGCACGCAGATCTGCTGCACATGAGCACACCAGCAACTGATTAATTGTGATTAAACAAATTTCAAAAAAGGGGTATCTGACAACAAAGCCTGCTGGATGATATCCGGAGGTCCAGAAATCTTCCTTATCCAAGAATCAATGCATGCATATCTATCTGTCCTGGCTGAGGTGCATTTGCAACTACGCAACCCAAAACCAGATCTTCTCGGCCCAATTCTTCGGAACGGGTTCCACATCCATGGCGGTCATCTCGTCCATCTCCTTCTTACCGCTCAGGACATCCACATCCTCGAGTCTAGTGGCGAACCGAGTCCGGAACACGAGCTTGTGTCCCAGGTACAGGACGAGGAAGATGGGGATGGTGATGTAGGCGGCCAGGAAGGCCGAGACGGACCACTCGGAGGGGAAGAAGACCTGGAACCCGTTGGTCAGCGTGAGCAGGGTGACGAGGAAGAGCGTGAACCAGGTGGCGTAGGGCTGGAGCGGAGTGCGGAAGGGCAGGCTGTCGAGCATGCCGTGGTGCGCCATGGCCCGGCGGAAGCGCAGGTAGGTGATCATGATGACGATCCAGGCGATGAAGCCCGAGATGGTCGAGATGTTGGTGAACCAGGTGAACACCTCGGCGCCCGAGTTGGACACGTTGAGGAAGGCGAGGCAGCCGAAGGCCAGCGTGAAGCACACGGCGACCCAGGGCACGCCGCGCCGCGTCGTGATGGCGAACCACCGCGGCGCCTGCCCGCTCAGGGCCATCGAGTACAACACGCGCGAGCCCGAGAAGCAGAACGCGTTACCCGCCGACCAGGCCGAGGTCAGGATGGCGGCGTTGATGACGTGGTTCAGGCCGCCGATGCCCGCGCGCTGGATGCCGAGGACGAAGGGGCTGGCCGACGCGTTGGAGTCCCCGCTGAGCAGCTGGCCCTCGTCGCTGGGGACCAGGATGCCGATGATGAGGGAGCCCAGCCCGTAGAACACGGCCAGTCGCCAGACGAATCGCCGGGCGGCCTTAGGGATGTTGCGTCGGGGCGCCACGGTCTCGCCCGCGCTCAGGGCGATCAGTTCCGGCGAGGTGATGAAGGAGAACCCGGCGCGGGCGAAGGCGGTCCAGAACGCGAGGAACCTCCCCGTGCTGCCGCCGACGAGGTAGGGCACGAACGCGCCGGGGGTATTCCAATATCCGAAATATAGGGGATCGTGATGCGGGCCGCCGCCGAAGAACAGCACGATGCCGAGGATGATCAGGCCGATGATGGTGATGAGCTTGATGCTGGCGAACCAGAACTCGGCCTCGCCGAAGTAGGAGACGGCGACGATGTTAAGGAAGAAGACGACGACGAGCTGGAGGGCGATCCAGACGGCGACGGGCACGGCCATGGTCCAGTATTGCAGGATGATGGCGCCGGCGGTCCACTCGGCGGCGACCAGCATCGCGTAGGCGTACCAGTAGTTCCAGCCGACGGCGAAGGACAGCGACGGCTCGACGAAGCGGCCCACAAAATACGGGATCGATATCCCCTTCATCGGCAAGTAGGTCGTCATCTCGGCAAGGTCGTTCATCACCACCCACACGACGCCCATCATGACGAGGTAGGCCATGAACAACGGCGCTGGGCCGACGGTGGCCAGGATGGCGCCCGAGCCGATGAACAGACCGGTTCCGATGCTGTATACATGTCAGTCAGTCAGTTACTGAGTCAGTCATTTTTACCTTCGCTCGAGTGAAAAGGAAACAAGTGATTAGAAAGAGATGAGCCACTCACGCGCCACCCAGGGCTAGGAACTGGATGTGCCGACTCTTCAGCCCCCGCTGGAGCTGGTGGCCCTCGGCGAGATTCACCTCGCCGACGGTATTGGAAACGCCGGTATCCGTGGGTTTCGGCTCGTAGCCGGCCTCGTCGGCCATCTTGAGTCCCTCGTCATGCGCCATCTTCTATTTCCGACTTGCGGCTCCCTCGCGTTGGTCCCGCCCTGCTCGCACAGGTCCGGAATGCGGGATGAGTTATGTAAGAGTGTGTCTCACTCAGCTCTGCGCGCGCGGGGATAAGCTCCGGATGAGACGCTACGCCCCGTCAGCTTGCCCGTCGCAGGTTGATGAGTAAACCTGTTTTCGACAATGTGGGAAGGCAAAGGCGACAAGCGAGTGTGCGACCTGATTGAAGGGGTACGGTCGGAGATTTCTGGTTGGCTTATTTAGGAGCTGGCGCAAGGCCGAAAAAAATTAATAAAATTGAGTTTCACCTGTGCGGGGGAGGCGATCAGCTGAGGCTATTTCCAAACTTTCACTTGCTATTCTATTCTCAATGGGAGAGGTAGAACCATTCAGATATGCGATAAGTACTGTGTACAGTGACAACGGCAACCCGTGATGTCTTGTTGTCGTGTCATTTACATGAAAAAACAGCGCTCTCGCGCCGAAGCAAAACGGTCTTCTGTTCTCTTGCGATGGGCTTGTTATCTCTCTTTCTGTTTCTATTATCGTTGCGACTGAGTAAAGAAGACCACCAGACCCAGGTAGCAAGTGGGGGACGATCATCCTGACAAGTTCCCTTGACAGACACGGCCAAACCGTGTTCGGTATGGCGCCGCCTCGGCCATCCCCAGAGCCCACCGCAGCGAAGGATTCCTGCGGCCTGCCGAGCATCTTATTATCTGCTAATGTCGTCTCATCCCCGTCAGGAGCAGGGACGAAAATGGCCAAGACCCAAGGCAGCCAGCAGCCCAAGGAAGCCCAAGCCAGTCGTACAGGTCCGCATGGAACATATGAGCAATGGAATCGGAAAGGATCAAGAAAGGATCAAGATATGGTGATACCTAGTGATACGATATCCCGCTATGCTAAACTCCTTTTAGTATCGCACCCCTGCACCTTGTCGAACCGTCACGATCTTCAGGTACCGATTTTATTCATACCGCCATTTACAGCGCATGCCTTGCTCAGCAACACAGAAGCGGGGATAGGAGGGAGGGCAAAGCTGAGGGTCAATTGAGAGAGCCTCACATGAATGTCGAGATATCTAAGGCTTGAATGAAGTGCGTCTCTTCTTCACACGAGCTCGTGTATTCAATACTACTTTGTGACTTTGTCACACACCGGCTTCCTTTATTTACATTATAAACCTATTCGCGAGTCTACCTAACCTACCAGCTTCGTGACAAGCTTACCACGGTTATCGCCCGTATACAGTCTCGACCAGACCTCAGGTTGCTTCTCGAGGGGCGCCTCGACCAGCGTCTCGGCATCCGACAGATCGAGCCGGCCGTCGGCCGCAGCCGCGACCAGTTCCTGCAGGCCAGCGGGCACGTGCTCGAGGTAATCGAGCATGATGAAGCCCTTGATGGCGATGCGGGCCGAGAAGACCTCGCACCAGTTGTGCAGCTCCATGGGGCGGCCGTCGGCGTTGTACTGGCCGATGGCGCCGCACACGGCGACGGTGCCGCGGCCGAGGCGCTTCATGCGCGGCAGCATGGCGTCGAGCACGGGCCCGCCGACGTTGTCGAAGTAGACGTCGACCTCGTCGGGCGTCGCCTCGGCCAGGTCCCGCGCGAACGTCGGGCTCTTGTAGTTGACGCACGCGTGCGCGCCGATCTTCTTGACCCACGCGCACTTCTCGTCCGAGCCCGCGATCCCGACCACCCGCTTCACTTTAAACAGCTTGGCCGCGATCTGTATTGCCATCGAGCCCGTCGCGCCCCCGGCCGCCGACACCACGATCGTCTGGTCCGAGTCCCGCTTGGCGTTCCCCGCGTACAGTAAGCCGGTGTAGGCCGTCAGCCCGGAGCCGCCGAACGCGCCCAGGAAGTGCGTCACCAAGAGGCCGCCCGGCAGAGGGTCCAGCTTTTGCGATGTCGCGTCCGAGAGTATGCACTTATCCGCCCAGTTGCCCATGTGGTAGTCCATCACCTGGTCGCCGACCTTGATCTTGTCCGACTTGGACTCCAGCACCTCGGCGATAACGCCGGAGCGCATGCTGTGATTTGTCATTTACGGTCAGTCATGTCATTTCATGTTATACCGGAGGGATTGAGGGTTGGCAGCGTGTGACCTACGGAGTACCGGCGTGGACGGGAGGGACATAGAGACGATCATCGGACACGGTGCTCTGGATAAATCCGCGCTGCCCGGCATCGCTCGAGAAGTACTGTACCTTGCAGAGCTGCAGGACGAATGAAAAAGAAACTCTGCGTCAGCTTATGGTTGCTTCCTTCGTGTGTCACATGACAAGGGGGAGGCAACTCCTACCAGTTCTCCCGGCTTGAGCTCGGGTAAAGTGACGGTCTGCAGCTTGAACGTTGCATCCGGGCCCGACAGGACTGGCATGCCAGTCGGCGGGTTGGCGAGGATCAACTGTCTTGTTTCGTAAGAGGCCATGGTGGTCAAAATGTCGTAAGATTTTGGTTATGTAAGTTATGTAAGAATAGGGAGGGTTGATCAACGAAACTTGGAGAGATCGATAACCGAGAGATGTGCAAACTGCAAAAAACGAGTTGGGGGGGATTGACTGGTCCCGGGTGTCGGGTGACACAAGCCGAAAAGGAGGTCGAGGCCACGGACATCCCTTACCGACTATTCAAGACCCCGGCCCGTTCCCGGCATACCCTAGCGGGGTTTCTTCAACGGTAAAGCGGTACTGGTGGAGAGAATGAGGGGGGAAAGCAAATGAAAGAACTTGGCCGTGCAGACCGCCCATGTCTAGCGTAACGGCTCGTTGCAATTATCCAATCAGCCAGCACAATACGCCCAAGCTGCCAAGTGCAGCAGCACAAGGGGGTGAGCGGATCCAGGGGCAGAGCGGAAAGAAGCATGGAGCGACTGGGAGTTTTATACTTCGTACCCGTATGGGAAAACTTATCACCTACCTAGTAGGAACACCCATCCACTATGAATTTTCTTCAGCCATGGGTCGTAGTCTGGAATCAGAAGGGGAACCCCGGGATCATGCGTTAAAATTCCACCAGTTCAGTCTTGCAGATGGGCCGACTGACCGGGGAACAGATCCATCGTCGCTCTTTTAGTCAAAAAGAATAGACCCTGCCAACCGTGGTAAAAAAGACCATGGCTCGCTCGTATGACACTGCAGCCCGGCTGGGGCCGTGGCACGAACGCCTTCAGGGGTTTTTCCGTTTCTGACTTTTGTTTCTTCTTCTTCTTCTTCTCCTCACGTAATCTACAAAATAGCACTGCTCATCAACGGCAAATCTTGTCTGTGACACTTCTCTTTTTCTCTCTCTGTCTTTTTCTCGTTGCGGCATGTCTCCAAGTGCGCCCGAGCTGGCTACCGGTAATCCCGCTTGTCAAGTAAAAAACAAAGACGCACTAGTTAGACTAGAGCTTGCTCCACGAGAGTCCACATAAACTCCAACCCCGAGATCGAACTCCCCAAACATCCCCCCTCCCACGGATGTCAGAGCGGATCACGCGCTTGGACTCAGAGTGAAGAAGTGAAGGCGGTGACACGATGGCATCGAACTCGGCAATCCCGCCGTACGTCGCGGTCCCGCCTGTCGACTACGTCAAGGCAGAGCTCGCCGTCAACTGCGTCGTCGTCGCCTTGGTGTTGCTCGTCGTCGGCCTGCGCGTCTTCGCTCGGGTTACGGGACCTGGGCTCGGTCTGGACGATGCGTTTGCCGTCTTCGCTGCGGTACGTTTCAAACCTCATCTGGCACCGCCATTCACTTTGCCCCGTACTTTCGGAACTACTTTGGCTAACTTGGGACGACTCGCATTAAAGCCTTTGGGCGTCGGCATGGTAATATGTGCGGGCTTCCTCCTGCCTGTAGGCAGCGGCTACTCTCTTCCGGCGCACCCCGAGCTCGCGGGTAATCCCATGTTCATCTTGATGGTACGACGGAGGAACCCCCTTACGGAACTTCTTGATGATATACTGATGGTGGTGATCGACAGATGTCCTTCATCATGGAGATTATCTACGTGCTTTGCCTGGCCTCGTCCAAAGCCAGCATGTTGTTCTTCTACAAGCGCGTCTTCTGCACCGATCTCATGCAGACCATGGTCAACATCGCCCTTGGCGTCCTCGTGCTATGGACCATTGCCTTCGAGTGTGCCTGCATTTTCCTGTGTACCCCGGTCAACGCCTTCTGGCTCTCAGATCAGTCGACCTGCGGCAAGTTCGTCCCCATGATACAGAGCTTGATCGCCACAAATGCTGTGGGTGACCTGATCATTCTCCTGATGCCCATGGCCACGATCTGGTCATTGCAAATGCGAAAGACTGATAAAGCCGGTCTCATGGCTTGTTTCGCTCTGGGATTAGCGTAAGTTTCTTGAAATTACCCGGGTCCATGGCTTCTTTTTTACTAAAACTCCAATCTCACGTTACAGCTGCATTGTCATCGCCATCTTCCGTGTCATTTACCTTGCCAAGGTCGACTTGACCGCTGACATCCTTGGCACGATGCCCACGACCGTCTTTCTCTTCGCCCTCGAGCCCAACCTCGCCGTTCTCTGCGTGAGCATTCCCATGCTGAGGACCTTGTACGCCCGCTACAGGACCCGCAGCGGCACCTCGCGCTTGACGGACGGCAAGAGCAACTCCAAGAGCGGCTCCGGCGGTGCCAGTAACGGCATTCGCACGATAGGTATGATCTCGGGGAATGGGCAGCAGGCACGGCGCGGTCCCAAAGGACAGGCCGACTTGGAGAGTCAGTGGGAGATGGATGACTACTACGACGCCAAGGCTACGAAGGGTAGGGTGGAGAACCGGACGGTCGTAGACGCCTACACCGTGAACGATCACGAGTCGGGGTCGGAAAAGAGCCTGGCCACCAGGGGCCACGTACCTGCCGGAGGTATCGAGGTGGAGACGAAATGGAGTGTTCAGCGAACATGATGAGCAACTTTTGATTCTACTGGGCTCTATATCTTCCATCTGGTCCTCGTTCGATATAAGGAGGTGGCTTTGGACCACAATGAGGATATAAATAAGCCCGGTCCGGCATTGACTATCATGAGCGGAAAGGACAGCGATGCTGGCCCATCCTATTCCCGATATTGTAAAAGACACACAGGCTAAGACATCTCTTCAATCAAACAAGAAGAAGCCCTGGGGCACATTGGTCCCTTGGAACTGGCGATATAAAGCCCTCCTATCTAAGGCGCGTCGCCGAGATCAGACTGACCAGCGTGTAATTTTAACCAACAGAAACAGTATCTAGCCTCAATGATATATTCTACGAACCGATCCATGAAGGTCCCTATTCCTGCTTGCTACGGTTCCGATCAGCAAGTGAAACTTACTTGGTCTCATTAGTAGATGCTTGCTTCATTTGCATCTCGCCACCTCAGGATCGTTAGAACATCAAGCCCAAGCTTGGGCTCTCACGTTACTTCCACCCATATTGTACATTTCAATCGACGCCGAAGGGTCCACGTAAGCCTGGCTACCCGATTGGGCCGTCTCCTCGGTTTGTTCAATCGTAGTGACCATCCTGACGCGACTATGGTTGCCGTGATTGCTGTCCTCCGTGGCCCTCGGCAGGCTTGCGCCCTGTGTTGATGTCGTAGATCTGCGAAGGCCCATCTTGCCGTAGCGTGATGCGCGTCTTGGATAGAACGATGACGATCCGGCGCTGGGCCTCGTGCCCCTGATTCGCTGCACCAGAGGCCGGAATAGCACAGGTATGCTCGGCATGCAGGCACAGATGACGCCCAGGTCAATTTCAACCGCAGCCCATGCGCCCATTGGCACCGTGTCAACTACGCAAATCTCAAAGTCAGCCGAGACGCCGAAGTTTGTTTCTGAATTGAGCCGTTGATAAAGAAAGCTAGGATTCTACATACCGGTTGGGTTGGTCCTGCGCGTGTACTGGTCGATCAGTGTGAGCTTGTAGATGCTGATGGCAATGACCCTGGATAAGTTGAACACTCAGTAACTCGTTCTAGCAGACGCACTTCACCGTGCGTGTACTGGTGTCTGGACTTACACGAGGCCAGTGCTGAACATAATGCCGACTAGGGTCTTCTTTCTCTTAGAGAGTTGGAGTCGAGCCACCGCACGCATTGGAACTCCCATGATCCCTTAAACAATACTCGTCAGCGCGGCCCATCCCCACCAGAGCCAAGAGTCATCGGGATTCCGATGGCCTCACGAAGTACCCTCTCGTGTGAGCATTCATGGCGGAAATTGTCCGTAATACTCACATAAGTCATAAACGAGCAGGGTCGTCCAGCCCGCCCAAAGTAAAGCCTTCTGGTTAACACAGTACCCATCCGCCTGGCCGTCCCATCTGGTCCAGAAGTAGGATACCGGCGTGCATTCGAAGATCGCCGTAAGGACTAGTGGCACGGTGACCAAGAGGCTGACGTAGAAAGTTCCCCATATAAGGTACTCAGAATGGGAGGCGCGGAAGACACGTATGTAGAAGAGGATGATGGAGATCCGAATGAGCAAGCGAGCAACGACGTATACTACTGCCAGGGCGTAATAGCCCTTGAGGATTGGGTAATCAGCTCGCTTGTCTGGGGAGGACTCGAGGTGGGTGTCACTTACGATCAATTGATCCTCAATATTATCCGCTGGCACGGCCCAAATGTCCGTGCCCCATCCGCCGTTTTTGACTGTTGAAGGTATGATCAGGTATGCGTGGGACAGACAAGGGGTATAATCTCGTACGCTTGAGGCCGTAAGTTGTGTATGCTAAGCAGAGCAGCTGCGTTGGACACCCGAGTTAGCAACCGGAGCCTCGAGAGTAGACCAAGGGCAGGCGAGAGGGTAAAAAAAAAAAGGGGGGGGGGGGGGGGGGGGGAAGACTTGCCATGGCACCAAAGTTGGCCCAGTCGTCCCACCACAGGGGCAGGTCCATCAGCATCCGGGTCAGGAGGCGCATGACAACGATAATGCCCGTGAGGATGATGAAGACGATCATGATAGGAATATAGCTGTGATCCACCGTCGGCTCTACGCCGCATAGCGTATTCATAGCATTTGCAGCCGCTATGGTACACGATACCCTCAATTAGTCAGTACCGTCCGCGGCGATCGTCACTGAGCACTGGTGGTCACGTACCCAGCTGATCCCTTTTGCCACAAGTGGACAAGATACACGCAGTGCCCTGGCTACTGAGGGCCTCGGAATGGCAAACGCAGGCCAGGTCCGTAAGGAGGCAGGACGAGTTCGCAATGGCCGGTCCCAGACAGGCAACCTTCCCGCATCAGAGTGTATCAGTATCATCATGTTCGATCATAGGGAGTAGGTAGGACTAGCAGCTGGGAATGGGTCCAATTACAGCACAGGGCGCCAGTGTCCCAGCCACATCTGCGAGAGATGTCATGATAGGGGTGCCACTCGACCTCTCTGAGTAACGAACGGCAGCTCGCGGGACTCGGGTCACGGCGCACAGCTCACTCGTCGTTTTGACTGGAGGACTGGGGATATATACACAGCAAGGTCGGAGGCTCCCTCGAGCGTCTTGCCCGCAGGATTTGGGACGCCTTGAGCATGCAACCGATACATTTTGCCAAGATATGGGAGGGGGTGATGAACAGACAAGTGACGGGCTATGTTGGTTGGGCAAGCGTGTTTTTTTCTCTTGTGCACCAATTGCTACCACACGCCAAAATGTTGGCATGAGGTACAAGCAGAGACGAGCATCCAACACCAATGGAGGTTGTTAGCTGAGCCTACTCGAATGCATTGGCGAGTGGTACGGTGGCGGCCGCGGCTACAATGCGTCGGTGATAAGGTGATTTCATGTCGCACTCTCAATGCGGGTAAGAGGCGAGCCAATGAGACCTTCTAACCACAACCTCCTGCGTCATCCTTCAAGCAGTTGGTTTAAGCTTGCATTCATAACATTGTCAGCAGTCCGCTCCTCCTGCAACTCAAAGAAAGGGGTCATCTACCCGTCGAGAGCAGGATCTACCCGTCGAGAGCAAGATGCATTCCACATTGTGATCAACATGGTTTGGGTCGCATCTCGATGCATATCTCTGAATTTCTTAGCCATACTCAAAGTCTTTTGATTGTTCTCTCTTGCCCTTGTAACTCATTGCTTTCGTTAAGCAATGCAACTGCTGAGCATCACCATGACCATCCAGCATATCATTCGTTGAGTTCCAAGCTCTAGCAGACAAGATCCTGCCTCCGCCGTTGAAGATTTTATTCCTTGCTTCCCAGGACAGCTCTTCTAAAGTAAAATTTTATGGCCATCCCAGCCTGATCGGACCCCAGAACCTCTGAACGAATACTCGTTGATTAGTGGTGGAGGCGTTCTTGTGCCGCAGGGTCGCATTTTTTTTCAGGTTGCGATGGCACTTAATGATGGGAGATCGGTGGTATGCCTGCCCGAATGAGTCCCGCGGCCCCCAAGGAGCCTTGGTATCAGTGGTTTATTGTGCCATCACTCAGCTTATCCTCAAATGTGGTTACTACGCCGTTCTCCATACAGGTCTTGTCCTGTAATGGCCTGGCTCCCGCCCTTTCGTTTGCCCACTGCCCATTCGCTCACCATGATACTCGGGCTCCTTGCACCCCCAGGTCTATTATCTCCTCGCGCTCCTAATACAAACGCTGTTGATGAGACTCTATACGTACGTACTTACGTAGATGAATTGAACGAACTCTCTGGTCTATTGATGACGCATGATGATGCTGAAGAAGAAGAAAAGAAAAAGGGGCTGGAACACGCCTGAGACCAACTGATCTTACAAGTTGGGTTCGCACGTGACCCAGACAATGGTGGCATCACGTGCTCCTCATGTTCCAACCCACGGTCGTGGACATGACCGACAAAGGCGGCACCAGTCGTATCTTGAGAGTAAGCATATCGTACATCAACCACGCCGCTCACCCGTAGTTTCTCCACGTGAATCGCGTGTTTTGAGCTGCGAAAACCGGCGTAGAGTACCATGGGCGCGAGCTGTTTCTTGAGCTGCGGATCACGTCGCACCACCTCAGCGCGCGCGTTGAGCTGGGGCCCTGGATGCTAGCTTGATGCACTTTGGTGTCGGGAGCATCGAAGATCCCATCGTGCATCGCTTGCTGACCATAGACCAGGGTGATTCCCGGCCACAAGTGGTCCGATTGCCACGTGTCGAAGTCAGCGAATATATTGCCCTCACCAGCGTCCGCGAGCCCCCTCTCCGCGACCGCCTGCGCCCCAAGTTCCTTCAGACGGCTGTCAAGGAATATGGGGGTTGCTTGGTATGTGTGCTGCCATTCGCCTGAGTAGACAATCAGTCCTGAGTCGGCGAACGAGGATATTGTACCAAAGCATAGGAGCCTCACGATTGCCACATCCGAACACGGCGTAATGTACCTCACGAAATCGGTCACTCTGTTGATCTTTAATCCATTTCACAAACTGTGCAGCGTTGCCTCCTCATCCGAATTAGTCCATGGTTGGATGAACGTTGATAATTGGAGCAGGAAAAGCGCTCACCTGGGGGCAGCCCCTCGTAGTGAGTAGACGAGAGTATGACGACGGGGTGAGTTATCGGCAGCCCGCCCACTGCATCATTCAACGGCTGGGTCGTGCAAGTGAAGCCGTGCTGAAGAGCCGTTGCGACAAGCCTGTCTGCAAGTCCCTGGCATGTCCCGGTATTGCTTCCGAAGAAGATGGACATGGGTCGTAAGCCACCATCCTGCCCTCTGTCGGAAGTGGCCGTATGATTATTCGACGGTGGATCAGACGAGTCCGAGCCAGGAGTTGCGCCGTGGAAGAGGTCTTATTGCAAAGATAGACTATCGACACGCGGTCCCAATTTCGCATACATAAACAGATCGCGTGGTTTGATCGTTGATGTCTGCTTCAAGGCCATCTTCCACTGGGGATCTACCAATCTGAAGTCGAACTTCTGCAGCAGAATTGCGGTGGTCATGGTGGCCTCCTGCATAGCGAAGTCACTCCCTGAGATGCATCAGGATTCAATCTTGATGACTTGGATAAACGGATTACGTACCAATACATGCTCTTGCCCCGTTTCCGAAAGGCTGGGATTCCGTAAGTAGGGAGACGGATAATGTCCGAGACGGTTAGCTTGAAGTAGTTAGGCAGTAACTTCTTGAAATTCTCCTCCAGCATCCTTTCTGGTTTGAACTCTTCAGCGTCAGCACCGAAGATGTCCGGGTCGCGATGTAGCTTTGGGAGCAGGATGACGCAAGCATCGTTGGGCTTAATGACCCATCTGTTGCCAATGACGACCGGCGTATCACCCTTGGGAGAAAGAGAAAAGCCCGCAGCAGGGAAGTACAGCCGGAGAGCCTCACGCAAGCAAGCTTTGGTGTATGGCAGCTTGCTCAGGTGTTCAGGCGCAAGGGGTCCAGAGCCTAGGACGCTGTCAATTTCTCACTGCAAACTCCTGTACGCATTTGGGCTCTGCATAAGGAGAGCGAAAAGAAACGAAAGGAGACCAGAAGTCGTTTCGTGACCTGGAGTATGTGTTAGGACGTGCTCTCTGGGAGTTCCGTGGGAGTGATACCCGCTGATAGAAAAGTGATCATGTTATCCATGATGATCTGGTCGAAGAGCTGCTTTCCCGTGACTGGGTCATGACCATTCAGCATGGCATTAACAAGGTCCTTCCTATTTGAAGGATTGGCGCGACGTTGCGCAATCATTGTCTCAGCGATATGGTGTAACTTTTTTACGTTCTCGTCCCAGCTCCGATTTGCCCGCCACATCAGCGCCGTGAGCCATTTCGGTCGTACAGAGCGGTCTTGTGATTCGACTAGAGTGGCCATCAAGGCTTCGACGAACTCGTGAGGTTTGTCTTGATAAAAGGAGTTAAAACGAATGCCCATAGCACAGAGGGCGATCGTGTCAAGCGTAAGGTGTGTGAAGTCGGCTGTAACGTTGATGGGGACATCGTCGCCGAAGCGAGCCCACTTCAACACTAGCTGGGAGATCATGTCATGCATTTCTGTAGGTACTTAGTCAGACCCAATGACTTCTGTAGAGTGGTAAAGATGTAAACAGACCCGGAAACATGTTCTGTATAGACAGCGGACCAAACGAAGGCACAAGTGTTCTGTGAGCCAACTCCCAGCTTTCTCGGCCGTAGTCGGCTATGAAAAGGCCTTCGGGAACCAAGTCCTTCTGCGATCGCACCACTCCGACCGGCACTTTGACGAGGTCGCTGCGTGAGCACATTTCGTTGATCAGTTCATGGCCGGTGATGAAGATTCTGTCGGTACCAGCCAGGTGCAGCTTGTAGATCGGTTCATAGACATCGGCGAGATCGAGGAAACTTGGGATTGTGCTTCCTAGGTCGAGATCGAGAATATTCCCAAGAATAGGCAGTGGCCGAGGGCCGGGAATGGGTTCGGAGCCCGGGCTTGCCATGATTGTGTTTCTTGACTTGAAGAAGAGGATTGCTCGTCTGGGGCTTTAATGGCGGCTTGACATGATAGTCTAGTACTTTCGCGATGTATCTCAGCGGCCCTGGGCGAGCATCATCCGGCACTGGAAACAGACTGAAGGCCTGAACATGGGCAGAATCTTACGTGGGGATCCTCAAAGGGGTCGACGCCGACAGTTGTTGGTTCACCGCCAAGAAAGGAACAGAGGTGTCCCACCTGGAGCGGAAGCCAGGGGGGCCCATGGAGTGTGCCTGTGTTGGTCCCAGCCAGTTCCATCAGCCACGGCCCGGGGATGCGGCCCGAGGGATGATTGGACCATTGCAGTGACACCCCCCCCTTCCCCCTTTCTCAAAACGAACCCCCTCCCTCAGCTCGAGGGAGGGAATCTTTTCAACAAATATTTACCCCAGCTCGACGTATCAGATGCCACAAGTTCCAACTCGAAGAGAATAAGCCAGCTCGTCCTTTAGCATTCCCACGCGTCCTAGGCATGTCAAAGCATAGTCATCACTGTCATTAGGACATATCCTTACATCTATGTTGCATGTCATGAGTCTCGACGACACTATTACAAGCCGACCTTTTGGGAGCGAGAGCCACCTAAGCGGTCAAACACCAGAGGCTAAGCTCCCGCTGGGCGCATCTTCCCCATGCCTCCACCAAGAGGTTGGGAAGAACAACGGGCTTGCGACAGCGCCTCAGATCGAAATCGACTCAGATTGGAAAGCAGGTAGACAGGAAATCATCATCTTGACTACCATGGCGATACTGGCCCTCATTATTGCCGTGCGTATGGCCCTACGTCCTCCGCCGAGTTGGAAACTGACTTCCTCACTTGACGACTTGTGTAGCTTGATGCCACCATTCTCGCACCTGCACTGCCAGTAAGTACCAAGACCTCTCACTTCGCTTCGCTGTGCTGTACTGATCTGTTGCATTTTCTCTCAGACCCTTGCCGTGGAGTTGCACGGTGAAGCTATTGAAACCTTCTGGACCGGGACGTCTTACCTGCTTTCATACGCCGTCTGCCTCCCATTCATTGGTGCCAGCTCCGACATATTCGGGCGCAAAGCGGCGGTACTATCTTCGCTCTTCATGTTCACAGCAGGGACCATCGTTTGCTGTACCGCCAATGGCTTCCCCCAACTGCTCTCCGGCCGTACTATTCAAGGAGTCGGCGGAGGAGGCATATTCGTTCTTGCCTCGATCGTCATATCAGATATTGTAAGTATACGCACATATATTCCGTTTACCTTGTTAGAGATCTCCATCTAATCGTACTACTCGCCTTGGCAGATTCCTTTACGCCAGCGACCTCGCTATCAGTCCATCATCGCCGCAGCCTGGGGTTTGGGTGCCATCTTGGGACCACTGATTGGTAGGTGCAGCTTCGTGGGGGGTGTAATTTACATCGGTGCGGAACTGAATCAGCTTCAGGTGGCCTCATCACTGAACATACCACATGGAGGGTAAGTCAAACGCAAGTCAGTGAATCCCTAACTTCGTTTCACTGACTAGACGGCACGAACGCAGTGGCTTTTCTATGTGAACTTTCCGTTTTGCGCCATCGGCCTAGTAATGGTCCCTCTCTTCTTCAAATTAAGGAGTCATGAACAAGGAACTCTATCTCAGAATTTGACCAGAGTGGACTGGCTTGGAGGCGGTCTTTTTATTGCCGGAACATCGAGCCTCCTGATCGGCCTCACTTGGGGTGGTGTGCAATACCCATGGTCTTCTTACCAAGCATGGCTTCCCATCCTCCTGGGTGGCTTGGTCATTCTCGCGGCACTGACGTACGAGGCTTTCGTTCCCGCTGAACCGTTCATCATACTGTCTGTCTTCGACAGCGTGTCTGCCAGTATCGTGTTCATCCAAACGATAATTCAGGGGTTCATCGTGTGTTTAATTCCCACTCTCCCTTCTACGAGTACTAATCTCATATGTCACAGCTTTATGCGCAGTTGTACTACATCCCGTTCTACCTGACCTCGGTCAAAGAGCTAAGCTCGACTATCACGGGAGTCTTACTCATGGCTGTCAATATCATCCTACTCCCATCCTCTGTGGGTGCTGGAGTCGTCATGTCGCAGCGCGGCACCTTCGTCTGGGCCATCAAAACAGGCTTTTCCATTGTGACACTCGGAGACGGCCTGCTCATATACCTCAATCAACATAGACCAATTGTGACTCACGTCTTCATATTGCTGGTCTCGGGTATCGGGCACGGGTTTTTACTCGGCTCCCTGGAGGCTGCGACCAACGCCATAGCTAATCCGGAAAATATCACGCACGCCTTGTCAATGTACTATTTCATGCGTTCTTTCGGCCTCTGCCTGGGCGTTGCAATCGGCGGTACTGTATTTGGGAACGTCTTCCTCCACTCGCTACAGCGAAATGGGATCCCGCAAGCACAGGCCATCGCAGCGAACTCGGAGGCTTTCGCACATTCGCTGAAGGGAATGCCGGATAGCATACAGAAGGCTCTGCTCTTTGAATCGTATGTTGAGGGATTCCGTGGAGTTTTCTATCTGCTGGTCTCGTTGGCGGGTCTGGCAACCGTATTGGCCTTTGCCGTCAGGCATCATGAGATGGACCAAGCCTCGATATCTGAGCACAGGCTTGAGAAGAACGTCCGCGACAAGAACCTAGGCGCGTAATGGAGGACAAACATGATGAAACGTCACCTCTTGGATACTCAACTTCGAAGGGAAACACCAAACCGCTGAGGTAATTAACATGGGCAAGAACTGAAACATAACGGGCCTGATGTCTACCGTTTTTCGAGTGAAGGGTGTAGGCTTTGTTGTATCGCCAACTCATAGTTTTTTGCTAACATTCACATCTTCCAACTACCCTTCTCGGTAGCCACCTTGAACTTCCCCTCGTGGTGCGTTCACCTGGAGCATGCATTCATTGTTCACATTGAGACTCTCCGTTCCCACCTCACACGTATCCTAATCGGGACCGTTAGAAGTCGTGGCCCATAAAGTGTTTCGTAGGACTCATCAGTTGTCAAGTCGGCCCCCATGCCCGGCTTGCAATGGATACGGCGCTACGACTTAGGAGGGTGTGCCAACATTGAGTTGAGAGGTGTCGGGATGCTGCGCCGCTTGATGAGTGAGCCTGGGGGCCGAGGTAGTCGGCCAACGACATACAGTCCACTCTCCGTGCCCCTTGATTATACGAATGGGAGCTCACGCCTGAGCCGCGGTAACGTTGCTTTGCATGAGATTGCTGTAAGCCCCTATTTGTACCTGACCATTAGGATTGCGTCCTTCGGTATTGTACCTAGGTACCTAGGTAGTTTTCCGTCCAGACATTCCCAATGCCTAATTTGGTTTTATGCGCATTTATCACGCAAGGTAATAACATGCGCGCTTATCACACACCTCCCATTTACCTCAGGAACCACATTGGCCGAGTTGTGGCGCCGGTGTGGTTAAGCGAACCACGCCTACATTACATTTAGGGATGGGTATGCGTTACTGTCAAGCTCACGGGTATAAGATATCCGTCACGGAAGTCCCTTGCGTCGGGTACCTAGACCGGTACCTACCTACCCACCTAGGTACCTAGGTATATATATATATCTTTAGTAGGTACCTCCTGTCCAGTCGTGCCCATCATCAGCGGCCCGGAGGTATCTTACCTAGGTACCTACCTAGGTAGGTGGCTAACTAGAACACAGATGTGTGATTATCACTGCTACGCCGCGGAACATTAATGCTGCCTTAACACCATGCGTGGTTGATGTTAACCTTGAGAGGCTCGTATCGAAGCGAATCAGAGGCTCGCGGTAGCCCAGGCAGTCTTCCCGCTGCACCGTCCCAGGAGTCCTAAGCACTGTGAGGATGCGTAGATACGCACGACCGATGGCCTTGCGATGCAGGGATCTACAGCTAACAGCTCCATCTACATGTCGAGTTGTGTCAAGCGATGTTGGCGCCATTAGCGCTCCGGTGGAGGCCGATTAGGGGAGCCTATGAGCAAGGCCGTCTAAAAAAAAACACCATCCTCCCTACGTCCGGGTGATGGCCCCTGGCAGGACAAGGACGGCCAACAGATGGTCGATCCGAGTTGGATCCCACCTGGATCTAGAGAACGGGAATACTTGCATCCGGACGTGATGTAAGGAAGGACGTGTGCTAGAGCCTTGTTCCGCCACCTCCATCCTGTACCCCAGCACGCGAGCTTAGTTACTGGCTTTCAAAACACCCCCCTCCCACCGCGATTCGTCGTGCCTGAGACTTGAGAGTTACCGAGCCCATCCTTAGCACGTATCAAGATGAGATAGTACTTTGATAATCAATCTCACGATGGAAAGTAGTGGCCAAGACGCACCAAACCTGGCTGGCCAGGGGTTGCTGCGTTCGGAGTCGACTCACTGGTGTCTATCGAGCTGAGGAACTGGTTCCGCCAGCGGTTGGGACTGGAGGTTAGCGTATTAGAGATCACGAGTGCTCCCTTGTTGGTTGAGCTGGCGCGGCTGGCGCGTTTGGCTATGACGCGGCACGTGGAGAAATCTAGTGCGTAGGTAAAAGGAAGCAACACCGGCGCGGGGGTCTCAGCTGACTAAAGCCCCGGTCCGGTGCCACCACACGAATGGGGCATGACTGTGACTGCTAGCCGCCGGTTGCTCCATTTTGGAGGACGCAACAGTGAACCGGCCAATCCGACTCCAAGTGATGCCGCCTATTTCGGCGTACACCCCGCTTGGTTACCTTCCACTAAGAGCTCTTTCTAGAGTGGGATGTAGGTCATTAGGAAACTTCTCTTATTCAATCCATAAAGAATCAATATCGCTTACATTGTTAGCTGAATGGAGAAGCTGCATATGTAAGTAGCTGAAAGGTTCCACGTAGATAAGGTCAGAGGTTGAGCCTGCTGACTTGTCGATTCGTAAATGTGGCATAACCGAGGCAAAAGGAGGGGAGGCTAGGATGGCACCAGCCGCTCACGAGGGGCATGCTGATCCCCTTGGATATTTCCCGGGAAAAAAAACCCATAACGTCAAAACAACAAGAAGAACCACTGACACACTGCCATGCCCTCAGTTCAAATGGTTCCCAACCATTACCGACGATGCTTGGTCTCTTGAGTGGACATTGTTTCCATCTTTATGAATGTCCACCTCTCTGAGTCGCAAAAGCACCTTGCTACCATAATCTCCACCAGCCAGCGTTACCTGCGTTGGAATGTCACCGTTCGTCCTGATGGTAGGAGGCCCTATCTAAGATAGTAACTCAAGAAGCAGAGCAAGTGATATTAGCCTGAGCATAGTCGAAGGCTTCCAGGTACCCTATCATCTGGATAACAGCGGCGCAGACTACCAGGATGTGCATGAACGAGTGGGAGCTGCACATGTCGAATTTTCCAGGCCACCAACTCTCAGGGAACCTCATCTTTCGAGTTAGGTGAATTAGGATCAGTTTTTTCTCCTCTATATGGGTGACATGGGAGACTCACCGCATAAAGTGCAGTTCCAGATAGAAGGCAACCTATCTTTGCCACCATAGTATAGGTGAAGGCTTTCTTGTTCATCAGGTCTAGCCCGAATATTTCGACCCCATGAATTAAAGGCGCCACCACGGACATGCCAGTCGCCACGAACGCCAGCGTTCGCATGGAGCGATACTTGTGGCTTTGGAGCTTGGGATGGATGTTCGTGATGATGGTCAATGCCCCGAAAACCGCAATCTATTAACCGATGAAGCCGGTGTCAGTTGGGATCACCAGTCCTGAGAGAGAAACAGGTGAGTATATAGAAATCAACTAACCATAGACCAATAAACATTTCGTAGAGTAATCTCACACCAGAAGATTATGTATACTCCTAAGACAATGTCGCCGACTATGAAGATGCCTATACCAAGCATATCCAGTCGATGGCAGAAATGGTCCACGGTGTAAGAGTGATTCATCAAAGTGTGATAGAGAGCCGAAAACGCATAGCAGATGGTTGCCGTAAGCATGAAGAGGGAGAAAACGATAAAATCGGTGCTAGTAACCCGGGAATATTTGCCAGCAAGGTACTGCAGAATATACAACTCGCCGAGGAGGAAGACAATGGCCGGAATAAGATGGGAATAGATGTTGACCGTCTCGTTGTGGAGATACCACCAACTGCGGAACGAGGCGCGAGCCGAGCCCGATATGGGCCGGTAACCGTGAAGAATCCACTGGTTGTTGTCGTGTTGAAACCAATCCGGCATCTCCTCGAACGAGAGAAGAGCCGGGCGTCCGGCCCCGCCGGACCCCGGTCCGGATGCGTCGTCTTCCGTTCCCCGACCTTTGCGCGTCTCTGGCTCCTTGGGCGGAACTCGGAGACGGGGAGCGTACGCCATTGAATGTCGCATCTGGTGATATGTAATGTCTGAAGGCCGGAATTTGAGAGTAAGTAAGAAGGGAGTGTAGTAAATGCATTTCCTCCTTGCTTCACAGTTCGTTTGTGTTTTGCGAAATGCTTGAAGCGCCAGCCTGGCTGGATTGTTTGCGCAGTTGGAAGCAGATAAGACTAATACCTGTTAGCAGCCTCCCAAAGATATCTGGCCAATCACGAGGCAATAAATGACAGCCAACAGTCTATCGGGGTACTCTCAGACTGTCTCCCTTGCCTCTGGGGCATTCCAACAGGGACGGCCCCCCCTGTCTGTAAACACCCCGCCCGCCTGGTCCCCTTTCGCGCTCTTGCAATACTGACTTGCGCGAAGCCAAGATCTAGCAATCGGCTCGGCTAACATCCAGGCCGGCATGCGGAGTTGACTTACCAATTCGATTTTCTCCTTCACACCTAGGAGCTCGAGAGCGTCTTTTCCATGCGGAGACTAGGATCGATACCGGCTGGCGGACGACGCGCAGATGGCGGTCATGGCAGGCACGCTGACTACATCTTTGACATTCGAAACGATCATGGATTGGCTGATGGCCCAGCCCGACACGCTGCGCAAGCTTAAAGATGAACTTAAGAGCGTGGTTCCCTCAGCGAGTGGCATTGGCTCCGTCCGCCTGAACACCTCAGAAGGTCTCCCTTACCTGTTAGCCGTCATTAAAGAAGGCCTGCGTCTAAGCTACGGAGCATCGATGCGTCTCCAGCGTATCGATCCCGACAGTGCCATTGTATTCACGGACAGGAACTCCGGAAAAGAGTGGGCGATTCCGGCCAAGACCCCCGTCGGAATGTCCACACTGCAAATCCATCACGACGAGACCATCTACCCGGATAGCAAGGCCTTCCGACCCGAGCGCTGGCTCGGCAGCGACAGCAAACGTCTGGAGAAGTATTTTGTGAGCTTCAGTAAGGGCAGCCGCAACTGTCTCGGCATGAATCTCTCATATGGAGGATTGTATCTCTTCCTGGCCAATGTGTGGACGATTTGGACGACCAAAGAAGTTGGGCCCATTGAGGGCGAGGCAGGCATTCTCGAGTTGTTTGAAACAACCGCCCGCGATGTCGAGATCGGTGGTGACTACTACATTCCCAAGCCTCACAAGGGTTCCAAGGGCGTCCAGATTGTGACCAGGGCCTTGGAAGTATGATGCCTTGGGCTGCTTTTTCATTTGTCTGTTATGTCGGATAGATCACACCGCTTTCAAGGGGAGGAATGGCCAAACGGAGCCAGAAATTCGAACAGTCTGTCCTTTCGACTTGTATCCCTAGCTCATTTCGTCAACCCGGCTGCTGGCTTTTCTATAATTCTGTCATTCATTTCCGACTACGTTATCATGTTCTTCTTCTAGTTCGTGGGTTTTTCGTTGTCTCCAACATTCTCTCGTGATGGCGCTACATACTCGGTGAAGGTACATCAGAGGCAACTTCAGTTGGACGGCGGTCACGCACATAGATAGTATCTACTATTCGCTCTTTTTTTAATCATTATGTATCGCCCAATCTACCTATCTCCAGCCTTATCATCTTGTTAGTATCTTTCAAGAGACACTAGTACAGTACGAGACACCAAGCATCATGACGTCGTGCTCATCCCGTTCCCGCGTCGTGCCGGCGTGTTGTCGTTCAAGCCTTGATTCGTTGGGTTATCCCTCCAATCCGTTTATTTTACCCCGAACAACAACCTAGAGCCAGCACGCCATATATGCTACAATGCAGCTTCGAAGGCTCGCGAAAGTCAAACCTAACCATCAAGGAGTAAGTAGTATCGTTACCAGGATGTACTTGGATGTAGGCCGATCTATCGTGCAATGTACATAACCCTTCGTCGAGTCACTTCCAAGGGGTCTGATTCCACAAGCCTAGTGCCCGTGACAATAACTATCTTTATCACATTGACCACTCCTTTCCCAGCCTACCCAGGCATCTAGTGGCGAAACGCAAAACTGCGCTATGGCTTAGGTTTATATCATTACTCTTCCAATTTTCTTTTCCTCAATCCTCCTGAATTATTACATCGACTCATCGACTGCGTCAGGAGTGTGGTAATGGGTACCGCTTCCGCTTGTATAGACGCAACCTAGGTACGCAGTGTGAGATGCAAAACCAGGTTGGCTTAATTAGCCGTTGGTCTCGGAATTGGAGCGAAGACTCCAACCCTTTATTGTGAATCTGACGTTTTTAGCGATCATTCATGATGCAATATATTCTGATAGCGTGGGGTTGCAACAATCCCCTAGAACATGCAGGCCTCGGCAGCTCGGCCGAGCCCCTTTTCCTGCTTCCGCTGCGCCGTCCACCATGGATTTGAAGTATTCGCTCTCCGGCCCAGGAGCCGAAATTACTTGCATGCATTAAGTCCGTGAAGTACCTATACATGTCGTGGCGACGGTCAATTCCACTGTAAAGCTCCTCATATTTCACTAACAACCAAATTCCCCTTAGGGGGCTCTCGCCACCGGAGCCTAGGCCTTATCATATTATTATATCTAGAACGAAATCTACCGAAGAAAAAGAGTGTTAGTGCAGGTGTATCTTGTCGTGAAGTGTGTATCAGTGATAGAGTCTGGAATGTTGGACGTGTGATTGGCTAAAGGGGGAGGTCTGGAGTCGTTTTAAACACCTTTACTGTAGAAATAATCGCCGCGAAGACAACTGTAGGTGCCTCACGGACTTAAATCTCACGCGTACTCCGTAGGAACCGAGCAAATAGCGCAAATCACTGAGCGCGAGGTTGCCGAAGATAAAGTGCTAGCTTACAAACATCAGGTTGTTAAATATCATTCCAAGCCGCAGCCCCAGTCTCCTGGGGCCTTTCAACACAGGAACTGGAATTTCAACCTAGCAATTGATTCGTCATTGCAGTCCCTGATTAGAGATGTCCTGCGAGGATTGCCAAGCTGGCCCTGGCCAGGGCGTCTGTCTCAGTTCCCTCGGAAGGCAAATCTCTGCCCTATCATCAGAAATATGTGCCTATTTCAGCAGACATGGTTCTCCCCGGCCAACTTTCGACTCTTATGGAGGAGAGTTCCCCGAGGATGCAGAATATGAAGCTATTCGAGCGTCTCTAAACGACGTGGCCGTCGACCTACTCACTCTAGTCAACGGGCCCAAGATCACTCTCCGTGACATGTTTTTCTCCCACTATGATCTTGCAGCTATGCAGGTCGCGCTCGATCGCCATTTCTTCCACCACATACCTCTCCCTTCCGATATTGCGGACGGCCATTCGGCGAGTCAAGGCGCGAGTAGGAGCGTTGTCGAGATTGCCGCCAAGTCAGGCATGGACGAGGGCCGTACGGGTGCTCTTTTAAAGCTGCTGGTCTCGCGCCGCATCCTGCAGCAGGTCAAGCAGCCTGGAAGCAGCGCCGAGCATTTCAAGCATACATCTCTATCGGCATCGCTGGTCCGGGATGCCGAGTGGCATGCATTGGGCGACATGAAGTTGGATGACATGTTCAAGGCCTCGTCGCAGCTGTCGGCCGCCATTTCCCGCTCACCCAATGCTTCTGATGCTAATCGCTCAGCCTTCCAACACTGTTTTGGTATGCCTATATACCAGTATTATGAGCAGGATCCAGAAAGGGGTAAACGCTTCTCGCAGGCCATGAGCTCTTGGTCCAAGGGTTAGTCAAAATAGTGCCCGTGTCAAACCAGTCGCTTACATAATGTTATTTTACCCGACAGTCAATGAAAAGAGAGCTGAACTTCGTGATAGCTTCCCTTGGGGATCTTTGGGTGATGGCAAGGTTGTTGACGTCGGCGGAGGCAGTGGACACATCTCCATGAATCTTGCCCGGGTAAGGCTACACTCCACCTCCCGAGACCCTATCCATCTGGAGTAGCTAATACTGTGTAGGAGTTTCCTTCGCTCCGCTTCGTGGTTCAGGACCGATCCACAGTTCAGCTCGGTCACAACCAAGATCATCACACTGGGCGCGTTAGCTTTCAGCAGCATGATTTCTTTAGTCCGCAGCCTGTTCACGATGCTTCAGCCTTCCTTTTGCGCCAGATTCTGCACAATTATCATGATGAAGACGGGGTTAGGATCATCCGCGCTCTAGTTCCGGCCCTCGAGAAGTGCAGTCCCGAAACGCCCGTCTTGGTCAATGAAATCATTTTGCCTGGAGCCGGAACGGTAACGAAGTTCGAGGAGCACCTACTCAGACAAGCCGACGTTTCCATGATGGTTGTGCTAGGTGCTAAGCAGAGGAGCAGGGAGGATTGGGACCGACTGTTCAAGGATGCAGACCAGCGTTTCGAGATAGTGAACACCCACGCCAACCCATTGGGCTTGGGGATGTTACGGGTGCACCTCATTCGAGACAACACCCCTTCCGAGTCAAAATGAACGTCCTCATGCAGTATATTTGCTTTCTTACAACCTGTACGCTTGGGTCATCACCTAGTTTCGTTCTTCTGTATCTAAGATCGTAGTAGTACCCATTATATATGCCCACTATTTCCCACATCGGCATCTTGCAGTACAGCTTCAGGCGCGTTGCCTAGAAATTATCGCACTGCCATTCGTCTAAGACAACTCCAAGCCCTTGTCCCATCTCCTTATCAGATGGCCATATGGATGATAAGAAAACTATCACCGTGATAAATAAAGGACCACAGAGAGCGCATCATTCTCCACACTTGGCATGGGCATAATGAATGGCATTCGAAAACTCAGGGGCTCTAGCTAAAACGAGTGACTACAATCAACAACCGCCCCGTCAAAACCTCGACAGGTTTATTAAATTTAACTATTCTGAAATTGATAATCATGATGTGAACCAAAAAAAATTTTGACGCCATCTTCCATCAGGTTACAGGTATAGATATTTCATTGTTTCCTTTTGTCCTCTGAACTAATTTTACACGGATATGCAACTCACTTGTCCAGCACCCAATTTGCAACTCATCCTAGACTCATACATCGCCAATGGTGATAGGCTCCAAATCTAGTCATGGGTCACACCGATACCCGTCAAAATCAGTACGTCTCCGCAAATCGACTCTTTGCTCCGAGCGCGGGACCGTAGTGCCACAAAGCAACGATGCCGAAAAAGCAGCCACCAGCAAGGCCACCGAGAATGCTGCAGCCTCTACCAACACCAAGGTTATCGAATAGGGGGAAAGAGAAGTGGACAGCAGCAGCAGCAAGGGCGCTGCGAAAGAACCCTACCAAGCAAAGTTCCGTCAGTAAGTGCTGTTAAGAGACTATTCTCAAAAGACAGTTTTCTCACCATTGGCCGCAAAGAGACTGGCAGCATATCGAGGGTAACTAGTTGCTAAGTAGACGAAGATGAAGTTCAAAAGCTACGACAACACATTAGAAGAGAACTCCAAATGCTCGGATAAGGCTCCAACAGGGACGTAGACCTACGATGAGCTGCGCCGTGGAGTAGATCACTACCCCCAAGGTAGGTACGATCCAGTGGATATGTGGCGCCGCCGTCCACGCAAAGATGAAGACACCAATGGGCGCCGCGGCCGCGGCGTAGATACCAGGCACCAGCCTAGCCTCCGGGACACCTATCCCGTGCTTCAAAGTGTAGGGCTCATAGATGAACCACAGAAGGGCCGCAAAGATTATAGCACCTATGATACCAGCTATCAAGATAGAAAGGAAGACCAGGCTCGCCGAGGTGGATGAGAATCCGTAGATGCCCTGATATACGTACGGGAACGATTCAAAATACGAGTACTATTGACACCATACGTCAGTTGACAATCTTCGAGGGTTCTGGTGGGATGGAAAGCCGACGTGAAACCTACGTAGATAGCATAGGTCAGGGCGGTGTAGATGTTCATGAATGCCACGGACGGGTCTTGGACAGTGACCCTGAACGGTGTCGTGAGATATTGGCCCATAGTACGGAAGACGTGCATTTCGCCCTGTCGGATCTCGGAGGCCGATCGTAACTTGGTATTCCCCGTCATCTTGCGTAGCCTCTGCACCCGCCGGAGCAGGATCGTGTCGGCACTAGTCTCCGGGAGGCAGAAGAACAGCAGCAACAGCGTGAAGCCATTCAATATGAGAGTCTCGTACATGGGCCACCGCCACGATAGGCTCTGCACAGCAAAGGCAGCGATGATGGGGCCCAAGGCCGGATCGGCAAAGCCACTCGCCGCCCACGATGCGACCGCATAGGGCCCTTTGAGCATGGAGAACAGATCGGTCGCCGATGCTCCTCCTGTTGCTAGGACCGGGCCTCCGAAGAAGCCCTGCAGGAACCTGAAGGCGATGAACCCCCCGAAACTGTCAACCGTCGCAGTTCCCACGGTCATGAGAACAAATAGTACCAGGGAGCTCAGGTAAGGGATGTTGCGACCCGTCCGGGGCATCTCCGAGATGGGGCTGAAGAACATGGGGCCAACACCCTGTGGCGGGTGAACTAGTCAGCAGAGGCGGCGAGCTGAGAACAGAAAGGAGAAGCGGTCATGATAAGGACCAAGACGTACATATCCCAACACATACATAGATAGCGCCAGGGCTGCACTCTGTGCCGAGGCGCCGTAGAGCTCGATCAGTTTCGGTTCGGCTGGCACGACAATGGACGAGCCAATGTACACTGCAACGACACATAGTTAGACCCGTCTCTTAACTGTGAGGAGCAGCTCATACGACTACAGACCTGAGAAGTTGAGAAACATGATCTGGGCAAGAGCGAAAATCCTCTTTGCTAGCGACCAGTTCTTCGGGTTGTCCTGGTCCTTGTCGTCGTACCAGTCGACCATGTTCTCGATCGTCTCCTGCGGCGGCCCCACCACTTCTTGCTTCTCGGCATCACCATTGCCGCCAGCACGGTCGTCACGGGGCGTCGAATGTCCTGATGTGTCTGGGACTCTATCCTTCGAATAGGCGAGTAGCTTGCCGCCGGTGAGGAAACGAACGAAATAGCCTACCGGGGCGTCTCGAAAAAGGTCAGCCATGCTACGATCAGAGGGATGGAGATGAGGGATAGAGATGATCGGGTGGCTTTCGGTCCAGTGGTAAAAAGGGTTGGGTGATGAGACAAGATCAGAGTCGTAGGTTGTCATTCTGAAGAGGGCGAAAAGGATTTCAGATGTGCCTGCGGTACGCTCAGGGGGTTTTTGTCTTTGGATGCTTTCACTTGGGCCAGGGTCTCGGGAGCGCGGCCGAGCATGATCGTGTAAGCTCAACTGTGGATTGTCGGCGCGGACATTGGCCCTGTTCTAAATGTCGGACGTCGACCCGAGCCCACAATCCCCCTTTCAAATCCGTCTGAGTGAGTGCTATGCTGATGGGCTATTAGATAGCATGCACGCAGTATCGGACACAGTGATATTCATTCAAACCCGACCTTCTTCATTTACATACTAGGTATCTATATCCAGTGTAGGTATATGTCCAATATATATATCTAGATATATAAGTACCGGTCCAAGGATCGGCTCTGGATATCCGGGTGGACGCAGTAAGGGGGTCAATACCTAGGTACCTCTCTACTGAGCAGGTAGGTAACTTATAAAGCGCCAATAGCCACCTGGGCATCGCTGCAGTCATATGGACGGCGCCCGAAGCTGTATTGAAAGAGTAACCGTGAGCTCCCAATGCCCATTCTTCACCAGCTATCATAGGCATCCTGAGAAGGCCTAGAAACCGTTGCAGAGTCAACTCGCATCAATCCTACGCAGTGGGAAGGCGTCTCGATGAACATAATCTCTCCTGCATTCGTTGGTAAAAGTGCTGTGCTGTAGGCTTACATAAAGGGCGGCGCAGTAGTAGAATACCACTTAATTGCGGCTGACCTCTGGATGCCTCATTTCAGACCCCATCACATACATAACTTTTTACCTCACTCTGTTCCAAGCAGTTTCCCACGGCGCCATGCCTACTGACGCAACAATGCAAGGGACCGAGAAGAATGCCCGAGAAAGCATTATTTCGAGTGGCACCGTCGACATCCTGCCCAGCTCCCTCCGCCGGACGACCTGCGATGTCTGTCGCGAGAGAAAGGTCCGGTGCGACCGGACTAAGCCCGAGTGTGTCCGCTGTAGACGCTTCGGCAGGGTATGCACGTACCCTTCGATGAACGCCGATGCCGAAAGAATTCACAAGACGCTACATAACCTATCCAAACGTCTCGGTATGATGATGCCTTTTGAGCACCGTAGTCGTTCGCTCACATGCTTGTTCTACCATGAGCACCGCATACTCACATCTAGGAGGTAAACTAACAACCGTATAAACACAGAGGATGCCGAAAGTAAGCTCCAGTCTCACCAACTTTCGCCCTACTCAGCCCCTGAAGGGCAAGCTTTCGATGCAATGGTATGGTCCGACCAAGGAGATACTAATGAGTTCTCTGACTTGCATTGGTTCGTTTTCGTCGCCTTTCTCCTCCCTAGTGCCCCCTTTTCTCTTTCTAGCACTCTAACTGGTTTATGGGCTAGGGATCAAGCTATGGGTCAGCTTATTTTGCCTGGTGGGTTATCTTTCAATGGCATCCCCGGGCAAATTGAATCTGTGAGCACATCAGCCACGGCATCGACCTCGCATGCGTCAAGTCTACCACAAGAGTTTGGGCACGAAGCGCTCAGCGTATGTACGACCGGGCAGCCACACAGTCCAGCTGGAAGTGCTCTCCAAGCTTGCACCATGAATGATGAGAACTCGGCCTCACTGTAAGATGGAAACCCCAAATGAAGAGAGGTACTGCCATTGTACTGAATGATATATTCCAGATTTGAGACCTATTTCAACGTCGTCCATCCGCATCTACCTTTGTTGAATAGGCAGGATGTCTTCCAAAATATATCAAAACAGGCCTCTGAAAAACACCAGAATCTGGCATTAAAATATGCCATTTGGTACGTATAGAAGAAACACGTTGCGTTTCCTCTCCTAGCGCCTTTTCTCGAACTTTTCTGTACTCGCTCCTAGCCCTTCTAGCAAAGACAAACGCTCACATCGTTACACACGCAGTTTGGCGGGGGCTCAGGCAGGGGGCGCTACAGACCAAATAAAAGCCCAGTATCACGTAGCAGCACGGCACCATCTGGAGCAAGCCGAGCTAGGGTCTGATGGGTCGTCCTTCTGGACGGTCGAAGCAGCGCAGGCTCTCGTGCTTGTGGCTCGCTTCGAATTTCAGAACTTCGCCACTCCTCGGGCAACGATCACCGCGTCTCGATTATCCGCCCTCATGTCCACTTTGAATCACCATGACAAGGCCGGACTGGATGCTACGCAAGGCTCAGAAGGAGAGAAACAGCATCCGCTGAGAATCATATCGCTGATCAGCCTTTCAATTGAATGCCTGGGAGCCTACGTCGGTGAAAGCACCCGATCCAAGGTAAGCTGCGTTGAAGCTGTGTATCGCGAGATTTCTAAAGAAAGCCCATCTTGAGCGCTAATGATGTCCTGCTCAGACGTCCCCATCATCTCAGGACATTGCATTGGGTCGTCTGAAGATCGATCTGCTCAAAGCACGGCACATCCCAGAAGATGAGACATTTGCCGTCCTATGCACGGCTCTCCGAATTGCCCTAGATGCGCGTCATCACGAACAGGTAACTGCCGCAGTCGTAGCCGGTGTCGATATCCCCTCGTTCAATTTCTGTCGCGACCACGAGTGCCTAGAGACGCGCATCAGGAACCTGGTAGCGAATAGGCTTACGCCCTCGTCTTCCTCGGGACTCTCTTCGGGACCCCATCACGAGATACGAATCTTAGCTTTGCTCACCGCTCTTGGCACTAGGATACAACTCTTCAAGACAGCTTCGTATCACGGTCGGAGATCGAAGTTCTTGAGCACTATCTCCCATGAGTGTCGCGAAGAAAGCATGGCTAGTGCCATCGATCTGAGCGACTTGCTGCGAATTGCCGACGTTGCCCATCCAGATAAGGTAAGCACGACCACTCCTGAGACCTTTGTTTTGGCCAGGCGGAAGATAGTAACCACAAATAAATCTAGATCGCTATATACCGAGAAGCAGGATTATACCTCATGCCCCCTCTACGCCTGGCTGCCGAAGCTTTGTTGCCAATCCTCCAGGCTCGTGACCAACAAGCCACGAAAGCAGCGTCATATCGAAAGAATGAGATCCGACAGTCATTGAAGACGATAGTTCAGGTCATGGATGCATGTAAGAACGGGGCCGGATCTTATGATGACCTGGTGGTAGAACTATGGTCTTGCTTAGAAGACTCCGAAGAACAACCTATGCCACTACGCACCACTTTTTCGGCTTCTTCTCTTTCAGCGAGGAAAACATGGGAGCCGACACCCTACGCTCCAACTCCCGCTAGTCTGAGTCCTCAGAGTCGGTCTGGAAAATAGGTCGGCTGACAAATGTGGCCTTCAGTCAGTTCATTCTGGACTGGACTTTGGGAGTGGCGGAGCACTGTGATTATCGGCACGAGGGTACGAAGGGCTCGAAATTTACGCAGACTCCAACGCAAGTCGTCTGTGGGTGTCGAGATTCTTCAATATGGGCTGTCTGCCCGGTAGCAAAGCTTAGCTATCTGGGTCCTCGGGCTTCGACTTATTTCCAAGGCCGGGCAACGTTCCGTGAAAAGGGGGTGGAGACTTTATGAAGAGGAAAACGGATCACCCGAGATCAGCGATCGTATTGGGGCTATGTCTGCTTCAAAAACAGAACCCCAAAATTTCTTCAGGTTGCCTCCTGATGATGCTCCTGTGACAGCTCCAACTACTGCATGAGCTACGTCTATATAGTACCCAAATTACTTTGATCGAAGCTCTCTTCCGCTAGTGTATATCCGTAAGATCCAGTCTGTAACAGGCATTGGCGACCTGATCTCAAGCACCTCTCTTCGCCCAGCCCCCTCCCAAAGCCGTGCGCCAGTGTGTATGGGTCCGTTGGTTAATGGTAGTCTTACCATCAAGCCTGATTGAGGTAAAAGGCTAATGAATACCATTCCATCTTAATTAGCTGTATATGCAATCACCCCTTTTCCTACAGCCCCAGTCGACAATCCTCAGAAATATCCAAAAACCAACTCAGCGTCCCACGGCGTAGAGAACTTAGTATTAAATAAACATTCAATAATAGCAACCTAAGTACTAGGTGCTGCTCACAACAACATTCTATATGACAAAGGGAACTATTAGACTGATTATTCCAGCCACCGAATACCACAAGTCGAGCCCAACGCCCGATAACTAACCAGCACCTTCAACACATCATTCCAGTCCACGAAGCGGCAAACATCAGTGGGCAACAGTACCCGTAGTGAAAGTGCCCGAATTAGTATCCATACGCAAGGTCAACCCGTCGGTGATGGCGCCCGGGGTATTGTAAGCAAACTGCATGTACCGCCCGCCGGCCAGGTCCTGCGCGCCGACGGTAGCGCTGGCGCCGCCGTCGCTGGTCGTGTAGTAGACGACGTCGACGACGCCCGGCCAGCTCTCGTAGAAGCTCATGGTGAAGTGGTAGTACTGGGAGCTGTCGCCGAAGTGGGAGGCGTACCACTCGAAGACGAGGGTGCGGGCGCCGGGGAGCCCCGTCACGTCGTAGTAGATCCCCTGCTGCGTGCCCTCGTAGATGTACAGGTCGTCGTAGTAGCCGCAGACGGACAGGTCCGGGATGTCGCGGTCCGGCAGCGCGTTGTTGCTCCACGTGTAGCCCGCCGGCGTCAGCGACAGCCGCCCGTTGATGCTCAGGTACACGTGCGTGCTGAGCTGCCCGTAGGCGCCGATGGCGAAGGGCAGGTCCAGGCTGAAGTAGTCGTCGTCGGACGACCGCGTCGCGCCGTCCAGCGACCCGACGATCGGCGTCGGCGACGACAGGATCACGCCCGGGACCGTGTGCGTGGAGGTGATGGTGGCGGTCGTGGTGGTCACCGCGGTCGAGACCGTCACGAGTGCCGTCGTGGCCACGGTGACGGTTCCTATCTCGGTAGTCGTGACGGTCCCGGTCGCCACCGAGCTGCAGGCCTCGGAGATGGAAGCTGGTTCCCATCCGGTGATCGACGAGGGGGTTGGGGCCGCACGCTTGGCGATGTCGGTGGCGGTAGCATAGTATGCGGCCTTGTTCGTATCAGTGGTGAGCACGGTCTCGATAGCAATGCTGTAATCGCTCTCGGCGGCCGTGGCATCGCGTTTTCGTGCTTCGGCATTGCCAGTGATCGTCGTCCTAGGCTTTAGGTCAGAGATTGGAAGAAGACAAAGACGTGAGCAATGTAATTAACAGAGTTTGCTTACCAAGCTGTGCTGGTTTCGGTAACGGTGGATACAGCAGTGGTAGAAGCGGTCTGGGTCACGAATGCCGTGGTGGCGGCCGTAACTGTCACCACAGGAGCGGTGTAGTGGATATACTCCGTGCAGAACTCGCCGCCCTCGGACTCAAGGTAGTCGATGTCAGTGGGGCAGATAGGGATGCCCGGTGATGATGTATTGGTGTAGGAGAAAGCGTAGCCCACAGTGTAGTGGTCGGAGCCTCGCCATTGACCCTTCCAAGTAGTGAGCATACATCCCCAAAGGAATATGAAGGAAACTTACATCATTGGTAGCATGTGAAGCATCCCAGTACTCAGTGTACATGGCACAGTATTGGCCTTCGGGTCTTCCGTTGACCGCCATCAGGTAAGTAGTGAAGAACTTGCAGATCATAGGTTTACCCTGAGCTGGAGGATGAGCAAGATTGTACTCATTCTGGGACTGACAGGCAGCGCCACAAAGACTTGGATCAAAAATACTGGTGCTGAAGATCTTGGACCCCATGTAAGTGTCTTTGCCGTTGCAGTCCAGAGGCGCGTTGATGGCGCGATTTCCAAGTGATTCGCCGGTGAAGCCTGGAACATTGGGGACACCAATCTTCATGTACCCATTAGATCCCGCCTGTGGAAAGTCAGTATCTTCACAATGTGAATCATGTTTGCCCTGAAACGCTTACAATGACAACATGGAAATTGGCGCGCCATTGTCCATCGTTCTTCGCATTCTCTTCAGCAACGTAGCCTCCCCAGAAAACGCACTTGATGGCTGTTGTCGAATTTGGGTCCTCGCATCCAGGGCCTGGGTTGACAGACGGGTCTCTCTCGAAATAGATATTGAATCCAAGACAGCCGGTGATGGAGTTGCATTGGTTGGCACAGGAGTCAGTGTCATACGAAGCAACAGTAGTGAAACCCATGTATCCATACGCGCCCGAGCTGGTTTGAAGATTCGAGAAGGTCAATGAATAGCCAGCCGGTGTAGGTGCATGGGCAGCAGCGTCCGAAAATCCCGTGAAGGCGAGAAAGTCAGCATCCGTATCTGGAGAGGGAACGGGCCCCGAGCCGGCTGGCTGAGGTTCGCATGCCGTCCTTAGTGACAGATGACGCTTTTCCACAGCCTCAACGGGGAGGGGATCGGCGATGGCTGATGCGGTAGCAGCGGCCAGGTCGTATGTGACCACATCCGCGGTAGGCCCAACGGGAATGGTTACGGTAGAGGGATCCGGAGCGGCCTCAACCATATCGAACTCGATGTCTTGGCGTGGAACCAGCGGTGAAGCCCCAGCCAAGGTCACCAGGCCATGTACGGCTAAGATAGAGAACCTCATGATGCAGTTGATGGAGTAGGTACCGATTGAGATGGTGGAAAAGAGTGTGTATAATGAGAGGTGAAGAGGATGATGTGAGGTGATACTGAAAAACGCCGGAAAGGAGGCGACTTCTCCCTTTTATTCCTCGAAGACATTCCGCATCTTGCAGGAAGAAGACGACCATCTGGTTGTCGATGTGTTCTGGACCTCAATAATGTCAAAGACTATGACGCCACGAACACCCGCATAAACATCATCTGATCTTAGAGAAGGCATTCTCGTATTTGCGCTGAACTGTAAGACGTCGCTGGGCTGCCGCTTGGTGATGAATGGCTGTTGCATGTTGGGACAGCTCAACATGTGGGGAATAGCTCTGGGGTCCACACTAAGGGGGAAGACCTTGATGGCCACCAAATTTACTAGGCATTATGGGTATAAAACCTTCTTGTCTGCCACATTCATTTCGGGAGACTTTTCTCTTTTTCTTTCTTTAGTCAACTAAATAGCCTCAATCAATGATTCTTCCCCGATTCTCTCTTCTGTAGCCAAATGCGACAATGGCTCATCGGATATGCCCGTGAATGGTTGAATAAGCGAATTTCGTTGTACTATTGTGACGCCAGGTAGACCAGGCATTACCATGGCGGCTGGATTTGTTTACTTATTGAAATAGAACACGGGAAAGACTAGTATCAAGACTGCACAGCACACACGTTGACAGGTTGTGGCTTTCCAAGGTGTTCTGGAACGCAGCAACGAGGCGGAGCTGTTGTCAGCGCAGTGACGGCGTCAGGGGTCCGACTGGATGAAACACCTGGTACCTTGCATGTTAGATCGATGCGGCTGATATGTTTATGCATGTCCTACATACCTCTTCAAAAATCGAGCCATACTTATTCCTTTTTGCTATAATTCTACAGAAGGACCGTACACATCGCAGACGTGAGCTGGAAAAGAAACTTACGAGTGATGAGATTTCAATATCTTAGGATCATTCAACTCAGGATGATTTGATATACACTGCGTGTTCAAGAGACATGAGTGGTGTTGGTATAGATGTAGTTCTGACCCGGACAAAACGCCACATGCATCAATCTGCCGTCCATGGAATGAGTGCTTTGCATAAGGCTATGTCAGCCGCAGAGTCAATAGTGCGTCGCCCAAAGCCAGCCGCTTCTGACGCTACAAGAACCTCGAAGGCATGCACCCCTGCGTTGTCGCTTAGTGCGCCGAGTCCTCCATCAATATCGCTGTCAGAAGAGGGCTGGGGTTTGACGAATTGTGATGTCTCTTAAATCACTTGAAAGCACCACATAGCATTCATCCATATTAGCTGCCTACATTAGGTATCTAGGTAGTTATATAACAACTGCATACTCCTGAATCAACCTAGGGAAACATAGGTACGCGTAATATCTACTCGGCAGCACCAAACAGTACATACATATAATTATACCTTTGAAAGAAAACCCGCGCAAATGGACTAGCATAACGTCATGGGCTGGGGGGGGGGGGGGGCTGTTACTTAGTAGTCACATGCATTTCGTATACACACCAGAGCTGGTGCAGAACTCAGATTTCTATTATTGGCTACCCCTTTGCATCATAGTCATCAGCAGATGTATCTATACGTATGTAAGATTAAATATGCAGGAGGTCTGCTTTCATCGCTGATCGTCCCGTAGACCGCACGTTTCTCAGTTGCTTGGATCAGAATATCGCTTGGGAGAGATTTAATCCCGGGGGGGTTGATAGGGATGGGTTGCGAGTAGAATACCTCAAGACATTCTCGCTTTTAAAAGAGGAACCTAGAAATGGGGAACTAAGAAGGAAGGTACATTAATATATAGAGTCGTAGATTAAGCTCAGTTTCGGTCTAAAGGGGTTATATTGCAGATAGCTACCTAGGTAGGCGTTTCGAGCCAAACAAAGAAGCTGTTCTAAGTACTCAACTCGGTACCTTGTAAGTGCCAGAGGCCTTCTTCAACCGTGTCTAAGCCTAGCTTGTCAGAAATATAACCGATCAAATTCAATATCTTGGGTTCAAGAAGGAGAGTAGTGTTCGGGTAAGAAAAGCAGTTGCACTGGCGTTATTAAAGAATTCCATCATCGACTTTGTACGGAGTAACATGCAATGTGTATACCCCGAGGAGGAACCAATCGCTCTGCTGCTCTATAAGACACGGAGTTTTAGCTCAGGGTGGTAAGGAAATGTATGAAGCGCGAGACTTTAACTAGATAACTTGAATCAGGTTTGATATTAGGAGAGTTTACCCATCGATCCTTTGGAAGAGGCGTGTCGAGAGTAAGGGGGGATTCGGGCGTAAACCATTGTAGCGGTTGCTGGGTAATATGAAGGTCGCGCGCCACTCTGCTACGGAATTATCGCGAGATATTCATGGGCGTAAAAAGGAAAAGAGTACTCAAAGCCCAATGCTACGTCACCGACGGTTACGAGATACGTCCAGTACAGCCAGTATTGGGAAACCAGAGGATCAGGGCCGATGATCCTTGTAGTTGCGCCCGGCACCCGCAGCTAACCCCTGCCCAGCCTGTCCAACATGCATATCACGGCCATGGCGCTCTCAGTGAGGGACAAATAATAGAAGGGATGGGTGTTTTATCCATCTTCACCATCCCTTTCTTCACAACCACTCTGGACATCGCCTTAACGACACGACATCATGTTTGTCCACAGCCTTCTAATGTTAAGCTCGGCTCCGGCCGCACTGGGCTTATTGATCACACCCAATGAGGCCCTCGCAGCGCATGGATTGAACAGCTACCGGGCGGCATCCCCCACATCCGCGCATCCCGCGTCGTGGTCGGTTGCACGAGGCGCAGATGCGCAAGTGCCATTGGCGCCGAATCGGCTGGATGCGGAGTCCCCCGAGCGCCGGTTCGATGTTCGCGAGCAGAGCCAAGACGTTTGTCAAGCCGGCAGCCGCCAGTGGACCGGATGGATTGACGTGTCGGAGGCCAAACGCTTGTTCTTTTGTAAGCCGACGGTCGACAGGAGCTTCTTGGTGGATCAAATGCCAGTGCCACGGCCAGGCCAGTAGCTAGATTAGCTGACATCCAGTCAAGGGTTTTTTGAGTCTCGAGGCAATCCATCTACTGATCCTGTCGTGGTCTGGCTTCAGGGGTATGGAACTTAGATCTTCTGACTTGTGCTCTTTGGCTAACCAGTCTCTTCAGGGGTCCTGCCGGTTCTTCTTTGTGTGAGTATGTCTCATGCGTGAATGCTTACATGCCGGCCAGTAATTTGAGGGGTAGTGCTTCTCAAGGGGTAGTCCAAGAGATTCGTACCAAATGCCTTGGTCTCAATATGCCATGATGCCCGCTAACTCTTGTGCCAGTCGGCTTGTTCCAGGAGATGGGGCCATGCTTGACGAACGAGCACCATAATGATACTGTTTTCAATCGACACAGTTGGACCAATTTCGCCAACATGCTTTTTATCGAGTAACTAAGATCCCTATTTATACACCGCTGCCAGATCCTGAACGCGCACCGACTGACGTGCAACGCAGTCAACCAGCCGGGGTCGGGTTTTCTTCGTAAACGACAGCAATGTTGGAGGTCCTGATAACATCCCGGAAGCTTCAGAGGATTTTCAGAGGTTCCTAAGCCTATTCTTCACCGACGTCTTTCCAGATTTTGATCATCATCCGCTCCACATTGCCGGAGAATCGTTCGGCGGCACATACGTGCCGGCGTTCACGGAATCCATCAGTAAGCGCCAAGCTGCGGGCGTCCCGACCGTATCCAAAAGGATCGAATCAATCACGTTGGTGGATGCAGCTCTTGACCTTATCACTTCCGGGTCGCTGGGAGCGTACGACCATATGTGCAGGTTCGATGAGAACGGGAATAACGTGTTGAAGCTGGGACTCAACCACACGACGTGCCGAGAGATAGAAGAGGTCGTCCCGGAGTGTGAGAGCTTGAACAGACGATGCGTTGAGTCGTATGATCGTCATATCTGCGAGGCCGCCTTTCGATTTTGCAATAACCACGTCGAGTCCGTGATCGCGGCGGCCGTGCCTCCGCAGCGCGACATGTACGACGATCGAGCAACATGCGATGCGACGCTGCCGCTGTGCGGAAAGCTTCAGTGGGAGGAGTACTTGAATCTTGCCAGGGTGCAGGCGGCTCTGGGAGTGGACCACTGGAATTACTCGGCGGTCAATTTCGAGCAGTTCGATCGCTGGAATGCCAGCAAAGAGATCTACCTACCTACCACGAGAGAGCTGCAGTACATCCTTGACGAAACAAGCACGCGGGTGCTTGTCGTGAATGGGAATAACGATATCCTCATGTGAGCATCCCCCTCCCTCCCCTGACCCGCGACGCGATCTCTCTACTTGCCTTTTCTAATACCGATTCAAGCAATACGGAGGGGCAAAAACGCGTTTATGATCAGCAGCCTTGGAGCCACCAGGCTAAATACCGGCTTGAGAAGTTTGCCGACTGGGGCTTCCCGCAAGAGCAAGCATCCCGACGCTGGAAGAAAGGCGGCGAGTACAAGTCAGTAGACCGGCTGAGCTTTGTTTCTGTCGACGAAGCCGGGCACACGAGTCCCGGCGACCAACGGGAGGCTGTAGCCTTCGTCATGAAGTGCTGGCTCCATCCTTCGAACGACCTGAGCTGCATGATCTAGTAGGAGTACGCCTGCCACTTCGCGGGACTGTTGTAGGGCAAATGAGCAAGAAAATCTTACTGAGGGGCAGCTTATCGTAAGCCAGGCCCAAATACTTCAGTCATCTTCATGCAGGTCCTCGGCATGAACTACAACAATATTTCCATATACATCAGCCCGTTTCAGTGTGGCTTAATAGGCGCCTTTTCCATGACTGTACGTTAAGATAGGAATAGCTTACCCTTGAGGTGTATACGTCTTTGGATTAGGGATGACTTCATACTACATGTGCCTTGGCGGACCACACACATACATGGATTCTCGCATCAGACTCTCCACCCCCAGGCGGTATGAAATAAAAGAAACCCTGCGATTCCCTGTCTGGCGCGATACGATCGTATGGTACAGTCGTAAAACGGGGCCCAACTCCATCGTATCTGAACAACTGCGAGTTGGTCCCAAAGGGTTTGCCACAATATGGCAGTGCTGAGGCTTGATTCCGATTGGCGCTAAGCCAAATAGCTAAACTTTTTGGGACCAACTCGCAGTCGTTCAGATAGATCGCTAGGTAAGGGGCGCTAGTGCGACATCGTGGGATTATCATTAGCCAAACCTGGCCAAATCGTAAGCTCTTAAATAGCAACCCCTGGCTATAGGATTCAACTCCTGGATAGTGCTGACGGTTGGATGTTCTCCTATCGGCGACGCTGACCTCGGATGTTCTCGCTTTCTCTTTCTCTTCTCTACCACGACAACATCCTTAATCATGGCGGTACACGATCACACCCCCCCGGAAATCATGGACGCCGTCCAGATCGTCGAGTTCAAAGAGCCATACCAGCTTAACAGGGTCCCCGTACCTCGGCCAGGTCCGCGGGAACTCCTCGTCAAGGTCGCCGCGGCGTCGTACTGCCACACCGACAACTTCGTAGCGATGGGCATCCTCGGGGTCGAGCGCCCCTTACCCCGCACGGCGTCGCACGAGGGCTCCGGCACGGTAGCCGCCGTCGGTGACGGCGTGACCGCCTTCAGGCCCGGAGACCGGGTCATGTGCGGGCTATCGATGCATCCGTGCGGTACCTGCGATGACTGCGTCGGACCTGACGAGTCTCTGCGGCCGTACTGTGCTAACATCGACGGCCAGGTCGGGATCCAGCTCGACGGCTGCTTCGCCGAGTATGTTCTGGTCGATGAGAGGACTACCGCGCCGCTGCCGGATGAGATTGATTTCGCCTCCGCGGCGCCTCTGGCGTGCGCGGGCCGGACTATTTGGAAGGCGGTGCTTCAGGCGGATCTGCAACCTGGGCAGTGGCTCGCTAGTACGTGAAAACTTTCTGCCAGACCAGAGTCCCCCTGTTTCGATGCTGGAGCGTACAATTTGGGATAGCTACTGATGGGTTGGCTCCAGTCCTTGGATCTGGCGGGGGTCTGGGCCATATAGGTATCCAGTTTGCAAAGGCCATGGGCCTCCGTGTTGTTGGCATCGATGTCGGCGGTGGAGTGGAGTTTTCTCGAGAGATGGGGGCCGATGGTGAGTGAAGTCTGCTTCGTCGCTGCCACAAGACTTCAATCCTATATGTCACCGGGCTAATACGACGCACAGTATGTGACAGTAGATACTTCGATTCCAGCACCATTTCTCCCGTGTCTCGTGGTCCGGTTCCATGACCAACAAGGGTCATCGTGGTATTGTTTTCTCCGTATGAGCCTCAAGCTGACGTCTTCCAGGTTGCAATAGACGCTCAAATCGGAAATGCCCAAGTCATCGAACAAGTTCGTAGCGCCACAGGCAAAAAGGGTGTTGCTAGTACCATCATCTTAACCGACGCCCCGGGCTCTGCAATTTTGGCGGCTGCCATCACTCGCACGCACGGTACAGTAATTCAGATAGCAATTGCCCTGACGGCGGAAATGCCAGTTGAAGACATCATCCGCCGGGATATCCGGGTCAGGGGCGGTCTCATTGCGTCGCCGGACGAGAGCAGAGCCATGCTTCGCTTCATGGTCCAACATGGTATCAAGGTGAAGATGGAGAAGTTCGATGGGCTTTCGGAAACTAACAACTTAGTGGAGGCTGTCCATGACGGAAAAGTGCAAGGGAAAGGAGTGGTTGTCGTAGACCCCTCGCAGCAATAAAAGGGTTCAGTGCTGAATAATCTGATGGGTAGTCGCTCTAGGCTAGCATTTGAACACGAGTAAAAGTACCAACATGGCTCTGAAATACCACACAAGATCTTGACTGCTGTGGTTGACTCTCCTATCATTTAACATTATTTACCTTCTAATTTCCCTGTGCTATATCACAAAGTTCGTCTGGCAAACCAGAATTAATTCTCTTGGGCATTCACACGCGGCTACATCGCTGATAAACGCCTGAGGGACGCCGTTGGTTGATAGCATGTTCGGTTTCTGCTCGTTCATGGGCTATGCTCTGGGATCTTGGGTAAGGCGTGTGTTCGTGAACTACAGAATTTTTTTTCACAGAGCGATCGATGCGCACGTTTGAGCCCACCTTGATTGAGCAGAATATTATTTTCCTTACCGGCATCAATCACCCGTGGGGCCTGCCGTCGATGTAAAGGAACGAACCCAACGACTGGGTTTCGACGTGATCCCATTCCTCTCATTTGGCTACCCCCGAGGTCTCCAAACGAGAGAGGTCAACAGATACCTGCCTGGTGCTATCGAACGGGACATGTGCTGAAGTAGGAATTATGTGTGTAATTGCATTGTGATTTTCGCGACAACAGTTACCCACCGCGGAGTCACAGTAATGTTGTCATGCAGCTATTGCGTCTTGTCTACTAGAGAAATGTGGACTTTTCTAAATCGTGTGGGAGTTCATGAGAACAGTAAGGCAAAACAGAAAGCGAGCAACAAGGCTAAGCCCCATAATAGCAGCGTAGCTCTATACAAGAGGGGAAAGAAAAGGGGGTGGTGGAAAGGGGAAGAAAGCATGGTGCACTTATACGAACACATTGATCAATGCCCTCATTATTTACGCGACAGTGCACTCTCATAGCAATCAGCGGTAGAACACCTCCAAGCGGATGAGTATGAGTCTGTAAGGAATTTTCAACGATGCGATCCCATCCTAAGCAAGCCAACACGCCCCCAACTGCATTAACCCCCTTACATGCAGCGTCCCAACACCCAATCATCCCTTGCATGGGTCCGCAGCCCCCCTCCCGCTCCCGCCCCCCATCTGCTCTCTCCTCTCAACTACCTACCTACATCTTCCTTAAGCCCACCCTCCCCCCAGCTGATTCAACCCAAAGCCATCACGCCAAAACACACGCGCGCCCACTCTGACACTTTCATCATCATCGCCATGTTGGAGCACTTCCAGCCCCGCCACCTCCCCTTCCTCTTCGCCGCGACGTCGGCGACGCTCAGCGGCGCGTGGACGCTCTACGACACGCGCGTGGCCCTGCTCGCCTTCGGCCTGCCCGAGCGCGTCGCCGGCTCGCGCGCCGCCGGCACCGCCATAACCGTGGGGCACGCGCGCACGACGTCGCTGGGCCTGTGCATGTGGACCTTCTACCTGCGCGGCGACCTGGCCGCGTGCGACACCGTCCTCGCCATCTTCCTGGCGTGGACCGGCATCGTCGACAGCTACGTCGTGTGGAGGGAGGGCCATCCGGGCAAAGCGGTGCTCCGGGCCCTGGGATCGGCGCTGCTCTCGTACGCGGGGTTCGTGGGGTTTACTGCTGGGGTGTGATCGATCATATCATGCTGTTAAGAGGTTAGTCGGTATGCTAGGCTCACGGGAAGTATCGGGCGTGAAAGGGGTTAAGACTGCGTGGTTTATGGTGCACGCTTTCATTCAGAGATGTTTACGGAGATCAAGCTGCTTTTTCAAGTTGGATATGAGATTCGAAAGTTACTGTAACATATCTGACGATGACTATCTTCTTTTCCTCCGACGATATACCTAGACAGATATCCTTGTGCAACACAATTATGCAAGAGCATCACAAAGATATCTAGGTGGATATCTAGCCATCCTTAACAGCTGTCCTTGATACTGATGCTGGGGTCACAAGAATAAATGCTCCAGCGCAGATTATACACCTCGATTTTGTGCGGGAGCGCGAATGTGCCCGGGGCCTGCTGGCTCGACTTGCACCACATGGTGCCCGTGACAGCGACGGTGTCTCCGGCCGACTTCCCCGCGACGGCCGAGTTGATCAGGTCCACCAGGTCCCGGTCAGCCAAATGCAGCGCATACACGTCCGATTTCGCCACCAGCGCGATCCCGAACCGGCACTCACGCGTGCGGTCGTTCTAGAGGCGCCGGGACGGCACCGCCGCCACCTCCCCCGGTGTCTAGAATCCCGCTGCGGCGAGCAAGTGACCCGCCGGGACCTGTTCCAGCAGATCGCGACACGCGGCGACGCTGGCGGGTCCTTACCCTCCAACTGCTCGAAAGTGGACTGCCCGCACAGATTGACGTCCTCCACGGTGTGTTGTTCGAAGTTGCTCAGTGTTGCCGTGCCCGCCGGCAGCTAGGTGAGAGTGGCGGTCAGCCCGAGGCCGAGGCCGGGTTGTTGCAAATTCATGTTTATATGGCCGTTGATTTTGATGTTTGGTAGAAAGAATGCAAAGCAGAATGAGAGGGACTGGGATCGGGCAAGTAGGGGGCTAGGGTTTTTACCAGAGATGGCAGCTGGCTCTGGTTGTCAAAGTGTACCTTGGGACCAGAACCAAGAGCCTTTGTCGTTGAGGCAATCAAGGGGTTACATAGACTATGTCACTGAAGTCGCCGGGAAAGTTTTCAAACAGAGAGCCCTGCCTACCTACGTACCTACCTAGGTACCTAGGTAGGTAGTCTACTCTTCTTAGGTAGCACCAAGGTATGGTTTTTTTTTTCAGTCCACATTCAAGCCTGTAAGTCGCCCACCTTTAAACATCCGAAGATCATAGCATCGGTATATGACCTTGTCGGGACCCAAATTTGCCATTAGATTTATAAAAAGTATGTATCCTGGTGTAAATGGCACATTGGTATCATACAGGATGACTATGGTCCAACTTAGAGAAAGATAACAGCAAAAGTTCTCCACGGCGGTCTTGATGTCATCATGGTGGTGGCTGCGCAATCGCATCGCACATTGAAAACAGTGACCCAAGGCCTTGATACCATGTGGTGGTACAATGTACGTAAGGTTCCCAACCCCAAGGCAGAGGCGCTTGAGACCAAAACCCCCTATGTCGGAACCAAAAGTCTTGGTTACCATGCAAGCTTGGCAACGATACTCTTGGGGTACTTCCGCACTAAGTACTTTCTAGCTTCGTCGAAGAACAAAATGAACAGACCAAAGGCAAATGGGAGGAACCAGTGCTCCACCGGCGAAGGTGCCGTTCCCAGGATGGGCTGGAGCTGGGGGATATAGAGCCAGAGAATGGCCATACAGAGCGCAAAGATTATGGCGGGGAAGAGATAAAGGTTCTGCGTCTGTTTGTTAAACGCCGGAGGGTGCTGAAAGACGCTCCATCGTCGGGTGCGGACCGAGAAGAGATTGAACCATTGCCTTGTATTACGAGGACTATTAGTCCCTGCGACCAATAGATGGGATAGGGGGTAAGGGGGGCCAAAGAACTCACATGACAACAAGATTGACAAAGTAGATAGAAGACGCCGTGGCCAGCTTGCTCTGGTAGTAGTCGTTGTCGATCCAGTCCGGCAACTTCCCGAACGAGAACCAGAGCGCGCTGAAAGGGATGCCGTTGCGTTCGAGGTACCAGTAGGACATGGCAAAGCTAGCCACGGTCTCGATCACGCCGATCACCCCGTAGGCATGGAGCACCAGCTGCCAGTCCACCAGCCGGTCTTTCTTCACGTTGCGGGGCTTCCTGAGGAGAACATCTGCTTCGGCTTTTTCGAAGGACAGGAAGGTGGCGGATAGAGCATCAGTGAAGCAGCTGATTGATAGATTATACAGGTAAGCGGTCTGGATTACAATGTGGGGAGAGTCGGGGCCGCGTACCAGATGATAATCATGAGAAACGACGAGAGAATCTGCGGAAGTCCGAAGCACACATTCGTCACTAATTGCGTGTTAGTAATCGAGTACCCGTGACTAGACAAGGGGGTCGGTCAATCCAAGGGGGGGGGGATCCAACGTACTAACAGGCCAGAACTCGGCGAAGGAACCGGCGGGGAGCAGGTAACAGATGACCTTCTTCAGGTTATCGAAGACGACGCGGCCGTACTTGACGGCGACGACGACCGAGGAGAAGGACTCCAGCAGGACCATGTCGGCGGCCTCGATGGCGATGTCCGAGCCGCTGCCGAGGGCGATGCCCACATCGGCGGCCTTCAGCGAGGGCGCGTCGTTGACGCCGTCGCCGGTCATGGCGACGACGCCGCTCTTCTGGAACTCCCGCACGATGCGCAGCTTCTGCTCGGGCGTCGTGCGCGCGAACACGATCTCCGCGTACTCGGTCAGCACCTTCCACTGATTCTCGTTGAGGCTCAGCAGCTCGGGCCCGCTGAGGACGATGGAGTCGCGATTGGAGGGGGGCGCGTCTTCGCCGCCCGTAACAGCCTCTCTCGGGAGTGAGGAGACGCCGTGGACCAGCGGCGTGGGGCTCGTGACGATACCGGCGTCCTGGGCGATGGCGAGAGCGGTGAGCGCGAAGTCGCCCGTGACCTTTGGACTTTTTGTTAGCCTCGATGCACGCTTGTCCACGGTGGTGGAGTGACCAAGGCAAGCAATCATACCATGAAGATCCGGATGCCCGCTCCGCGCAGCTGACTGACGACATCTCTGATCTCCGGGCGCAACGGATCGACGATAGCCACGAGGCCTACCAGAGTCAGGCCCGACTTGGCGTGTTCGCTCATCTCGTCCTCGAACTGACTCGTGCCGGTGTGGTTCCGGACGTCGGCCTGGTGAATGATCTTCCGAGCTAGCAGGATGCATCGCTTGCCCTGGCTGCTGTAGCGATCCTTGACCTCGCTGAAGGTGCGGAGCATATCGTCATCAAGAGGGTGGGGGTCGCCTGCGTTGGTGATGAACTGGGAGCAGCGGTTGATCAACACGTCAGGGGCACCCTTGATCGTCAAGAGGCTAAAGGGTGTTCAGTCAGCAGATGCCCATGAGGAATTACTCGAGATGCGACCACGCGGTGAACTCACGTATCGCCTGGCAGGAAAGAGTCCAATTCGCCCTCTGAGATGGTATCCGCGAGGCAATCTTTCCTGAACATGGAAAAGGTCCTGATCATGAACTTGTTCTTGCTGTTGAAGGCGAGGTCATACGTCTTCTGCCAGCACTGGCGCATGTGATGCACGGAGCCTAGACGCTCGGAGAGTCTGAGAATAGCCTGGTCGGTGGCATCGCCATAGGCACGACGTCGGTCGACGGGCGTTTCGCTATTTGCGGCATCGAACTCGGCAGCGTTGCAGAGCGCGGCGACGGCGCGGACCTGGTTCACTCCTGTGTTCACTATGCCTCCCATTATTGGCGCCGCATTGGTGTCGAGCTCCTTTTCAGCTGTATCCATGGTGATAGTATGGGTACCAATTGTACACTCAGTGGCGGTCATTCGGTTCTTTCACAGCTGGTCAGTCCACAATCCCTGAGCTTTGTAGTCAGGAGCAGAAGCGAGCTTACCTCGGTCAGCGTTCCAGTCTTATCTGACTATTTCATCATTAGCATCGTACCATGAAGACTGAATTGTGTCTCTTTCTATCCGGCATCCAGCTCGGTCAAGAGATTAAGAGATAGTGACTGTACGCAGATGGAATGGCAATGGCGGAGCTTATAGGGATTGAAGAAGGCATAGGGCAGTACTCACACAAATGACCGAGACAGTTCCAAGAGTCTCGACAGTCTTCAAGGATTTACAGAGAACCTTATTCTTCTGCATTATCCCCGCGACGATGGTCAAGCCGGCGGTGAGCGCAATGGGTAGACCCTCAGGGATGAAGGCGATGGCGACGCTGACACATCCGATGATGAGGGAGGGGACATTGATCCAGTCCGGATGCGCGGTCCTGAGCCAGGCGCCCCTAGAAGAATCAGTGGTAAGCCCATCATCCGGACTGGGGAGATGACACCCACCAGACGATGAGCACGATGGCAATCATGGAAGCCATGATACTGCAGATGATGATGACGAAGTAGAGAACTTCCTTCTCCAGAGTAGTCATCTCGGTCTTCGGCTCGTTGGTTAAGGTGGCGATACGCCCGAATACTGTACGATCACCAGTTGCCTTTCCCAACCACGTTAGCTAACATGACGAGTAAGGCCAATAAGATCACGTACCACGACAACACCAACACATGTTCCAGACGTGCAATGAGTCCCCTGTAATCCTATATTGCGCGTCTCCAGGTAGTTCTGATCAGTAGCATGCACGGATGCCGCCAGAGGCGCGGCCTCCCCAGTCAGGATAGACCTATCGAATTTGGCATCACCTGACGCTTCAATAAAGCGCACATCCGCAGGCAGCTTGTTACCGGCCTTGATATGTACGATGTCACCGGGGACGAGCTGCGGGGCCGGGAGAGACATCTGAGAACCGTTGCGAATGACCATCGAGTCTTCGGGCAGCATGTTCTTGATGGAGCTCATCACGCGGGAAGAACTCCAGTCCTGGAACATATTGAAGCCGGCCTGGATGAAATAGACAATCACCAAGACAATGGCCAAGGCCTTGTTGCGCGCGTTAATCTTAAGTGGTCTACTGATTGATTGTGTAGGATATGTGTCTGTTCACTCACAAGGTTTGCCAGGGCCGATGGCATGAGTCGCCATGCCACGAAGACGAGAATAGCACCGACAAGCAGCACAGGACCGAAGCCTTTGAGGAAGTATCCCAGGAACTTCTGGACGGTGTGGGACTTGGGCGGCGATGGGGCGTTGAGACCGTACTCTTTCAACCTGCGAGACGCCTGTTCAGTGGACAAACCGTCGGCGATGGAAACATTGAGGCGGCGAAGAGCTTCATCAGTCGAGACCGTGTGCCACTCGAGCAAGCTGAGTTCTAAGACGAGGACAATGTTAACACATGACAGCTCAGGGGTGGTACTCGAAGAGAGTGCAAAAGGAACAAAATGACCTCACCCTTGGTCGCTACATCTTTGGCGTGGGAAAGGGCAGAGGCGTCTCTCTGCTTCGACTCCTCGATCTGGAACGAGCTGTCGAGTCAAGAAGGTCAGTATCGCGCCACGTGCTTCACCTGCTGCCCCAGGCGCGGCAACTGCTTACACTGTGCGATACTGAACGGGGAGGGCGACGGAGGGATCGACTTCTCGTCGTGAGCGGGCGCTGCGAATGGACATGGAACCGCTCGAGTGCGCACGACGGAGCCCGCGGGACGGACGAGCGGCTTCCTCGTCGTCGTCCCAGCGCACCCCGGATTTCAGCTCAACCGCCGAGCTACCGTCCATTCCAACAAGCGAGACAGAGCTAATTCGCGGATAGGGGTAGAGAGCAAATTTGGAAATCAAACAAACGGGACGTATTTTCGAGGAGGAACTGGTCAATGTGTGAAAACTCGGGAGACAGCAGCACTCGCACGGGGGATTTATAGGATGAGGTGATAGGATCTACGTGGGTATTTATTTCTACGCGGGTGGTGTTGTTGATCACTCGCGGTCAGATGAGAGATAGAGATGCCCGTCTGACACGAGACAAATTCCGGGCGGCGCACTGCTCGTCGTGAGAGGATTGTGAGGAGGAAGACAGTGCGAGGCTAATGAATGATACTGAGTGTATCCTCAGGTATGTAAGGACAATCACATGGCATGTGCCACCTGCAGGTTTGTTGTTGGTAGCCCGTAGGAAGCAGACGCGGTAACCGGGAAATTCTTTTTTTTTTTCTTCTTTAAAATTCGCGCACCAGTTCAGGGCAAGCTCTGGCGGCGGGAGGGTTTTGTCTGCTTCAGGAACAAGAAGTCCCTGGCATTCAATATGAATGAAAGGGGGCTGAGCAGCTCCATGGGGGTAGGCTCCTATGTGGTGAGAAAACAAGAATGTTGTCACCGACGCAGCGAAAGGCAGCTATTTTGATACTGACCCCGAGTTAAGGAGATACTCGGGAACCAACCGGGTTGTTTGGGAGCCAAACGATCCACTCTGGCCGGAACCCATGTCAGAGGGCGGTAGGCGGCCTCCCACGGGCGCCACTTTCTTCGGTCGATCTGCGGAGAGGTTGTGCGGAGGAGGCGGCTATTCTCGTCTGAATGCTCGGGCAAGGGGCAGAGGGGGTCGGATTCCCCAATCGCTTAACAACCTCCAAGCTCCTCAATTCCTTTCTTGCTTCCGCCAGCATATAAAATGACGTCGCATCAATACTTCACATGCAAGCCAAGTTAATCCACCTCGCCAGCTCGCTTCCACTCGGATGGTCCTGCGTTCGATATCCAAGTGCTCTTGTTATCATATCATGAGCTTCCTGTGGAGAAACTCTTCATATCCATTTTAGGCATGCCGAGTTGGCAGCCTTCTTAACTGGTTTCATATGAAGCATACACACACACCATCGAGGGGCGGGGAAACCCTCCATGCTAAATAAAGTGCGCGTTCAGGGGTAAATATTAACAAAAGATGAGAACAGCCATCCATGAATGGTGCGCATCGATGGCAGGTCGATTAAAGGGGGTGCTTCCTCTTTCTTCTCACCTTAGTTATGGCGAAAAGATCAAGATATGACCGTTCCCAGAACTGTTGGACTAATTGCCGTTCGTCCCGACGGAAGCTTGTTCTTAATATTTGAACTTTGTTCTTCGTATCCGATACCTTATTTCTTACCATCTTCTACTCGCGTCATACATACCCGTTGGAGCAGGGACCTTTTTCATCGTGTAAAATTTCGGTTAGTCTTTGGGATACTTATCCGCAGACTCCGTCTCTGAGCCAGCCCGGATCCTTCCTCCCATGCACTTATATGATTGCTACCAAGATCTCCTCCCTACCTAGTCAATCCATTGGAGATCATACGGTCTTACAAGATGAGACAGGGGTGAGCCACGCCCATGTGGCATCCATGCAGGGAGATGACGAGTCCAGGGCCCTACAACGGGCTCGAACAGACCATGCAAGGGCTGCAATGAGGTGTCGGGGCTCCCATGAATGATGACCACCTCCTATTGGTCTCACTTCTGATCTATGAATATGAAGATTGATTGGCTTTTCGAGAGTGTGTCCTGGCTAACTTAATAGCTCAGGAAACTTTCTTCGGCATCTTCTCCATCTTCTGCACCCGCAATGTGTCTCATCACCAAGCTGCCATAAAAGAGTTACTCAACCACCTGATCGTATTGGAAAAGAACACCTTGAATAGAGACCTCGTCAGACGTCACAGCCTCGTAGTACATACAACACCCATCACCTCACTTATCTACGCGCTCGATCATAGTGCTGTTGCCCAATTGCATTGCACATGGCTACACGATCGATGGTAACACACCACGCGGCCCATCCTCCTCCATAATGTCTGCACCTAGAGCTCGCCAGGAACAAAGCAGTTGGTTCAGGAATAACGCAGCACTCTCATCACAAAGTCTGTTCTTCATCGGCTCAATTTCAAAACAATCAAACAACAAGAACATTATCCCGGGAACAATGCACGATGAATCTCTTTATACCCTTTGTGCTCCCCCCTGTCGATCTGATAAATAGTCTTCTATCTCAATTTCTCCCGGAAATAGTCACATATTTTTCAGAAACCAAAACTTAACTATCCCAAAATCTGACTTCCTTAGAAGAGCACCACCCAGCCAAATCATTTTCGAGTTGAGCTCCGGAAGCCCTCGAAACTTTACCAGAACTCCTGATCATCGACCGAGCTGCGCTCTGTCGGATCAGTTTCCGGCAAGTCATCCTCACTCTCTCTCTGTGTCCCTTTATCAAGTCATCCATCCTCCCTCTCATCTAACTTATTCCAACGAGCCATCTATTCATCCACCCAAAAATGCTCGCCCCATCCACCGCCCTAATCCTCGACACGATCCTCCTCCTCGTCCTCCTCAATACCCGCTTTTCCCCATCCCTTTCCCTTTCCCCATCCTCATCCCCTTCCCTCTCCCCTTCCCCTTCCCCCAACACCCTAAGCTTAAGCCTTACCATCAATATAACCATCGCCCCATTCGCCCTCCTATCCGCGCTCGTAGGCTTCGTCGCGGAGACGTTGTACTTTGCGCTGCTGATCCTGTACGTCGTGGTCTGGCGACGCCCCATCCGCGCGGCGTTCGCGCTCATGGGCTGGGCGCTGCGGGATCTGGCGCCGGACGCGGGGGATTTGGTTCTGAGCGTGGAGCTGTGAAGGTGATTGGCGGTGGGGGTGTGGGGGAGGGAGAGGGAGAGGGTTTGTTGGTGGGGGGGGGGGGGGGGGGGGGGGGGGGGGGGGGCAGAAGGGGGAGGGGGGCGGGATGCTGAGGAGAGAATGGGTGAAAGGAAGGTAGGTAGGTAGGCAGGTAGGTTGAAGGAAGGAAAGGGGGGGAAGGGGAATAGACAGGAATGGGTGAAAGGTAAGTATTCAACGGAAAGACAGGGGATATGAGTGGCGACTAGAGCGGAAAGGTAGGTAAGGTAAGTACTTAACCGTGGTCCAGAAATACGCCAAGTAAGGAGGTAGGTAAGTTACCTAGGTTACATCGTCAGTCTCGTTCGCCGCAACATACAGACATCAGATTGGTAAGTAAGTTCAGGAACACCATCATAACCTCTTCGCTACTCAGACCAGATCAGTCACAAAAGACATGAGAGATAGGCAAGGTGAATAAGGAAATAATAAACAAATAGGAAATAATAAACAAATAGGAAATAATAAACAAATACCCAGGCGCGAGAACGCCGTCCAGTTCTTTGCCTTCTATCTTTTCCCCCCCTCTAACCAACCAACCCGCCTCTTCAACACAACACAACGCAACGCAACATCAAACATCAAACGGCCGGACTCGAATACACCAAACAAAAAAGCCATAGCATAACTAGACTATTTGCTTACCTCACCCATCAGATCATGTAAACTTTCCAAGAAAAGATGTCACACTGAGCTTAGGTACGTTGTATGTTTCATGCTCGACAAACATGCCATCTTTTTATCCCTATCGTTATCCTCTTCCACTTTTCAAGTCGTCCAGGTAAATAGATAAGTATCACACACACACACACACACAGAACAACACTACCATACGTGGTCCTCAAAGTTGCCTACATGATCATGCTAGGCACTAAGTTACACACATCTCTTTTTAACATTACCATTTCGGGACAAAAAAGCAATGATATATACGCCTCAAAAGGAAGAATAAAAAAGGGGGTGGATTACAAACAAGATGGAGGAGTGTATGCATGCGAGTCTGGGTATCAAATATCTCTCTCCCGCTTCCTTTTTCTCTACCCCTCTCTTTCGCATATGATGATGACGTAACCGCAAAAGACACATTTTTATGTTACAAAACGCCATATTCGTTCGTGCTTCGTTTGAAGATGATGATGGTGAGGATGATCGTAAGTCTGTCTGTCTGTAAATTGACAGCTTCCTCCATTCCCCTTTTTTTTCATTAAAAATGGCGAGACATCCTGCCATGATGCGTCACTCCTTAGGTCACCTTCAGCGTGACATCCCCCTCCTCGTCTTCACCGACACTCGCCCCGTCCTCAATGTCTTCCCCTCGCGCGGCTCGCCTCGCGTTATCCCGTTCGGTATATATCTCCACTCGCCTCTCGCCCGCGTGCTGGAGACAGTCGACATACGTGCGGAACTTGACGATCTCGCGCAGAAGATAGCTACTCTTCCGCTCCCAGTTCGCCATCGCCTTGCCCGAGTTGTGGCCGCGGGGGGTGAAGGCCAGGAGCATGGGGGAGCGCAGCTGATTGTGTTTCTGCAGCTCATCTTCGATCGACTTGACGTAGGTCTGCAGGGTCTCGAGCTGTTCGCTCTCGGGGGAGTTGCTAGGCCGCATACTCTGAGCAGGAGGCGTCCATTCTGATATGTTAATTCGGTCGCCCGGTAGCTTGGTTCGGTTGTTAACACCGACGTCGAACGACGAACGCAAGCTCTGCAGACTACCCTGTCGGCTATGCATACTGGTCCGTCCGGCAGCAGCGCTCCCCGGCCGCGCGGGTATGGTCTGTTGTTCGTTGATGGCTGAGACCAAGGCGTTGTTGATGCAGGCATCGCTCCAACCGTACTCAATGTTGCTGATACCCCCCACAAGAGGATGCGTACTGAGGCGGGCACTCCAATAGTTGACGGTGAGAACGAACTCCTTGCTGATCTCTGGTGTGCCGACCTGAAACAGATGAACAGCCCCGGTTGGCAAGCTCAGAGCCCACACGTGCGGGCGACTTCGTGAGTATCCAGGCGGCGGGAGTGCCGATGCCAAAGTCTGGCGTAGTGAGAAGGTGCCGACACTGGTGGCATTCTCCTGCCAGTTACCGCCTCCGACAACGGCGCCAGCGGCATGCTTACGGCTCATACGAGATTTCTGGCGCATTGATTTGGTCGAGAAGGAGAATAGACTCATCTGACCTTTTTGCACGACAGCGAACACCTCGGTCCAATTGCGATCCTTAGCCTTTTTATCGATGCCATCAAGGTGGTGCTTGTGAATGACTATTCCCTCTTTTACCCAGGGAGGCCCAAGAAGCTCGAGAGACTCATCCTCGAGAAGCTGTGTGTTCTGGATCTCGTCGCTCATAATCGACTGTCCACTGTTGCCCAGGGGCTGGTCCTCACGGATGATGGCCTGGCTCAGAGCATTGGCAAATCCAATAGATTGCTGGTAGTCACCATGTGGGTATCCCGAGCCGAACGAATCCACCGACATGGAGGTCTGAGTCCTACCCAGGGAGTAGCGGCTCCAGGTAGCCGAGGAAACTGTCGGGCTCCAGACCGAATTACCATCGTCAAAACTAGTACGACTCGAGGAGAAGCCGTTCGGAAGGCGCGGGCGCGAACGAGACTTTGAGTTCCACCGTCCACCGTTGTTGCGGCTCGGGTCGTTGATCCTACCACGAATAGAAGCGCCTTCAGAGGGAGCCTTGCTAAGTACGCTCGGAGTGCGCTTTAGCATGCTCATGACAGATAAGCCGGTCTGAGGCGGCGGCTGAGGCTGAGTCGGCTCGGCGCCGAACAGCGGAAGGCGTTCGTCACGAATAGACAAGTAGATATCTTTCAGCACGATCTCCATCTGTCCTTCCCAGGCCCGCATCGAGCCCTCGAACGGTGTCTTGACGAGGGGTCCGCATGAATCTACCGGTGTCCCCGGATCCGCGTACGAACCTAACGCAGATTCGGCTCGGGGAAGAGGCTTGAAAGAAGACCGCCAACTCGGTCGCTCGGCTTCTGCCTCAGCCGACATTCGTGCCTCCGAGTCGGTCGGGCTCAGCAGTGCATTCCTGCCCGGCAAGATACTCGCGCGATCAAATGCTTCGGGGGCAGAATCGGCGACGGCTTGCTTGATCGTAGTCATGGTATTCTTGACGAACTGGCTTCGGGTCATCTTCTGTTCAATGTCGGCCAGGTGGAGATCGGTATTCAAAAGCATAATAGAGTAACACATCGTATGTATCACATCTGGGCCAGGTCAGCGTCGAACGATCCGGGCACGCACGTGGAGCACCTTACCTGTAGTTTTGAAACCGTGATTTGGGTTGCGGTCGCACCACCGCTTGGAGAATGCAACTAGTATACGATCGACCTGCTGGGTCTCAGCTCGAAAGACTAGTCGGTTGCAGATCTGCCTCAGACCACCCAGGACACTCTGATTTTCGAAGTCGTACAGATCCATGTAGGCCTGTAGGGTTCGCTGCCGTACTGTACCTTCCTCGCCCATCCACGCGGCCGCCTTTTCTTTTTGAATAAAATCTTCATTGCCGTCGTATATGCGCTTCGCCTTTTGACGGTCATCCTCCGTAGGTTCTCCTACTGACACTTCAGGCTCGTCGAGAGGTGAGCCGGTGTTCACGAGGGGGCTAGCCTCGGCACTATCAATTTTCACACTTGGGAGGCTGCTAGTCGATTGCTGGAGCGCCGGGGCAGACGCGGTTCCCCTGACGGAGCCCTTGCGGCCTTCGATAGGTAGCTGTAGGCTTCTCTGCGTTTGCTCGTCGTCGGTGCTCACATTCTTCTGCAAGGGCAAGCCAGGTGACAGTTCGGATTTTGAGCCCATGTCCTGATCGAGGACATGTTCCCGACCTGCAGAAGGCTGATGGGCCGAACGTGACTGGGTGTTTGGCCCGCGCTCCGTTACTCTCCTGGTCCTCCGAGGCTTCTCACCCTCGTCGCTACTATCGTGGAAAAATGTTGTATCGGGAGTGGCCGCAGCGTCGTTGGCTGGTGGCTCAGGTGGATTGCGCATGGGACTGTCAACTTGAGCTCGACGCCTCGCAGACGAACCTAGTGACTCCCGACTCTTCAACGCCGAGGTGGATTTGACAGTGCGAATCGTGGCACTAGGGTTAGGTTCGTACTCGGGCGAGAAGCCACGGACGCGTGGGCTGCTCTTTTCGTCTCGAGAATCGTACTCGAATGCTCTCGCTGGAGCTTCACGACGCGCAGGGAGAAGCCCGCTAGGTGTAGACGGGTTGCTATTCTTGAGGTACGGGTTCATAACCTGGCGTAGGCTGCTGACGGGACTCGGTTCGGGCTTCGGTACGCTCTCGTCCTTCATTCTACTCATGTCGATCGATGGAGGAAGCGGCGGGGTAGGGACAGGTGGCTCGGCTACCGACTTCTTCCTCCTTCTGAAGAATGACGACTTTTTCTGTATGACGTGGGGTGGCTGGCTAGGTTGCTGAGAGTCCCGTGACGGTGGTGCCGACTGTGCTTTCATCTGGGTAGCGATATGGTGCGATCTGCTGGCAGGCAGCTCGACGGAGTCGATAGGTGTAGACGCGGCAGAGGGAGGGTTGGAATTGATGGTGGCAGTGTTTTTCGAGGAGCCAAACAACCGGCTGAAGAAGCCCGGCTTCTCTTTTGCTTGCGTGGTCGGGGTCGAGGCCGCTCGTTGCGACTCCTTGGTCTTCTCGTAACCTACGTGTGGCGCCGGGGCCGAGTCGAGGTCGGGGGGAAGAAGTGGAGGGGCTTCGCGGGAGGTTGAGTGCTTGGACTGGGTCGTTCGCGTTGTACCACTTCTCGATCTAGTGTTCTTCTTGCGCTCGGGCGTCTTTGCCTCGGGCTCGGGTGGAGGTGGAGGTGGTGCGGATTGCTGCTGGGTGGGAGGCACGTTTGGCATGTTTGGTCGGCGTGGGCCACCGTGTACTGTAGGTGTCGGTGCGGCCTCGTAATCATCCACGAGAAAGGTATTTGAGAAGTCCGATTTCCACGCACCATTCGCCTCATTTAGCGAGGGTCTCTGTCCGTAATCAAAGCTTGAAGATCTGCCACCAATCCCATGCGCCCACCGTTGCGTCGTCAGGACTTGCGCATACCCTCCCGCATCGATGCTGTTGGTGCTACTGCTCTTACTCGTTTTACCCCCTCTTGAATGCAGCGGCCTCATGGCCGGTGTCCCGCCAGGATGACTTCGTTCGCGCAAGCTGTTGATCCTCCCCAGGCTTGATTGAAAGCCAGAACTGCTGTTGCTGCGACGACCTCTCGAAAATTGACTCGATATCCTGCTGGCTGCGTCGTCGCCCCCTTCAAAGTCGGAGCTGTAACTGTAGCCGTGGCTGGGACCGGAGCTGTACATACGACCTGGGCGGGAGGCACTGGTCATAGACTTGGAAAACTCGTCACCCCTGCCCCTATCTCCACGGGGCACACCGTAGATGTCGTCGTCGACGGTGCCGGATGTAGGTGTATATATCTGACCGAGAGAGAACTGGTCTAGGGAACTCAGCATGTTGGTCACTAGAGAATCACGGGTGAACTGTCGGGTGGGCAAGGAGAGATCATGCGAGTCCCGAGTGTTCCTGCCGATGCGATGGAGTTGAGGTTCGTTCTCCTTATTATTGTCGACGGGAGAATCATTCTCGAGGAAGGATTCTACCGAGTCTCGAATGGAATTGGGGGTGGATTGAGTGGTAGGCAACTTGAGGGCGCGGCTCGAGGAAAGAGGAGGTTTTCCTTTGGAGGGCACGGGGGGTTTTCGAGCGGGAGGCGTCGAGGGAAGGGCATCGCGAAGGGCTTTGTTGTTGGTCATGGAGGTATTGATGTTGAGATCGGGACGACGTCTTTGATTACTCCTACGACCGTTCTCTGAGGAATGCATAGCGGCAGATTATGGTTCGATTGGTCGAATCAGGGTAGGACGGTCTGGGTTGGACGGCAGCTCGCGGCGTCAGCAGGAATGCCGGGCGATCAACGTGGTGACGGGCGACGGGCGACGGGCCAGGCAGGGCGAAACAAGACAATGCCAGACAAGACAAGACAAGACGGGGTACACAACGAGATCAGATGTTTGAGTCATGGAATTAAAAATTCAATCAGAGTCGGAATAAGAATTAGATAGAATTAGAAACAGTAGCAGTAGCAGAATCAGAATGAGAATCAGAATGAAGCGTTCGCTTGGCGACTGGTGAAAAAGGAGTTGCGTGCGTGTGCCAGGGTAATTGGATGTTTTTGTGATCTGACAGTCTGAAGGCAGAGAGATACGGAGTTGGGACCCCAGACAAGATCCATGGATGCCCATGCCCAGCCCATACCCAGGTGGAGAGCAAGCAAGTGGCACGGTTGCAGGGGGCAAGCTGGCAGGGTGGGCAGCCCGGCTACGGCCTACTGTAGTAGTCTGTAGCTACTTACGTACAGTGTGTCGCGACCCCTGAATTGGTACCTACGAATTCCATATGAAGGAGGAAGGCGGGCGGTGAACATGTTTAATCACTGAATGGAATCTGACAAACTAAGAGTGCCTGCCAAATCATCTCCTGCCAAGTGCATCCATGGATCTGTTCCAATGTTCTTATTGTTGACTTTTTGCTCGTCAATCGGTTCATGGATTGGTCGCTTGGAGCAGACGCGGTTGCTGCTCTCAGTCCAATCCATGGATCATTTAGTGTGCTTATTAGCGACTGCCCAAGTGTCTACCTAGGTACGAAGTAGATTCCCCTTTTCCCCCCCAACCTGCCCAATACTTCGTACCCTGCCTAACAACATTGAACCCAATAAATCAGATTCATAGCTGTTCAATACTGTCAATGCGGACAGAAACCGAATGGAGACAGAACTTCCGAAACTTCGGATGTGGGGGAGGATGATCAGGTCTAGGATGGCAGGATGTATCAATACACGACATGAATCTGCAACACCAAACCCAAACCGAAGAGATATCCATCACAGCATTTTGGGTTATCATGAATGAGGTCAAGTTCAAGTCTTACCTAATATTCTAATGGATTCAAACAGGGAACAAATGGGTTGTTGGATTGAGTTGGGGTGTGTCCGCCCATTGGATTCCATTGGTCCCGTGAATCGTCATGCATCCTCAGAGCTCGTGTTGTAACTACCTAGGTATCGAAGTAGAGTCGCAACCTTTTGAAGAAAACCTAGAAAATAGAAGGTACCTTCAGAAAAAGAAGAGGGGCAAGAGAAAAAGCAGTTGCTTCCTCGACAAGAGAAAAGCTGCCCCTAGATAGGACATGATCAGTTGACTCTCGTTACTGTTGAAATGGTCTCCATCCTCTCAACATCAAATATTAACGAATGTCTGCCGGCCTTTGGCGGCATCGTACCTTATGTGTGCTCGGATTTTACCCCTATTTCACGCCGAACCTAAAGCCATTGGAACTAATAACCTTGGAAGTCTTCAGGCGCTTTCATATATACAGGCCAACCGCCACTGAAGCGATGTACCTGGGTTTCACACAATCAATACATCAGCGTTGCCTGATAGTGCTTGCCCGTCGAACAAGAACTTCATGGATCGTGTTGATACGGCCTGGGCACAAGATTTCAGATGTCGACCTGTAGATCTGTATCGAGTCCTGTTCCCGAGATACAGTAGATGGCCGCGGCTTGAAACATCATCCGTATACATTACGGATATCTAAGTAACGTTGACGTACCTACGTTTGAGTCTGCACAAATATTTATCAGCATTCGCAAGGCCTGTTCAATCTGGACCTAATAGTTCAGAGCTCTGATGAGGAGTCTGGGAGTCTCTGTGGCTCACCATCCACCTCCTTTTGTCCACCCCGCCAGCCCGCCACGTATCTCCCAGTGGATCGACCGCCTTATCCTCCCACCGGCGTATTGCCGCCATTACCCACCAGTCATACCCATGTCTGCTCCACGCAATATAGTAAATTCTAAGCGGCCGAAATTTCAACAAATACGATTCGCCCTTGTCTTGGGAGAATTTCTAAAAAAAGAGCGGGGATAGCTCAGTTGGGAGAGCGTCAGACTGAAGCCAAACTTCATCAAACATCACGAAGATCTTCTTCGCGGTATATCTGAAGGTCGTGCGTTCGATCCGCACTCACCGCAGCTCTTTCTTTTTGCGGTTTTTGCCTCCGTCGGGGTTCTCTGCACGCTGATTTTTTTGCTCTTCCCCTCGATTTTGGCCAGCGCCCAAGATCAGAATGATGGCCCCTTTGTGTGCCTGCCTGTTTTTGCACATCATTACGTCTGAAATACAGAATTTCGATGCGTTAGGCGCCGTCTTCGTTGGTGGTACCTTAAGCGCTCTCTCTCTTTCTGATTCCACGCCAAGCCACACATTTCTGATTTTAATAATGCCCGCAGGTCTAGAGGGCGCCTTGGTCACCTAGCTGGCTTGTTCGTTTTCCAACCAAACAAACCTGCGCTTGATGCCACCACGAAGTCACAAACTCGAAATCCTAACCGTACATAGAAAGCATCTTGAATAATCCCGGGATGCCTTGTGGTCCGATACTGTCACGAGCATTACCCGGCGCTACTTACTATGGCGCACCCGGCGTCTGTGCTCATCATCTGGCAGGGACTCCTTCCTGGACCTTGCAGTCCAAAAGCTTTGTCATCGCCAAGTGCCGTTCGACACGCTGCCGTAGCCCTTGACTAACTACTGGCGAAAATTAAACCTCTCACGATGATCCCTCTTCAGTGCCACGTCAATCGACCACGACAGACCTTATCAATCAAAGAGCCAAGCGTGTTCGCTCGTTGATACATGCACATTATCATTGAACCCCCACCTATGGACAATTCTGCCGTTTCACTCGCCTGCTCTCTGGCAGTCTGGCGCTTCGAACTCTGGGGACCTGCATCATGCACGGGAAAGGGTCATGCTTCTTCTGTCTCACCACTCACACACCACGCTGCCACGCTTCGAAATTTTATCGCTGCAGACTGCTTTTCTTTTCTGTTCTCGGTCAAACCTGCTCTACTCCAACTGCCGAGGATTGACGCGTGTCCATTATCGGCTCACTTGTATGTGGCCTCTTGTGCTGCTGAGACGCGCCAGCTGGATGATATTGTTCTTGTTGATGTTGTTGTTGTTGTTGTTCTATGTAATGTCCCGAATCGATAAAGGTAGGGCGTGAACATTCGAGCCTGATGTTATTGACAGCGCATTTCCTAGGTATGTGCTAACACAATACCCTCACACCTACCTACGCACTCTGTGGCGAGTGACCTACACGATGCGTCATCGGTCAGAAGATGTTACTCTGATCCTGACTACTGATATCGATTGTCCTCATTTATGATCACTTCAGAGATATGGGACGTGTCTATCACCTCCGTCAGCTATCATTTGTGACAAAACGTAAATACTCCCCGCGTTGAACGTGATGTGACATCGATCCCTGTAGCTCTCTGGTAGTTAAACCCCTCCTCTTCAATCAATTTAGCCGTCCGAACCACGAAATGCCCATCTTGTTATGTGGTATCCAGTTGTTACCATCCACACGGTTGGAAGCGCAGATCGGATCTCGGTACTTGTGAACGAACGAACTAGTTCATTTGATAAACCAATCAAAGCGGCTGTTGTTGCCCCCTTGCGGCATGATCGTCTCGCCATGGACGTGCTCGCAGAAGGAGGTGGTCAAGAAGCATGGACTTGCATCCAGCCGTAAAAATGGGTGACCACGAAGGAGTGGAGTTCTCACTATCCGTTCGATGTGCCGTCGAGGAGAGGCGCTGTTTGGACGGTATCGCTCCCGAATTCTGGCTCTCTGGATTGACAACCCCCCGATCCCGGCACTGAGATATTTCCTGAAGCATTCTTCCAGCACGGGATCAGTGCGGCCTCGCCAAATGCTTGGCAAGAGGAGAAAGGGCAGATATAATGAAGATATGGCCGAGGATGAAATGGAAGTTGGATCCTACCGCCATTAGGTACAACTTCGATCACGACATACAGAGAGCTGGCTCATCGGCAAGAAACAGTCAATTTTTCACCTTCTTGTTGCTAACCGCAGATGCCCGTCATCGAAGCCCCGAGCGTCATCGTAAAACGTTCACTTCGTTCGAAAGATACGTTGCTAATCATTTACAAATTCTTTAATCAGTCTCTACGTCCCAGTCCAGAGCAGTGCATGAAGTGAAGTCCTGCGGGAAGGGAGAGTCTTCAGATGATGAACAGCAAAGGGCCAGCTCTCCTAACTCAACTACCTGATACGAGTCCGCACCCAGGTTATTGCTTACGCTCCTCCTCAACATAAGCAGTCGAATCATGTCAAGGCCTACCTACCAGCGATTGTACGGATTAGGTTTCATATACCTTCAAATCCGCAAGAGAAGCCGCATCAGGACTTGGCTACAATACTCGTTCAGAGTCACATCCCGAACCCCATCGGGAGTTCCAAGGCTGTGAATGGTGGTGGGCAGGGTGCGCGAAAGGATCCCTGCTGTAACTTACACGTCTGGGAAGAAATTCATTCACAGCTGATTGTCTACGAGTGTTGTACTGGGCGGGCGTTAAGTATATGACCACGAGCCTAGACCACGGAGCTGGATGGTGGCCGTCGTCGACATGGACACACACCACTTCGGACAATAACGCCTAATGCTTCACCCGAGATTTTGAGAGATATAATTGGAATGATGTTATCACTTCAATTCGACATAGCCATAAGAGGCCGGCCATCTTCATACATGCCTACACATGAAACAAGCTCCTCGAAGAGGATCATGATACATGGATACCATCCTGCCTGGCGTGCCAGGTGGGAGGATCAGGAACTTACATCTAAGGATCAGATCATGTACTCGCCACAGCCCTCACGGAGAATAATACCTAGTCACTCCGAGCATTACAGGGAATTGGTTCTTTACTTTGGACAACATTGAATCCTTTTCATAAGCCCTACTGGGGGGTGCCGCCGAGCATATCTGATTTATTCCCGGGACGTTCCTTATTGGACAGTGTAGGCAATTCTCGAAGCTCGAGGCATTGCTGTAGTTAACCCCCTAATTGTTAGCTGAACGACCGATTGTTGCGCATCTGCCTGTCGACGCTCCGTGTTAATAATACATATAGCTTGCCCGCATACTCTTCCGGACCGAGCCCGAGAACCCACATCTTACCGAAACGCCGTGTTGAAGGAACGAGCCACTGAAATGGCTACTTCCCGAAGCGCTCCTTAAACCCCGTCTCTACCATCCACTGTTCACCTCACCCTTCCAGCTTTCCTCCCCGATCAAGCCCCATTCGTCCCCGCGCCCCCCTGGCCCTGGCCCTGGCCCTGCTGCTGTCCTGCTTCCCTCGGCGCCGCAAAGCGCCTAAAGGTATCCAAGTCCACCATGCCGAGGGCGCTGTCCTCGGTGGCGTCGAGGTCGACCCTAGGCACGCCGAGGGGGCCGACGCGGCCGGAGCGGTAGGCATCGTAGGCCTCGAGCCAGCGGGCGGTGCACAGGCACCACTTGCAGCCGCCCCGGAGGCCGACCTGGCGCAGGTCGTTGCCGCGCGAGGCCGAGAAGTCGAGGAACTCGTCCGTCACGATGCCCGCCACCGCGTGGTTGCCCGGGTCCTGCGGCGAGGTCCGGCAGTACCCGTCCCGGTAGAAGCCCGTGGGGGGGTGCTGCGAGAAGAACTTGAGGGGTTGCTTGAAGACTAGGGGCATGGGTGGGGAGGTGGGTGGTCAGAGGTTAGCTTATTGAAATGAGGTGGTATGGGTGGAGGGAGGGAGGGATAGGTAGGGTAGATGGATGTCGGCTAGGTGAGCTCAGGTGAGTGAGAGACTCACGATTGAGACTAGAGGACGCCATGTTGGTGGTGGTGGTGGTGGCTATGTGTGGGACTCGGTGCTGCTCGTATTGATATCCTGCTGCTGCTCGTGACAGTGATAAGGAGAGCAAGCACACGACGATGATTAGTCGAAAGCTGAGGCTGACTCTGTGGATCATTTGCCCGGGTAACAGGCACAGGTTTGTTCAGGTAGAGGTAGAGGTTGAAGTCGGAAATCGCTCATTTCCATCCACCTGTTCCGATAGTTGCACCCACGGCCGTGGTGATGTACTACAGAGTGACGTCATGGAACGCGGATAACAATGAACCGAATACGGTAGGCTAGGTACCTAGGTAGGGATAAGGGTGGTCGATGTCATCACAACCTTAAGCTCTTTCAAAGTTTTATAACACCAAACAGAAAAATAGACTTTAGACTAGAATCCAGTCTATCACTTATCTGGTAAGAAGTGATAGATGATCAGCTCCTGTTTGATAGGTACGAACTTCTTATCGGAATCCCGGGTAGCCCGGCAGTCCGGGGCGCTGGATAGCATGCCGGGGAATCGGGGAATCGGGATGGGTCATTCTCTTGGCCACTCCTCTGACTGATGAGTACGCAGTAGGACAGAATCTAGTAAGACCGATGCTAATTTCTAGCAGCAGCCCTAAAGCACAACAACAGCATCGGAAATCTCTTTCGATTGCATGTGGTGGAGGTCTTTTGAAGCCTGAGTCCTGACTATTCATACTAGACCTCACCTGGGCAGTGACCAGTCAACACCAGTCTGCTACTGTGACTTATCAGATACCTAGCAGTGGCGAGGTCTGAACGAACATCCAAACACGCTCGCATACCTAGCTTGAAAGTTTCGAAAATCTGACATTGACAGACAGCTCTCCATATCCAGATTTGGTGATGCATCGTTCCATCAGCCCTGCATGGTCTGACAGACACATGTCAGACGCCCCCAGCTCCATCCATATCCAGGATACGAGGGATTTTTATGGACGAGACGACCGACTGTCTGGGTCTCGCCATAAAGAAAAAACAAGCTTTTGGAAAGCCCCGAAGATTCTTCCCGTCTTAGGTAAGCCTTTTATTCCCGACAAGGGATCATCGCTCTGGAGACGGAGACATGCTTTGTGTGAGTTTTCGGATCTGGCCGAAGGAAATTCTCAGTAAGTACTCATGGACCGCATGTCCACAATCACGATGAGACCTGGCGGACTCGCTGCGTGAGAGACACATAAAAAAATCGAGTTTATCTACTGTAGATATCTACTGTAGATGTCTAAAGTATTGAGTACCATCTTACCCTTTCAAGGTGAGTGGTCTGTCCTTCCACCTAACCTACTTACCAACCAGGCTCGTAGGGCAAGGGTGTGAGTGCTTACGTTGCTACCGCGGCCACATACACATGGGGGAAATGGAAGCTCGTTGGTGATTGGACGACGCCGGCGCAAGTTGAAAAGACGATCTTGTCCGATCTCGTATTTGTATGGTGGAGAATGCTCCGTACCGGACTGCATGCTAAATATACAGCCAAGCGACATTGGAAGAGGTTGCCAACGGCCACTATCCAATCAACCCGTCCGCGCGCGCAAGCTGGGCTGTCTGCTGCGTGCCGCGCGCCCGAACCACCCAAGGAAGAGCCTCCATTTCCCCAAGGTCCAAAGAGCAAAAGACCGACTTCAAAGGTTAGTAGTAAGAATGGACGACCTAGCGACCAAGTTTCCACGGCCCACGGCAAGTTAACCTACCCTAGCTGGCCAGATACACGTTTGTCTGTGGCTTGTTTCCGCTCGAAGAATCTGCAACCGATTCGGACCTTTGCGCTTATGTATCTCCCCCCCAAGTTGCTCATCCACACAGCCTACTTACGTAGGTATCAAGATAGAATCCACACCCCTGCAGTAGGTAATCGCTCGTGTTCTGCCTCGAAGTCTTCTTGCTCGGTCATCTCCACTAGAAAACCAAGCACCAAGAGCTGGCCGACTCATGACAGCACAATAAAGATGAGCCCGACCTGTTTAGTCGTGTCGGTGCCCGTAAGTGTCGTCCAAACCAGGAAAAGCGACTTGGGCTAAAGCAAAGCGCCTCGCGAACTCTTACTGCGTCTCCGCTCGTCGTTGTTGTAGTGGTTGCTGTCGATGGAACCTGCAAGTGGACGAGCGAACCCCCTGTATGCGGTGATTGGCCGTCGTTCACCCTCTTCTCCTGGGACTTACATACACACATAAAGGCGTCTACCTCTCCCCGGATGGATGGCTAGAAATTTCTCAGTTCTTCTCATCACCTTAATAAAAATCTCATACTGAAGATTAGTATCCAAGATCACTCGCTCTTCTTGGGTCTTCTTCTCTCCTTTCTTTACACAAATATCACCACCAGTCACTCGCTAGGACCTCATAACATCAGAGAGAGAAGAAATCGTCGGAAGACGTGCATCATTACCTATTAATACCAAACACGACACTCGCAAGAAACCAAAAATGTACAGCAAATACACCGGCCTGACGGCCGCCATGTCCCTCGCGGGCCTGGCTCAAGCTACCTATCCCTTCACTAATTCGACCACGGCCGCTGCTCCTGTCAGCCAGTCCAGCAGCAGCACCAGCACTACCCAGTGGACCACTTCCACGATCTACTCGACCAGCATCTACACCGTCACATCTTGTGCTCCCACGGTCACTAACTGCCCAGCGGGACCCCACGAGACCACGGAGATCATCTCTATCGCCACCACCGTCTGTCCCGTGACTGAAACACCCAGCTCTGTTGCACCTAGTTCTCCGGTCAGCACCAGCATCTCTGCATACCCCGCCGGCAGCAGCAGCAGCAGTGCCCCCGTTGTCAACGGTACTACTGTCGTTCCTCCTGGCGGCCCATCCAGCAGCACCACCGAGTGGACTACCTCTACCATCTACTCTACCAGCATCTATACCGTCACGTCGTGTGCTCCCACCGTGACTGACTGCCCTGCTGGTCCCCACGTGACTACGGAAGTCATTCCCGTTACTACCACTGTGTGCCCCGTGACTACCACTCCCAGCAGCGAGACCGGTGCCACCACCCCAGGCTCGGGTGCCACCATCCCAAGCTCGGGTGCCACCACTCCCAGCTCGAGTGCCATAATCCCAGGTTCCAGTGCCACCACTCCCCTCTACCCCATCACCAGCGACACCGCCCCGGCCACAGGCGCCAGCACCAGCCCCAGCACCACGGAATGGACCACCTCCACCATCTACACCACCACCGAGTACACCGTGACCTCGTGCGCGCCCACGGTGACCAACTGCCCGGCGGGCCCGCACGTCACCACGGAGACCATCCCCTTCACCACCACGGTCTGCCCCGTGACTAGCAGCTCCGCCCCTGCCGCCGCTACCGGTACTACTACTCTCACTACTCCCATTGCCACCACCCCCTACACTACCTCCACCATCTACACGACCCGGATCTACACCCTGACCTCGTGCCCGCCCTCCGTGACCAACTGCCCCATCGCAAGCGGAAGCGGCGGTAGCGGCAGCGGCTCGTACGTCACCACCGAGACGGTACCTTACACCACGACGGTGTGCCCGGTAACCACTACTCCCACTACCCTCCCCATCGACACCGCGCCCCTGCCAACTACCCCCGTCCCCGTCCCCGTCTCCGTGTCCCCCTCTGCCTCCGCCTCCGTCTCCGTCTGGACCACCTCCACCATCTACAGCACCAACGTCGTGACCGCGACCTCGTGCGCCCCCGAGGTGACCGACTGCCCCGCCGGCCCCGGCAACCCCATCACCAGCACCGAGATCATCCCCGTCACCACTACCGTGTGTCCCGTGACGAACCCGGCTCCTCCCGCTCTTACGCCTACCACTACCTTATCTGTTTATGTTCCTTCTCCTTCTTCCGTCGCTGGTGTCACTGTTTCTTCTTCTTCTTCTTCTTCTTCTTCTTCCCCCGCCGAATCTGTTTCTTCCTCTCCCCCCTCCTCAGCGAGCGGAGAAGGAAGCTTTACCGTTCCCGTCGTCGTAGTTCCTCCTCCCACTTACCCGACCTCGACCTCGACCCTAAGCACCTCGATCATCATCACCACTGCTACTCAGCCCATCGGCGGCTCTTCTAGTAGTAGTAGTACTGCTGCTGTTGTTGGTGTTCCGAGCGGAGGAAGCAGCGCTTCTGCGCCCGGTTGCTCGGGCGAGGGTTGTGTCGCTAGTACTACTACTATTGCTCCCGGATCTGGATCTGGATCCGGCAGCGTCGGCACCGTGGTCGGACCTACGGGTACCAGCACCTACAGCGCGCCTTCGTCGATCGTGACGGCGGCGGCGTGGCGCGTGGAGATGGGTGTCGGGGCCCTGGTCGCTGGGGTTGTGGCTGTTTTGCTGTAAGTAGTGTGATGAGGCAAGGAAAAGAAGAAGAGAAGGAAAGCTGGTTGGTTATACAGAGAGAGAGAGAGAGAGGGAGAGGGTATGGATGGAATGAAAAAGGAAAAGATATATGATGGTTTTATCTATCTATCCGATTTCCGGGTCATTTTATGGCATAGATGGTTATGGGATGAGGGCTATGATGAAAATGTTTTCTTTTTTTTTCTTTCTTCTTTATGTACATATTATTCATGTTAATTCTCTTCTTCTTGGTTTGATGGCTACTGCATGTATGTGAGTAGCTATTGACGGCGATTGATATACCTACTACCCGTCTGGGTGATTTCGTTTTCAGGTATCGTCTTGGCGATGCGTTGTTTTCCGGGCTTCCGCCGCGCTGTGAGATCGCTGTAAAAAACCGCTGTGTTTGTTGCTGGCCCATTGAGATTTCTTTGGATGGATCGTCACACCCACGGATGTGTGCGTGTGCGCAGCTGGACGCGGGAGAGAGTAGGTGCGCGCGTATAACAAGTTAATTGAATTCATCGGATTTTGCCGCTGTATCAAGTGTTTTTCCTCCCATCAATTCTCATGGATGATGGATGTTATCACAGTGTTGGGTCAGTGGAGTGTTAGTATTGGTTGCGTGGAAAAATCAACAGCGGATCGATTGCCCCGAAAATGAAGCGAGCTACCTAGTTACATATGTACCTAGGTATTCGAGCACCTGGCCGGCCACGTGTGCCCTGGAGTCTGGACATACATCAAAACCTAACGGTCGTTGGAAGATTATCTAACCAGCAGGTACTGTCGGTCTACGAAGTAATAACCTTTTAAGTAACAAGCTCGCATTGCTTGGCTGCACGATTGCCTTCCTGAAATAGAATCGAGGACGTCGTCTTTCTCTCTCTCTCTCTCTATCCCTTGTCGCTGATCCATGTTCGCTGCCGGAAACAGAAGGGCTTGCGGTCGTCGTCCTCGGCGCAGAGGACCTTGATTGTATTGCCGAGGCTCAGGGAGATCGTAAAAGGCGAGACTGATGCCTTTGACGTCTTAAATTCATCACGTTGAGCAGATTTGACCGACGACTATGTTACAATCTGCAGAGTGCTGGATAATAAGTAGAGTCCGTACGCCGGTGGTGCCTTGTCATGCTGCATGCAATTGGTAAAGTTAACTTGATCGAAGGACATGGGCGACGATGGCGACGCCGCCTGCCTGGGAGTCTGGATCGCTCTGTCGGCCGTTGAGGGACGAGGCAGAGAGAGGTTGAGAGGAGGTTGAGAGGCTAAGCTTCTGGAACTATTGAAACGTCCCCGCAATCCTCCGAGGTATAAAAGGGGGGCAGGGTCAGGGGGGCTTCAAAAAACAACCTTTCGACATCCAATTCTTCCAGGTGCTCCTTGCAGCATGCACTTTTTAATATTTGTATATATGGTTTCAATGTCAGGGCCATCATAAGCTGCATAGCCTCTTATACTCACGGCTCGAGCCGCTAATAGGCTGCACTCCGATGAAGTAGTACAAGCGTGCCGTTCCTTGTGCTACTGTGTTCTACGACTTCTACGGAATGCGATGGGACTGGGTTTTGTTTACTTTGCGTACCCGGTACTCCGTATTACTGGGTACAATGACAATGACCCTAGGCAAGCCTCGGCAGTAACCCTCACCAAGTTCGTACATACATGATGATACCTCTACTTCGTAACCGTACAAAGACCCGGGCCTGCGTTGCAGTGAACCAGACTCGGGTATTTCTGATCAACGCGGCAACAAGCCCCGAAGTAGTCCTTTTGCCTTTCTTTCATGGGTATTGACGTCGACCCGCATCTCGGCCAGTTCACCACTCTGCCACCCTTGCGGAGGACCACTCACACACCCAGCCTGCCAGCTTATTATTTAAATAACCTTGCGTGGATGAACATCGCCCGCTGCATCGGTCCTTATTGAAATAAGTACGCAGTAAAGGAACAAATGGCCCTGTCGTGCCTCCATTGGTCCCTGTAAACACTTAAGACTATTGTATTTCCAGGTAGGATTGAAAAGAAAAGCCCTGCTTCAAGCTTGCCTCTCGCCATTACCAGGCCACGTTTTAGCCAGGGTCTTCTTCATATCTTCTCATCCGAGATTGGTAGTCCCCGCCAGTGGGGGGAGGGAAGAATGGGATAAGATATTAACATATTACCCTCACGATCCTCCCTTCTTTATCGCCCCCAACCTTCACTTCTCTGTCCTCTGACCTGACCCAGCTCCTTCTGAGAGCTCCCACCACCGCCGCCCCCCTTTCTCTTCCTATTCAACTTCAACGACGGCTATGCACCATGGCTCCGAGGTGGAACTTGGCCGCTGCAGGGATTTCCCTGCTGTCGCTTGGCTGCGCAGTCCCGGCGGCGCAGGCGAGAGACAGTCTCGAGGTGGATGTAGGCTACGGAGTCTTCGTCGGCGCAAGCAATGAGACGACAGGGCTGGACACATGGCTTGGGTAAGGGAACCGCCTTATTTCGTACACTTCAGGTGACATCTTGCCGTCACCCGTTCTGCTGGCACACACAAGTCTCACGCGTACTAGGATCCGGTATGCGGCGGCGCCGATAGGCGAATTGCGATGGCAGCCTCCGCAAACGCCAGAGACGAGCTCCGACCCGGTGAACGCTACGGCGTTTGGTGCATCCTGCCCACAGAGCTACCCGGGAGGTTCCGTCTTGCCGTTTGCCTATAATGACGAGGACTGCTTGTTCCTGAACGTCTACTCGCCGCCGGACGCCGCATCCCTGCCCGTCCTGGTCTGGATCCACGGCGGCGGGTACGGATTCGGGTCCGGGGCACAGGACATGAGCGCAATTATCAACGCCAACGATAATGCGTTCGTCGCCGTGAGCATCCAGTACAGGGTGAGTTGCCTGACGCAATTGTGCCTGAAAAAAATAAAATAAAAACCCAAAAAACCCAATTGCTAACACTAGGAAGCTGGGGGCATTCGGTTTTCTGTCGTCCCAGGAGGTCATGGATCGGGGTGTGGTGAATGCGGGTCTGCTTGACCAGGTATTTGCATTGGAGTGGGTTCAAGAACATATCGGCAAGTTCGGTGGCGACCCCGAGCGTGTGACAATCTCAGGGGAGTCGAGCGGCGGCGGCAGTGTGATTTTACACTCCGTCGCGACGACTCAAAGCCCCGTATTATTCCAGAATGTGAGTACCCGCCCCCCATAGATAAACTTCCTGTGTGTTCACAAGATCGACTTCTCCCTGACGCGACCAAAGGCCATTGCCGCTTCGCCTTACATCCCCACGCAGTATGGATACGCCGACTCCGAACCGACTGAGGTCTATTATCAGTTCGCCCTCGAGGCCGGGTGTCCCAACACGGGAGCCGTCTTTGATTGCTTGGTCGCGGCGGACACGAGCACCCTGCAGGCTGCTAGCAACGAGGTCTCACAAGGACAGACGGCATATGGCGAGTGGTAAGTTGATTTTTTTTTTATTCAGCAGTGTAACAGGATCCATCTTGAATACCTATTTACGGTTATCTAGGCCATACCTACCCGTCACCGACGGCTCATACGTGACCTCAAGACCCGTCGAGTCACTAACGCAGAACACGGTCGTGGGCCAGAATCTCTTCGTGGGCAACAATGCGAACGAGGGAGGGCTGTTCGCCCACAATCCCGCGAGCCCTCTGACAACGGAGGCCGAGGTCCGGGCTTGGCTCCCACAGCACTTCCCCAATCTCTCGGACGACGATATCGACAGCATCCTGGCCTACTACCCAGCCTCCGAGTCCCAGCTCGACGTGGGCCAAGAGACCAACGGTCTCAGCGCCCCCTACGCCAACAACGTGAGCCAGGATGCGGTCGGGCAGCAGCAGAGAGCCAATGTGAGATTGATCCACCCTCCCGCCGCCAAACAGAAATCCCTGTCAACGTGCATGTATCATTGTATGTATGTAAATTTCGACTGACCACAAGACTACTTTTCTCTTTTTCCAGAACATCTACGCGGAGGCCACCTTCGTGTGCCCCAGCTACTGGCTCGCCGACGCCTACGCGGGCGCCGGCAAGCCGGCCTACCACTACCAGTACTCGGTGCCCTTCGCGGAGCACCAGGCCGACATCTACGCCTACTTCGGCCCGCAGCTGGCGTCGCAGGGCGACGACCTCGTCTACGCCTTCCGGCGCATGTGGGGCAACTTCATCGTCGGCGGGTCGCCCTCCATCACCGACGCCGAGGCCAACGGCAGCGGCGGCGACGACGATAATAATAATAACACGACCGCCAACCCGGCCAGCGATTGGCCCCTATGGACCGCCGTCGATGGCGGTGACGCCGACGTGGCACCGCAGTCGCTGAACCTGAACCAGACGGGCGGCGTGCCCTACGAGGCGACCACTACCTGGGGTATCGCCGTGACGCAGTACATGGACCCCGGGCTGCAGAACGCGTTTACCGTCTTCGACGCGGACGCGTGGGAGGCCGGGCGCGGGGCCAGGTGTGACTTCTGGAAGAGTCTGGCGCCGACGGTTATGAAGTAAATAACTTGGGGTTTAATCTCCCATCGTGGGCGGTGATAACTCTGCTTTTTCTTCTTGGATAGATGGGGCTAGCTAGGTAGCTAGCTAGACTATTTGGTGTCAGTAGTCTATGTGATGTGTATATATATACAAGACGACGGGGCATATCTGTTCCGGTAACTACTTATAAACCGCGATGCAGGGGATATATTTTGGTCTTTCCAGATGATCTTAGTATGCGGGACTTGTCAATGTCCCGTGCATATGGATATACTTATGTACCTAGGTATTCTTCTTGATTTTATATACATACATACTTAATAGTTATTTCCCGCGGAGAGGGGAAGGAAGACGAGATGAAGGCGTGTTATACCACATGGTGTAGAGATAGTCTACATCGTACATACTTAAGTATGTACTTAAGTAGTCGACTCTACCTACTCAGCATGAATTTTTTCTTCTTTCACTTCTCATTTCTCAAGTATTTAATTCCCTCCCTCCTTTTCTCCTCCCGCCAGTCCCTTCGTCTCATCATCATCCGAAAACACACGCTCAGCTCACTTCCGACACGGCAGTGACTCCCCCCTTAACCGCCCGCCCAGTCGCCCTCTTGGCATATCCTCATCAGCCGCGCCAGCCCTGTATGTAAGCGGTCTCGCTGTCACAAATACATTATACGAAATGCTGCAATCTGAGATCAGTCCATTTGCACGTATTACATCCATCCGTCTTTCCCCTCCTCTCTCTCCTGACCGACTGGCGGGGCTCCAGACACATCTAAGCGCTCAAACCCACGCGGGGCGGTGTAAGTACCCGAGGCGGCTATATATGTAGACTAATAAGCGCCCTCATCCCCTGCGCATGTTGCATGAACGAGCCACGGTGAGGAGTCGGTCAGTCAGTCGCATATAGCCGCAGCCGCGAGGTTGCCGTGTTTCAATGCAACAGAGGAAATCCATTCGAGGCTGGGATCAAGCACGCGGCGTCATGGGAGAAAGGGGGATAGGGGTCGATGCGACAGTAGATACTTGGTACTTGGTAAGGTAGGTAGGTAATGAAGAGCATAGGGAATTCGACGAGGTCGGGTCCACTCGAGCGATCTATATATATATATATATATATGGATGTAAGGCTATTTATCCTCTGCACAACCGGTGATTTCGACTCCAAAGAAAGCCCAGAGGCAGATAAGAACCTGTCGGGTGAGAAGAGGCTCGGGGTGGATGATGAATTCTATCAATCTGAGAGTGTAGGGGAACGTGACTTTCACATCCCAACTCCCGATTTTAGAGACTCATTAACCACGAGCAAGGCAAATGAGAGGCATGTCTGGTATGAAGTCATGCATATATCTTCACCTACGAAGAGAAAGAGAGAGATACTAGTATGGCTTAGGCTATATCCGCTCCTACATACTTAGGAAGCCATCATTTATCCCTGTTCCCTCCCATCAACCACCCCCCTATCGAACCACTACCCTACTTCGAAACCCCACACTCCGCCGACACAACCACTTCCCCATCCGACTCCGACGTGACCGTCAACCTGACCGTAGCCTCTCCCTCACCCTCCGTCTCCGTTGTCGTCGCCCCGACACTCACCGTAGCCGACTCCCCAAACGCCACAGCCGCCAACTCATTCCCCAGCACCGCCTGCCAGCCCTCGCCGCCTTCGACGATCTCGGCGCTGAGCCGGTAGATATCCGAGGTCAGGTACGCCGACAGGTCCTGGGGATGCGCCGCACCGCCATCAACGTACGTCCCCGTGTTGGTTAGTTTGAAGGCGCAGACGCCGGGGGCCACGACCTCGCCGGCGCCGAGCTCCGCGCCGTGGGCACTCGCACCGCCGCCGCCGCTTCCCTCGAGGAGGGACCGCACGCCGACGGTGTAGTGCAGGACGCCGGCGGCGTCGCGGCGCACGTCGAGCACGTAGAAGTGCAGCCCGTTGGCCTCGTCGACGTGCTCGTACAGGCTCCCCGAGCGCGTGCCGGCGTGGAACAGGGCGTCGGCCAGCTGGCGGTAGTCGCCGATGGTCAGCATGCTGGCGGTGCCGTTGGGGCGGTAGAAGTCGACGACGTCGATGTCCTGCGGGTTGGCGTCGATGGTCCACTGGAAGGGCGCGTCGTCCACGTCCTTGGTCTTGCTGATCATGACCCCGCTGTCGGGCGTGAAGCTGTCGGCCCCCATCCGGTCCACCACCTCGACGTCGTAGTTGTGGTAGCCCCCGCCGTCGCACAGCGGGTCCGTCGCCTGCGAGCACGCCGGCGACAGGTCCGTCCCCATCACCACGTGCAGGCCCATGAGCTCCGTCGGCCCCGGGTTCACGGCGCGCGCCGTGATCTCGGCGACCACGGGGCCCGAGGCCGCCAGGGCGTCCCGGTCGACGAACAGCACGCTCGCGTTGCTCACGAGCCCGATGCGCATCTTGTCGCCCATCGTGTGCAGGGACCCCAGCGAGCCGCCCTGCTGCGCGGGGATCTGCCAGCGCGTGTGCGGGCCCCCCGGCCCGTTGAAGCTGCCGCGCGACAGCATGGACCAGGGCCCCGTGTAGGACCGGACCGGCGGGTCGCTGTAGGGGTTGTTGTAGTTGTCGCCGATGCCGAGCAGGTGCGTGAGCTCGTGGGCGTAGGTCGCCATCCCCGAGCTCTCGGCCTGCGTCGACGAGCCGCCCCCCGCGTTGGGCCAGATCACCGAGGCCGCGGCCCACGAGGACCACTCGACGTAGCGGGTCGCGGCGTAGTTGGGCAGGTCCTCGTCGTTGTACGGGCCGAACTCGTCCGGCACCTCCTCCTTCGTCGTGAACATCATCTCGCCGAACTCCTGCCAGGTCGACGACTCGTCCTGCCCGGCCGAGAGGATAAACACCAGCTCGAACGCGTCGGCCGTCTCGTTCCCGACGTCGGCACGCCACGCGCCCAGGGCGTCCGTCCGCAGATCGACCGAGCAGGGGCCCACGGACGGACAGGCGCCCTCGTTGAACCCGCCCCGCTCGTCGTCGATGCCGTATTGGTAGTAGAGGCTAGGCAGCTCGTAGGCGCCGAAGACGGTGAGGTCGACGCCGAACCGGCCGCCCGAGTCCTCCATCCAGTACTCGTGCAGGGTGTGGCCCCCGTTCAGCTCGCCGGGCGCGTTCAGGAAATCGCGGTAGAAGGCGGGCACCTCGCTGCGGTCGAGCCCGGAGACGATCGGCTGCGGGTTCTTGAACACGGTCGACTCGGGCGCCAGCGTGATGACGAAAGGCATGTCGGGGTAGTCGACGGCGACGAGCGCGATGTTGAAGTTCCGCTCCGACCCCGTCACCGTCGGATCCGACCAGTTGGTGCCCGGCGGCGCCACGAACTCGGACCAGGTCATGTTGTCGGGCAGCACGACCATCTGCGGGTCCAATATCGCAAAGGGGTCGGTGAACGACGTGTTGGTGGTCCTGTACACTTTGTAGGGCGCGGCCTGGGCGGGATTGAAAGCTGATGCTGCCAACAAGCCGGCGAGGACGGTCGCATAGACCGCCGGGGAGCGTCCGCTCGTGCTCGGGGGCTGCTGCATTCTCATCGTCTAAGCTCGAGACGACCGCGACGAGACGATAGGGTCGACTGCTTTGTCTAAAACGCCAGAACGCGTGCACTCTAGACAAGCACGCGACGCAAGGACGTGGTGAGTCGAGATCAGAAACCCATGGGCGTTCTCTGGCCCAGGGCCTCGGCAGCTTTTAAAGCGAGCGACCAAGCTTTCTTTTAGGCCATGCATTGCAGGCAGGTTTCTTGTCCGCCGGATTGAGAGCCGAGTGGAGTGGAGATCTTGGACGCGACTCTTGATCGCCCTGGTCTATTTTCGCCTTCGCGACGAGCAGAAAATGGGATATGCGGGATCGAGTCTGTGTGCCACATTCCCGAAGAAGCCTAACTTCATCGGCTTATCACTTTGCTACCTGCTCGATCCGGTAGAGGGCCTTGCAGTCGACCGTCGTATCGAGGGTTCCGGTGCGGAGAAGCCTTGGCGACGGGGGGACCTTTGATTTTCGTGGCAACGGTGGAAATCATGGAAGCGAAACATTCTTGTGATGGCTCATCAGCGCTTAGGTCATACCTCATTTCAGTTACTTTGAAGAAAGAGAGCCGATAAGATACCTAGATGTACTCGGCTGGACTCCAAGCGAAGACAAAATATCGTCCTCGCTGCATTCACTGCGTGGGATGATCTACTATGTATTACTTATCAGTGTGGTATGTTGATCGTGACCGGGGATGAAGCCGAATCTAGATGATCGACATCAGCAATGAGCTTACTTATCGGATCTGCATAGCATGTTGCATGTCTCACCCCGCAGCCGAAGTTGGACACTCATCAGGATGAAGAAGCTGCTGGCTGCTTCTAGTTATGTATGTATGTATGTATGCATACATGCAGTGTGTGTGTGTCATTCGAGATCTCTTACCATAGCTACGTTCAGGTTCTGCGTCTAATAACTTCCCTAGCGTAAAAGAGCTGTCCGCAGTTATTTTTGCCGTGCTTGCCACCAGTGCTAGGACTCAGATTGTGGCGGGAGATTGTCTTTACAGGGGGGATGTCATGAACATTCTCACAGGGCTGTCGCTGATTCGTTCTCGTCGTCGAGATAAGTAGCATTTATGTTCATGGGTAATCATCATCAAAGCCTCACCCATTCGAAGCTGACCTTGTAAGATATCTATTGTTTTCTGGAAAGTCGATCAATGCCTTGTGATTTCTTGGTAACCGCTCTGGAAATTTGATAATGTGGCAAATCGAAACGTTTGGGGATGCCGAATCGTTCGTGCAAGTTATCATGGCATGCGAAAATCGTCGGTTTTCTTCGCTCGCGTGTACGGGTAGAAGGCCCGCGGAAGTTTAATATCGTGACGGTCATATGATACTCTATGATGGGACTAGACAGGCAGATGAGTATCGAGCATGCCACGGTGTTCAATGATAGCTGGCTTCTCTTCCGCTGCTGGCCGTGGTTTTCATACATGAAGCTCCTCGTTGTCGTCGAGCCATCGGGAAAAGGATCAAAATTCTGATGGAGTGATGCGAGGGTGTGAGCTTAGTCATCGAGAACTCGTCAGCTGACGGGGCATCGACCTTGGTTTCTCGTTCGGTCGGATGTGGAGCAGATACCATGTCGAGCCTCATGGTATTGATGGTATTTCGGTTGTTGGTAGAATGTTGGCGATGCCAGGCGATGATCTAGGATTCTGGGGTTGCTGTCATCGCTTTGGTATTGTGGCTTACTTCTGTTCATCGGCGGCACGTAGGAGTCAGGCTAGATTGCAAATGACCTAAAGAGCTGTTCGTCTTTCTGTAAGTTCATCAATCCGGTATGAGGCAAGGATCGTATGTTTTTGTTGGAAGCCAGACACAGAGTTAGGCGTAGAGTTTCACGGTTATTCTGAGGTTGTTCGCCGTTTGGCCAGCTCCCTTCGGAATGCTCGAGTTATGGGTACTTCACACTGATTAGGAAGCATACAGCCAGTAAAAAAAAAAGGCCTCAACTACACTCAGGCAGTAGCCTACAGAACCTAGTTACAGCTGTCGCTTCCGGAGGAACTCACCGGAGGCATGCTCCGTATTGGCCGCTCGGTCGTCTATCTTACTGCATCTACCCCTGGAGAATCTACAAGTTGAGCTGTCTGGAGTCCTGGGAAGAGTAGTCAGACACAAAATATCACGATGAAAAACAAGGTCACGATGGAAAATATAGGAATGGGGTTCCAATTTATTAACTATGGTGTGAGAGACTAAACAAAAGTAAGGATGACGTGAGAGGGTTGTAACTACGTTACATAGAAGCCCTGGGTGGTGATGCGCTACAAACGAAGTAAATTAGTTATTCAAACCTGACATGCCCAGGTGTCATAAGCTTGTTTACCCAAGCCACGAAATAGCAAAGAAAAGCAGTGACAGAGACTCCAGTATGGAATTCAAAGTCAACGCTGACGATCCCTCGGTTTCGTCTTCGGTCGTTTGTTGACCGTCTTGCCGATCGCCAGGCTTCCGAGGCCTTTCGAAACATCAATCACAACTCCCTGCATATCGCAATTATCACCGTTTTCCGTGTTCAACTGGGGCTCAATCGTCTCAGTACGCGTGCGCCCATCAAGCTTCTCCTTCGGAGTGGCAGGTGGGACTTCGTCCGGCTTCTCATTTACTAAGATTGTGCTAGATGAGACTTCGTGGAGCTCGTTATTCGTCGTCGTCAAAGGCGAAACTGCCTCAGGCAGCTTATCCAACTCGATGTGCGGGGGTCCGCCAGGCTGCTCAACCTAGGGACAGCTGTAGTCGATGACTCCCCGGTCGCAGATCTCCAGGCTGCCCCAGAAGAGGTTGAATCTCCTGTTCCACCAGACCGGCTGCCAGCCAGGGAGGAAGAAAAAGACCCTGTCCAGGAAGCGGAGCATGCCGGGCATCGCCATGACCACATCCCAGGCATACCAGTTGCTTTGCTCGCGGGCCATGTCGGGGCTCAGACGAGGGTCTCGGAACAGGAAGAAACGCTCCAGACGGCAGCGAAGGTCGTGCTCCCGGCTGAACATCTCCCACAAGTAGATCGTAGCCTTGGTCTGTGCATATTCATCCATGTAGAATGCCACCACCTCGTTGATGATGCGGTAGCGCTCTGCCAGCGGCCACTCGGCAGGGTTTCTCGCGCGCGGAAGATAGCGTCGCAAGTAACCAAAAGGGTCCTTACTGGCCGGATTGACGTCAGTGGGATGGCAAATCTCCTCCCACTCCCACTCCGTGGTTGATCCCGAGTCTACGGTACTGAGTCCATCTTGGGCGTTCGTGTGCCCGCCTGGTGACTGAGCCAGGGTCTGGTTCGACAGCAACAGGGTGGCAGAGAGAGTTGCGGATGACGACGGTGTTGCAAAGCCTTCCGCTTGGAAGGAGTCGGAGAAGTAAGGGTCCTGGCCGTTGCTTCTGGACGAGAACGCAGTCGATGGACCGTTGGGTGCATGAGCCCTGCTCACGACGAATGAGGGAATTCCGGGCGGCTGGGCCCCGATGCCTCGCATGGGTGTCTGAGTAGAAGACATGGCTGGTATAGATTTATAAATAGAGGATCAGAATGGTGCCTTGCTGAACAAGAGTAGATAAACGTGCAATGGAAGGCGCTAAAGAGCAGAGTCCAGCAGTGTGTTGTTGAGTGCAAGACGAGGCAGCGGTGCAGCGATATGGTGCTGGAGAGTAGAGTCCAGCAGTGTGAAGTTGACAAGATGTTTATGATGGAGAAGATGGTGTCACCAATGTAGAGGAGTCAAGAAGAAGACGGGATGTTTAGGATGAAAGTTGGGTGAGAGAGAGAAAGATAGAGGAAGAGGGAAGGAGGAGTGGGAAGTAGAAGCTATTAGTCTAAGTACAGCTTCTCACCAAGCGTGGTCTCTGAGTAAGCGGATTGCCCAAGGTAGCTAAATAGAATAGGCTCAATTTCATTCGACTAGTACTTCATCATCTGTGTCGAGTCTCAGTCATTCTTTCTCTGCGCGAAGTAATTTGTTCTCTCTAGATGCCACTAGCCTGAGGTTAAACCCGTGGACGGCAGGCATCTTGTCGGTTGCCACGCCGGTGAGGACCGGGCCAGGGGGGCTGGCACACTTCGGAAAAACCTTTTCAGCTTCTGACCTCTCACGGGAACTCTTCGATATTCAAGTTACATACAAGTATTGCCCGAAACGTGAAGTACGCATCGAGTTTTTCTCGCAAAGTCGACATAGCGCTTTGGTAGCGGGAGCTTAAACGGGAATTTATTGTAATAACGTATTGTATTCGTTCTTCCTATGGGAGGCGTTCTGCGATCAATGTGCCTTCTCATACAACTTGTATCTAATGGTGCTCTGAACTTTTCCCCTTTAATTTCCGCCGAGGTCCACTTCGAGGTACCCGAGCGATGGTTTCTGGTGGTGTCGAGCAGTGGCATCGCAGAGCGAAGACAGTGACCCTCGAGGGCAGGAGAGAGAAAGAGTTATTTGAATCAACTGCCAGTATCAAGAACCGCACTAAGGTACAGAAAGAGGTATCTCTTGGGGGATCTTTTTGGAGAAACCTGCAGCATTGCACCGCCGTAGAGTCTTTAAGGTTGGGACCCAGTGATGTTTACGGCTAAGTTGTCGTTTAGTCGGTAACCTTACCTTCGATGTTGGAATGGACTCGATTGTGGAAAGGGGCAACCCGCCTGCTGAGGTAGCAAATGAGCTGGAGAAATGACGATGACGAAAGAAGATGAAGAGCACGTTGGGTGAAAACTAATGCGTAACTACAGGATGCATATTGAGACAAATGTTGCCCTAGAGTTATCGTAGCAGCTATGAGTTAAGGACTGCTGAAAAGGGGTAATAAATAATATACTGCGCAGGGATATTGAATGTTACCCTAGCACTAGTAGGTAAGGACCATCTACTTTTTCTTCTTGTGACTTTGGATTGGATAGGGTAAGCCTAACATTTAATATCCTTGCGCAGTGTTAACTAGTCTTGGTTCTGTAATTGCAGCTAGGATTACCAGTTATAAATTCCAGAGCACTCAACTCCTTGCTCGCCGCGAGTATTCAAAAGCTGGGTTCTTACTTGTCAGTGAATTTTTGACGCTTTCTCCTGAACGCGCTAGCTACCGAGGCCCCTTTCTTCTTTCCGTACTTAGTTGCGGCCTGTCTATACACTTGAAGCCATAACTAGTACCCAGTCTGAATAAGTGCGAGCAAGTATGACAAGTGTGAGCAACTACCCCTGTAGTGAGATTTGCCTTGCGACGTGGCTAAGTTGGTTCGCAAAGAAACTACCGCACTAGCAGGGTCCTTGCTCAATATTCCCTTTGCCCCTCAGAGACTGGCAACCCCTAAGAGCATTCACACTTGGGCGCTAGGGAGGTTCATGGTTGAAGGCCTGTATCCCGGATCAGAAGCAAAATGTTTATTAGTAATTGGTTCATGCTAGTAACTTACCCAATGGTGGTATACGTAGTCCCAAGGGTTGATGGACAAAGCAGTCCGTATCGCCTACTTGAGGTATCATGCGCATCGGGATATTCAATGGCAGCAACCCGTATGTCACGGGAATTTTCCACGAAGCCACTGCCACATGGTACAGCAACCCTTTCCATTCCCCTTCCCCTTTCTGACTGGCGAGAACAGCAGTGCTAAGAGCCTTGACGTATCTTCCCTGCCCGAAAACCGGTTAGCCTGCATAAAAAACGTTAGGTACTGTTACCATGGTGGTGTTGCGCAATTACATTGCACATGGACAACAGTGACCGAAAAAGGGCGATTACGGTTCCATGCAGAGTAATAGTGACTCAGTCCAAGCCGTAAACCCGCACCCTCTTAATACTTTTCAAGGTTGTACATGGCAGAAAGTATGGTAGACCCATTCCCCTGAAGTCACTTCTGTGAATTTTGCCCTTCCCCTGTCCCCTCCCATCATCCTCCCCCTTAGGTCAAACCTAAGGGAGACGAACAGATGTGAGCAGATTTGCGAAACATAGAGAGAGAAGAAAAAGGATGCGTGGCATGTTAGTAGCTTAGTTAGTGATTCGTAGATAGTTTGCTGCCCCTTGATACATACCTCTGAGTACCCATGTACGTAAGTTCCGTGAGCCTAGTTAGTATCCTTCGCGTCGGCCCGGTCACTCTCCTCTCCCGCCCGCCTTGCTACATGACAGCCATCGCCTCAAACTTTCACATGCTCCCGTCCAGATCGGAGACCGAATATCTACCCACACGCGTGTTCGCGGCCTAGCGCCCTCGTGGCGCTCGACCGACACCCTTCCGCAGGTCAGTCATCTTGTCTTACGTAGACACAATAAACTCTTGATCCCCTTCGAGGTCCACAGTAGTCAAAGCTGCCGACTCTCCCGCCAAGGTGGGCCTTGCCGTGCAGGCGTCGTGATGATGGTTGAGTTTTAATAGCGTTGTCAGTGATCAGTGTAGGTGCGTACGCCAGTGTGATGCATACCGCCCGCCGCTAGCCTTTTGTCGCATCCATACTCCCTGTCCGTGGCGTTCCCGTACTCAGGTGCTAACCTAAGTCGCCCTCATTCCTGCTCTCTCGATATACAGGGGCGCCACCCAACAGACTTCTTGGGCCAGACCCGTTTTTCCGGCTACCCAACAGATGCCCTGCTACCCTTGCCCGTGTGCTTTTGTTTTCCCCTAGTCTGGCTTCGGTCCTAGCTCGATTTGATGGTGCGGCGGTTGGTGCGTGGGTATCGCGCAGCCGAGTTGCTGGTGCGCGAGGTGTGACCGGCCAGGAGGGGTGGGGGTTAAGAGGAGGGGGTTGTGGGGGGGGGGGGGGGGGGGGGGGGGGGGTGCGTTGGCTTCCGTGGTCTCACATGGGTGAGCTCGACCTTCGGCTTCGACGGTGTCGTATCTGCGCTTTGCGCTTCGAAATACCATCAAGGCCTCGTGATAAGCGCTGTGCTGCTGTTATGATCTCGGTGCGTATGGTGCATCGATGCATATGTTGTGTCGATGACAGAAGCCTGATGACAGCGATGGTGTCTCATGGAAGCAGTATTGAAAGCAGTACCTCAAAGGCCTTGTGAAGTCATGTCGAAAGCGTATACAAATTAATGAAACAGGAGCAGACGAATGTCGGGATTCATTGTACAGAACATCAATGCCAATTTGCGATGTTTCGAAATTCAACCGGTGAGTTCCGAGAGGCCAAATGAAGATACAGGTAAGTCACCCACCACCTATTCAAGGAAATTGACGGCGTGTTTTGCGACAAACAATACTGCCTTGGTCTGAAACTCAAGCAGATGGTCTACTGATCGCCTTGCCCTTTCCCGGAGCATTCTCGAACTTAGAACCCCATTGCTCTTCCTGCTTGAATATGTCAAGACAGCGAAGAGCTGACGGTTCTCCATATTCAGGATCAGCACCTCCATCCAGGAGGACCTTGCTCTGGTGTATCAGCACGTAGACACACCCGCGAAACTACGATGTGTGCTCAACAGTCCACATACACACACGCCCGCGCACACACACTTACCTCGATTACGTCGTCCTCTTTCTTGAAGACAGCACCAGCTAGGGGGCTCTGCCCGCGATCATTCAATCGATTCGGATCGGCCCCATGCTGGATGAGGAGTTTGACCAGATCAGCATGGCCGTGGTAGGCAGCCAGCATGAGCTAGGCGCCAGTCGCGATGTCAGTGAATCTATTTCTGCTATACGATGGCAGTGACGGATTACTTACGAGCGTGTCTCCCTTGTCGTTTGTCAGGTTGGCTGGTAAGCCGGCTGGCAATGCTTGCTCGAAGACATCCTTCTGTCCCGCGCGGGCGGCATTATACATTCGAGTCGCGAATTCGATAGCCTCTGGAGGGATTGAAGCTGGATTCGGTCCATTACTAGGACTTGGATTATCCGACGACATTATTTCACTCTTCTGTGCGAAGGCCAGGTAAGTACGCTTCTGTTACCCCGTTCCCCGTTGTTTGTTTGTTTTGTGAATCCATCGAAGTTGACTGACGACCCTGGGCAAGAAGAGGAGAAGTCTGAGTTAGTTCAATGAGGGAAAGGAAAAATTGACCAAAAAAAAAGAAAAAAAAAAAAGAACACGTCATGATTTGCTTATCACGACTAGCGCAACCTTGGAACTGCTCTAATCAATGAATTGATCCCGAGGTCCATTATGGTTCTCATTGACGTTCGAATAAAGCATTCCAACCAGCTGGAAATGCCGCCAACGCCGATTTTAAGCGGATCTGACCGCTCTCGACAGAAAGCTCCCCCACGAAGACGCTGAAGCCACCCCCAAGTTTATCTAGACTACATCAACAGATCCGCACATTCCCACTACCCAGCCATGCCTCCGCGATTGAACCTACGATTCGCCTCGAGAGCCCACCGGTGTATCCGGCTATACTCCAGCGATGCTCCCGGTCCCCTGGTCAAAGTTACCAACGTTCCCGCTCCAAATTCGGGTCACATTCGCGTCATCGAGCTGAACCGACCCTCGGCGCGCAATGCCATATCGAAAGCCCTCCTCGCCGCGCTACGAGCCGAGGTCGAAGACGTCCAGTCGCAATACACAACCGACGGCGAGGAGCTGCCCGTCCCGCCACGGTTCGGAGGTGCTGCGGGCATGGATCAAGTTGGGCCGACGCGCGCCTTGGTCCTCGCGAGCGCCGTGGACGCGAGCTTCTGCGCGGGCGCCGACCTCAAGGAGCGTCGTGGCTTCACACAAGAAGAGTGAGTATGGAATTCTCGTCCGTCGTTCGTTCCGTCCGTCTGTCCGTCCGTACCTACGTAACGCACACATTATCATCAGTATTCACATGGTGGTGGCTTTTCTTTTTTTTTTCTAACGTGGTCACCGTGTCTTCCGCCACAGAACCGCCGAATTCCTCGCGAACCTGCGCGGTACCTTCTCCACGCTCTCCTCCCTCCCGATCCCCACCATCTCGGCCATTTCCTCGCTCGCCCTCGGCGGCGGCCTCGAGCTGGCCCTGTGCACCCACTTCCGCGTCCTCGCCTCGACCGCGACCGTCGGCCTGCCGGAGACGCGGCTCGGCATCATCCCCGGCGCCGGCGGCACGCATCGGCTACCGGCCCTCATCGGGGTGCCCCGCGCCCGGGACCTCATACTCACCGGCCGACGCGTCTCCGCGCCCGAGGCGTACTTCCTCGGCCTAGCCGACCGCCTGGTCGAGGTCCTCCCCGAAGACGAGCGCGACGGCGTGGCGCCGGGCCTCGGCCGTGACGCCAACGGGGCAGACGGCACGCCCGCGAGGGCGAGGAGGGCCGTCCTGGCCGAGGCGGTGAGGCTGGCCAGCGAGATATGTGAGGGTGGCCCCATCGCCGTCCGGTCCGCGCTGCAAGCGGTCGGCTGGGCTAGGGAGGAGGTGGAGAACGCCATGTACCAGCGGGTAGTGAAGAGCGAGGACCGCAATGAAGCCCTGGAGGCATTCAAGGAGAAGAGGATGCCTGTGTTCAAGGGGCGTTGAGCATCGTAGAAGGCATGTGTCTAGACTGCCAAAGCTGGCGCGTGTAAGGTGAGAGAGGGAAAAAGGACGTCATTTCAGCGTGGTGCCGGAGTGCATAGCCCCGTTGCATTCCCTTTTACCTACCATATGATGCCCCGAGTCTCACCGTGGCCGCAGTCGACCATACGGTTCATGTACCTGGTCTGCGCAAGTCGGTTGGTCTCTTTATCCTCGACTATGCCTGTAAGCGTCCGACTGCGTCTGCATCTCGGTACGTTATGGCTTTGAATGAACCTCAGAGGCAGGAAGGGGTGGGGGAGGAAGCTGACAAAGTGGTGTTGTACAATAAGGGATGGCACAAGCCAACCTACCTCGATCTCGTCGATGCCATGCACACGGACCCCTCGGTTATTTCCAGGGGCAACAGTTGTATAGCCGTTATGAAGCACTCACAGACCCCTTATCTTCGTACTCCTGGTTAGCTTTATGTCATATTCAGATCTATAAGATGAATCAGCCGCGGGCATGTCAGGCATTCTGCAGACTCTGGTGGCGTGTTTTCTATTCTTATACAGCCAGCCACACCCACGACCTGATTGATCATTTCGCAGATTGCTTCAAAGCAAGATCAATTCGAATCTTTTACATCGCAGCTTCATGTACCCAATACGCATTAGAGTGACGGCGCGCACTTCCGGCTCAGCGTCGATACCATTCATTAAGTTCAATCACGACGCGTACATACCTAGCATGAGACCAGAGCCAGCGTCGCTGCAACCCAGACGTCGGACGGCGCGAATCTTGGACCTACTTATTAGTACCTACGTATAGACTGCGAACCGACTATGACCTACGACCCAGGTATGTAAGCAGTGAGATTGCGAGTTGGGGATTTCATTGAGCTCCGGTCAGTAGTAGTAGTGTCTGACTGGCTCGGCTTCGTAGTGCCTAGGCAGGCCATCATCAAAGACAGTAACCCCAACTCACATTTTATTCTATGGTTGCGAGACGTATTGCGCCGTCAGGCTGTTCACCAAGGGGCACTGGTCGTGTGCGCATGCCTCACTCGCCGGCTGGATTACACGGTGTGGAATTATTCATCGTCTGTTATCCAAGAATACTTAGACCGGGAGAGATGTCGGGAGACAATGTATTATAGTGAGACTTCTCCAAGGGAGAGCTGTATGGTGCTCGGTGACTCGTGGGTCGACGCCCTACAATGCGAGTTCGGGGGGATTGAGTCCTGAAAATATGCGCTCTGCTGTACCTGAGTAATCGTAGGAAAAAAATAGAAAAAAAAAAAGGTGGCTCTGGCTAGGGAGCTTCATCTTGTTGCTTGCAGCATTGGGATAGCATTCTTCAGAAGATAGAGAAGATTGATTTCTCCTTGTGCTAGACAATTGCGCAAGACCACCATAAAGAAGACTGATTTTTGTAGACACCATTTGCAAGCACAAAGACGTACCTATGCGGCGTATTTTCATCCATGACGCGTTCCTTGAATGGTAGGTACAGTACTTGGCGCGTCGGCCTAGTAACCAGGTACCGATGAGATCGGGAGACAAGCATAGAAATCAAGACCCGATCGTCAGGTCCGGCTGTCGCGTGAAATCTTGATCGAGTCCTTTCCGACGACCCCCCCTGCATGCTGCATGTCTCTCAGCCCTGCGAATATGTCCCCCGGATTGCAGGGATCAAGCTTCGGGATCTTAGCGCACTAGCTCGATGATGAATCATTGAAATGATGCAATGCGCGTCCATGAGTTGAAACAAAGCGCCGGTTTAGGCTAAGATGTCGCATTGAAGAATTGATGTTGATAAAACCCTCGAGAATCGCTGGTGGGAACTGAGGTATCGTGATACTCTACATACAAACTCTGCCAGATCTCCTACCTAGTGTTCTCCCGTTTTGACTCTCGTCTTGGAGGAGAAAAGTCTCATTGTGACGACCACATCTCAACGTACCTCCACGATAACTAAAGACTTCGTATACCAAATGGGTTCGCAAGAGCCGGAGAAGGGAGACAAGGGTATGTGACCAACCCATCGTCCCTTTCCTGCGACGGCGAAAGCCTTCATCTGACATCCCCATCGCTTTCGCCTAGCGACCACCTATAAGCGATATCGCTGACCTGGCGTTTGTTTACAGTCTCTTGGAACTGGGGTGGTGGTGCTCCCGGCGGCACAGTTGCCGAGAAGAAGACCGAGGGCGAGATCGCCATCAAGTCCAAGCGAGGAAACACAATCAAGAAGAAGGCCGATCCCGAGAACCCCGCTGTACACGTCGAGCGATCCGGCAATGACGTCGTCAAGAGGGCCTCGGAGCTGAATGTAGAAAAGAAGGGTTCGGGGAACAGCAAAGGGGGCGACGAGAAGGCGGCCGGGGAGAAGCGCAAAGCCGGCAGTCAAGACACGGAAGACGACGGGGGCCAGGATGAAGAGAAGGCAAGCGATGAAGAAGAGCCTCACGAGAAGAACGACGAGGGAAAGGAGGTGAAGAAAGGGGGCAAAGAGGCAAACAAGAAGCAGAAGACCAGCAAGCAGCAGGATGCGAAAAAGCAGACCAATGGCCGAAAGAAGCAACAGGAAGAGGATCAGGAAGAGAAAGAGGAGGTAGATCAAGAGGAAAAAGAAAAAGAGGAGGAGGAAGAGGAGGAAGACGAAGCGGCTAAAAACAAGGAGAACGGTGAAGGGGCTAAAAGTCAGGCCCGCAAGGGATCCAAGAAATCCCCTTCTCCAGGCCAAAATGGAAAGAAAGCTTCGCCGAGGGGCAACAAGGATACCAGCTCGGCTAATTCTAAAGCCCAGGCCCAGGCCCAGGGACGCAAGTCCTCGTCGCCGCGTCAGTCAGGGGATCAAGTCAGCACGCGGACTCGGAGCCAGGATAAGAAGTGATTGTGCGTGTACGGATTTGCATATAATTATAATGAAATTCTTTGTCATAAATTATAGGTGAGGGTAGTGAGAAGGATGGAGGGTGGGTACGTCGTGGCCGACGCGGTTTATTTAATAGGTTAACCCCTGAGATAATGTATCTGAGTCTTGCATAACAAACCAACGTGTCATGCGAGCAGAGTGCCGTTGAACAAGAACCCCATGTGACGCTTTATTTGATTTGGGCACTTTATCTCAGGGTTTTACGTTGGAGTTTTCGCTAGTGTTGAACACAATGACGAAATTCGAAGTGGTCTACCTATGTAATTCTGGGTTAAGGGTGGTGGCATGCTGTTATTAGGGAGGAAATTCTGACTTGTGTAGATGTATTCTTCATTATAATGATATCTGGTGTAGTTGAAAAGCTCGCTAGATTCTCGACTACTAAGCGCCAAATTTTAGTGCTTTCTACTTGTGAGTGTGTATGTGGATTTTGGTCTCTCGGGGGGGGGGGGGGGAGTGTGTGGTAGTGAAAGGAGGGTCGTAACTAGTATACTCCGTTATACACTGTTCGACTTATTCCCACGTAAATGAAGGAAAGCTACCAGCCAAAATACTATTGCGCATATGACTGAAGCAGAAACCATGAAAGCCACAGAGCCTAGGTATTCCTCGTCCCAGCTTCGTTTCACGGCGTCGTCGAGATCATCAACACTTAACATACTCACTCCCTCCCTCGACAACACGTTCCATATGTAGTCGCGGTAGTTGATAGGCCACGAAGGACTGTCCCAGTATCGGGATACCAATCCGCTCTGATTGGCAACGCGGATCTGCGTCCGCAGCTTCTCCATCTGGTCGTGTGTGAAGCCAAACGCCACAGACCCTATCGTCTGTTGAAAAGACGTAGACGCGTAATACGAGTTTTCGGGGGTGTATAGCTGCCCTGGGGTCGTGGCCTCGGGGTCTTCCGAGCTCGAGAAGATATTGGTCTTCGGGAGAGAAGCCAGCGGAGCGTCTAGGAACGTGTCGTGGTATGTGTCGTAAGATGGGTGCGGTTTGGAGATCGACGTTAGGTTCATCTCTCCCGAACCTACGACCACGATCGGCGCGGGCCAGATGGCCTGGCTCTCATTATCGACCTTCTCCACCCGGTAGAGGAACCTCTGCGACCGGAATGGCTCGATTTGCTGGACGACTAGCGGCCATATTTCGTCTGGTTTCTCCTTGACATCGATCATGAGAGTCAACGTCGTGTTCGGACTTGTCTCGAAGACGCCCTTCGCGCGGTCGTGGATGGTGTTGTTAGACCACACATCTTCAGGATTGCGTCTCTCGAGAATTCGGAGCAACGGATCAAGATACATAGACTTCAGAGTCTTGTCCGGCGACAAGACTCCCCGTTTATGTCCAACCAGAAGATCCTTGCGGTCCTCAGACAGCCACACGTCCGCCTCTATACCAGTGCAGCCAGCCCCAAGTGCATTGAAGAGCGGATGCGGCCGCCAGTAGTCATTGTGCGAATGACACGGCAACGGTGCCACGGTGTGTGAGAAGTTTTGCAGCCATAGGGAGACGCCATCGACCTCGTTATCTTGGGGAAAGTCCTTTGTCCACAAATTACCTGGGGATTCTGCCCGATGACCACCTAGAGGCACGAGGACGAATAGCAGTATGAAAAGGAGAACACTGTGAGAACTATTAGCTCATAGAAGGAATTGTTGTTGTCTGCCTCGGAGAAGGTCTGACATGAAGACAGCTGGGAGTGCAAGATAGATAGCACCCCGGCGGTCAATCTTCCTGAAACAGCCCAAGAACCTAGGTGTTTTAGAGGATATAGACGGTCTCCGGCAAGATTTCTCATCGCGGAGAAAAAGTGACTGCTCCGAGGAAGTCGAAAAGGAAGGGCTTGAGTTCTCGGACCGGGCCGGGGCCCGCCGTAGCTTAGTGATTATATTGGCGAAGTACATGAGTGACGGATGTCATGATGAAGGCAACAGGGCTAGTAGACACGGGATTTATTAGATGACATTCTCTCTTTTTCCTTCTTTTCGTTTCTCGAGAGATTCTCAGGTGAGCCATCTCCTGCGGGCAACCTGTCAGCCTGCCAGCTTACCAAAGCAGCTGAGCTAGGTGGGAAGGATCTGCGACTGAAGGATTCTAAAAATCGCCTACAACGTCGTCATTTGCAGTCAGCCACCCAGCCCGATTTCTGTCCAACGTAGGATTATGCCGTCATTGAGGATTTCTGCATCATGGGTTCTGCGGCGCGGAAGCCAGGGGCTAACCAATCAACCAGCGTCGTGTCACTGGTCCCCTGTTACCGGCCTTACTAATCGTTTCCGTCACACACCGAGAGAAGTCTCAGCGCTGCAGATAAGATCTGTTCCTAGAGGCGGAATGGCGGTAAATATATCGAGCATCAACTGTAACCGCCTTCATCGCCGAGCAAGACCACCACCCCAGAGAAAGTGAGTCCGGAATTGAGTATACTATTTTGACTGACTATCAACTTGTATTGATATATATGCCCATTCCTGCGTATGCAATTTGGCCCCCAAGTGTCTCCACTTCAAAAAAGGGATGGTTAAATATAGTATGGGAAACGCTGAAGAAAAAAGTACAGCACGGATTGTCGACAAAAACGGCGCGCCACCCCCGGCCCCGAACCCCCCCCCCGACACACACACACACACACACACACACTCAGGACCAAGACCCCGAGGGCCACGGAGGGATCCGGCACGCCCCGGATCGGAACCAAACGCGAATCTTAGACGGCGCGGAACTCAACCACTCGTGCTTGTGGAAGAACATACAGACAACTATATTAATCGGAGATTCCCACACTAACTATGGTCCATAATAGAATGACAGAAGTTATAGGATTCCTCCGGCTTCATTCAATTGAGAACTGATGACACACGCTTATGATTCAATGTGCAGAGCTGTCTAATTGGAAGCAGATGGGAAGGTGGATCTGAACACGATCTATGATAGAAATCTTCTGTGTGATGGGTTTGTAGTTCGGTGTAAGGGTATCGGGATGCTTTCTGTTGGGAGAATGTCTAAGACTCGTACAGGGTCTTACGGTCAGAGTAAATTTTGAATCAGCATGACCTTTCTTGCCATAGCACTATCTTTGTTGGTACATATTTAGAGTACTAAGAGGCAGTCAAACTATTCACTACTATAAAAACCTAGAAGGCCTAAAACTTCGTCCAAAGTAGCAAGTGCTTGCTCTTGATGCTCTACGTTGATTGCATCGCTAGCATGGGAGTCGCGGCGGGTTTTGATGACCAGGCTACTTTGGTGGGCGGCATGACCAATTTATATTATAAGTCACAGTCAGTGGTCTGAAAGCTTCTCTCCTGCGCTATGTGGAATTTGGCGATATGGTTGCCATTGTTGGTGAACCATACCCTCCAGAAAAGACACCCAGATAAGTTGAAGAATTCTTGTGGCGTCTTCTCGCTGTTTGTAATAGTTGCAACATCCAAGACAGCAGGGTATCGATGTGTCTTATCTCGCCGTATATCCTTTTCTTAGTCATTGAGCAGAGAGCTTGAAGACTGCCTTCTCCATCTGCAAAATTGGGTTAGATCGAGAGAGTAAGAAACCCAAATTTGCGAGTTTTCATGTTACGAAGCTGCTTCACTGTCAGGAGGAGAACTTCAAAAGCCATGGTCTTGGTCCAAATGTGACCCTGTATCCATTTGAGCTGCAAGCCCTCATGCTACTCCATTGTCGGCTGAGAAATAATTCCGAGATGATATCCCAGTTGGCATCGCGAACAACAACCCGATAACCACTAGAAAGACAAAGTAAGGAACATCTCTCGTTGCCCAGCTTCAGCGAGATTTGTCCCATGCAAGTGTTTGAAATCCCCTTGATATTTGTTGTTCAGTTATTGGATCTTCCAAGAGAGGGCGTGTCGAGATAAACACATCTAACGTCCTGCAAAAACTCGGAGGTGTGACCAAATCAAAAGTATCGTTTCAGCATATAATCTAGCCTACCTTTTGCGCTTGATGGGTAGGACTGCCTATAGATAAGGTTTATGAACAGTCCTATCTCAATTCTGTAAGTGAAACGATAAAGCCTTCTATAGACAAGCACCTAGGCACATAGTGCAAATCGAATGAGCAGCAGGCACGTATTTCTTGTGGAAGAAGTCAGACCCCATCCTACTGACCCTGTTTTGCTCCTATGGTTGTGCTATGCTGTTTATAAGCGTTATACTAGCTTCCCGCGTTATCATAGGCTAATCCTGCCGACTGTGCGGGCTCAACGGGTGGGTGAAGCGTATCGTAGCTTCCAGCACCTTGAGCGTCTACCATTTCAAGGGCAAGGCCAACCCCCTCCGCTACTGGCTAATCGACACGCTCAGGCGGGCGCTCACGCACAAGACGCGGAGGATGACCATCGACATATCCAAGGTGTTTGACGGGGCGCCTTGAGGGGACATCGACTGGGCCCTGTTCGGCGTGGGGTTTACGGCGGATGGGCCAGTTCTCGTGTTGTCGATGGTTATGTGGGCGATGGCAACGTCAAGATGTACCCCCAGTGCGCTGATAATGTAGAGTGAACCGCGGGACAAGTAGTCAGATTACCACCCGAATTCACGCATGGGACGCCGGGAATATCGTCGGTCAGGGGCTGAACGTAGCGCATTGGTTTGGCTGGCAACTTTGTAGACTTGTGGTCTATCATGACCCCATCGTTATCTACCTTCAATTAGCACAAGTCAACAAGTACGGATATAGCCTATTCTAGGCCCTGATACGCACAACTTTCAAGTGTTCAGTGGCTATTCGAAGACAGGGCTATACGAGAAGACCGATCCAAACCCGAGACGGGGCGGAGCTCCTCATGGCGTACATACTATGTAGATCCCCGAGTCTAAGGCTAAGGCTACGGGAACCTCCCACCTCCCGAGCCTGCCCAGTTCTCCATAGATGGGTGCGTATCTGACTAGGCACTCCGCCCCCGCTGCTAGAAGGTCGAGCCGCTGATCTGGCCGGTTGGTTGATCGTCGGGCCATGAGTCATAAGAGTTATACCAGACAATTGTTCGGAAATGTCTCAACCTCCATTGGTCTCTGTTCCGTGGTTGATGGCATTATCACAACTGGCCTGAGCTTCTGTTGCTGCGGGCTTAGGACTAGGTTGGACTACTTTGAGGAGTGCTACCTGATGCTGAGAACAACAAGAATGAACTCTTCGGTCGTAGCAACACGACTTTAGGGTTTGATACTCCACGCTCGGTACAAGATTGCGCTTGGGGTATCAAAGTCAACACGTAAGAACGTAGAAAACCAAGTTTCACATCACAAAGCTTGCTACTTTTGCTCACTTTTCCAGAAGGCTATTATCGAAAGGGTTGCTCGAGTCTTGTACATGCGTCGCCCTTTAAACCCACTATATTGAGTAGCTTGTCACGTATTGTCTTTGTGCCTACTATGTGTATAGATCCTTGATTTCTCGGGAAGATCCATACAGCAGCTGCCCGTGGAGAAGGCCCAATTCTCAGGGGTAATTGTGATCATAGCTTGACATTCGTTGATTTACAAGCTAAAGCACGTCAGAACATGTTCGTCCAAAGTCCTAACTAGCTGGATGCATGGTTTGACAGAGATTAGGGTGTGGCATCAAGGGTATCGAAGGTTGCTAGAGATGTTCACTAATAGTGTCGATCAAGATCGGTTACTATCTGATTTGCCGACGTCAGGGGCTAAGCAAGATCGCCATTTACAAAAGCAGGAACATGTGCTTAAATTATTTTACGAATAAATACGACGTCAATGTTTGGCACACTTTGGATAGAAAATCCTGGATAGGTGTGTAGCCTAGCGGTTATCTAGTACTTAGTTACTAGGTAGACATAAGTAACATGAGCTAGGAACAACGGCACACTTCGGGGTTTTGTACAGTTACTGGACTTCGTACTAATGACTAATAGATCATAACTATTCAGTGAAGATCCGGCAACGACTTCCGCATCGTGAAAAGAAACCTGGCAACTGGCCACAATTCAGCAGTAGGAAGTCCCCTTCTTAGTGATACAATCCGCAACTGAATGTAAAGCGATCAAAACGCAGCTTAATATGGTCAGAAGTGTAATCCAATATACTTAACTTGAGGCATATGAGGATATTCGAGCCGGATCTTCCACGTACCCGGGAAGCGACCAACATTATCAGAGTAATCACGAAGTTCATTAATCAGTTCTGGGCGGGATGTTCTCGCAGTAGGTAGGGTCGCGTAACGCGGAGACTGGATATTCACAGTACATAGCAGGGTAAGTCCAGTACGTTGACTCGCCTATGCTCGCCCAATCCGTTCAAATCTTACGACGAAAATGGGGCGAGAACCTTTCCGCCGAGTTCTAGCGGAACGGTCACACGCCAAGTCGGACTAGGTCACGTAGTTATGTGCCGTGACAGCGGTAATTGGACAGACTAGTAACAGCCGGCATGGTCACTACGGCGACGGCTTTGACATCGGCTGGTTGCCGAAAGTGTCATGTAAACTATTACCAGATAGCGTCCGAGGCTAAGAGCCGAAGGAGTAAGTCTGGCCGTTGTCCAAACGACTGATCCCAGTAACCCGGCCGTCTGGTACCCCTAAATGGCGACATTCCAGAAACACCCAAAACCTTGGAAGCCGTCGAGCCACGTGAATATTCCCGGAAAAGCAAAAGACCGAGTGGTCGTCGACGGTCCAGATGTTTTCCCATGTCTGCCGATGAGGGTGCAAGCCTGGCTTACCCTGTGTGACGAAGGTGTCGGCGCCGCTCGAGAGATACGCACCATTCGCGACGCCGGTGAATCAATCAATGGCCAATGAATTAGAGACCTAGGTATTTAGTTAAAGTCTAGGTAGCTTGATCCGATCTCAATTGGACTGTAGTAGATTCACGGTGGAATAGAAGTAAATTAATAATTAATAGTTACTCCAAACCCCATGAGACCCGCTTGAGCCCGCTTGAATCTGATCTGATATCCTTGATCCACAGACGCTGACAGACACTGATTCATGCGCACTTCGGACTAACTGGCTGGGCGCAGCTAGTCACAGGCCAATCATCCAAGCTACTTCGTATTTGAATACAGCTCGCCCCCCTGTAACCCATGGGTCTAGGGTCTTGACCCTTTCTTATCGAAAGCCAACACGACTTCTCCGGTCCCGAATGAGCCCCTGGATGCTTGGGGTTCTCCATCGATCACTTGCTTAAGTACATCTACGACACTCCCTCGCCGTAAGGAGCAGTTTGTCTTCGCCCCGTCGATCTCCCGTCCGCCACTACTTCTCAGTGCGGTCTTTGTCCACCACTATTTCCTAGCAGTCGGTTCATCGGTTCAAGGCAAAATATTAGTTTTGTCAGATACTAGCGAGCATGTCGGCCCTCGTTGCAGAGTCGTGGACTTGGTACGCCCTGACTTGGTTGGTAGTCGGGGCCAGGATGTAAGTCAATCACCCTCTTTGGTGGCGTGCAGCGTCGTGAATGGGTAAATACTTACCGTGTGTTCGGGTACAGGGCATCGCGAAGAGTCCTCCACGGCTCTTTCAAGAAGCTGCAGATCGATGATGCTATCATGCTCTTCGTCATGGTATGGCATCTCATTGCAGCAGTAGTTCGCCAACACGATTGTCTGACCGCTTTCTCTAGCTTACCGATACAGTCCTTATCGTCGCCATGAACATCATCTCCACCACTAGCAGTAACCTCATCGACCCGAATGACCACACAGAGCTCACTCGGCAGAACATCAAGGAAAGGGAATTCGGTTCAAAGATGGTTCTGTTATCAGAGCAGATGCAACTGATTACCATTGTGGGTGTCGGATGCCTACTGTTTTTTGCATCATTGTATTGTGACTTGGCTGAGGCTAACACTTGATATCCATACAGTGGTTGATCAAAGCATGTCTGTTGATCATGTACGGCCGGTTGACTATGAGTTTGAAACAGAACTTGGCAGTCAAAATTGTTGGCGCTTACGTTGTCGTGGGCTTTGTGGTCATGGAGATCCTTTATCTTGGGGTCTGGTGTCGACCATTCTCCCAATACTGGGCGGTGCCTCCTGACAATAGTATGTCGTCGTGGCGTTGGAAGTCCTGGCGTTTCAAACTAACATGTTGTACTAGTACAATGCTCGGCGGCTACGAACCACTTGATCACAAATGCCATTTTGAACATCACTTCGGATATCATGATCATCCTTATTCCCATGCCCGTTTTTCTGCAGGCTCAGTTGCCCCCGAAGCGGAAGGTCGTTCTGTGCGGCGTGTTTGCTCTAGGAGTATTTACGGTGAGGAAAATCCCTCTCGATGGAGTGTCTACTTGTGCCTGCTGACGCTGGATTCACAGATCCTTTCTGCCATTCTCAACAAGTTCTATAGTTTTACGGAGCCCTTCGGCTCCGCATGGACATTCTGGTACATCCGGGAGTCTTCAACAGCGATCATCACCGCAAACCTTCCCTTCACGTGGACCTTGCTACAGCGTATCTTTAACCTCACGTCATTTGCGGGGAAGTCTTCTTCGAATCGACGGACGGGCGAGCTCTCTGGCGGCCAATTGCAATCTCACTACGCCAACGACCGGACGATTCGCACCACCATCAGAAGAGGTGACTACGATCACGAGCTCGCGGATTTCTCACCAACAGGCAGCCAGGAGCAAATCAACAAGACCTTCGACGCACCCCTCAAGATCTATCAGCACCACGAGATCACCGTTACGACGACAAAGGCGAGTTTAGGAGATGAAGAACAAGCCAATCCGGCAGTCCCTCGCAACATGTGATCTTGGCGGGTTCTCAGGGAATTTGTACATAACTTTTTTTACTTGAAAAAAAAAAAGACAAGAAAACCGATAGAACGGATCAACATATCATCGTCCCTAGATTCACGGGGCACACTGATGTCCAAACTTTCGACGCTCGCGACTTATATCGAAGTAGCTGGAACTATTACTGAAAGATTGTTTGATAACTATGCTCTACAGTAGAAGCTTTTTCACTCTGGGTGCTCAAGTCCCTGTCTACCTACATCTTCCTTTTCCAGCGTTAGCTCTTTCATGAAGAATGATGCAATGAGCCCCAGGCCTGAGAGTACTGTCATGACTATCCAGATAGCCTGAAATGATTGCCGGTATGCATTTATCAAGATGTCCATGGTATCATCGGGTAGATGTGAGCGGACCAAGGCTGGAATGAAGCTAATCGCCTGGCTCGGGTCTCTCAAAACTGCTGCCTCATCGGGTAGAGTCTCGAGCACTCTCACATGGGTTTCGAACACAGAGCTAAATGCCGTCGAGCCCACGGCAAGACCGATGAGAGCTCCAAATAGACGGAAAGTAACGAAGGTACCAATGGCCACGCCCATATCGTTGACGTCTGCAACACTGGCCTGCAGGGGCAGCTGCGTAACAGTGAACAGGATTCCAAGTCCAGCCCCAAGCAATGATTGAAAAACGTAGACTTGGGCTTTCGGTGTCCCGTGATCAACTAAGCACCAGAGGCCTAGGAAGACTGTAGTCAATATCCATCCTACCCAGATGGTGATGCGGTAGCGCCGTGTTGACTCCACAGTGACGGGCCCAACGAAGCTGAAAACAACTACGAATACTGCGATGGGAAGTATCGACTTCGCTGCTTCCAGAGGAGACTGGAGAAAAACTGCTTGGAGATACAAGGGAAGATAAAGGAGGATGGTGTAGAGGATGAGACCGTGAATGAAGCCCGTGATGATGGATAACGTCGCGGTCCGATTGAAAATGCGATAAGGAATCATGGGTTCTCCTGTATCATTGATTCGCTTCTCATAGAATGCAAAGGCGACGAAGAGCGCCAGCCCGATGGCGAGGGGGAGGATAGTCCTCCAGGACGACCAAGGGTATAAAGCAGAAGCCCAACTCAAAGGCAGTGAGAAGGCAATGCTTCCAGCCGAGAACAAGGATATACCGATCCAGTCCAGCCGACAAAACTTCTCCAACAAACCCATCGGAACCGGTTTTAGCTTGAGGTAGAAGAATGCGAGGAGAAAGGATACCCCAAGAACGGGCAGGTTGATCCACCCGATCCACCGCCAGCTCACAAACTCGCTGAAAAGGGAACCGAAGATTGGTCCGGTAATGGTACCGAGCGCTATCGCTATCGAAATGATGCCGAGGTACAGAGGTCTCTCTTTGAGGCTCGTGATGTCGGCCAGGATAATATCCTCCAAAACATCAAGTCCGCCTGCTCCCAAACCCTGTATGATACGGCCAGCGACGATGGTGGTCATGGTATTAGCAGTAGCAAATACCATTATGCCAGAAAAGAAGAGCATCATCGAGGTGTAAAGTGCCGGCTTGCGACCAAAGACATCGGAAGCGGTCATGTAGACGGGCTGGGTTATCGTGACTCCGAGCATAAACGAGACATTGGCCCAAAACGACAGAAGCGTGGTGCCGCCCAGTTCTTCCGATATTGTCTGAATCAAGGTTGACGATGTTAGTAGAGGTCGCGGATAACTACGGCTTTGTCGACTTCAGAAAGGAGACTGACCGGTAATGCGATTGCGAGAGACGTGGCATCCCAAGAAGTGATCAAGGCCATCAAGCCAAGCGTGAGCACTGACATGTAGAACGAGATGTGCTTTTTCTGTTTTGGCGAAGGCGATAAGTCTTCCGGGCTCACCGTTGAGGTCGCGCCTTTGGCAAAACCCGCATCGCCATTCGCTGTCTCCTCTTTGGTAGACATCGTGCTCGATTAGGCCGTAACTACAATACGAATGTCTAGCGCTATAGGGGTAGATGCCTTGTACGTGTACCCAGGCAGCCAGGTCGAGGCAGAGTCATGCAGCTGATGGCCGACAGGTGTCACCCGCCAGAGATTCAATGAGCCTCACTAGACTCCGTAGGGTGCCCAGGAGAAACGGCCACTTGGGCAGAACAACAGAGCGTGGTGGAAATGGGTCATGAGAAGGAACAAAATGCCTGGGACCGCAGACTCGAGTACATGTAGGGTCGAAGTAGCCGCCTACCATAACCCAATGTGACCCAACTGCATGAGACGATAAAGCAAGGGAGGGTTTCTACCCCTCGCGATACATGCACGCCGCTCCGTAGGTTTATAAAGCTCTGCCAAAGGGCTTTCCCTCTTTACTGTATGTTGCGCATTCGACGTCGTATTCGCTCATGCTACCGTGTTCAACGCAGGTGTAGCATGTCATTCTTTTGGAGGGTAGTTCCAAGCGATCTTTGCTCCATGGAATATGCACTCAAGAAGCTCGGAGGGACTGTCTGTCACCGACAAGCGCACTGGAAGTCCAGAGGTGCCCAAAGCTATCCCATCACCGATTCCGAGTTCATCAACGCAATGGGGCAAGTAATCAGTCAAGAATTCCCTCCTGCTCCCATATCAACCGAGAAAACCCTCCCAGACCAGAGCGGAAGGGTAAGAAAGCATTTTCCCAGTGATATGACGAAGCAACCGTGTCTGACGGACGGTCTAGGTCTACCTAGTAACAGGAGCGACGTCAGGAGTTGGAAAAGCATTAGCCGGCATCCTGTATGGAGCCAACGCGAAGGTCTACGCCACGGGGAGGTCACAGGACAAAGCCGACGCGATGATCGCCAACCTAACCCAAGCAACTCCTGACTCTCGGGGAGAGCTCATCTACCTCGAGCCTGACCTGAGCGATCTAGCAGCCGTGAAGAAGTCGGCGACGGAATTCCTGTCCAAGGAGACACGACTGGACGTTCTCTTCAACAATGCGGGGGTCTTCCTCACGCCCAAAGGAGCACCGAAGACCAAGCAAGGCTACGAAATTCAGCTTGGAACCAATGCCGTCGGGCCGTTCCTCTTCACGAAGCTGCTGATTCCAACGCTGCTAGCTACGGCTCGACAGGACGGGACAGCGCCGGGACAAGTCCGAGTCGTATGGGCTTCGAGTTCGTTTGCGTCCTACTTTTCCCCTTATGCAGGTGTCGATCTGGACAATCTCGACTACCAGAGCGACAGGAATGGATTGGTGAAACACTCCTCCAGCAAGGCCGCCAATGTCCTTTACTACAGCGCTGAATTCGCGAGACGCTATGGGAAGGACAACGTCATCAGTGTTGTAATTAAGTGTTGTTGATAACTCCGTGGTTACGAAGTTCGTCACACACGCCCGAACAAACACTAACGATGTGCTCAACGGTACCTAGTCTGTAGATCCGGGAAATCTCACAACCGAGCTTCATCGCCATTCCTTCTTCCTCTTCCAGCTCCTCGTGAATATATGGCTCCACGACGGGATATACGGGGCTTACACCGAGCTTTTCGCCGGGCTGTCGCCCGAAGTCACGCTCGAACGTAACAATGCCTTCCGTGAGTTGATTGGTCTCTTTCCAAGTCACCAATACCCCCATATTCGTTCTCGTTTTTGACATATGCTTTCATAGTTGGTCCCTGGGGCCGCTTCGTAGACAAGAGAAAAGACATCCATGCAGCTTGTGAGGCCGTTGAAGAAGAGGGGTTTGGGTACTGCCCAGGCGTTCTGGCAGTGGACGGAGAATCAGGTGAAAGACTACATATAGTTCTAATTTGGTGTTCTCGAGTGATTATATACGCCATGTGCCGTTTCTAAGGAACTCGGAGTTGAAACCTGATCAACTCGCGCTCCGGAGTCCGCGCCTTTCCCCGAGTTTCCGTATACAAAGCTCGATTCGGGATTCCTATTCTATAAGCGTAAGTTACAGTACCAACAAGAGTGTCATAGCCAGTCAATAGTAGACGAGAGAAAAGGTCGTGTGGCGGCAATGAGAGTCGAACCCATATGGCTGCTTATGTGGCCGGCCACCCTATAGTAGTATATTAAAAAAAAAAAAGGCCTCATGTCACTAAGGACACACATGTCCGTAGGAGAACGTGGCGCCGGCCTAGGGCTTCTAAACAGAGCACGGCAAAGCAGATCAATGTACTGACAGGACCCGTGATCCATCATACAGGTCGCCCGTCATCAGATAGAGCAGCGCGATCTTTCGGCAACGTAGATCCAAGGTGGAAACGCTCATATTGTCATAGCATAACGTGAATGAAAATTGACACCTGGGAATCTGCATTGTTGAGCAAGCAAACCTCTTTCTCCTCTTTGCCCGCCCTTGAGGCCTGGTCCTAGTAGGGAGTCGGCGGCGCGTCCCATGAATGGAAATTTCGGATGTGGCGCAGTAATGCAAATGATCACCAACTGCATAGACCAGAGTCTATTACATGTACCAAGCCCCATGTTAATGGCCTGTAGTTACCCCTGCAGGCTCTGCTCCCCGGCCGATGGGAATCCCGTGTCGTAACATGGCCAATGAATGATAAGCTTCATGGTCCTACCTTGTAGGACCAATTTCCGGTTACCATAGCCCCTACTCCGTGTTAGTCCTTAATTGCATGCGTTGGAAATGTGGTGCGTTGTGCTTCGTGCATATCGGTTGGCTTGAAGTAACTCGCATGCCTTTGTTTATTCTGTAACCTATCAATACTCACCGCGCCGCTTATTTATCAGAGTGGTGTAGCCACCATCAAAGTTACAGATGTCGACAACGAAGAAGATTGGAGTCTCCTTGATATTCGGGGTTGGTACCTTTTGAGTTATACAATTCATAGTGAATTTCTTGATGCTATTTCCACCGGCATGAATTTGATGGTAACTAGTCATGAATTGTTAGTACTAACATAGCTGGTGTCTTTCGCCTGTACTGGGCCATCAAATATTTCCTATTGGACGACGCTACCTACACCACCAACTCCATGTCATTGTGGTGCCTGGCAGAAGAGGCGCTTCTGATAGTTAATCGTCAACTGCCTACCTGACGTTCCCCGAACCTTCACAGCCTTGAGCGTGATGTGTCAAGGCGTGTTGGTCTCTTTACCGTCGTGGAAGTGGACTTTCACTGGGTCGTCTTTCTCGAGACAGCAGAATTCCTGGCCGCAGTCTGACAACCAGCTCAACCGGAATATCAACTCCTAGGCGGCGATCCTTGAAAAGAATACGCCACACCACGGACGATTTTGGACATCTGTATCCACCGGACCAGCCGTTCCCCCACCTGACAACCTGGCCAATTCTGATCGAGGCATCATCTACACTACTGAGTTAGGGGCACGGTAACGTGATAGGAGCCTTGTTTGTGTTGCAAAGCACGTTCTCTGTCGCCAATGCAGACGCATTCTATTTCAGCATCCTGTATCTGCATAATCCTGTATGCCACTTTCCCGACTGTGCGGTTCTCAAGTGTCAGTTGTTATCAACTTCATCATTCTGGAGGAGTGAGCCTGCATTTTTATGAAGGACCTTAAGTATAGTAACCTTATTTATATCTGGATAGTTGTCTTGGGCAATTGCATTACACAAGGACAACAATGACCTAAAATCTTATTTAAATGCTGTTGATTTCTGGAAGTACTCGGCCCTGCTTTTCTATATAATTCAAACAATAGCTATCTTTTTATTATACCCTTCGATCATACCTTTCAATTTTATAACTTCTTGTCTCGCTATGCTTGTCGTCAACTTTAGCTAAAAAAAAACTACGTCTTGGTCTCGCGAGCGAACCGGAGAGTAGGCCGTAGGTTGTCAGTGAATATCGGCATCGCTTGCCATCGCCCACGGGTCGGCTTCTGCAAACCACGCCAGGCCAACTACCCTATCGGTCCGAACGTCTCACAGCAGTACGCATACATGTTAGTAACCACACTAATAACCACCACCGGAGAGGGGGACTTGCTGTGCCTGTGGCGTTGAGGTCGATCCTGGTCACACCTGGGCTTTTTTTTTCTTTGGGCGCGAGCGTGGACGCACCACAGACTATCCACTCGGTAGTAACAAGTTGAGAGATGCTTGGACATAGATGCTTGGACATGATGCTTGCTTGGACATAGATGCTTGGACATTGACCGACTGGAAATTCGTATGTGCGGATACATGATGAGTGTATAAAATTTCAATTTCTTGATCTATCAGCTTTGTGCAATGCAACTGCTCAACACCACCATGATATCTAGTTATCAGCTTCACGTTTCGAATCTATTCGCATAGACATGTCTCTCTCCCATGAATGTGCCGTCTCATGTCTTTGATGTCGGGGTACCATGTCCAGCAACGTGAAGCTATTGAACCTCTTCCAATGCCATGGCATGCTGTTGCTCGACTTCCATCTTTTTACCCCGACTGTTAGCAAATGCCGTGATGGATTGAGTGATAAAAGCTGCACTGCCGTTCTGCATAGACATGATTAGCAAGTTGGGCCAGAAAAGCTAGGAGAGGGTCTTCGCACCGCTACCGGCCTGTAGGTGACAGGTATATAACGAAGACCTAATGCGGTGACCGCGGCTCGGATTCCCATCCCATTCACATAAGCCGCGCAGAATGGTTCCCATTTCTTCCGCCAGTCCCGCATCAAGGTGCCCTCTGACACTCCCCTTATAGAGAACGCGTGGACCGTGAGGTAGAGTCCGATGATCGCTGGGTAGAAGGTGAAAAGGTCTATGACAGTCTTTGCAGCCGTCTCTACCGGTGGTTGGAAGCGGAGGGGGACTCGGTCTAAGGGCAGACGCAGGGTATGGAGCCAGCGGGTACTATTCCGAGAAGAAACAGGTAAACCCGTTAGCACGGATGTGGGTGAGGAGAGGATACAAAAGTCAAGGGCCTCACCAAAAGAATATGACGGGGATGGCACAAAACGCAGCTACTGTCGACTTGGCAGTTTGCCATCCATCATACTCCTTGCCAGCGACGTACTGGCCCAAGACATCTGTAGCCACGAAAATTCCCGTGATCATGATGTATGGTGCTGGTGCCCGTGGTAGTGTGTTCGTTACGGCTCCGAACGCATTCTTCGCCATTACAAGCGGACCCCGTCTTTCAAGTGTAAGCGTAGCGGAAGAAGGCGTAGAGACGCTCTCGGCTTTCGATTTGGGGAGACCTGCATTCTCCTTCGCTGTCGAGACTGACGATTGGAAGCGTGCTCGCCAAAACCCTTTCGTATTCACCCCTGTAATGCCTTTTCCCGGCCGAAGGCATCTCGTACGCAGCAGGGCCGAGGAGATCATCTCGGCTCACGGTGGACCTGGAGCATAGAACAACAATGTCGAGGAAGTCGATGATGGTCTCTTCTAGGAAGCAATGATCGTATTTGATAATCGTGTGGTGGTGAGGCCTGCGATACTTATGGAAATCCCTGGATGAGACATGGCACCTGGTAGGCTGGGGTAGCCCGGGGATCAGCAACGAATGAGAGGATAGTTGTTTCAGACACGGGATGTGCCGCTCACGGCGGCAGACGAAAAGGAAATTTTTTCTTTTTCTCTGGCTGCATCTTGACTCGGGTCAGAACATATGAGAGTGATCTTTCACGCCGAAGTTGATCTTTGCAACATCCTTCCCATCACTCAAGTTCAGTTGGCTGGCGGGATACCCCGACCCCTTTTCCCAACTTGAATGTGCTAGTACTGCTGCAACGAGCAGTCTCTCGAATACTACTTCCTTGTTGAAGTGCTACGGGAGTCAAAAACACTGGGCGGCAAAAAAGAAAGGGGGGACGAGGGTGACGGGAACTAGTGAGCATGTGGCGTAGATCCTGCGCGATCATTCGTCACTCATATTTCAGGGCTTAATGAATGTACAGGATGTCTTAAGTAGCATGTATCGTGACGATGGAATCATCATGAAGCATCATTACTGCAATCAATTATGGTACAATTCTATCTCCACGGCAGCAAATGATGCCCTAGACGGAAGACCAGAATGGCTATGAAGGAAGCGATTATGACTTTGTAGCTAAGTACATCCGGCTTTCCCTCGAAATATGCACCAGCCACCAGCTGATTACTTAACGTGAAGTCCGGGGGATCCCCTTGCCCCTGTCGGCAGAATGGGTGTCCGCATCCATGCATCCCCACTCCCCAACCCCCCCGGATCACTTCTCCAAACCACCTTCATTTCTTCTCCCATTCTTCGAAGCCGAGCAAACGATCGCGCAAAAGAAATATCTGAGAACGGTGACGTAGGCGACACGCGAAACAGACACCATACGAAGTAGAATGTGATCTGTCATCGACTTCTCGATACCTAGCCTCAAACGAAGTACCAGCTCCGGGCCCTCGAATTCCACCGCGAGCGAACTTGGGAAACACTACGATTGACTGACTGGGAGCTACGCAAGAGGGAGAAAAACTTCAGAGTACATGGTCAAGTCTCCAGACTGGGGAGACATGATGCGACCGGATCGAATAGCTATACCGAATGATCCATCTCTACAATTGCTGAAGAGGGGTATTGGGCCTCCGACCGTGTCGTGGACATGATGAATGGGGTAGTAGCTGTGGATTGGGGCATATAATTTGCCTATGAAGTGTGCGATAGAGCCCAAGTCGAGCACCTTGTCGATGAGCAACTACCCGATTATGGAGTTCTGACAAGCCTCGACCATGGTTCGACTCAGGTTGTCTTCACTCGCCGAGCGATCGATGGAGCGAGCGAAGCGATGGTTTCTTTGAAATCAATCAATATGATCATTGCAATATATACAAGACGACATAATAGTACACCCCTATTTACAGGAGATCATGCGCGACAGAAGCGGAGAACTATATACAGGGAGGAGGAAGGAAGAAAGCGCCATATCAAGGGTGGTTTGTCGATTCCTCCTTGGCAAGTCAATGAATACCCCATCACGGAAATGCTAAAAACAAAGTACCAGAAGGGAGAAAAACATGCCGAACGAACTGGACCTCCTCACAGGGGTCCGCCGACGGTGAGCTTCAGGGTCTGCGGGTTCATGCCGGCGACGACGCCGGCCTCGTTCTCGCCGTCGGGGTTGACGTCGTCGTACGAGAAGGCGTAGCCCTTGCCGTCGACCTCGTACTCGTGCACGATGCGGCTGTAGTGGCTGGTGGGCTCGGCCTGGTAGTAGCTGGCGGCGGCGAGCGAGGGCGTGACGCTGCCGCCGTCGGCCAGCAGCAGGGTGGTGCGCGTGAAGGCGGCGCACAGCCGCGGCACGACCGCCCGGTGCACGGCGTTGTCGCCCTCGAGGATCGCGAACGTGCCCGAGTTGCAGCCCCAGATGTCGGCCGTCGTCGGCTTCGGGTACGCGCGGTTGTCGCCGTCGCACGACAGCTTGGCCCCGCTGACCCGGCAGGCCACCGCCCCGGCGTCGCTCTGCGTCGCGATCGTCAGGTCCTCGTCCGTGTACTTGGCCCACACCTGGTCGACGTAGTCGCTGTAGTAGTCCTTCATGGCGTCCGGGTTGGACGCGACGTACATGTTGGGCGCCAGGATCCGGAGCGCCTTGCCGTCCTTGTCCGTCACGCACATCTCGTCCCACGGCGCGCCGTCCTTGGCCGCCTGCGCCTTCATCTCGCTGCAGATGGCCTCCACCGCGCCCGCCTTGAGGCCCTGCACCGTCTGCGTCTCGCCGCTGCCGAGCGTCAGCTCCATGCCGATGACCAGGCCGACGAAGTCGACGAAGGAGATGTTGGCGTAGATGCCGCCCTCCTCGGTGTTGGTGAGCTCGACGAAGCCCCAGTTGACGGCCGAGGAGGGGTCGCTGGGGTTCACGGCGGACGGTTCGACGAGCGAGGGCTTGCCGTCGGCCGAGGCGACGGTGTAGAATGTGAGCTCCCCGTCGGCCACCCAAATGCGACCAGATGATATGTACCCGGGGAGCTTAAACTCGGTGGTCTGGCCTTGACCGTTCATGGGTATGGCCGTCTTGGCGCTGGCCTCGATCTCGATGGGGACGCCGCTACCGGCTGGGTTCGGGTAGTACCACGTCCCATCGGTGGTGAGCATGACAACTGCTCCGGTCGAGTCCTGGCCCGTGACATAGGCGTTCAGCGTCGAGGAGCCGAAGTTGTTCATCAACGATACCGTGAGGAGACTCGCGTTCGCTGTCGGCGGGGTGGCGGGTATCTCTGCGGTCGCGTTGATGGTGTTGTGTGCTTGAATGACCAGCTGATCGGTACCACCAGGGCTAACCACGATCGGTAGGGGAGCTGCTAAAGAACGAGTGACGAGCGTGCCGACTGCGGCTACGGCTAGCTTGAAGATGGCACGCATGCTGGGCTGTGTTATATATGTATATGTGTTATGTATGTACGTCTGGTATGTATGTAAGATAGCTAATGCAGCAGCAATTGGGACGAATCAACGTTTGACTTGGGCAACGGATTTGCAGTTCAAGGAGTGTGTATAGATATCGGATGCATATACATCGGAGGATGAAAATCAGGTGAGAAAGGAGTGGCTGCTGTTTGATCCAGCAATGAAAGGAATGGCAGTTCTACACACGAGAACTAAATCGACGACAACAACGACGACGACAACGAACGAACGAACGAACAACAACGACGATGCGTTTTTCTCAGCAAAGATCGGACTAGCAAACATACATCCCTCACTCCGTCGCCGGGGACTGAGAATGGAAGAGCTGAGATTATTATATACATACACACAGCTAGTTTGCCTTGTCATCTCATGTTCCGAGCCTCTAACTGGACGATGGCCAATATCCTCCAGGACCGGGAGGCTTAAAGAAACGTTGCAAGCATATTGTTACTTGCGTCCAATCCCAAGCCAGGACAGGGATCTCTCGTTACCCAGGCCCGACGTTGGCCAGAGACGGCGAGCCCCTCGACCTTCCCCATCGGGACAGGGGCCCAAACCACCTAACCCTGAAAACCGACCAATCATGTTTCGCACCACCGCCACAGCTGAGAGAGGGCAAGCAAAGGCGAGGAAGAAGAAGCCCTACCATGCAACGTGCCTATCCCGGCATGGCATTATGTGGTTGTTCTGTCAGTCGGCTGTTCTCACTTCTGGTTGGTCCGCGCTAGACATGGGCTTATTATTCGTGCAGGGATCTATCGAGCCGAATACTTTTAGCGGGACTCCGGGGTTTGGCGCGGATGGGGTGCGATGTGTTGCACCATACCCATCCTGGTTTAAATCAGGGAGGGAGTGCGATGGCATCAGTTTGGCCCGTGATTTTTCTCCGTAGAACGTCCGCAACATACCTACCTACCTTTGGTAAACGCGCGCTGCCGAGGAGGAAGAAAGCCCTGGAGAGGATGAACGTCTTTTTTCTAGCCTGGTGTCTGGGCTTCGAGAGACCTTCCCCTTATGGGGGGGCGTGCTGTTCCTTCGGGCCCAATGGTGAGACTCAGCTTTCTTTTCTTTAATCTATCTATCTCTATCCCACCTGCGCCGCTGTATTTTTTTTCTTTCTCTCTGATATGGATGCAGGTGGGAAGTCACCAGAACCAACATGCGGATTAGGATAAAACGTTCCCAAAGCTACTCTACCTTTTCTCTTAAGTATCAGGTGAGAGATGGAACAGGAGGCGATGGCGCAGCAAAAACAGTAATCAGTAACGGGAAACCCGAGATGAGACCGCTCGCTGCGCCGGTCAGGACTGCACCACAATCTGTCGGCTGGTTCAATCAATCGTGGAAATAGGTAGGCAGCGCCCCAACTCCGTGATTTGTCTTAGACGTCACGCGCGGTGTCATGTCCCACACTCGGCCTCGTCTCCTAAGCGGAGACTATCTAGATCACGTTGTTTTCAGGGCTTCCTCAGCTGCACCTACAAGATCACGACCACCACCTGCCGCCACCTTTTCATGTTCCCTCCAGCAGTGATAATGTCTAGGGCTGTGAGGGAAGCCCCTCCTCCTCCTCCTCCTCCTAATAAACTTTAATGGGAACCTACTGACTACCTGCTACAACGGGCGGCAAATCCTCCAGCGGAAAGGAAGAGTTGTGGGGTGCATCCTGCGACCCATTTCCTACTACCGGACAGGGGCCATCATGGACACCTCGAGGTCGACGTCGAAATAATGAGTTCGATCTTGTGCGCCGCAGTGGAATGAGATGATGTCGGCCCCTCTTGGTGCCCCGTTGCACCACGGATGCGCCACGATTAGGTTTATGTTACGTACAGCAGGCGAAGCCCTTGGTGCGTGTCAGTGTGTCTTGCTCCAGCCCGAAGGATTCGGAGGAGCAGGACCAGGTGCCGCACCTCGGCCGAGATGCCTGAACCAGGAATGTGCCTAGGGAGGGGGACAAGGAAAACTCGGCCAAACCGATTTCCTCGACTGTAAGTCTCGACTGCGCTTGACCATGTCGTCGAAATGAAATCCTGGCTGGTCAGGATGATGCAGTAACGAGATAACTACCTTGGAGCGATCATAGTTACCTCGATATTTCGAATACCATCAATCCGTGGACACTGCTACTACGGATGACTAACGAAACAGGTGGCTTGGTGTGCATACATCGGAGGATGTTATTAGCTGCTGGGTTTATTCGCGACGGTCCGCGACCAGTCGACTATTGTTGGTGAATGGTCCCCTTTTTCTCCGATGATGTGTGGCATGGGTATATCTCTTGGCGGACGATCAACTTTGTGAAACATCTTTTTGACATCTCGTTGTTACGCGTTGATAAGTTCTATTCTTGGATCTGATCCTATGAATAAATAATAACCTTCACCTTCCCAATGCCGAAACCCAAAATCCAAAACCATCTGCGAGTCCGTCATTCGGGAAGTGGAACCCGTATGACTAGAGATTGATTCCATTGAGCTTGTGAACGTGCAGATGTCCTAGTGTTTCATAGACAACGAGTTGACGGGGATGAACAAACATTGAAAATAGATAGAAATCAGACGAATAACTGAACACATGCCAAAAACCCTTGGTAACGAAAAAGCCCCGAGCCGAAAGTGTCCCCTCGCTCTTGTCTTGGCCCCCTCCTGCTTGATTATGCGGGGGAGACAGTTCAAGACTAATTCGAAAAGGGGTAAAGCTAAGGATCGTGATCTGCAAGGTACGCGATGCAAACGTCGACAGGGGTGTGAAACAAGCCGCAAAGACGAGCTGTGATTGGTCAACGGCATTCATTACACCAAATCTAACCATCCACCATCCATCTGAACCCCCCTAAAAGCTGACAAGTTCCGCGCTGGTCTGTTTCAACCCCGAGGCTTCACCACGCCTGGGAATGGCCCCTAGGAAATTCATTCTGCCTCGCTGAACCGCCTTGCGCTCGCTGAAACGAAACATAAGACGGGAGTTATATGAGAAGGGTCATTTCGTTATGCTGCTGCCTCGGCCCTCCTACTGCTTGCTTTGCTTTGCTTTTCTGCGGCTGCGCTCTGGTTACGGCTCCGATTGGCTTACTTACGTCTCTGTCTCTGCGATGTTCATGCTCGGAACCATGCATGCACAGTCGAATCAGCTGTGTGAGAGAGAAAGCGCGAGGCACTCTGGCAGTCGTAAAATGATATCTAACTACATCACTCTGGCCGGAGTCTGCAACTGTTTGCGATCGTGCAGCAAGTATTCACGACGATAGCTACTTACGGAGTACGACGCGACAGACATCGGTCAGAACGGGAGACTACCTACAGCAACACATGCCATTTTCCACTCAACTCAAGCAGAGCAACTTTGAGCAACTGGTACGTAAAGACAGGATTGCCAACACCCATGCAGGTCACATAACCTGGTCAGCGATGAAGCGAAGCTGTCAGCACGATTGCAGCGCGATAAGAGCTTGTCGTCACATGTCATCTCCAAGACTGCCAGACTAGAACCATGTCAAAACCCTGCGGATTCCCCCCCTACAGACCATCACCAGAAGCAACTTGAACCCCGTCGCAGCCTCATCTCGTGCAGCTCCAATTTCCGCCCTGGTCTGTCTCGGCGTTAGTCGCATGCCTGTTCCTGAATTGAGCTGCAGGGCTTGGGGCGCCGAATTAGCACCGAGAAAGCCACCACTCCTGCATGAGACGACGACAGACGCAGCTCGACTTGTCAAAAAGTGTGCAATGTGCGCCCCTTCTATGACTACTGGGAGACTCTTCTCACTCCGAGACAGTGTCTTCCAATCTTGAGCATGGTTTAACTAGGCGCTGGATTGCTGCCCGCGTCCAGCTCTGCTCTTTTTTTTTTATGGGCATCGATCCTACCAGTCATGCATACTTGATTGCCAATAGAGACAATGAAATCAAGCCGACGCTGGGTGTTCATCCCTTCCCATCCTTCTCTACTTATCCTCTTCTGATAAGGGACCTACTTCACCTGTTAACGTCGTTACGTAAGTCTTTAGGGGCCAACCGCTGCCCATCTGCTTCCAGATGCTGCCTCTGTCCCCAGAAGCAGCCACGGCAATCGACTCCGGAAATGTCGGGGCTTGACCAGTCTCTCTACAGTTCTTGCAGACCCTAGTCGAGTGAACCTTAATAATAAGCAAGATGCGCCCACTCGCGCGAGCATGCCTGCAGGGTCGACCCGCCCAGGGCCAGAGATGTGTGTGTCTCGATGTATCCCGCTCGAGCAACGTTCCCAACGGGCTGACCCGAGCTGCAACCGTAGAGACAAACCGCTTGACTTGTAGCAACATCCCAACCACAATGACTCCTCCCCAACCGGAAGGCACACTATCTTCAGGCAAGCCGAGATCAAGTGATTTTTTCCATCTGGCCTTACCGCGTGCCCTTCCGGAGCAAAGGGTGACATCCTAACACGGAAGGCTACCAAAGAGAGAGATACTGCTCATCAAGCTCCTCCATTCATCACCTGCATCGGGCCGTAGGGCTCGACTCCTAGTGCCAATCATACCATACGCTCGTCAGGAGTCAGGCCACCACAGCAGGAATTATCTCGCCGACCTGCTGGGTTCAATGGAAGGATGTGTGCTCCTACAAGCAAGAATCGTCAAGCGTCGATCGTCGATGGGCCCGAGTAGGAAATGGGGTTTTCCAGGAGTCTTACCAGGCGGAGCGCGCCCGGGGACGCAATCGCGCTCGTTTGGCGCCGAGTTGCAAAGCCTCGCTCGGGCTCGGGCGGATGACAGGTTTCGATGGAGTCTGTCAAGCTCTTGAGCTGGAAAATCCCGCATGCGACACACCCCTTGTCACACTCTTTCCCGTCATGCATCCTCAATCAAGCCCATGTGCATCGCAAGTCCGTGATTCCGAAGAGGGGGTTGCCTCGCTCGAAGGTTGCTTAAGAGGTAAAGTTGTCGCCTCGATGGACCGTTCCAGGTATCGTGATATCGCTATGATTGTTCGCCTCGCATAGGTGTATAGGCTACGTCTTGAATATTATCTGTTAGCGATGACGGGAAGACAATGGACCAGGCTGCCAGGTGCCCATGTCGGGTCCCCGGATGACACGAGGTCTCGGAACATCGTTACCCCGTTTCGTGGAATTCACCGACCGCCCGGGCGCGGGGTTTAGGAATGCGGAAGTGGCCGACTTTCCAAATTCCAACCTTGAACTACACGTCCCGCTCGGTGGCTGGAAGAGATGTTGAGTTAGGATTAAACGAGGTCTGTCGAGTGGCTGACATGACTCCTCGTTCCACACAGTCGAGTTCCAAGTCGGTCCAGTCGAGTCTATGAGTCGCTTTGAAATTCGGGCAAGCAGCCAAGTCCGCGTCCCCTACCGAGTCCCCATCATTCGGCCACTCGCAAACACGACACGCGGCGGAGGTCCATGACGTTCAACGGCCGCCGAGATGTTTGGTACCTAGTTTCGTCTTTGCACGATGATCTAACACACGTGTAAGCTTTGGGCTGTGTCATTGGCTGAGCTCATGATGATCATGCTAGTACGGCCAAGGGGTGCTAAGACGACCCCGTTGAATATAAATACTCGCCAAGCCGCCCGCCAAGTTGTCTTGATCTTCTGGGCAGTTGAACTTGCCAAAAAACATCACCGACACCCTCGCTTTTTTTGTCGATTGATAGAGCAGACCAGACGGCTAGCTGCCACGGCCTCGACAATAATGGCAGCCTGGCTCAGGTCCGGTAGATATGTGAGCTGGGTGTGGGATGTAGAAGTCACCTGTGAGCGTAGCTGGTTTTTTTTTTTTTTTTTTTTTTTTTTTTTTTTTTTTTTCAGACCAGCTTGTTGATGGATTACAGCAATACTCGAAGAATGAAGGCTCTTCGTCATGGATAGGGCGAAACTAGCACGCCCAAATGGACAAGACGTTGGTAGTTGGCTCCGATCCACACAAGCTTCGACATCATACAGAACACAGCGACCGGTAGCTTGTGAACCTTATCCAGCATACCAGGTTACTTGACAGAATCCAACACCGCCTGGCCTTTCTTCTTTGCTAAGCCTCATCATTGGAGCGACCAAAAGCTGCTCAGTGATCAACCAGCTCGGTATGAAAGCAGAGGCAGACCGGCCAAATCATTAGGAATTCGTGTGCAACAGAAACATACTTAGACTATGTATCTGATGGAGCGAATCCCTAGGCAAGCCGCAAAACTCTAAAAATTGGCTCAGATGTAAGTGTACCGCCATCAGCCAAGAGCCCAAGACTTGAGCCTCCGACGCGGATCTGCCCTGGCAGCCCGGATTCTGTACTGCCATAGTACAAATCGGACCTGGTGTGATCTCCACCGTAACCAGAGCCACGTTTACATCCTGCGGTGTCACATTGGCTACATGTGAAGCTCGAGATCTCAAAGTGGCTCGAAATGGCTCGGCGGAAGAAATTCCTCTCAAGCTTTTTCCGTGATCGGGAGCCGACCGTAGGGTTTTCTTTTTTGCCTCGCATTGGGGCTTATGTTTATTCTGCTCATACTGGCGCAGTCTTTTACTTCCGTAGGCATATATAACAAGACTTTGCCCAGTCCTGGACCTGATCGCGTCTCTGATCTTGATTTCACACAACACACACACTCACACACACACACACTCACAGATACATCTTCCTTCGCGCCGTCTGCTTCGATAGCGAACTGTGAGAAACAAGCACGCACTTATCTCACCCCTTTCACTACTCGCTGTCGCTCTCTAATTTTCAAGATGGTCTTAGCTCAGTATAGCTATTTGTTTGCCATAGGCACTATCTTCGCATTCCTTGACGCTTGGAACATCGGTATGCACTCCCCATGAGGCTCACGCCGACCGTCTACTCGTCTGGGGGGTATACTAACGTCCTGCTCTCTCTCCAGGTGCCAACGATGTCGCCAACTCGTGGGCGACGTCTGTCGCCTCTCGATCTCTGACCTTGTTGCAGGCCATGATCGGCGCGACCATCATGGAATTCTCCGGGTGCTTGGGCGTGGGCGCCCGCGTGGCCGACACCATCCGGACCAAGATCGTCAGTCCCGACCTCTACGAAGCGGACCCTGGGGTCCTCATGCTGGGAATGCTCTGCGCCGTTGTCGCCTCGTCGATCTGGCTCACGATCGCCACCAGAATCGGCATGCCCGTCTCTACGACGCACTCCATCATGGGAGGGGTCATCGGCATGGGGATCGCATCCGTCGGTGCTAAGAATATTACCTGGGTCGCCCCTTCGGACGCTGTCGGTACCGAGAAGATCAACAGCGGTGTTGTATCTGTCTTCATGGCTTGGGTTATCGCCCCTTGTATCTCCGGTATCTTTGCAGCGTTCATCTTCACCATCACCAAATACGGTAAGTGTCTTCGCCCCATAAAGCCTTCGCTCTAGGGATTGTGTATACCGTGACGCCTAAGCCAGCGCTAACCAATTATTGTTATAGGCGTCATGCTGCGCAAGAATCCGGTCATGAAGGCCTTCGCGCTTGTCCCCGTCTACTTCGGTATCACCGCCATGTTGTTGGCTATGCTGCTGCTCTGGAAAGGCGGCGACTACGATATCAACCTCAGCGACGCTGCTATCGGCGGTGTTATCGTCGCTACCGGTGTAGCCTGGGCCCTAGTGATCGCAACCTTCCTGATGCCTTGGCTGTGGCGCGTCGTCGTCAAGGACGACTGGCAACTGCGTTGGTACCACATCCCTCTGGGGCCACTGCTGCTCAGGCGCCCGGAGCCAGGCCCGCCCCCTGCCGATTTCGGTGGCGCCATTCGCAACTTCTACGAGGGCCACCTGACCAAGGAGGAACTCGAGGCCAAGCGCATCGAGGCCAACCGTAATGCTGCACTAGCTCGAGGTGATGTGGAGGCTGCCGGATCATCTACGGCGGAGGACGGGAATATCGCCGATGCCATCCTCAAGTCCTCCGACAAAGAGGCTCACTCATCTAGCGTCTCCGCCGAAGCACTGCCCCCGAGGAAGTCGCTCATCGGTCCCAAGCCCGAGGGCCTGAAATGGCACTCGGGTCCCATGCTCTTCTGGTACCTCAAGAAGGCGCTGTTCCACGGCGTCGATCAGGACATCGTCAGCCACCAGAAGAAGAAGGACTTGCTATCCGGCGATCTCGAAGAGGCCCACGCGCGAGCCGCGCACTACGACAACAAGGCCGAGTTCATGTACTCCTTCCTTCAGATCATGACCGCCTGCGTCGCCTCTTTCACGCACGGCGCCAATGACGTCTCCAAGTAAGTTTTTTTTTCTTTTTTTTCTTACACACGGCCTGCCAATCGCGCCGCGAGGGTTTGCTAATCCATACATCCCACACGGCATACACTAACGAGACATTACAGCGCCATCGGCCCGTTCGCGACCATCTATCAGATCTGGCAGCAGGGCGTCATCCCCGCCGAGCCCGAGGTACCCCTCTGGATCCTCGCGTTCGGCGGCGTCGGCATCGTCATCGGTCTCTGGACCTACGGCTACCACATCATGTCCAACCTGGGCAACAAGCTGACCCTCAATTCGCCCTCGCGCGGCTTCTCCATGGAGCTCGGCAGTGCCGCGGCCGTCATCCTCGCCACCCGACTGAGTACGTCTCTCTCTCGCTTACATTTTTTTCTTTTAACTACGACTCACTAATAACTGATTGACCTTTGCTAACTCACCACAGAGCTCCCCGTCTCGACTACGCAATGCATCACGGGCGCCATCGTGGGCGTCGGTCTGTGCAACGGCGACTGGAGGGCCCTCAACTGGCGCATGATCGCCTGGATCTACTCGGGCTGGATCATTACGCTGCCCTGCGCGGGGATCATCTCGGGGTGCCTGATGGGTCTCATTATCAATGCGCCTCGCTGGGGTACGGGGGTTTAGTTTCTTCTTGTTTATTCCTGTGTTTGTCTTCTTCGAGGAGTTCGGAGTAGAAGTTTTGATGTTTTATATTGAAGTATAGCAGTAGTAGGTAGATAACCTAATTGATATGTGTAATTGCATGATAGAGGGTCAATGACTTTTGGGATAATGTACGTGGCTCACATAATGAATACGTCAATGGTATGGCATAAGAGTGATTCCTCATAAATAATGAGAGAACACGCTCATTCAGCCTTCGCTCATGATTTCAGGAGCTAGCTGACTTGTACACCAAATTGCTCCCCTTTCTTCTCGGGGCTCACAATGCTATCTAAGTAGTCGACCACCGCCCTAGGTTAGTTCAGTTCCAGCCCCAGCCCCCCTCCACACGACCCAGAGGCAGGACCTGAACCAGCCGGCCCGCGGTGAAGAAGCGCCACGTCCGTCGCCAGAGGCGTCTGCCCTAAAGGACTCGGGATGTTTGTAGACTGTTGTGGCCCGGCCTCGTCCCTCTCAATGCTCGCATACACCGAGTAAAAGCCCTCGCCGCCGCCTAATAACGACGCAGACAAGAAGTCAAGTCAAATCAGCATTTGTGTATTCTTAGACCATTGAATAGTTCCACTTGCTTCCTTCCATTCCTCCTCGTCGTGGCTAGAACAGAACACGTACGTGATAGAATATAAATAGATAGTTAGGTGAAAAAAATAAAAGGAAAAGACAGAGAGACCACTCACAAAAATCCCCCACATACCCGGGACACCTCACATCACAGTCCTCCTCCGGGGCCAGGTCGGCGACGTCGGGCATGGCGCCGCCGCACAGACACGAGCTGCCGTTGGTCAGACCGGCGAAGAAAGGGTGGTTGCCACTGGCGCCGCCGCCGCACCGGCCGGCGCAGTAGCCGACGGTCTGGAACATCATGTCGGCCTCGAAGCGCAGCGGGCCCGGGTGCGAGAAGCAGCCTAGATACTGGGGTCGGCGGTGGGGCTGGGCGACGGGGATGAGCGTGAGGATGAGGAGGAGGAGGGGGAGGGGGAGGGGGAGGGTGATGAGCTTGGGGATGGGAGTGGGCATGATGGTTTTGGGGATGATAGGTAGATTATAGGTGTTGGTGTGCGATGGGGGGATATTGTTTAATTTATTTAATCAAGTCTTTGGATGCACTGGAATTTTCGAGTGTTCGTTCGGTACGGGTTGGAAAACAGAAGGATCACCTTTACCCCGATTTCGCCACATTTCTTCTGACTTACATAAGCTCTCCGAGGGCTGGTAGGTAGGTTAGGTTGCCTGGAGAGATGCCTACTGTTCCCCCCATGCACCATACAACATAAGGCGCATTCGAAATCAACTTTTCTCGAACACGGCTCACTAAACGCGACTGGGAGAGTGTAGCGCAGTAACCTATATTGAAATGATAAAGTCGCCAGCGGATTAGAGCCTGTAAGTTTATCAGGTAAGTAGTTACCAGCCGGGGGGTCGTTCTGCAATTCGGCGTGTTCCCCAGGTCTCCCCACAACGAACGGAAACACGTTTTATGGCAAGCCACCTCCCCACCCGGTTCTCCCTGCCTGTGGTTATTAGACTACACATGACAGGCTCGCTGAGAGTTGTCAGCGGCGGGCCGGACGAGGCTTGCTTATTACTGATCGGACTGGCGGTCCCGGGCCTCTTCTTTAATTGCGATGTTATCTCCGGTTAGCTCCGGGGCACACCCGTGTGTTAATAGGTATTACCTGGTGGCCTGGTTATACAGGCAGATAGATGGGCGGTGGGTGACATCCATGGATGCTTGCTTGACAAGCAGTGAAAGCTGGATCATTAATCTGGTCGAACATTCGTTGGAACGCCTCCTGTAATTGCGCACAGGTGATAAATGCTCGTGATTTCACTCAAATGCATCCTGATTTCCAACCCGAGCAGGAGAAGGATAAAAAAAAAAGACACGCGCTGCAGAACTTGAATCGGTGGTGGCCGGGCAGGGATGGGATGACCCGAAGCCATTTAAGGTTAGCGGATAGAGGCGGGAGGCGCCCTCGCTTAAAAACTCAAAATGCACGCGAACTTGGAACTGGAACAGACCATCGGGTCTCGGCATCGGCTTCGTCTCGTCTTCGGCATCTCGGTCGGCGCCTATGCCTGTGCCCTGGATTCGGGTCCACGTGTACTACCAAGTAACCTACCTAGGTACATATGTACATATGTAGGTACATAATAAAGAAAAGGTGGTACGATTCAGAACCCGAGCAACACGTCTACTACCTAAAATAGGGAATAATAATACATGACGTATATGTCCAGTTTTGGGACCGCGCTGCAGGGACTGCAGCATCAGCCCATCCACAAGCAAATGTCACGCAATTAATTCACAATCAGCCGCTGGCTGGCCTCACCTACAAATCTAGAACTTCCTCTTGTCTGCTGCTCGCTTTCTCGTATTGTCAAGTGACCCAATGGCACTGCCATGTCTCGCCTCCGGAGCTGCATCCTCACCGATCAATTGGGCGGAGCTCATGACATTACAACATCGAGATCATGTTTTTGTTTTCTCTTTCTTCTTCCTTCGTTCTCTATCCACATTTACCTGAGTCGCTGCATCGGTCGGTCGCGTCCATGTGCGGTTGCGGCTTGTGCGGCTTGCGGCATGTACCTATGTCTCTCAACGGCCAAGCTCCGCTTTCGTGACAAACAGCCAACAACATGTTAGATGACGAGTAGCATCACCAAGCAGCTTTCGACATACGTTCAGAAGACGAGACTACCTCAGGTAGACCAGGTAGGCTAGGTAGACACTGCTCCGATTTTGATTGTGCTAAATTGAAGCCTGCATACCTAGACAGGTAGTCTTCCAAGTATAAGTTAAGACCAATCCACATCATCCATCAGTGACATCAATCAAGTCTGATCACATACCTAGTCTAACTCCTCAACCTATGACTACATCATCATCCTCTTACAATCCCCAATACCCCCAAAAGAAATAATTGTTCCTCTCATCGTCGGTCGCTCGTCAACACATATATCCAGACCTTCGTTGAATCATTCATACCAACGCTCCGTCCTGACCCCACTACCCCGCCCCCTTTTTTTCCCCTTTCGAATCCACGATGGCCGACACAAAGTGCGACATCGAAGAGATTCGTCCCTTTGGGAAGGCTCGCTCTACCATCAAGGGCGAGCCCTTATCCAAAGACGAACTCAAGAAATACGATGATTTCTTCAAGGCCTCCCTCTATCTGTGTCTTGGCATGATTTACCTGAGGGAAAACCCTCTCCTCCGAGAACCCCTCAAGGCGGAGCACATCAAGGCCCGCCAACTAGGCCACTTCGGATCTGCCCCTGGGCAAATCTTCACTTATATGCATTTCAACCGACTGATCAAGAAATATGATCTCGACGCCCTCTTTGTCTCTGGCCCTGGTCACGGTGCCCCAGCCGTTTTGTCGCAGGCTTACCTCGAGGGAACCTATTCCGAGGTCTACCCTCAGAAGTCGGAAGATCCCGAAGGAATGCAGGTCTTCTTCAAGCAGTTCAGTTTCCCGGGAGGCATTGGCTCTCACGCGACACCAGAGACACCAGGTTCGCTCCACGAAGGTGGCGAGCTCGGTTACGCCATCTCCCATGCCTTTGGCACTGTCTTTGATCACCCCAACCTGATCACATTGACCATGGTCGGCGACGGAGAAGCGGAGACCGGACCCCTGGCAACGTCCTGGCACTCCACCAAATTCTTGAACCCCGTGTGCGACGGAGCCGTCCTCCCGGTTCTGCACCTCAATGGCTACAAGATCAACAACCCCACGCTACTCGCACGTGTCTCTCACAAGGAGCTGGAACAATTGTTCCTCGGTTATGGCTGGCAACCATACTTCGTCGAGGGCGACGACGTCGAGTCAATGCACCAGGCCATGGCTGCGACTCTCGAGCACTGCGTCAACGAGATCAGGAAAGTCCAGAAGCAATGTCGCGATTCGGGCAAGCCCTTCCGTCCGTTGTGGCCCATGATCGTGCTTCGTACGCCGAAAGGGTGGACCGGTCCCAGAAAGCTTCCGAATGACCACTATCTTGCCGGGTACTGGCGTGCGCACCAGGTCCCTATCACCGACGTGAAGACCAACCCAGAGGACCTGAAGTGCCTCGAGGACTGGATGCGCAGCTACGAGCCCGACCGCCTGTTCGGCAAAGAAGGCCGGATCGGAGCCGATTTGAAGGCGCTGTGCCCCACCGGCGAACGACGCATGAGCGCCAACCCTGTCGCCGACGGTGGGAGGCTGGCGAAGCCGCTCAAGATGCCGAACTTCAAGGATTACGCCATCACGGTCGACCAGCCGGGCGCCGGGATGGAGAGCAGCATGGGCAATTTCGGGAAGTTCCTCCGCGATATTATCAAGTCGAACCGCGACAACTTCCGCATGTTTGGGCCCGACGAGACCGAGTCCAATAAGCTCGCCGTTGTGTACGAGGTGACCAAGAAGGTTTGGATGGGCGAGTACTTCCCCGAGGATTCTGACGGCGGCAACTTGAGCCCCTTCGGCCAGGTCATGGAGATCCTGTCGGAACACACCTGCGAGGGTTGGCTCGAGGGATATCTGCTCAGTGGTAGACATGGGTTCCTCAACAGTTACGAGCCTTTCATTCACGTGATCGACTCCATGGTTAACCAGGTACGTAGTGAATTCTCGCCTTCCATACAGAGTGCCTGCTCTTTGGTTATTGAAGGGAAACAAAAGACTGACTGGGATAACAGCACTGCAAGTGGCTCGAGAAATGCCTGGAAGTCGAATGGCGCACCAAGGTCGCCTCGCTCAACATCTTACTCACCGCGGTGGTCTGGCGGCAAGACCACAACGGCTTCACGCACCAGGACCCGGGCTTCCTGGACGTGGTGGCGAACAAGAGCCCCGAGGTGGTCCGGATCTACCTGCCGCCGGACGGCAACTGCCTGCTGTCGGTGGCGGACCACTGCTTCCGGTCGTGGAACTACGTCAACGTGGTGGTGGCGGACAAGCAGAACCACCTGCAGTTCCTGACGATGGAGCAGGCGGTCGAGCACTGCACCAAGGGCATCGGCATCTGGCCGCAGTTCAGCACCGACGCGGGCGCCGAGCCGGACCTGGTGATGGCGAGCTGCGGCGACATCTCGACGCACGAGTCGCTCGCCGCCATCGACCTGCTGCTGCGGCACTTCCCCGACCTCCGGATCCGCTGCGTCAACGTCGTCGACCTGTTCAAGCTGATCGCGCACGCCGACCACCCGCACGGCCTGACCGACGCCGAGTGGGTCGCCCTGTTCACCGACGACACCCCCATCGTCTTCAACTTCCACTCGTACCCGTTCCTCGTGCACCGGCTGACGTACAAGCGGCCCGGCGCCGCCCATAACCTGCACGTCCGCGGCTACAAGGAGAAGGGCAACATCGACACGCCGCTCGAGCTGGCCATCCGCAACGGCACCGACCGCTTCAGCCTGGCCATGGACGCCATCGACCGCATGGCGCCGGCGCGCCTCGGCAACCGCGGCGCCGCCGCCCGCGAGTCCCTCAAGAACGAGCAGCTGGCCGCCGCCAACGTGGCCTTCGAGACCGGCATGGATCCCCCGATGCTGACGGATTGGAAGTGGCCGCAGAAGACGGGGGAGATGAGGGGGGAGGGGGAGGCGGGGAAGTAAAGGAGGGGGAGTACGCAAGTGAGTAGGCGGAGAATAAAGAAGAAAAAGATGTGGAGGAGTGAATGAAAGTAAGTGCCTGTCAGTGGGTGAGTGGGTGGGTGGGTGAGTGAGTGTAGGGGGGGATGGATGAATGAATAGATGGTATTGGCGTTGTGTGCTAGAGGTATTTGCTTAGAAGTATGAGTGAACGGGATATTTAGAGAGGGGCGTTGCATGGGAGTTCCAGAAACATGGGGAAAAAAAGAAAGAAAGAAAGAAAGAAAGGGAGAAATGATACGTACTCCGTTGGGGTCACAGGTAGATATCAGGTTTTTAATGTTGGTAGCAATATGTTGTTTTGCCTTGGAAGACATTCCTCAAGCCCCCGGTCCACACCCCCCCTTTTCCCTTTCCGGGAGGCCCGAACCCGACAAGCTGGATAAGTGTGGAGGTTAGAAATGTTTGCTCCCACACCCCCTTTATTTGTCAGCTCCATCTTGATCCGGTTCTTTGAATGATATGACCAACGCGATTGGGCCTTTTTTTTTCTTGTTGGTTACACAGAATTTAGGGTGGTACAATGTCCATTCCCTTTGCTTCCGTTTGACCCTCCATACTCTCCCCCACCCCTCCCCGTCTCCTGTTGGCTCTTCTCTTCCATTACGAATCTTTCTCTTTCGGCGCCTGGCCCGAGGTCAAAGAAATCTTTGGGGTATAAGGAGGGGCGGATGTTCATACCGTCCTACCCGTAATCCATCTGAGGTCCTTCATACATCTTTCATACACAGATATACCCTATCAGCTCCACCATCTACGCGGCCTCGTTTCCCTCTTGTCATTCCTTTGGAAAAAGTGTTATTCGACAGTCTGCAATAGGATCCCCGCCAGGTATCGCTGCCGATTCTCAATTCCCCGACTCGACCACCATGTCCCCTCACGTCCCGAGAAGGTACCATGATACACCGTCGGGACAAGCGACCATGAGTTGGCTCGCTACGTACTCTATCATATTCCAACAGCGGGTTGAGTACCATGGGAATAAAGGCCAGGATATGGGACAGAGGTTCCAACAGGGAAGTGGTCAAGTGCACCAACATGCCATGTCGTTGTACTGAATTGTCTATTTAAAGCTCGATATCCACCCTCAGTGTTCATGCATACACTTTGACTCAATCTCATCAACATCTCTCAGCAAAATCTCTGAGCATCTCTCATCTCTCACCATCTCCCACCGTCTCGTGCGAGACTCACGAACTGCCACTCTCCCTACACATTCACTGATCGACGGGAAAGACCACAGACCGACCAAGCGTCACACGCACACACCCTCATTGGTCGATATATCGGTCCACTCCTCGCGAAACCACGGCCACCCTTCACCACGTGAGCCGAAAGCCCCAAAAATGCCCAACACAACGCGCCGCTGTCAAATTGGTCGTTGCCCAAATTATGCGCAACCAGATGGAAGGTTTTGCGATTACCACGCTCAGGACGGCACCGGTATCGCTCGTCACCACGCCACCGGTATCGCTCCTCACCTCGCCCCCGACCTCGAAACTGCCCGGAAAATCGCTCACGATTTTACTTTTTATCCGGGGACAAACGCTGGGGGTAATAGACATTTTAACCCGACTACTAGTTACGCTATCGAATCTGAGCTCCTACTCAGCTTATCCAGGAACAGGAACTCGGGCTACGATCCTCAAAATCCCCAGACCTCCTCGGATTATCCAAGTTATAGCTATACTCCCCAAGGCAATGTCGCTATCGCTCCTCAGCCCACACCCGACCCATCCACTAACGAGGGCATGGCTGAAATCTTTGATCCACCCACTACGAACCAGAATCAACCCTCCTCATATGGCACCAGCGGTCATGTTCTACAGTCAACTTCAACATCTGTTGGAAGCTCGGGTAACCCTGTCATGAATACTGGTTCAAGTTCGTATGACTACTCGCACAACCCATATGCGTATTCGGGTCCCATGTCAAGCTCGCATAGCGCTGCCGGTACACGATCTGAGACGGGACGACACCGCCACCGAGATACAGGCCAATCAAGCTCCGGCCCTGTTCAAGACACCGAATCGGCTGCCAGCAGTTCTGCTTATACGACTACGTATGCCGGACCTCGGACTAAGTATTACGACCCTGTTCAAGACACTGGATCAACTGCCGGGAGTTCTGCTCATACGACTGCGCATGCCGGACCTCAGATTTCTTATCCAACCGCAGGCGCATATTACCAGGCCGGTGGAAGCTTTCATATGGGAGGAGACCGCCGAGATACAGGCCAGTCAAGCTCCGGCCCTGTTGGAGACGCTGAATCGGGTGAACACCACCGTCGTCAGGGACGACACCACCGAAATACAGGCCAGTCAAGCTCCGGCCCTGTTGGAGACGCTGAATCGGGTGAACACCACCGTCGTCAGGGACGACACCACTGAGATACAGGCCAGTCAAGCCCCGACCCTGCTAGAGACACTGAATAGGCTGCCGAGAGTTCTGTTCCTATGCCTACGTATGGTAGACTTCCGCCTGTTATTGAGGATCAAAGCCAATATTTCAATAGCCGGGGAGAATTTACGTGGACAAAGCCTGGTCACTCTTCTGGCCACGGTACTGCGTCGTACACCCTGGCCGACACTGACGCTGGCGTGTATCTCGACCTCGAATATTCTGACCTTGTCCCTTGGGGAACCGACGCTATAGGGTCTGATACAGAGCTGGGCACGGATAGAGAGCTGGGGAATGGAGTTGGGGGTATGCTTTTCATGGTCTGGGGATCACTCGGGCGCTGGGAGCCTGTTTCAGGTTTTTGACACTTTTTTCTGTTTTCTGGTTGCTTTTTCCTTTCCTGTCTTTCCTTTCCTGTCTTTCCTTTCCTGTCTTTCCTTTCCTGTCTTTCCTTTCCTGTCTTTCCTTTCCTGTCTTTCCTTTCCTGTCTTTCGGGTTTCACGGTTTGCTTTGGCGCATCTTGTTCAGTGGTTTGGTTTGGGCTGGTTTCATTCGCAGTTTGGTTTTGTTCTGGTTCAGGGTAGGCGTTATCTCAGTTTTTGCTTGATTTAGATTTCATTAATATTTTTCTATTTTCCAACAACTTTCTGCTTCTCGTTCCTAACAACTCGTTGGAGATACGTCGGGGTAGTCACCCCCTGATTTTTTTCGCGTTACGTAATCAGCGTTACCCCTATTTTTCGGTGCCACCCTCGTTGTTTTCACCCCAATGGTAAGATGCCCAGATGGGAGAAAAAAATAAGACCCTGGATAACATGCCACTCGGAGACGCTCCTGGTGTCGCATGCGATCGGGACGTTCATGCGATACCATCCCTAAGGTGCATCTTCGGAGTCGAAGAAGCACATACGGTGAGTCAATCGGTACGATCAAACACTGGATGCTGTCAAGTCGAGTCAACGTGACTTTACCACAGTATTTGACCCAGCCAATATTACTCCGCCGAAGTCGGCTTCGCTCTTAATGATATTGGGACACCTCTCTAAGCTACCAGTGTAGAAAACGTACATAATCCCAAGACAAGACAAGACACGAATCCAAACCCATCTCTATCCAAGTGTCATTCATCCCATAATCTCACAACCTCCAGCTTCATAGCCAGCCAAGCATCAGGATATCACCAAGCATCCCGTTCTTTTAACTTAATTACCTCACCCTTTTTCTCCCTTGCCATATCCTCCCCACCCGTCAACCTCGGTAGTCATGGGCGAAACGGCATCCAAGCCCTCATCCACCTCCACATCCATCTCCACCTCCTCTTCACCCTCACCCCCTCCCCCTCCAGCCAACACACCATCATCAACGGACACCCAATCCCAATCCCAATCCCAATCCGACGACGACAAGGACCAAGAATCATTCGTCCTGATCGACGCGCGGAATCCCTTCGCCGAGAGCCGTATGGTGTCACTGCTCGACGACGACGACTCGGAAGAAGAAGGAGAGGAAGAAGAAGAAGCCACCAACAAGTTCGAGATTGCCAAGTCTAAAGGTGAGAAAGCTCGAGGAGGAGGTAAAGGAGAAGGAGGAGAGCAGGAGAAGAAAGAGGAGGTGAAGGAAGAAGAAAAAGAAGAAAAAGAAAAAGAAGATGAGTGGGTGGATCTGCACTGCGAGGACGCCGGGGTTGAGGGGATGAAAGGTGCTGGGCATGGGGTTAAGAAGGTTGGAGGAGGGGGGGAGAGGGAGAAGGAAGAGAAGGAGGAGGAGGAGGAGGAGGAGGGAAATGAGGATGATGGGACGGAGACGGGGAAAGAGAAGGGGAAGGAGAAGGAGAAGAGTGTTATGGATGCAGTGGTTTAGCGATGAACTAGGTAGGTTTTCGTTGTCTGTCCGGTCTTTGGGGCGGGAGAAGTAAAGTTGGCGTCGCTTGGGGTATTAAATTTTAGAATGAGAAGGACTTTGCTGGGTCGCGATGGCGTTGGTTAGTTCAGCCTAGATAGCCCTTTGAACGAATTCAGTGCGTAGGTAGCGTGAGCAGCAAATGGACGTAGACCTCTATTTCTCTTGGATGGCGCCGACGTACTATTGGTTCGGAGGTCGCCCTTGAGTGATAAACTATATCATGGTGGTGTTGCGTGATTGTATTGCACATGGACAACAGTGACCCCAATTGAGGGATATATCATGAATGTCATCGCAATGCACCACAAAGACTAAAACCAAATTCGGGATCGCCAGATGAATTTCTTGCTCGCATCCTGGCTACCTAGTCTATGTCCATAACGAGAGCTCTATAGAGGCACGTTGACTATACTACACTCATCGTACACTCTGAAGCAAAAGTCTAGGTAAGCATGCTCCAACCAGCGTCAACGCGGATATTGATGTCCGGGCATCGCCTATCATACTTCGTCCGACTTGGAAAATCCCTCTCCCGACCAAGTCTGGCAAACGTCGCGTGGTGATTCCATCGGACTCCGCACAGCCCCTTCCAATGACTAGCGTCCCCAGTTCTGTCCACCTCCCCTGGGCTGACGTGGTGGATCAGGACCGACATTCAGTCCCTTCACACCCTTCAACCCCATCTTTCCCACTGTGCTCTTCGGCAAGGTTGGGATCTCAGGCGCGCCCAGGCCTTTAAGGGCAAAGTTGTTGGCCTCCATCACTAGCCGCGCCGTGCTCCAACCCATGGGCTTGGTATAGCTCTTGTAGAAGCCGAGCCAGGCTTGATACACCTTGGCGTGCAAGTCGCCCAACCGTGACGCCATCTCTAGAACTTCGCTTTGCGCGCTCAGATTGGCCGGGGACTCATTGAAGCTGATCTCCTTGAGCGTGAATTTGGGGAACCATGTCTCTTGTGTCGCAACGATAAAAGTACCACGGCCCTCGGCTCCGGCACGACCCGTGCGACCCAGGCGGTGAATGTAGGATTCCTTGTCGAAAGGAAGCCCAGCCTGGAAGACGTTGGTTACCGAAGGGAAGTCCATGCCCCGCGCGATGACGTCGGTTGCGATGAGGATCCCGTTCTTGGCCTTTCGATATTCCTCCGTAGTTCGGCTCCGCTTGCTCTGCGTCATGCGGGAATGGAGAGAGACGATCTTGGGCATTTCTGGGAACTGGGCAAGGATCTCTGCGTAGAAATCTACTAGACCGGCGGTAGGCGCGAATACGATGGCCTTGAACGCGTCGGGGCCGGCTTGCGCGAGCTCCTGACGAAGTGCTCCCAGCAGGCCTGCTGCCATGTCGGAGAAGGTGGGCACTACGATCAGCTGTTGTGGGACACGCTCGTGCGTGCCTACTTCACCCTCGGGGATCGTAGAGATAGGGGTGTAGTCCTTGGAGAGAGCCAGGTGGGCAACTTTCTGCACGTGTTGTGGAACGGTGGCGGAAAAGAGCATTCCTTGTCTCTGGCTGGTGGTCTTGTCTGGTAGGCAGGCTATGATCTTCTTTAGTGAGTCGAGAAAGCCCATATCTAGAAGTCTATCTGCTTCATCGAGTACTAGGGTATGAAGTTTCTGAAGCTTATCAGTCAAGGCACCATCGTCGCTCCCCAGGTGGTCGTAAAGTCGACCGGGTGTGGCAACCAAGATGTCACAACCACTCAGTATCTGTTTGTACTCCTTGTCCTTGTTGGTGCCGCCGATGGCGATGCGCACTTTGTAGGTGGGCATACGTTGCAATAGAGACCTTGCCTCGTCGGCAATCTGCATGGCGAGTTCCCTTGTGGGTGAGATAACTAGAAGAGATATATGTTGACCTGGTTTAGCGCCTCTGCGGCTCAACATATTCTGGATGGCAGGTAAGAGGAAGGCGACAGTCTTTCCAGTACCAGTCTTGGCCTGGGCGAGAACATCGGAACGGTCTGTGAGAAGAGGACGTAGGGTGGCAGCTTGAACAGGTGTCATGTGATTGAACTTCATGTCTTCCAAGAGGGTCTGGAGTAAGAGGGGATGGATGAGGTTGTCTTGGGCAAGATCTGCAAACCTGGGGGTATCGGTGGGAAGGTCGATGGTCAAGGGGGCATGAGAGCCAGACGAGGGACCCATGCTCGCGTTTTGGGCTGCGCTAGCTGAGAAAGATGTATCTGCTTGCTGCTCGAGAGCAGAGGCTGTGCTCTGACTAGGCGAATCTCTAGCTGTTGATCTGGATGACATCTGTCTACGGTTATCACCGCGATAAGGAGCGTTACGGCCCTTTCTCCTGGAAGAATGTTGGGCTTTCAGCCCGTTGGAGTTGGGCCCTTGCGTCATGGTGGTGGTGGTGGCCGTGAAGACGGAAAAGTAGTGTCTTCTTGCCGAATGTAGTGGGTTGATTGACAGAGACGCGAAGACCTTCTGCCGAGTAGGTGATGATAGTTTGGTCAAGAGCATTTGAAGAAGTCGGGTTAGTCAGTCCAAGTATTGGGGCGGAAAGGGATGGAAAAGGAGCGTAGGGAGATGAAAGAGCGCTCGACGACCAGCGACAAACAAAGAGATTGTTGTCAAGCGCGCTCGAGTCTTACCAGCCAATCAGGCTTTGTGCATGGCCCCAAAGTGGGAAGCTACTGACCGCCTAAGCCACAGCTGCTGTCACTGCAAGATTTTGAGCCACAAGTCGATTCTGCCACAGGCTCCAGCCACAATGGCTCAACCTTAATTATTTCCATCCGTCGGAGAGAAAAGAAAAAAACTCACCACCTCCTCTTTTGCCAACGAGAGAACTCCGGCCCTCAAGACTCTTGTCAGTTGTTGAAGGCCAACGCTTTCATTTTCCCTACTTGGGACCTTGATCCTTGAATTCCAAGTGCACCCAGTATGGCCCAGCTGATTCTACATCATTCATCATTCATCCAACTGCCACACCAGGCAGCCAGGTAAGGTACTCAGGCGCAGTGATTCCGAGGCAGTACTTAGCTTGCATCCTCCTCATCCCGCCGACGCGGCGATCCTCCCCGACCCTCCCTCTGGTCCCTCTGGCAAGGCCTCGGCTACATGAAGTGAATAATCGGATATTAAATTGGGCTTTTTTCGACCTTCTTTCACCTTGTCATCTGGCTCTCATTCCATCCGAAAATCAAACTGCTCGCTCCCTCGTGCTCGACCAGAGTGCGACGGATTGAGCATACGCCTGTCGAGACTGTCGATGTACTGCATACTCGAGCAATGCCATCTCGTCTCGTCTTGGCTAACATTTAACTATGACCATCACTTGTCTACGTCGTCCTCGTAAGCTTGCAATTATTATGATGTGAATGATAATTATGTCGCTGATGTCTGGGTCTCTTCTACTTCATGCATATCGGATAGATGTGTATGCTCAAGTCAGGTCATTGACGGCTAATAGAATCTTATGAAAGACGGCATACTCGAGGATCTAAGTTAGATCGGGCAGTGCCGGAAAAGAGCACGGCATCGCCTGCACCCTCGACTTGATGTGTTGCTGCCAGGTTGACGTCTCTGCTTCGGGTGGCCGTCTCAGAAGGCTCTTTGACGGCTAGCTTACTCCCATCGCCAACATTCCAGAGACGAGTCACAACGCCAAAGCCCCCCTCGCCGAGTTTTTTCTCAAGTATATTGGCTTGGTGTCCGGTGTGTGGACTCCTGTGTCCGATATCACGCCGATTTCAAACTCTGCTTCAGCAGCCATGCTCCTTAGGTAGTCACCCTGCTCGATCAGCTTATCCATCGCCTCCGGCTTGGGCATCTCGGATCGTCCCCCCCGCCAGGCCTTATCACACCGGTTCCAGAGGCGATTCCGGGCATTCTTTAGGTCGGACTTCATCACCTCGGTCTTCTGGAAGTAATCCTCGAAGTCCCCGGGGGAGAGCACCCTTCTGTATGATGGCGGCGTGGGTGGTTCCGTGAGATCGTCGCTGTATGCGCCCAGAAGGAGTCCACGAAGCAGATCATCTGGGGCTGGATCATGGATCTGGATCATTGGGAGCTGGTCGGCCTGGATAGAGCCGCGCTGACCGAGAAGAGTCGACAAAAAAAAGCAAAACAACAGATTTCCCTGCCATTGTGTAGCAGGCGCCGTTGCACCATCATGATTCCCCCTTCCATCGGTTCTATTGGGCAATATTCGGGTGAGTATAACACATCAGACATCTCTCTCTTCATTCTCCTTCCATGTTCCAGAAATTGAGATCCGGTTCTCGGACCCAAGCGATCAGCGTCTGTATCTCGGCGAGACTGGCCGACTCCCCTGCCTTCGATGTAACCAGTGTCTCAGCCGCGAGTTCTCAACAGGCCATTGTTCTTGTCTGCCCAAACGACAATCTTCACCAAGCCCTCACCGAGGGACTTCCTTAGTCTTGAGGCGTACACGCAATAGGCCAAATAATAGGTATGGACCCTCGGAACAGCCTCCACGCGATGTCCTTTGTGGAGCTCGCGCCAAAGAGCTTCTACTATGTCGGCCACCTCAAGATACGCAGAATCCTCGCTGTCACCCAATTGGGGCAGTACAAGGCCATCCCACGAGGCGCAAGTCTTCCCATTGCTCGGCCGTTGGAGACCAGCTTGATCGGCAACAGCGTCGACGTACGTCATCATATATCGGATATCGTCGAGGAAGTCCAGCACACCTTTCTTGTTTTCGATAGCCATATGCTCCTCGTGCGCAAACATCCGGAAGTAATCTCGAAGCATGGACGGCGGGCCGATGGCTAGGGGGCAGGATAGAGGAATTCCGAGTATGTCCAGATCCACAAGACGTTGGGCCAGCTGACGGTATTCTCGGTATCTGAGTTCGCCGACGGCTTCTTCTAACCGTGGCTCGTTGCGCTGGATGGGCTCACCACGGTACCAGTCGTGAATCGCGTAGAGGATGTTGAAAATGACTGTGGTGATCCTCAGCTCTCGTGGTGCGAAAAGAATACAACGACGCTCGAGGGCAGGGGGCAGGTTCGGTATGATTATGGTGGTGAGTAGTTTCATTGCACAACGAGAACAATAACCCACGAGGGCAGCGGGGATTCTCAGAATGCCCATCGTGAAACTGTAAATTGGGGAAGGGGGGCAGTTGTGTTGGTCTTGGGTTGGGATGTCTTGTCGGCAGTTTTCAACTTGTGCGTTCGTAGTTTGAATGAACTGGTTTATCGGTGAAAGATGATTGAAGTTCGTTTCCGGAGCTGTGCTGCGGTAAACGCCTTCGTTTGTTGGTCCTCGGCTTCAGGGACGAGATCTTCGGCTTTATCAAGGTTGTACTGTCACAGTTCAATTGACTGCTCGTTGTTCCAGGAAGACATATTTTGTTGTACAAGGGAGGGAAGAGAGCTTAGGTCTACGTAGCGTGAGCTATGCCTAGGTATATATAGATTCAGCGCATGGGCCAATTAGTGCTGTGATATGTACCAATATAGTCAGTCTATTTAACCTTCCTACGCGGGTGGCGCGCTATTACTGTGCCTTCCTGCGCTTGTTGAAGCCAGGTGCTCCCTGAAAAACGCCGAAGTTGGATTTCACCTTTTTTGAGGCTTGTTCGAAACTTCTCTATTGTTTCTGTCACGCCTTCGTGGGCCACTATAATCGTTAGATAACCTAATTGTTCAGCATCGCCAGAATCCATGTGTAGAGTGTCCTTTCAAAATCTCAAAGGGCGCCCAGGCACAGCCAGGCAAGACCTGTTTCTTCGGCTCGTCGTCTTTGAAAGACGTCTCTGGTGGGATTCCACCGTCCACAATATATGTAACCTGGTGGTGTTGCGCAATTGCATTGTACATTGATAACAGTGGATCAAAAAGGGCGAGAGATAACACAAAAGGGGGAGGCCTCCGCGCACGCCTTGGCAGTAGTAGAAATTCAATATCGGCGTATATTTGGGTCCATCAAAAGCCATGGCTAATGCGATTTGTGTAAGTTTATCGCGCCATAAGGATATAGTTATAGGCTAGTAAGGAGGTCTAGCAAGCCGAAGCGAGCTATACTAACGGTTTTAACATACCACGATACTTAAGAGTAAGCCCCCCCAGGAATCACAAATGCTCCTGGCACAAGACCTGCAGTACAAGCTTAGGCTGATATTCCTATAACCTTTGAAATAGACATTTCGTAAGTAAGGGATTGTCTGGTTAGGTGGGTATTACTCGAACCAAGCAAAAGGAAGACTTCAGCAAAACTACAAGACTCAAAGTTTGTTGAGAGGCGTGATTACTAGCGTGAGCTACTCATATGACAAGAAGGGTTTTGGTACGTAATTCATAAATTCATCGCATGAAGAAGACACACTTAAAGGCATCTCTCCGGCACGTGGGAAGTCACAAACCTCTTATTGCTACTTGCGAAGCTGGGAGGTTGGGAGAATTGTCCTCTTTTTTCCATCTTGATACACCCGCCTGTATACCTTACATACTAGATAGTACTAGTGACCTGCCCGTTTATCAAAGATGGTAGGGCACGGAAAAAACCGAACTTTATCTGTAGATGCGATGACTGCAGATATGTAAACTCCTAATGACCGAGAAGTCAGAGGAAGCCATTAGTGATAATGGAAGGGGACTAAAAGAAAGTTTTCTGGAGATGGAGATGGAGGCGGGCCTGAAGATCGAAGTTTTCCATCCCGTCGTGGGCTCGGTGGAGACAGTGATGGCGATGAAGTGCTGTAGCTGTATGGTGTTGCATGAAGCATCGCCACGCGCCGAGTTATCACGATAGGTCCTTCTGGAAAGGCTCTGAGTGTATTTAGAAATAAATTACCTTCTTGAATGATCATATCATCAGTTCATGATGAATGGCACTTCACCCTGGCGATGCTGCTGTAGTGTTGTTGTTCTAATAGCAAAAGGGGGGTGTTAGCGAGGATCGTGTTTGCCAGGACAAAGATGCGGTGAAATAATGGTAGAAAAGTCACACGAGCGAGTTTCTGAAAGGTGCATGCGTCCTTACTTGTTTGCAGCTCGCCTCGCCATCGTCATGCTAAATATAAGCAAGGCTGAGGCAAACTTACGGAAGTATTACCTGCCTGTCATAGGCGACATGACTCAAGCACAATAATAGGCGCGCAGGCTGCAAATAGGGGAATGGGACTTGAATACCCGGGCACCAGAGATCCCGTGGAAACAGGTAACCAATCGATCAATCAACCAACCTGGCTGCTTGTGAAATTTGAGCTTCTTGATCTCAGACACATATCAGTCAAGCCCTAGTATTCCGTTGACCTAGAGCCAACGCCTGAGTGCCAGCCACAACCAGAACAGAGTATACAGGATATGAGACCTCTACGGGGAGTAACCATAGATGTCCGGATTGGCACGTGGCGCCCATGAAAGAGCGGGATGTTGATGTTTGCAGAGAGATATGCTTGGATAGAGAATGCGACAGAAGCCTGGAAGTTGCCGTGTCAACTAATGCCAAATAAGTGAAATCCCCCTGGCCGTGCCGCGCTCGTGTCAGTGACTCACGAATCAACTTCGACTATTTTTTTTTCTTTGTGTCTGTATTCCCCAGCTTCTGAAACAGTGTCGAAGCTCCATGTCAAACCAATATTCACTGAACTCCCAACATTCTATGTCACCAAGTACCCTTGAATGTTTCATTTCTTTGTTCACTGGGTTGGGTAAACGCGCCCCTGACACACAGGCGAACGAGTCTCAATCGATTACCAAGATGAAGCCAACCTTGAAAGTGACACAAATGCCGGGCGGGTATAAAGGAGGCTCGCTTTCCAGATTCTATCCTCGAACTGAATTGTTCTCCAGCATGCAACACCCCTATTCTATTTGGTTGTTTACCCATCATATTACGAAGTCACTATACGCCTCCCAGTCATCATATTTTTCGAAGAAAGCCAACCCAGTCTGAGCGGTATAAAAGCGAAATGGAGTCGGCTCATCCAGAGCCATACACAATCAACGTATGGCGAATCCGTACCTTTTTTCGGCACCATAACGGTATCCAAGATCAGGTAGAATTACAACCGCAACCGCCTGACTCTTACGTTCATTCCCGCGCCAACCTTGTTCCCTTGAGCGCTGCACGGGGGGCTGGCCCAAGTAGTAATATTTACCTCCTCGTGCACAAAGCTCTCGGAACTGTCTGTAGAAACAGTGAGGGCATGGCGGTTGTCTGTGTGGAGAGCAACACATCTTGGGCTACGATAATCAACCCGGAAGATGAAATCAGACTTTGGCCAGAGTCAGACCCTATGCATGGGAACCATATTGGTTGGCTGTTAAATTCCGGTAAGAAAGAACACATGAGCGTGTTGCCTCTTGACGACTCATTGAACAATACTCGCAGTGAAGGGAGCTCGAACACCCGTCCGAGACACCTTTGATAGGGAAAGAAATGAAATCCACATGGTGGCAAAAGGATCGCCACCCGCACTGCACTTGCACCCTAACCTGTACTTCTACCGCGAAACGGCGACCGAGGTATTCAAGCTAAGCGCTCAGATCATCCCATTTATCCCGACATATGTATTGGAGACCTTGATCACCATCGAGTCCGACCTCTTTGTGGACGCTACGAAAGTGAAGCTTCTTTGCTGGAACGAGTCGCCGAACGACCCAAGTACACCGTACACGGAGTCAAACAAAGTTGTCGTCCAAGTGAGCCTTACCGGCTTTCATGGATACGCGGCAGTTGACCTAGACTCGGCATACAGGTTCTGGCCGAATCTGCTCCCCTGCCGGCGGTTTGGGTGAAGCCCAAATACAGGCCGATATTGAGTTTTTACTGCTGTTGAGGCTTATGCGGAGGCCTCGCCCCTTATTGTTCTATCTCGCCCTGTTGGGTTATTGTTATCCTTGTGCAATACAAATGCGCAAGACCATCATTAAGAGCTGCTCCCCTAAGCTCCCCAGATACAAGAGTTTGGTGGCCAGTAGAGATCAAGTCTACCAAGACAGCCATTGGGAAAGGAGGGTATGGGTGGGGTATGGGTATTGGAGAAGCGGAAGGCCAGGAGTAAGGGCATTTCTGGGAGGTAAATGATCACGATTCAGAGAACGGGAGACTGATATGATTTGGAGACTGAGGTGTAGGGAAGATTGACACAGATGGGAGGACTTGGGGTAACTTTACGCTCATTCTAATATATATTAGCTACGCTATTCTGCCCAAACACGAACCGCGTCCCCTGGCCGTCTTTAGGTTGTTTTCCCCGGACATCACTCAAAGATATCGCTCTTAAGCTATTTATAATTTACGGGATTACGATCACACAGTCCTGTCGGGCCTGAAGCATGTGTGTAATGTCATCCAGGCTATCGGCGTCCTGTGTCTTGTATGCCGAAGAACAGACCAATTCACAGACTTTTAGGAGAAACAGTATGAATCAATTAGAAGACACCAGTTCTTTGCACAAGAATCCGCTGACTCAAAGAATTACACTTGATCCCACATCCTCGGTGTGAGATTTGAGCTTAGACAGCGGAAAAGGGGGCAGGCTGGGGGGTGCATACGGCTGGCCGGGTGGTGCTAAAATGTCACTGTCTTCATAATACCTGGGACACGAAGGGCATATTTAGTCGAAGATGGTCTTTCATGGCCTGCCAAGTCGAAGAATCTCAGCCTCTTTACTCAATGTTTCACTAACCATAGAATAGGGGGTATGCAGCTCCGCAAACTGCACTTTGTAGTAGAAGGATCTTCAGCCCCCATGAAAGCTGGTTGGACATTGGTGGATAGGTATTTGAAATCCTGCCAACTAGATAAATCGTACAAGTCTGGTGAGTTTTCCTAACCTCAGCCTAGCTGACCACGTCCGCGATTCTTGTTCTTCCGCCGCAGGTCTCACCCAAAGGCTTGCTCATGTCAACACGAACATGGGAAAACTGCTACCGGCAATTTATGCCTTCGTCTACGCCCTCCTCGTGGAAGCGGCTAATGACTTCATAACCTCGGGAGATAATGCTTTCCCGGACGCTTTCGCGTTGGATACTTCAAGCACGATATATTGGGAAAATCTAGAGGGGTATATCTTTACGATCTGGATTAATGACCCTGATGGTGGAGAAGCAGGCGCGCGACTCCAGTGGAGGCTAACCCGCATATATTAGCAGGCAGAAACGTCCTCTGCTAGCTTTCTAACGCTCCATGATCTGGCCGCGTCCTGCACGGTAGGCGGTGTATCCAGCTGGCAGCAGGACAGCCGACGGTGAATGCTACTCAAGAAACAACACAGGTTCCGTCGAGTTTCCGACTAGCAAGATGCCTGAGGCCGGGAGCGACTACCAGATTGCAATGCTTTGGCCCAAGGAGGTGAGCTTCGTTGTCGACGACGGGAGTGCGAAGACAACGGCACTGAGTCCCATGTTTAGTGTCGTCGACAGCCTGCCAGACCCGAACACTAGTAGCGGCTCCGATACGACAAGCCCGATTTCGTCGGCCAACTCCCGCCGTCTTACACCTCCCAGCAAAGCACTGCGATACAAGAGCTGCCGAACGGGAGTTTCCTCCCGCGGACGGCCAGCTACGCAGGACCACCACAACCGCCGGCAGAGCACGGCCTTGCCAACTCTGGCGGACCGATCGAGACCCGTAGCGCCAACGGATCGTCCGGCGAGCTATCAGGCACCCCTCCCCAGTACGTGCCCATCCATATGCTTCGTTGGAGCTATCCGCTAGCCCGATGCCACAGTACCATACGATGGACAGCGTTCCGGTATCTTCAACACCCCGAGAACTGGCGACATGGAGCACCCCTGAAGCGTCAGGCGGCCAGCACAACGAGATCCGGCAGTTGGAGGAAGAGGAGCGGCGGATGGATGAGGTGATCGTGGAGGGCGAGCGTCTGCGCAGACTCAGGGAGGAGCGGGAGGTGATCAGAAAGCAGATTCATGATATCAGGGCCACTGGTGTCGAGTCAGGGTTAAGGGACAAATAGATAGACCATGGCTTTCAATTCCTTTCGCGCTTCTATCAACATGGTGGTGTTGCGCAGCTAACATTGCACATGGACAACGGTGACTCGAAAAGGGGCGAGGTGGAAACAAGGACTGCCGATGTCGACAACCTTTGGTAGTTTTAGTCACAGCTAAAAGTCACGCCACCAAAGATGTTACTACTGCCACATGGAAAAGTGAATTGCAATTTAGCCCGGAAGATAATGTGCCTAATCAATCCATCAGCTTCGTGGATTGTGTGACTGTTCTCCGCTGGTTTGGGATTCACGTACCGTTTATCCCATCATCGCACGTTATTTCAGGGGTCGAACTATGGGTTTCAGCGAATTGTTTCACTGCCCGATCTCGAGTCTTCCCTTTCTTTGTTCGCGCTCCTAATGAAACGCTTTACCCTTGAGTCATACGCAACGAAGTGCACGAGGTGCCCAACATTGAATCGCAAGCCCCCCCCCCCCCCAACACCGACGTTATTAGAAGCATAAAAGAGAGCGCCCATCCCCATCGCATTCTCGATTATTCTTCTCACGCAAAGGCACCCGGTTCTCATATTCTCATACTTCATGATATGTTGAACTTGTTCCTACATATCAGGATCTCTCATCGGCCCCAGCTGATTATCATCGACCCCACAACCAACCGCCGCACCACACTGAACCATGGCTGTCCCTATTAACTCAATCATTCATCCCCAACTCTTCGAGACGGAGAGATATGAACAAGCCTTCTATTACGAGCCGGAACACACCACGGGGAATGCTGATTACCATGTAACCTTACCCTTTAAGAACGGCCGTCGCGAGGTCTCCCTGACTCTCCGACCCATCGTCCGCACTGTCCCCGTCCTCTATAAGACCGCACTTGTGCCGCTCCACCGAGCCCTTTTCGCCGACGCATTCCGGCTTATGGCTGTCTGGGACACCGAGCTCGGAGGACCGTGTCAGAGCAAGGACGGTCCCCTCATCTGGGACAGACAGCGGGAGGGCTACGCCGTTATCGTCCGGCGAGAGGACAATGACGACCTGTGGCAGAGATCCCCGGAACGGACGGCCCAGGGGTACGAGGCCTGGAGATCCGCCAACTACGCCATCAAGAGTCAAGACGACGCTGAAAGCTATCTCCTCGTCGTCCGGGCGCGTAACCCAGACCGGCTCCCGGCTGCTGACGGCGGAGAAACCCTCCCCAAGCAATTGTCCACGTGGACCATTCCTGCAACCCCGGTCTCCCTAGACGAGCATGACTTGAGCATGACGCATAGGATCGCATCCAACTTTCTCGATGACCCGAAGACGGTGGCGCTGATATGGAATGTCGACCGACGAGAAGGCCACTTCGTTCACGTCGACGTCGACGGCTACGAAGGGTACATGCGTGCTTACGACCCCTGTATGCGCTGGCTCTGGCCGGAGACAGCGCCTACCCATCCCGACCATGAGAAATGGGTTCGGGGGTGTGAGGATGCTTACAAGCGTAGAAGGGCAATTCCACATGTTTCCGATCTCGATGCCCCAGTGTCTTTGACGGGCAATGCGGCTGCTTAGCATCAAGAGAGGCATGAAACTTCTCAGCCACCGGAGTCGTCGAATACAGAGATTTCACGCGGGTAGAAGAGGTATGGGAGGGACGAAGCGGACGAGGAAGAGGAGAGGGAGAGGAAGCAGACAGGCGGAGTTTGAAAGAGCGGTCGAGGTTAATTATTTGACGGGGGGAATAATGATCTGTGTTGCCGTTCATGAATTGCTTAGAGAAACCCATCTACCTCATAAATAATCTGGTTTCTCTTTGGGTCACCGTTGTCCATGTGCTTCGTTCCTCCCGTCCCCCTGAGATTTGACATTCCACGAGACATAGGCGAAGAAGTTCCAATCCAAATTTCGCCAGGCACTAAGATTTTCCTCCCCGTTTGAAATAACGCGTAAAGGCGCATGACGGACTGACTTCATCATATAAGACGGGTGATGGAGCCCTCGCCCTTTATCTTTGTGATGGCCTTGCGAAATTGCATTGCGCATCCTCGCCCCTTATCGTTCTATCGATCTCGCTCTGTTGGGTTATCGTTATCCTTGTGCAATATAATTGCGCAAGACCACCACGAAGATATAAAATGGGTGGTAAGAGAACCTGATTCATATGATTTCGCGTGTCTAAAGGGGTGCATTTCTTTCTCGGCATGCCTCTACATAAGCCTTGCAATCTGATTGGTCCACAGAATTGATTTGTTGGTCCTCTCACCTCTTTGTTTTTTTAAGAGCCTACCCGGGGGGTTGGATGAGGTTGGTTGGCCCAAAGGGTTGGCTCTCCTCTTCTCCCTTTGTCTCCTGTTGGTCGTACTCCTGATGGCTGTTGGAAATCTTTGGTCAACTTTCTTGCCCCTTTGTCTCCCTCGGCTTTTCCTCTTCCCCCCAGTTTGCCGGTCCTTAAAGTTTGACGGACCTTGTTTATTTTTCTTGGTCCTTTTTCTCTTTCTTTTTTTCGCGGATCGTCTAATACTCCCCCCTAGTCGCGAATATCCCCGAGAGATATGGCAAACGCATCGCCCTATGAAACAACAAGTCCCTGCTCACATGTGAAGAATCTCTCAGCAGTGAATATCTCAAACCATCCCTGCCCTCCACTGAACGTCCTTTTTCTGATTCACACACGAAGAAGCCTTCCAAAACGAATGTATGATCTCCAGCTCTGCTATCCTCAGAAATATTAATAAGAATCCCCACTCCGGCTTGTGCTTCCGACTATTCTTCTTTTTTCACCACACCCGTATAATCGCATCGTGCGAACAAAGCTGGACCCATCCCAATAACCCAACCGCATCAGTTGACGCCGATCCAGACCGCAGCATGGCCCCCAAACGAGTTCCTTATTATCCCATCATATTCAAGAGGCGTTTACGCCGCAGTGACGCCTATGTCAAGTTCGTACTGACGCCAGTCTTCGATCTGACGCCCGAGGACCTCGCCAAATATCCTTATCGAATCGCGCTCGACGAGGAGAGGTTTGATATAAATAACGAGAAAAGATATAAGATAAAGGACAAGGAGTTGTTCGAGATGTTCAAAGAACTTCTCCCTAATGACATTATTCAGATAGCTGGTCACCACAGACGTCAGGAGGCGCTCGCCACTGAGGACGGGTCCGCCCGAACCATCGTCTTTTACCCCAAGTCTGATCGGTGGTATGCAATCTACTCACGAAACAACTACGACGACCTCTGGGATAGGCCAGGCTACGAGTCGCTTGAGCAGAGGTCGGCACCAGGGGAGCACGTTGGTAAGTAATTATAGCAGCGCGAACACGCCATCCTATGGGAACATGATGAGAAAAGACCAAGACTAACCCCATAAAGCCCCGCCCTTGATAAATTCTCACTACGATGAGCTACCTGATGAACTGCTACCTCCAAAGCTCACCGTGGTGATGAAGGGATCAGAGCGCGCCGACAACGGTCTCTACCTCTTCGAGACCGCCAGGCTGTGGTGCCCGGCTGTGTTTAATCCCAACCTCTGCTGGCCGTTTAAGGAGATGTACCTGCTATATGCATCAAAGGTCTCGTCGCGAATGCTAGTAGAAGATGCAGAGGTGAAGCTCGTGTGGAGTCGCTGGGGACCGTGCGAAGTTGATAAGATGTGGATCATTTGGGTGGACGTCGAGGGTTACGAAGGGTACCTGAAGATCCCGCCACGCCACGGGTATCGCGCCTGGCCGGAAGCAGTTCCCGGACACCCGGAACATGAGAAATGGATGAAGGAGAACGACGAGAAGTTTCAGGATAGAGTACGGTGGAACTATGATGGGGTGTTGGCCGAATGAAGACAAGCCCAAGCTGAGAAGCATAAAAGAGAAATAGCAGAGAAGGGGAGTAGAAAGAGGCCGGGCTGGACAGCGCTAGGTGGTAGAGCGAAGACCAGGAGGTGGAGGAGGACACGGAAAATTTGCACTTGATAATATCGTATGAAAGAATTTCGTGATGCTACTATCCCAATTATAGGTTTCTATTGTACCGGTGTTCGCTTTTTCTTTGATATCACCCAGCAGTGCAGTGAATAAATACATCGACTCTATTTTGAAACTTTTCCATCGGAGTAACACATTGGAAGGACACTCCCCTCTTGCCCTCGCGGGTCACTGTTTTCGTTATGCCAGATAATTGCTCGGTGCCACCAGATTCAAGCGACAAGAACACTTTCCTGTGTTGATGCAGTTGCACAACACCATCAACCATCATGAAACATCCATCCATCTTATGTTTGAATCACACGGGAGGAGAGTTCCCAACAGTGAATACAACGACTCCGACACCGCACCCTGCGAAACGTCCAGCCCCTGAATCACACATGAGGAACTTCTCAAGAACGAATACAATAGTACTTATTCCCAACAGGCGCCTCCGTGGGAAACATAAAAAGAGGCTCTCTCACGTTGTAGCTTACATATTCTGATATTCCTTCTTCACTTCCACCACTACCAGACTCGGGACGATCTCGATCTTTTCCACACACACATCTGCAGAACCAATCAGTCCTTATTCGCGCGACTGCTCAATACACCGAACCACCACAATCTCACTGAACCAACCTAACCCAACGAGATGCCTAAACGCAACCAAATGCCTAAGCGCAACCAAATGTCTCGACACAACAACATACATCCCGAACCACCCGGTAAGCCAAAAACCCACAACACCCACCCAGCTTCCGCGGCAGGGAGAAGAAAGCAGCAGGAAGAACAAGCCAAAAAAAAAAAAAAAAAAGGCCACTAAAGGCCTAACCTTAGATCACATCACATCACCTAAACGTCTCCTCTTTATCTAACCTATCTAATATATACATACATCTACACAGGTAACTTAGTGATCAAAGATCAATACGACCAGCGCGCCCGCCTCCTGATCATGATCTGCAAGGACTCGCCCCGGAACGCGCGGGGCCAGTTCATCCTGTGCGACAAGGCCCACCTGTGGAGCGCGCGCGTCGACGTGGTGCCAGCGCACCTGCTGGGCCTCGACGAGGACTCCGGGTACATCGGGGTGCCGTCCAAGTCGTTCGCCGACGGGGGGGGAGGTGGCGCTGATGTGGAACGTGCGGGATTAGCGATCGTGCACGGTTCGGATTTCCGGGGTGGCCGGCGCCGGCGCCGACACCGGCGAGTTCATCCTGTGCTCGTGGCTCGGCGGCGTCGTGCGCTACTTCGCTGTCAGCCCGCGTGATGTGTACGAGGCCTGGCCCGAGTCGCACCCCGGCCATGAGTGTTTTCGGCAACGGGCTGCAGAGATTAATGATGTTTATCGTGGCAAGGTCACATGGGCGCAACTAGAAGCGCAGAAGCGTTAGAGTGAAAAAAGCGGAAAGAGTCCGCAAAGCGCCGGGTGGGCGCAATGCAGAGCAAAGACGAGAAAGTAGAGGAAGACACGTTATTTTTTTGGACCTGGTCCACGAAGCCAGCGAGAAACAAATATCTGGAGGGGAGAACGATAACTTGTATTGCTATCACTAAGTTGACAAGAGAAGCTACCTAACCCACTGGCACCCTAGTTCATTCACGGAACGAGAAGAACTACAACCAGTTCAGAGGCCATGAAGCCTATCCAGCGTCCCCTTCAAAAGAAAAAAAAAAGTTTTTTTTTATTATTTTTTGTTTTCGGTTGGATTTCGTAGACGGGTAAAATCGACCACTTTGTAACTTGGCTTGGCGTGGCGTTCGTCTCGAGGTACCAGATTCCAAAGCCGCAGAGATGTGGCAAATAATGCGTTGTGGTCATCTCTTGGTAATACCCCCTGCAGAGTAAAAACTCCCAGAGCACACCAAGGAATTGACAGCTACCCGATACTGCGTTGGCTTGAGGAACATAAGATGAGATATGTCGATAACACTTAGGTTCTTCGCAGTATGGCAGACAACCAAGAGTGGCGGGGAATTCCAGCTTTGGTGACCAAACACACCATCCACTTTGGAGATATATACGCCGGTCACTGTTCAAATGGCCCAGGACAACGTATAATCGAGGTTTGTGTTCCAACGGCTTGGATGTCACAAGCTGGTTGAGACTTGAGATATCCATAGATGTGTCTTCTAGACGACTCATGATGTTGAATTGGGCCAAAACCTACCAGGGAACCATAACAATGAGACTAACCGACACCTTGGCAGCCATGTCTAGCTCCTCCTCGCATCATTCCATGGCTCCCAGGCGTTGATTTTGCGCCCGTCAACGCCGATGTCATGTTGTCACTAACGCTCCTGCCGTCGAATCGATGCAGTGCAGTGACCAAAGAGACCAAATGAGTAAGCTTCTGTGCTCGGAGTTCCGAAATGAATAATCGAGGCCTTGAACACGCAAGGAACTTGTCGGGTATAAGAATTGAGGAGAATTGAGCCGTCGCAGGTTTTCATCATGTAGGACAATGTCCCGCGATCCATAAACGCTGCAGATGGGGCTCGAGCTGAGGAGTAAGGTTGTTGGGAGTTGGCGACAGTCGTTATATGTCCTATAGTTCGTCTGTTTCTTCGTCCGTGTCTCATGCATGGCATGCCGACCATGAATTTCGAGGATTTTATTCGTGCCGTCCATCACCTTCTTCCACCTTGAAATCAAACGCCTAACGCCCCCCTTTTTTTTACCGTTCCGATCCCGCCCAAACATGAAGTCGCTCAACCTCATGGCTTCAGATGCTGCGAGAATCTTCTGCGGGAAAAACACAATCAAGTCAAGTGAGAAGAAACCAAAAGATTTCGTGATGGGTATGATACAAACCACAAAATCCTGATGTCAATATGTACAGAGCAAAAGGAGAGGTGCGACTGCGCTCTAGGCATGCGGTTTCATGGATGAATCGTAGTCGACGAGATGGTAGGGCAAGCGGAGCTATTGAGGAGCAGGCTGAGCCTGTCCACGGCCGCCCCCACGATAGTTGTTGTAGCCGCGGCCGCGGCCCCGTCCTCGATGCCCTCCGCGATTGCCTTGGTATTGGCGAGGTTGCGAGTCGTTGTTGAACTGACCACCACGTCCTCCTTGTCCACGATAATCGTTCTGGCGATTTGCTTGAGTAGAGGCGGGGTTTGACTGCTGCACGAACTGCTGCGGCGGCTGCGGCTGCTGTGGCTGCTGCTGCTGCTGTTGCTCGGCTGGCTGTTGTGGCCTCGGGGCCGAGCCGCTAGACTTCGTAGCATATGTGTTTACCGGACGGGGAATGCTGTCCGGATTTTCGTACACGTACAGGCTCTTGTCAATATTGGCCGGGATAGGCTGGATCTCAGTCCCTAGGTCTTTCTCAATGTTGTAGAGGTTGAAGCGATCGTCCCAGTTGATCAGGTTGATGGCAAGACCTAGATGACCATAGCGGCCCGAGCGACCAATGCGGTGCAGATAGGTCTCGGCGTTCTTGGGGAAGTCAAAATTGATGACCACGTTGACAGCTTGAATATCAATACCACGAGTAAGCAGGTCGGAACAAACCAGATTGCGGCATACTCCATTGCGGAAATCGTGAAAGACTCGATTGCGAGCATGCTGAGCCATCTTGGCATGACTGTAAAAGCAGGAATATCCCAGCTCAGTGATCTTCTTGGCTAAAAGTTCCACACGGTTGGTCGAGTTGCAGAAGATGATTGACTGGTTGATCTGCAGCTTGGAAAATAACGTGTTGAGGCAATGTACCTTCTGCTTTTCCTCAACGAACGCATAGTACTGCGTTATACCGCGGAGGGTAAGCTCGTCCATCAGGTTGATCTCGTACGGTTGCGCCATGTTCTTATCCGAGAAATCCTTCACGGATAGGGGGAACGTGGCCGAGAACAGCATGACCTGCCGGTCCTTGGGATGGAATCGCAGGAGCTGCTCAATCACAGGTGTGAATTCGACGGAGAGAAGCTTGTCCGCCTCGTCCATGACGAACATGGGGCATTCGCTCAAATCTGCGACACCCTTTCCTGCCAGGTCCAGAATTCGTCCGGGAGTGCCCACCACTATGTGGACTGGATCCTGCAGACGGACGATGTCATCCCGTAGGGTAGTACCTCCTGTAGTGACCATTACGTTGATGCCGAGATGCTTTCCCAGAATCTTGCAGACTTGAGAAGTTTGCATTGCGAGTTCTCTCGTGGGCACCAGAATCAGACATTGTATCTTGTTGACCTTGGGGTTAATGCGTTCCAAGGTCGGCACAACAAAAGCTGCCGTCTTGCCGGTGCCATTTTTTGCTCGAGCCAGGATATCCCGCCCGGTAAGTGCTACTGGGATCGATTCTTCTTGAATGGGGGAAGGTTTCTCATAACCAGCTTCGAAAATGCCCATCAAAAGATCCCTCTTTAATGAGAAATCTTCCCACTCTAAGCCCTTGGTTTTGGTTACATCCTGCAAGCCTGGTATTAGCTTCTTTCCTCTCTCCTGCGAGCCATAGGCCGATGGATGGAGCGAATCGAAATGGGATAGGTGCCGGGCTAACCTCTGTCTGTTGCCTAGTATCCCGGGTGGGTAGGTTAAGACTCTTCTTCCAGTCCTCATTCGCAGGGGTGTCGTTGAGCGTCGAAGCTCGAAGCTTCGTAGTGAGTGCTTCAGACATTATTTCGAGATCGCGTTGAGTGTGGTATCTTTAATAGTTCAGATTATGGAGACGGCAAACGCGCGAAATTGCCTCGATGGCTCGATCTGAGACGCAGGTGGTCCGGATTTCGGAAAGGGGTTCGCAGACAACAAAGACTTATGTGATAGATTCGGCGTACAATTTCACAGAATAACCGAGGGGTGATCGTGTAGGATGTGACAGGTGAAATGTTGAGGGCGTGGTCGTCTTCACGAGGTAGGTAAATCGTCTTAGCTGTAGGGCCTGGATGATGTCGAACGGCCACGAATGAGGTAGGTACACAGTGGATGACGATTTGGAAAGACGCTGTCGTGTTTAATAGAGGAAAGATGTTAGCTTTTGCAATCAGAAACGTTATAGCTCTTCGGGTAACGGGTGCTTGTGTTCCAGAGTAGCTGCTCGAGCAATCCCACAAAAATAAGGCAGTCTGCCCTGTCTTGCGCTGCCCAGCATTCCCTCCAGCTTGGGGTTTCGGTATGGGACGAAAGAAAAAGCACCCGTAACCTACCTGAAGTAGCACTACGACGAGGCACGCTTTTCTTAAGAGAAGTGGCGGACGCGGAGTGACAGTGGCTGTCAAGGGAAGAAAGGCCTAAATCAGGGAGGACGTGGTGGGTGGTTGAATGGTGAGTTTACCTGTGACGCAGCTGAGAACTGGAAGGCCGCAGAAGGGTCTGAAGGTGTTTTCGCAAGCTTGCTTGGTCAATGGGGGGGCTAGATCGGGTGACGTCCTGTCGGGTGAAGGGTTGTCCCAAGTTAGGGGTGGAATGGATCGTGAAACATAAGTCGTGGGACGAGGCGCAATGGATGTTCTTCTCAAGTGGAAAGAGAACTAAGTACGGAAAAGAGGGAGAGGCGGGTTTTGGTAGTGTTGATCGTAGTGTTCATGGATGGGATGGGAGAAAGGCAGCAGGGCAGGTGGTGGTGGTGATGGTTGTGGTTGTTGTTATTGTTGTTGTTGCTGCTGTTCTGTCAAGGGAAAGCTGCCACTGCAGGTTGCAGGTTCTCTCTTGGTGAAGGAGGTTGCGTCCATGCATCGGGTGGCTCCACTAACATCCGCACATTCAAAAAGATCAATTGGGGGGCTCAGCCAATGAACAGCCAATAAAACGTTGCGAGAAAGCACGAGCCATCCTGAGCTACCGTTCCTCGAGTTCCAAGGTTGTTTAACCGTTTAGCGTACCTAGGTACTGAGTACTTCGTACGTAGGCATGTACCATCGGTCCGATGTAAAGCCCGCCACACTTTAAACCGTTTAAGGGGAGACAGACTCTGCACCTGGTGAGGCTTGACGTCGCAACGAACCAACCAGCCCCCTGTAAGTCCGGCTGTTGCGCTTGGAAGGTTCTTCTCATGCAGCCCTTTGCACGTGATGGTAATCCAATACGTACGGAGTACCATGGTACATAAAGACTTATTAACCCTGAAGCTTCGAAAGCGGAGTTCAGATGAGTGGGTCGCGGTGTTCTAGTACCCCCTGCGCGCCGATGCGCTCCTTCAAATACGTATTCCATTCTGTCAGTCTCACACCTACACAAAGACTTGACGTACCTCACATCCTCTCTACTCAAGTACTTACCTAGTAGGTATGTTACCATTCGATTGGAATATAAAGTAGTGTACTCTTCGTCCAAGAGCCTCACCATGTTCCTCTATCCGTTAATATGATCATCCGAAAATCAAGTTTGGCGCTCTGTTCCAATTCCGGCCTTCCCGTCTTCTTTTCATCGCCACAAGCTTCGATAACGTCATCATGTAGCTCGAGTACCTCCTCTGTTGGCAATCGAAACCAATGTCGACCCATGAAATGCTCCTCTAGGCGCAGGCCACAATACTATACAGGCAAAACCTGCTGCACTCGAGACTATGCCACTGTTCATGATCCGCCCAGAAAGCGATCCGATTCAACTGGCCATCACCAGTGGCCCGCTTCGCAACATCCCACCCCATACGAGATATTTGATCAACAGAAACACGAGCCCTACAGCAAGGCCAAGTTCTATCAACTTGTGAAGATCTATCACCCGGACATACATCATGCTACCTCGGGCCAGGTGCTTTCGCATACCGTGCGACTCAACCGCTACCGCCTGGTCGTCACCGCCAACGAGATCCTAAGCGACCCGGTCAAGCGCCGAGCATACGATCAATACGGTGCTGGTTGGGGTGGGAAGCTAAGCATGGAAAACTTGTATCGCACAGCCGATAAATCCTGGCGCGATGTACCAGGAAACCCGAGCATGAATGCGACCTGGGAGGACTGGGAACGCTGGTACGGCGAGAGGGGTGGCGAAAAGAGGAAACAACAGCCCCTGTATATGTCGAACGAGCTTTTCGTCGGCGTCCTCTGTGCTTTTGTTCTTGTCGGCAGCCTCGGTCAGGCACGACGGGCTACGGCGCACACAACGAATATTATGGAGATGAGGGAGCAGAAACACAGCGCCATCAGTCAGGATATGAACAAGCGGCGGAGCGAGCAAGCCATCCTCGATAGACATGAGAGGGTGGAAAACTTTCTCCGCCAGCGAGATGGTTGGAATCTGGCATCGGCATCAGTTCCGGAAAGCAAATAGAAAATCGATTCTCCCTGGTTGATGAGTCATCATCGAATTCTGTCTCGTTGCGATTCGTGCGGCACTGCAGATGAGGTACAATTCCGAATGCGTGACGGCTCAAGTTCTCGAATAGGATACCTGTCCGGATTGGTGGTGATATAGATTACCGTCTTGGGCCCGGCCTCCTATTGGTGCCACGAATCAGCCGCAGAATTCACCGTATGAGGCAAACATATGGTGCAACGAGGCGGAGGTGGATGTTTGCGCTGGCCAGGGCGGTCATGTCCATTCGGATCGCGAATCTCAAACACTTGTGTAATGGTGACTACTGCTGCTACCCTGGATTGCCAGTAAAATCACAAGACACATCCGAATCCGTTTGCCCGCGGTCTCCCGAGTTCTAGACCCCTCCCCCATACCCTCCCCCTTTACACTCCTTTTTTTTTTCCCTCATTTTATCTCTTACATCCGTCATCTGTATCATCGTACAGGACTCCACACTTTCTTCCACCATCAGACAACCAGTGGCCCGTGATAGCTTCTCGATAGACTTCCCAAGTTCAGGCCCGTTCTACGCCACAGTACGCACTAATGGGAACAGAGTCATGAACCTACTTGACCTACTGTTCCCGCCTTTACACGAACTCAACTTCCCCGCCTCCCCATGTACCCATGAAGCAACAGAGCCAGCATCACCATCGCCATCATCATGTCTCAACCCGTACCCTCGACCGATCCGTCCGGCACGAATGAGCGCGTCTTCAGCCTGCGGCCCAACGAGCGCCACACCCACACCATCGTCCTACTCCACGACCGCGGGGGAAGCGCCCAGCAGTTCGTCAACGAGGTCTTCGACGCTCGGGACGCGGGCGGTCGCCACCTGCAGCACGTCTTCCCCACGGCCAAGTGGGTCTTCCTCCACGCTCCGAACCGGTACACGGCGCGCTTCGGGGGCAGCCTGCCCCAGTGGTTCGACATATCGAGCCTGGCCGACCCGGAGGCGCGCCGCGACCTGCAGGTCCCCGGTCTCCGCGAGAGCATCCGCTGGCTGATCCGCGTCCTCAGGGAGGAGGCTGCTAGCGTGGGGCCGGGCAATGTCTTCGTCGGCGGGTTCGGTCAGGGGTCTTGCATTGCTGTTCATGCGCTGCTGAATTACCCCTGTTCTACGTCCGATGCCGCAGATGGTGCAGCCGAACGGCTGGGTGGCGCCCTCTTTCTCTCGTCCTGGATGACGCTGGGGGCAGGCGACGTCCGGGGCAGCCGCGATCTTCTCGGTTTCGATGGCGCCACCGAGGCTAGCGATCACATTTATCGGAATACCCCTGTTCTCGTCACCCACTCGACCCCGGATTCACAGGTTTCGGTGGCTCAGGGCGCTAGACTCAGGGATGTGCTTTCCGCGTATGGAATGCGAGTTGAGTGGAAGGAATACCCGAATGGAGGACATTGGATCCATGAACCCGACGGTATTGAGGATATAATCGGGTTTCTCAAGGCGCATGGCGTACCACCGGAAGTTCTGGAAGAGCAGGCATGAGATTGGGATTAAGCATGGGAGGCGTTGGGGCATCAATGTGACAGTAACTACCTCCCTAGGAAGGTCATAGATACATAAATACCTCGGGAGCTCAGTGCGATTTTTTTGTTGCTCGATTTGTGCCAATTGTCGGGAATACATGCCAATCAAAAAGAATCGTCACGGAGACTACCTACCTCCTTTCAAAGGAGACGAGATTTTGGGAGCCTTGGATGGGTTGAAGTTATTTCCTAGCATCTACTCTACCTAGTTGGGTCGAGCGCGCAATACCTACCTAGGTAGTTTGCAGGCGTCGATTAAGGGGGTACGTTGGCCCATCAACCAATCATCGATGGAAGAATCCTTGTCTTATTCATCAACGGTACCAACTTCGGGACCCGTTCCCACCCAGTAAGGGGTGCCGGGACCAGGATCACGATCGGCATTAGTCAGCCAATTCAACTACCTCCCATGCTGCAGCAGACGCGTGCCGATCTTGTACAGTTCGACCGATGCAGCTGTTTGTTAGTTGTAAAGGTCATGTGCTCAAAAGACGCGTCTCTATCCTTCTTCTCCTCAACTCAACCGTGGCTTGGGATGGACATAAAGACACGCCGAAATTGAGTTTCTATAGTTGGTGGACAAAAGTTCCGATCACGGTGTAAAAACCCACCTAACTACGAATTATTCTCTTAATTTTACTTATACGTATTAATCCTAATTTTTGCTTAATTAATTAATAAATTATATTATAATAATCCTTAATGTTTAGGCTTTTTAATGAGATAAATTAATATTTAATATGTTAGCTACCTGTTATAATAACCGCTTTAATTTATTATAATATATTATTTATAAGGTGATTTAATATGTTTTTTTTTAAATTTATTTTATATTTTAATAATTATATTTATTAATAAATTTAAAGCTTTTTATGTTTTTTTAAAGGTTTTTAAACGGGGTGCTTTTTTTAAAACGCGCTTTTTTAATAGCTTTTATAAATTTTTAATAAGGTTAAAATTAGGGCCATATAACGGCTATTTTAAAACTTCGACCTTTATTTTTTATTATAGCTTACGCACGATTTTTATAGTGTAAATAAGCGTATTATTATATATAAAAATCGTATCTTTATTAAGATTATTAAATAAATATTTTTTTAAAAAAGCCTTATAAATACGGCTAAAAACGCCGCCTTTTTTAACGATAAGGTTTTTATTTAAGGCGACGATAAAAATACGATAACCGTGCTTAAATTTACCTTAAAATATTTACGTTTATCCCGTTTTTTTATGTTTAAATTAAATATATTAAAATAATAAACGTGATTTCTTTATTTTATCGAAAAATATTAATAATTAACTGAAAAAAACGCGGTTTAAAATAAAAGCATTATTTTAACCTTTTTATTTAAAAGCTTATAACGCGCGCGCGTTATAATTATAATTTATAATCATTTTATTATTTTATAAAACGCGTTTTTAATAATTTATAAACTTTTTACGATGTTTTAAAATAAAAATAAAACGTTTTTTTACGTGTTTTAAAATGAAAAATGGCTATTAAAAAACGCGCTAATATATAATGCTATTATTAAATAACTACTTTTTTAAAGTGCGTAAATAAATATAAAAAATGGCTTTAGCGTATAATTTTATTATAAAAATAAAAGGATTTTATTTAATAAGCTTTATTATATATTTTTTATTTTTATCAGATATTTTTATTAATTATTTAAAGCGTAATAAAAAATTAGCTAATATTTAACGCGCGTAGCATTTTAAAATATTTAAAACACTTTTTTACGACACCCTAATTTTAAACACTATTTTACGCGTAAAAACGCTTAAATTATATAGCGTTTTAATTCTCGTTCGCGAATAAAATAACCAATAAAATCGTAGGTTATTTAAAGTAGAATTAAGTTAGCGGCTTATAATTAAAATGGTAATTGGATTTTTGATAATTCGTTAAAGACGCGAAAAAACGCGGGGTGGGGGAATTTAATCGAAATTTTTGTCTCCCCATTGTATTATTGCTGAGGCTGGTGTGGAGGCATCCCCCTATATTATTCTCTCTCACCCTTTTTGGATTACTGTTGTCTATGTGTAATGAAATTGCGCAACACCACCAGGATATCATTCTACTCAATCTCCATGGGAAGCATCCGTCAACCAAATTTGATTGCAACCATCTCGAAGGGAAAAGGACTTGATTGCTACATTCAAGAATGTCATCTTGCTGGGCAGTGAGTAACTGCATATGCGCTACCGAGAACTCCAAAAAGAAAATGATACCGAAAGCAACGACCGAGAAGAAATTCATATAACGAACGTATTTCCCGCCTGTCCAAGCACCCTTTCCACACCTGGGCAGTGGCAGGTTTCCAAAATGACCCTTTACACGCATGGACAATATATATCGCCAGGTCCACCTCCCCTCCTTCCTCCACCTCTGTATCAGCCCCCTCAATCGCCGGTTCTCCAAGGAGCAAGATCGTAGTATTCGGTTGAGAAGCAGACGCTAGCATTTCTGTTGGCATGGGTACGGAATCGACTCAACGTTTGTCGCCAGAAGTTTGGGCCGCTGTTGATGATGTGCAATCCAACCACGCAACACCGCCCTGATTGTCGCCCGAAAAAACTGATCCGTCTCTGTCCCGGTGTCACCCCATCATTCGCCCGACTCTCCCTCTCTTCACGAGTCCCGATGCTCGGTGGGTTTCGACTATCCTCACTGCCCATTACCAGCAGGAGGATCCCCATCATGGATAGTCCCATCAGAAGTGATATAATAATGGAAACCATCCATGTTTTCATAGCACCAAGCATCCCCAACAACATCATATAAAGTACCCTGATCATGATGGCGCGTCGTGCCCTGGGCAGTAGTAATCGCCCAAGTAACCATACCAAAAGGATCAACGTGACGGTCAATAGAGTTCGTAGGGGTGCGAATATGGGCATGAATCACGTCACTCCCGGGGTCGCGATTGCTGTAGGCAGCCGTGGTTGTAGCCGGGTTGCCGTTGACGTTAGTTGCGTGCTGAAGAGGCCGACCGACTGCTTCGATTCCATCTAGCCATTCATTTAGGTGCTCAAGACAGAGGCCATGTCTATGGACACGATCTCTGCAACCGTGGCGATAGCAGAGTATTCGACTCGTCATGGTGTTGTTGTGTAATTGTATTGTGCAAGGATAAGCTGGTGCCTTCTCGTTTTCTCTGTTTTTTTCTCTTTTGCTTTTCGTTTTACGTGCTTGATAGTCTGGGAGATATCCGTTGCTGGAGGGCCGTCAGTTGGACGCGAGATGCGTTGCTACTTCCTTGGTTGGCTTGAAGAGATATAACATATAGCATTTGGGTAGACCCAAGGAAGAATACTCCAGAATTACAAAGAGGAGATAGAGGCCCATTTATAGATGGACATCGGTAACAGATACTGACCATGAATGTTGGGAACGTCTCGAACATCCTTCTTGAGTGACTCCAATGTCTCGCTCGTTTCAGTCATTGCGTTCCATGTGCATTGTAATTGCCTAACACCATCATGGTGAGTGACTATGAGGTACATCAAGATGGAGCACTTGAACAAAGGAAGAAACGTTTCACATTATTCGCTGAGACAAACTATTGAGAACTTATGTCACACATAATTTAGCAGACAAAATTATTATTCTTGTGTAATGCAAATTACCGAAGGCAACCATTTATTATATTCGCCTGTCATATATGGGAGTTATGTCACCAAAACCTACTCAGCCCGCCTCAACTAACCAGCCATCCATTGCTATGGCTGCAACGATATGAACCACGCCTCTCGCATCAATACGTCCTTGATATCAGCACCCTTAAGCCGATGTCAGAACACCCCCTCCCCTCCCCCCTCCCCCCTTTCCCCTCTCCTCAACCACAATAACAACAATGAGAACAACAACAACACCCGGGAACAAAGAAATACAGTAGTGTCGAAACAGGAACACAAACATGAAACAGGAGAAATAGAGAAACAACAATGAGGCAGATGTCTCCGCGCAAGCCTCAGCAGTCAGAAGCAAGAAAAACCTAACATCGGGGTGTATCTGGGTTCATGTGTAATGCAAATTACAGAAGGCAACCATTTATTGTATCTGGGTCCATTCTTATCCACGGCTTAGTCGATTCGCATAAATTCATCACGCCGAAAGACTTACCATGCCGCAGTGCTCTGCCAGTGCCAGCCAACTTCCGTCTTCACCAGTCACCTGGGTACAGGCCAGCGTAGTGATCATCACCATATCCTAAACCCCATTCCATTCTGTCAGGAACAACATAGATCCATTGACAAGGCTCCGCAGTAAAATACCAAGTGACATCCTGGTCATCATTATACCAAGTAGTATGGCGTAGAATGAGCCTCGCCCCTTATTGTTCTATCTCGCCCTATCGGGTTACTGTTATCCTTGTGTGATGCAAATTACAAATCGCAACCATCTATGATGGCGTAGAATTGGAGGAGGAGAATCATGGCCAACGTATGTATGCATGCTCCCAGGAGCTCTCGGGTCGGTATGAGCAGAACCATCGTCGGCCACTTTGAAATCTTCGTAAGAGCGGGGTGGTATCCAACGGCGCCTTCTATTGGCAGCAGCGCTACGTGAGCTTGGGCCGGCATCAGTAGCTACGTGTGTAGCAGCCATATTGGGCGGAGCCCCAGAGATAGCACCGGTGCTTGGGGTACGCTGGAGGTGTCGACTTCCATGAGACCCTCTACCGGCACCGGGATCAGGAGCCACACGAGCAGCAGCCGTACCTTTGTGATGGTCTTGCGCATTTGTATTGCCCAAGGATAAAGATACAGAAGCAGCCGTATAATCAGTATTATCAGTAGCCCCTTGAGAAACAGCGGCGGTTGAGGCCGAGGTGTATGGATGATCGTGCTGGGCTCCGCGAGAGGTGCTAGCGGTAGCGTTGTATGCACTTGGCCCGTTAGCCGAAGCGCCAACGCCATATGAAGACCCCGAGAGTGTCAGCCCATGTTGGTTATATGCCGAACGGGACGCCTGATAATGAGCGCTGCTACCATATTCACGGTGTTGGTGCTCAAGAGACAGAACCGGCCGGAAGAAGTAGCACAATTATTGGGACACCCAAGGAATCTGCATTTTTCTCGGCATCTTTGATTTCATCACCTCGATCTCCGGGTCATTTATTGCCGGTAAGCTGGTAGGAAGGTTTCCATACACCGGTGCGAAGCGATGCTGTAGAAGGAGTACTTGTAGCAGGACCCGCGCCCACTCAAGACGGATAATGTCCAGTAGCAGATCTTGACTCCTGAGTGTGAACCCGCAATGATATAGCTCGGTTTCGTGAGGGATGCATACGTAGGTAGCAGTGTGAAATGCAGGTTTGTCAGTGGTGAGTCGATCGTCAGGTATAGTGCCCTGCTAAATCGAGATAGCAACACTTGAGAGGCTAACAGTCCAGAAGTCAGATATGAGGGAACGATGGAGATGGGTGGCAGTGAGGAAGAGTACGCGAGATTTACAAACAGGAAATGGAGGCCCATTTATAGACGACGTCGGTAGGGGATATCGACCTTAAATATTACACACTTTTGGAATACCTTTCGTAAGTGACTATAAGGTGCGTCACATATGGAAAAGAAGCGTTTCAAATTATGTGGTGAGGCAAACTGTTGGGAACTTGTGTCACATATAATTAAGCGAATGAATGAAACAGTGCACATAACGAACGTGTTTTCCGTCTCTCCCAGCGCCCTTCTTCCCATAGATAGCGAGTAGTATGCGTCTTAGATGATCCAATACTCGCATTTCAGTCTCCCTTTCCTCACTGTCTCGTTTCCTCCATCGCCGTCCTCCATGCGCGCCTGTCTGTGTGTCTGTCTGTCTGCCTGTCTCGTAATGAATGGGATTTGTTGGAGGCGTTTTCTGGAATATATTGAGCATAGTCTTACTTGAACATTGATGCGCAAAGGACTTACCTCACTCCTGCGAGTTAGATCTCGTGGTAACGACTTGGGAAGGGATGGTCAGGTCTCCCGTCGTGCTCGACCATTTCCACCCATATCGCGTGATCTGGGTGTTTGGGGTCCGCAAGCGGCCAGTACAATCTCTGAAGGCCGGACTCGATGGCAAAATACGCCTCGGTGGCTTGAGTCATCACGCAGAACACAGGCCATCCAGATGTCTTATCCATCAATACCTCCCCACCTGTGCCGCGTCTAAGGACCAGCCGTACTTCATCGTAATGAAGATCCGACCCTCCTCCCCACCGAGGATCCTGAGGATTGCTGGGATGTTCCGGCTCCATTCTCGCCATCGCCCTGGCTTTGACTGTGTTATCTCGGAAGCCGATAGATTCGTCATACGTCCTGCGCGCCCGGAACTCAAGGTAAGTTTCTTCAGGATATGAGTCGGTTTTAGGTTCGCAAAGAACGATTTTACACCAGTGATGGTGAGGATTTCCAGACTCAATGAAAGCCCAGTAGTGGAAGAGCATCTTGATGGCAATACGACGTCGTCGTCGATGATCGGGTAGATGCGTGTGGTTGGACCGTCGTCAAATCAGTGGGATCCGTTGCTGCTTCGTTGGTTTTGCGGGTACAAGAGGTATAAGAAAGAGCTTCTGGGTGGCCGTGAGGAAGATTACTCGAGAGTTCTGAACAGGAATTGGGTGCCCCTTCATAGACGTCGGTAGTGGATCCTGAGGTGGGATATTGGGAAGTTTCCAGAAAATTTCCCGAGGTGACTGCGAGGTGCGTCACATAGTTATGGTAAAAGTGAACAAAGAAAGTCGCGTTCCACAGGACCTGGTGAGACAAACTGTTGGGAGCTTCGGTGGCACACAACCGGGGGAACAAAGAGATAAAACAGTGGGTGTTGGTTGGCGATTCGGATGAATTGGATTGTATCACTAACAAAGAAAAAACATCCAACTTCACTCGGACTCGTGACACAAGTGGAGCTTACACATCAGACCAGCCGCCCTCATCTGTACTTAGGTGTATCCTTCCATTCACGAGTTCCAAGACCATAATGCGCAGATTGGCAATTTCTCTAAGCCTCTCGCCTAGCTATCTCTCAGTTCGACATACTCATACCTCAATATGGTAGATTGCGATAGCTTCGATTGTGCGGCACCCGTTTCCCAAACTTCTTCGACTTCTTGATTTTAGCTGAATAGGTTTCTATGTGCTTGCGGGGGGGGAGTTTGGGAAGTTCAATACAGTTCAATGGACCTTTCAGTCATCATCCCATCAGATTCCACCTACACTCCAACCAGTGTAATTGCACCCTTCCACCCCCCACCCCCGGAGTATCATACGCCCCGCCCATGGTAAATTATCTAAATCTGATTGTGAATCACACGTACACTGGCAAGAACGCGTCTGGGGACTAGACAGGGTACACCGGAAGGGCTGTAATGTCACGGTGCCTCGAAATGTCCGTACAACCTTCTCGTCTGATGCCGACCGGGTTTCCAAAGCTCGATAAGTATCCTGTAGACCGCCAGCGTAGAACTGGGGTCGCATTTTCCGATGATTCTCAAAGACTAGAGGGGCTCAGTCTGTCCTGGTGGCTCGAGCAAGGAATGACAATGCGTGGAGTCGAGGTCAGGCTGGACACGTTGCCATGCGCCGCCAGACGGTCGGTGGGGGAGCACCTATCCTAGATCACACGTTTCATCATATATGACTCTACCTACAACCACTATAGGGCGGTCGCTGAGCGAGTTCGCTAGCCCTGAGATAATGTAGGACGCTCGAGCACACGTGCCTCGTGATGAACTGCGACGCGCCAAGCCTGGCGGATGTGCATGCTGAAGCGGCTAAGGTCAAGCGATCTCGCGGTGATACGATTTTACCAGAAGGACACCGCTTCTTGGACGACGCAGCTTATCTGCATGGGCTCTCGGGGGTAGAACGATCACAAACTATTACATTTACCCCATCATATCTTCCGAGAAACTGCTGCTTCGCCGCAGGAGCGCATATCAGATAGAAAAATGGGCAAATCATATTTTCTCCCAGCATCGTGATACCCCTTGCCTTGCGTTAAGTCTGATGGGGGTAATCATGTATCAGTCAATCTGTGCTGACGGTTCTTGGGAGTTTTACGCTCTTGTATATTCCATTGCAATGCTCTATCACCGTGTAAGTCTCCAGGGAGTTGAGGTCGGTAAGCCATGAAAGCCACGAGGTAATATGTATCTGTTTTCTCTTGAATCAGTAGTATGATTCTCTCCCTCGAACTTGCCGGATGGACTCGAGCTTCAACACAGATCCTGAAGTTCCCTCGTCCACTCTCGCGAACGCAATTCATAACTGAGACACGGCACAGCTGGAGAAGGACACTAATGGTGTCACACAACCTGTGTTCAGCAGCGGAAGCTTTCTTTTGATGATGTTTCTCTGCCATTGTAATGTACATCGAAAACACTTGACCCGGAGAAGCAAGTGAGAATAGCAAGCAAGCCCCCCACAAACCCTGATGAACGCGAAATGCAATTCGGTTTTTTTTCCAGCCTAGGCCGTGATGGAGGCAGGCGAATCCTCTGTTTTTCAAAAATCACGCCTCGGAAAGGTCTCGAGAAATATTTTACATTCGCAAAGGGTGCCACACCGTCTTAACTTTAGCGTCTCGTAGAATAGGCGCAGGATGGCTATATGTCGAAAGCTCCAGGGTGAATCAATTTCCGTAGGTGGAGTACGCGATTAGAAGAACTGGTATACTTCATCAAGCTGCGAAAGGTAAGCGAAGACGCCTCAATAAGGTAGGGTCCGAGACCAACTTGTTGACATGACAGTGAAGAGACAAAAATGACAGGGCAATGGGTGCGGATGGGCAGGACGTGAATGTGCGGTATGTTAATAGGGTGTTGACCGTCGGTAATGATAGGTGTAGCCTCACATCATAGATACCCTTGAAACTGCCCAGGTATACATTTAGTCAGATACTACATATGAGGCTCATCAAGGATAGACAGGATACATAGATAAGTACTTAGGTAGGTGTGTACCTGGATACCCCAGGGGATCTCTATGAGCACCTGGCCAATGCTCAAGCTCCCCCCCTCCCCCCCCTCCTCCCCCCCCACCCCCCCAGGCTAATTCTCCCCCCTTTTGCCGACGGCGGCCTCCCATTGGCCAGCAGGCATCCGGGCATCTGGGCATCTAGGCATAAGTATGAGTTTAGCAAGCATGTCTTTCAACGAGCATGAGTTGGCGCAGTGGTAAGAGTACGCTCTACGATCCAACTGTAATAGCCTTAACCATTCAGAAACGGTCCCGTCACCCCTGCAGACGTGCGAGGTAGACCTTCCCACAGGACCGCAAATTAAGTAGGCCTTTGATGGAAACTAGGCCCGCGCTGAAGAACACCAGCTCGAAAAATCTAATGTGATAGATAGGTGTTTCAGGGCGTAAAGGACGGAAGTTCTTTTTTGTCTTTTCTTCTTATTAATTTTTTTTGGCTCCCATCAATCTCATTCAAACTGAGATATTGCCTCATGCCTCTCTCACGTATTTAATGTTGTATATGGGGGAAGTTTAATGTTTTCCTTTTTGACCTACTAGAATCAGATATGCAGCCCTCCGTCTGGCTTCAGACGCGACTCGACGACTCGAGCCGAAGACATATCACTCTTTTCACCAATGCCAATGTCAGTTCTTCTTTCCCACATTATCACGAAGCGTGGGAATCTGGTTACGGTGCTACTACCCAACTAACTATCACACCCCCCTGCTCCTCAGAAAGTTCTTCTTCATTAGCAGACTCCTCCATGCGAAGTATGTCTTCGTTCATCCAACCTATCCTCAAACCGCCACTAACCCAAACTCCAACCAGATTCGCTCTCCATCAACCTTCCACCAACCGGCCGCCCACACAAATCCTGTCGATCCCTGAAGAGAAATACCACAATTCTCTCTCCACCTCCCGTACTCTCACCCACTCGGCCCTTACGACAGGATGTCATCCCTCATTATCCTTTTGTTCCAATCTCTCCGCCCCTGACTTTTCTGCTTCTGCGAACCGATTAGAACACCATAGATCCCATTCAAAACCGAATGCCCGTTGGCCTGCGTCTCCTCCTGCCTATCAGAATCAACAAACACCTCGACACGAGCGACCCCCACCACTCCACAGATATACCTCGCTGCTGCTGCCACCGTCCTCTGGCTCTGATACGGGACCCGCAGCGCCCTTATGCATAGTAATATCCCGAGACGGGAATGGCGCAGACCAAGTCTATATCCGAGATACACTTATGGAAGCAGTAGCAGCAGGAGCAGCAGCAGATACCTAGACATTAAAATGATCTCCAATCTGCGGCGCCGAGCCGTCCATTCCAATTCTACCACCCCATCCAATCTCTTCCGGCCCCCAGGCACCAGACCTATATACCCAACGCGAGTGATCCCATATATATATCTCCGATCCCCCGTGCCCGGATATGGTGGAAATGGTCCCCGTCCGGGTATATGTACCATCAATTGCAACTATCCCCTTCATCTTATTCTTTTTCTTTACCTCAATCCCGGTTCCCCATTTTATCAACGTCAGAAGAAGAAGAACAGGAAGAAGAAAAAGAAGAAGCTCAAGGCAACGCAAGGCAACGCAGATGACTGCAACAGAGACTTATCGACTCTATCACTCTCCCTCTCCCTCTCCCTCTCCCTTATTCTCTCCCTGTCCCTTTCCGTTTCCCTCGCCCCCTCCCCCTTCTACTTACTCCCCAACTCCACCACCACTAGCGACGGTTGGAGGCGATGAAATCCCCCCTCCCCCCTCCCCCAACCCCCCCAAAAATGCAATAACGTGCGCGCACGTTTTGTTTTGTTCTCCGTTTCAAACTGACTGTCGGCGTAAACTGATTACCACCAGGCTAATGTAATTAGAGGGCTGAAGGTAAGAATTGAGGTGAGACAAACAACCTTAGCGGGGTTGGGGAGGGGAGATGAGGATGACGTTCAGGGGTAACGCAGCCGAATTTCATCAGGGCTTTTAGGTATGCAATTACAGTAGGTACAGTACAGTACAGTGAAGTGGGGTCTAAAGGAGAGAGAGGAACAGGGGGGATTTGGGGTGACATTGTAAGCGTGTTACTTGTTCATCTTTTGGATGTTGTGTTCTTGTTTGAATCTCTCTCGTTTTTTTTTTCTTTTTCTTTCTTTTTTTTTTTTTTGGTTTATGGGGATGCTGGTGTCGTTGGTGCAGGCCCGTGACACGTACCATCCAGTTGGGTCATCCGGCCCGTGGTGGAGGAAGTGAGGTCGAAAGTGGAGCAAGTTTGGACCGGCAGTACGGACTGGTCCGATGCCGCTGAGCCGGTCGGGCTGGGCGACCCAACCGTCATGTGCCCGGACTTGTCACAATCGCGTCTATGGAGGTATTGTACATGGGTATCTTGATTGAATGGGTAAATAATACATAACTTCAATATCCAGGGTTATCCTGACCCCGAAGAAGTGTCAGGCACATATTTCTCTTTGATCAGCTGTCGCATGAACTTCTCGGCATTCTTAGGGTCAATCCTCTCTTCCTGTCCTAGGCGGATCATCCGACCTACCAGAAACATGAGTTTCCCCTGCGGATACTGCTTATACCCCACGAACTGCTGCAGGATGTTCTCCTGGCCTTCCACGGCCAAATCTGCCAAATCCGTGTACTCGGCCGGAGAGAGCTCATTGAACCACAAGCCCTCCTGCTCAATTGCAGCTCGAACGGACGGGTATTGAGCTAGAATATTGCCGCGGAAGACAACCCACAACAACTCCTTTGCGATCTTGGCCGTGATCTTACCCGAATACAGGTAGAACAGTAAGTCGGCAAATTGATCTACCGGGACGCGCCGACACTGTCCGTCCTCTGTGAAGCCTAATTCTTCCCCGGAACCTTCGCTGCGCTCTGCTACCAGACGACCGAGTTCGTGCAAGATCCAGTTAGCAGCCAATTGAAAGCACGGAAGCATCTGCTCGGTTTCTAGTCCCAAGCGCTCACCGAGAGCATCAACCACGTTCCAGAAGTACTCGACTCGCAAGCCACCGTCGAGGGTAACGAGAGCCATTGCATCCTTCGATGTGAGCTGAAATCTCTCGATGAGCTCATCCACCTCGGCGTCAGGAAGTTGGCCCATTGAACGACGTAGGTGCTGGACGAGGCTATCATCGATCACGACGGGTGCCAGATCCGGATCGGGCATATAGCGGTAGTCGACTTCGCCCTCCTTACCCCGTAGACGGCGCGTCTCAGTCGACCCGATCGACCAGCCCCGCGTTTCGCCTTCTACAGTGCCGCCCGATTCAAGCAGAGCGATTTGGCGATCCCTCTCAGCTATGATTGCGTCCTCAACTGCCTTGAAACTACTCAGGTTCTTGATCTCGGTGCGCGTACCCAGTGGCGCGGAGGGGTCATCGATTCGCCTGACTGATACGTTCACATCTGCTCGCAACCCACCGGCTTCCATTCCCGACACACACGCATCAACGGCATTCAGCAAGATTTGGACTTTTCGCACGACGGCTGCGGCGGTGGCGGGATAGTGGATGTCGGGTAAGGTAATGATCTCGATCAAGGGGGAGCCTACGCGATTGAAGTCGATCCAATGAAGATTGCCAGGCTGAGCCAGGGTCTTGGCAGTGTCCTGCTCCATCTGTATCTGTTGGATGCCAACTACGATGCCATCGCCGTCCTCGGCGGCTATTCCGTCTCTGGGCCGCAAGGCGATTTGGCCATGGCGGGCGAAGGGCTCGTAGTACTGTGTGATCTGGTATCCTGATGGTTGGTCCCAATGGAAATAATGTTTCCTGTCAAAGCTGCTGACAGGTTGGATATCGCAATCGAGAGCCAGGGCTGCTCGCAGTGCGGGGATCAATGTCTCTTTCTGGAAGATAGGCTGGCTACCGGGAATGGCCAAATCGAAGTAGGCAACATGTGTGTTGGGTTCATCGTTGAACGAGGTGGCGGCGGCAGAGAAGAGTTTCTTAGCGGTGTTGAGCTGGGCGTGTATCTCGATTCCGACAGTCAATTCCCAGCCGTCGACGACCTGGTTGTTCGAGTTCTTCCTCTTCTTGATACCAAGTGACTTCAATCTTTTCGCCTCGTCTTTCAGTTGTTTTCGTAGGGGGGTGTGAGCAGGAGCAGTCGTGGTGTTGGGTGCGACAGGAGTAGTCTCGGCGTGGAAAGGTCGGAAGCTTGACGGAGCTTGATGATGCCGCACGATACGGGAATTGAGCCGTCCTCGGCAGGTGCGCAAACAACCTGGTGTAGTCAATTGGCCATGAAGCAGATAACTGCGAAGAGCAGTAGTTGGGAACCTGGTCATACTGACCGGTGGGACAAGCAATCAGAAATGAAAAGAGAAAATGAAGCTTTCTGTGGAAGCTTTGCGCGAAACGGCATCCCGGTACTTCGTGCAGAGTAGCTGATGGGAAAACATCGGTGATAAGTACCGAGGTACTTAGGCTAGGTAGCAAGATTCACAGGCGCCTAAGTAACTGCTACATTGCAGCCACTAAAGGGCGTCCAGACGCCAGCTTATGACGGGCCTTTACTAGCGTCTTTGACCCGCTTATTACAATTTACAGGGACAGACAACAGGCGACAGGTTCAAGTCTCGGCAACGGCCGACAAGATCCCTAACAACTTCGAAACTTGATCCCTTGAAAACGATATCGTCAATGCTGAAACATCATCTCCGAAGCCATTAACAATTGTCGTCATCATCCAATGCGAAAGCACCATCAATCAATCAATCCATCGTCATCGTGGAGGGCTCAATGAAATGCGGGATAATGGCACTTTCCTCTTGGAGGGTGCCAATCGTGCATCTGAACACGTCGACAATCAAATACAACTCTGTCTGTCTCTGTAAAGCCAATCATCGACTTACCTACACACACACTTCCAAGGTCAGATGCGAGAGGCAACGTTCCGAGCGAGGCCATACCATCCATCGCTGCTTGTCGCGGTACTTATCATGTTGCCCGAAGCCCGTCTTCCTCTTGAAACAAGGAGTCTCTCGGCTGATACATCACTACTATCTGCACCAATATCTGCTGCTATCCAAGAATGAATGCGTTTTCGTCTTCGACTTGACTTGATTGTGGCTAATAACCCAATGTACTCCTGAAATCTATCAATCGCATGTTGCATGTCATTCTATCGACCTTTGCTAACCAAGTAAAACCCATGATCCTATCGTTCATCGTATCATCTAGCCTGTCTGTCGCTTACCTTTCATTTACATCACCCAACATTCTCGGCTACTTGCAGACACGAATAGCCAGAGGCCTCTCTGTCTTCATTATCTTGAACTCTGCTTGCGACGCTTGCGACGCTTCCGACTCTGCAATTACGCGCACTCACCCCTCGTTTGCTACCAGATCACCCAATCAGATGTTCTGGTCTGCCTGTACACGCCTACTTGCAGCGCAACATTAACAGAGGAAGCTGGCTTCCGTATATGCGCTGTCTTTCGTGTCTCTGATCCGACTCGCCACGGCGGGGTTGTCCCGTTCCATTGGTCCAGATCAAATAGGTAGCGAGCTGCTACCCTTCTACTACTTCTCATCCGACCGTGACGGAAGCTTTCGCTCTCATCTATATCAGCACAAATCCTTACTGGCCACCGTTGATCCGAAAGTCGCTGGCATGGCTGACCTTCAAGATTCTGTCCCGCTGGACTCATCAACACTGCGGCAGCCCGTTCCAGACAGCGCGCACATACCAGACCAGCGTGATGCGAATGCGCTCATGGGGGAGACGGACATGAAAGACTGCGGAAGCCCGGTAAAGGCCGTTTCCAGGACGCCGAGTGTCGTCAAGATTTCTGATTATAGCTCTGTGACAACATCTCCGAATCAAGCATACGTGGTCTCGGTAGAAGATGCAGAGGAGGCTTATTCCGACTCCATGAAACGGGCGCGCAATGATTGGGAACCTACTAATATGGCCGAGACCCTACTGTCGCGTGAAGAAGCGGTTTCTTACCTGGCTGCTCCCTCTACTGTATCCGACTCAACAGCTATCACCAACATCACTAACGAGTCCAGTAGTTCCGGCAGCAGTGGATCGACCGTCACACCCATTCCCGGTACAAGGTCGCACCATCCGGGGAAACCCGTGTCGAAGCAGAGGCGGTCAACTCCTCACAAACCTGACGCTCTCAGTTTCTTGGAATATGGATCCCCAGAAGTCACCCCCGAGCGCATCCAAAGTGCGATACAGAAGTCTAATGCGCAGTCACCCACGTCGAATTCAAGCGCCTCACCCACCGGTCACAGCGTGTCATCCTCCTCAAGCGGCTTTCGGGATGATACTTTCGACGTTATCGGAGAACATGAGACAGACCGGAGCACAAGTCCAGAACGCAGCGTCAATGGTGACCCTGAAGTGCCGCAAACAGCCAGACTCGCGCCTCCGCTTAGGGGTGGCAACAAGAGGAATCGCAGCTACGGAACCCCTGAGATGCCGCGCGGCAATGCCCAACACCCACACATATCGCCCACGTCCCTAACCCCACGGATGCCCAACCAGACATACGTCAAACACCTGCCGCGCGCCGAGAAGCTCCCGCTTACTGGCTATGAGCTGCTAGCCTACAAGCTGTCGACCGGCAGCTCGAGGGACCAGGACCATCAAGGGACTGACCCCTACCAGGTCCGCCCCATGTACCGGCGCTTCGAGACCTTGAACCACCGGATCCTGTTGCACCTACAGGACGAGATCTGCGAGCTGGAGGAGCAGCTGCACTGGCTCGACACGACCGACACGCAGAACCGGCGCACCCAGAGCGGCATGATACCCTCATCGCGGCGCAACGATCAGATGGCCCCCCGGGGATTCCAATGGCAACGGCTGGATACGCTAGGGAAGATAGGGTGGAAGTTGGATCAGTATAGTGAGTTATCATCGGCACTACCCTCTTTCGCGCATCAACGGTCGTACATGTGTGTGAGGGGACGAGACATGATAGATAGGGATAGATTAAGGAGATAGATATCTGACCATGCCCCACCCCCGCAGACCGCCACCTCGCATCCTTCCAGCAGACCCAGAGTCTTCCGATCCCAACTCTAGCCGATATCCACGAGTACCGCGGCTATCTGGCAGTGCACCAGCCGATTGCCGAGCAGGAAACCCGTTTCTTGGACGCCACGGACGACCTCGTGTGTCTCGGCGCTAGTGACGAGGAGGAGGAGGAGGAGGAGGAGCGGGAATATGATAAAATTAGTCATAATAACGTAGCCCTGGACGCGATGGGCGATAGAAATGAACATGAAGAAGCGAACTCGAGACCGACGTCTCACCACGACGATCGTAAAAAGGGGAGTTTCATCGCCGCAGAAGCCATCCCCCACCCGCTATCGGCCACGCACCTCTCCCTTACCACGGCATCCGCCGTCATCGTCCCGACGCTGACCTTCGCCGTCATCCCGGGCTACCTGGGCCGCATGACGGTGGTTTTCCTGGTCGGACTCGGGGTCCTGGGCGCGCTGGTCCAGGGACAGTTCGTAGGTGCCGGGGCGACGAGGGATTTATGTCTTTATGCCGCCTTATACGGCGGGGTTATGGCGGTGTTGGCGGGTGTCGTTACTTGATTTGATGGGATGAGATGGGATAGGGATACGGATGATATGTTATATGAACAAGGATAAGTAAGTGGGAGTTTTGGAAGGAGATAGGGGATGCAGGGATAGAAAAATGGAACGGGCCTTGAAAGAAAAGGGGCTAAGGAATGGGTGAATATATGGTGATGCTTATGTAATATTTGATTTGATACCCTGATGAATCAAAATTATTTAATTGAGTTTTACCTGACTCAAAAGTTTCTTTAGGCAGGGGAAAGGGAGGCGTTTATATGGGAATTACGAATATTATCTTTCCATGTATCTCCTTACCGCTTATATCAAACACCGAGATCAATCCATATTCTATACCAGCGCTAGACGGACTCGAATCACCCCCTTTTTTCCTCCTTATCTCGTTAATCGAGCGTTGAGAGAGTGCACTTGCGCACGTGGACGTAGAAAAAGAGACAAGAGACCAGAGAAAAGAATAAGAGGTACGGTCTACAATCCATCCCCCCCTAAACCATCCTCCTCGCTCTCCAATTCCAATCCCAAATCCACATCCGCCCTCGCCTTAAAAACCAACCAAGGCCCCTGATGTCTCGACGCAAACACATCTTCTAGCCGAAACTCGTTCTCGTTCTCCTCCTCCCTTCCCCTTTCCCTTTCCCTTCCCAACCCATTTTGTTTCCCCACCTCTCCTCCTCCTTCACCTCCCACCCCCTCTTCGACACAAGAGAAATCAAAACACCAAAGCGTCTCCGCCACCACGAGTCCCGCCTCCATATAGGCCATACCTTTCCCCGCGCAGGCCCGGGACCCGATCGAGAAGGGCGCGAACGCCTCGCGCATCCGGTTTCGCGTTTTCCTCCTCCCTTGCGCTTCTGACTCTGACTCGGGCAGCACGGACTGCTCGTCATCATCATCATCATCGTCTAGCCAGCGCTCGGGCAGCACGGACTGATCGTCATCACCATCATCATCCAGCCAGCGCTCGGGCCGGTACGCGAACGGGTCCGGGGAGAAATACGTCGGGTCGCGGTGCAGCGAGTACGTATTCACGCCGACTGAGGTGCCGCGGGGAATCGGGTGTCCGTCTATGGTGAAGGAGGGGGACTTATTATCATCATTCTCGTCCTCGTCCTGTTGTTGCTCTTCACACCGCCAGAGGATGCCCGGGACGGGAGGGGATAGGCGCAGGCTCTCGTCGATGCAGGCCCGGAGGTAGGGGCAACTGCTGGATAGGGCGGGGCCGCGGATCGAGGCGCGCGTCGGGAACGTGGTGCTGATCTCGTGTGCGAGCTTGGTGTAGGCGTGCGGGTTGCGCGACAGGTAGAAGAGTGTGCTGCTTATGGCTGTGTTGGTTGTTTCACCGGCTTTTTTTGGTTCGAGTTAGTTAAAGGTCGTTGATGTTTTCATTTTTTTTCTCTTTTAAATATATGTAATTATGTATCGGTTGGGTGAAAAGGATGAATAGACGATAAATGGAAGTTTAGGTACTAACCTGCTGACAGAAATACCGAGGCTTCGGCCCATAACTCGCTCTGTCTGAGACCTCCGGCCTCGTACGACAAGGAATCCGCCACGAATTTGTACAGATCGTGTATGGCGTCTTTGTCTTGGGATGTGCGGAAGGTGACTATCTTGTCCAGGAGGTTCATATATTTACGCCGAACATCGCGAAGTGACCAGAGGCGCGCGAGGCGCAGGATGTTTCGGAGCCATCTGTAGGAGTGGTAGCATATAATGCTGATCCCTGGCCCGGCATCCACGACCTCGAGCAGCCACCTGTTCGCGTCGCTGGTCTGGAGTTGGAGATCGTAGCCGAATCCCACGAGTGCAGCGATGTTGATTCCAAGTCTCCGTGTTCGTTCTGTCATGTTGACGGGTTTGCCTTGAGACGAGGCTTTGAGCAGCTCTCTGAGGAAGACGTCAATCTGCGCCATCATGGTGGGTTCGAACGCGCGAAGAGAGCGCTCGGTGAGAACTTGTCCGATCAGTTGACGCCGGCCGCGGTGGAAATACTTGTCACTGGTGGTGAAGATGTTGCCGTGAACACCACCTGAGCCCATGGTCTTGTAAGCCATGGTCTTTATAGCCCGATCTGACTTGTATATATCTGGACTCGACGTTAGTATAGAGGTAAGCAAGGATCTTTACAACTCTCAAAGACACGAATTGCCTAAGTCCTGGTCCAGAGTAGAAGGCAATTGAGCGGCGATTCTCTAACCGAATGATTCTCATAGACATGGCTATGCGACTCTTGCATGCTGCGAGGGAGGACCAAGGAGTGGATCTCAATAGTGAGACCCTCAACACGAATCTTCTAGGTTCCATACCTCGCAATGCTGTTACGCTGCTGAACACGAGCTTATTGGGCCCTACCCTAACTACCGGGCCTACAAAACGGGGTTCACTTGTTAGCCATGTTCTAGCAAAGAGGAGTCATCCCTCACCATATCGGCAGTGATTCTTCCACGTGTAGATATGAGTCTTCTTTTGGCTTGCGTAGTAGGCACCGCATAGGTCTGATATCCTTGCAAGAAACGGTCCCGGATATCCGCTCAGTGGGTGAAGAAACAGGCGATACGTGATAAGGACGAGAGCCTTAAGTTTCTGTCAATGACGTGTCTTATCATATCATGGATGGTTGCCTTTTGTAATTTGCATTACACAAGGATAACAATAACCCAACAGGGCGAGAGAGAACAATAAGGGGAATGACGTGTCTTATTTGATACTTGATATATATGGCTTACATATGTCACGAAGAGGGGCAAAGCGTACTTGACGACTTCGAACAAAAGTGAATGCGAGTACTGAGTAAGCATCGCCATGATGACTGATGCTTCAACGACGTTGGGGGAAAGTGAATCAATTCGGGAAGGAAGAATATCCGGAAGCGCGAGCGTACAAACAATTGCTCCTATAACTACATTCAATCTGAAAGGTCGCAAGCTCTTGATATGAGAACCCACGTGTGCTACTTGGGAGAATGAGACGCGTCGGTGTCGGAGGTTACCGATAGGCCGCAGCATTCAAAAGACGAATCGGATAAAGAAATATTTCATGGATTATTCCATAAGAAGCCCCTGCTTATTCATCTTTGATAGTCATGCAACGTACGAAGTACCCCTGAGAAGGGAAAATAAGCAAGGGTATGTTCTATGCTGGCAATTCAGTCCCAATGCTAATAAATCTATGGCTCGTTTTACCCCTCTAATCAACATCTATACCCCTTTTCTTTATTACACCTTGGATCTTTGGGAAGTTTTTTCTGCTAGTAGTTCAATATAAATATTGATAAATCTATGGCTTGTCTTGCCCTTCTAGTTAACATCTATACCTTTTTGCCTTTATTATACCTTGGATGTTTGGGAAGTTTTTTCTGCTAGTAGTTCAGTATCAATATTGATGAATTTATATCTTGTCTTGCCCCCCTAGTCAACACTTGTACCCCTTTTTCTTTATTACACCTTGGATCTTTAGGATGTTTTTTATGTTGGTATTTCAGTCCTAATGCCGATAAATCTATGGCTTGTCTTCCCCCCTTAGAAGGTTATTCTTAGCATCATTTTAATATTTGTACCCTTTTGCCTTTATCACACTTTGGATCTTTGGGATGTTTTTTATGTTGGTATTTTAGTCCCAATGCCGATAAATCTATAGCTTATCTTCCCCCCTTAGGAGGTTATTCTTAGCATCATTTCAATATCTGTACCCTTTTGTCTTTATCACGTCTTAGATCTTTGGGATGTTTTTTATGGTGGTAGTCTAGTATTAGTATTTATGAATCTATAGCTTGTCTTGCCCCTCTTAGAGGTTATTCTTACTATCATATCAAGGTTCGCAGAAATCAACGTCAATTAATTCAACGCAATGCAACTCTATCAGTATCGTCACTACTCTGTAAGTGACTTAGCCATGCAGGCACCATGCCCGTCATACCCTCGTTACATGCTCTCCATCCACACCTCTCATTCTTTCTTTACGAAGCCCGCGTCTTCGACGTACTCGGTCTCTAGGCGACCGTCACGACGTCCCAGATCAGTCCGCAGCATAACTGCACCGTGTCTTCTCGATCGATGCCCATATTGAGCGTCTCCTCCGTCACCATTCCTCCATACCAACTCTCAACCACGGGGAATTGTGTTTCCAGCGTATAACGTAGTTTGTGCTTCCAGTCGGTACCCATGATTGTCATCTGTTCCTTGAGGTACTTGATCGATGGATCGAACACGATAAGCTGGACTTTGCCAGGCGATAAGAGCACCAGAACGACTGCGACGGCACGGCGCGGGCATTTATTATCCCAAAAATCCTCTCCAGTCTGCTGTGCACTCGAGGTGGCGTATGTGTTATACAACTGCTCGGGCGTTCCCCACCACTTGTTGACAATGCCGACGACGATGGATCGTTCGGAGTTCTTGAATATGTCCTTAGCGTAGGACACGAAGCTGTCCACAGTCGAATAGGTTTTCGAGAAGGCCGTTGTCAATCGGCACCATCGTCCTAGATCAGACTCGTTAAATGTCGTAATTGGACGCATGTATACGGTCCAAGGCTTCTCCGTCGTGAAATTGGTGATAGCGGCGAAGCAAAGGAACAACTTCATGTCGATAGGGTTACTCTGCTTATGGGGTATAGGCGGTATTGCGCTGCTATTCGATTGAATCATGTCTTTGAGCCTCGTACCGAATCGTCTGTCGTTGATCCAAGCGGATTCTTGCAGCGAAAAGTCGGGGGGCGGCCATGGGTTGCTGATTTGGAGCTGTTGCAAAGAACCAGCAACTGCTCCAACGGAGGCCACGGAAGGGTGCGGTCGGCTGGCTAGCAAAAGCTGACTTGCTGGCCCCATCTGAGATACTTGATTGGCGATGGAGGTCCAGTGGTCGACAGCGTTGGTCAATGGTGTCTCACGGACATTCTTCACCTTGCTCGGATCATAGGCTCCTCGGGCTCTAACGTATGCACCGACGACGAGCTCTACCTCGTGGTAGTTAAGGTCGCTTAGGACACCCCATTCGCAGTTAACCGTGTCCCAAAAGACTTTGTCGCCTCGCAAAGCTCGATAGAGTCCCTCGTGGTGAAGACAGATGTCGAACAGCTGTTGGACAAGGTCGCCAGCTGTGCCAGTGGCGTCGAGAAGGGCAATGTTCTGTCCACGTTCTTGACCAAGGAAAGCGTCGTAGATCCTGACAGCTGTCGCATGTGGCTTGAAGACAGCATCAGGCTCGAAAAAGAAGCCTGGCTGCTTCAGCATACCTTTACGCGACTGTCTGCTGGTACTCATGGTTTCGGAAAGTCGCTTATGGTAATGGAGGTGGTGTAGTGGTAGAGGGTAAGTCGCTTATGGCAATGGAGGTGGTGTAAGGGTGGAGGACGAAGTGCGATGGATGGTTAGAGGAAGAAAAGGTGGAGGGGCAAATAGATGGGAAGAGCGGTGCAGACTGGCTAATTTGAATGGTGCTTTTGCCCTAGCGAGGATGGCCCTAGCTTGGACGTCCTTAAGTCACAGGGTACGTACTCCCGTCAGAGGGTACGTACTCAAGTCAGAGGGTACGTACTTGAGTCACAGGGTACCTAGTTGTCATAGAGATTGTATGAAATTTGAGAGCACGTACCAGTCGATGGACTAGAAGGACTGCGGGAGCAAATACAGCCAGGATCCAAGGTGTGATGCAGAAAAAGGGGTATAGATGTTGGAACAATGGTAAGAATAACCGCCAAGAGGAGCAAGACAAAGCATAAATTCATCAGTATTGGTACTGAAGTACCAGCATAGAAAATATCCCAGAGATCCAAGATGTGATAAAGAAAAAGGGGTACAGATGTTGACTGGAGGGGCAAGATATATTGAACTAGTAGTATAAAAAACATTCTCAAGATCCAAGGTGTGACAAAGAAAAAGGGGTACAGATGTTGAAATGAGAGTAAGAATAACCTCCTAGGGGGTCAAGACAAGCCATAGATTTCCTTAGAAGGACTCTATGGGAGTGTGGTACAGTGGCGGAACGGTTCCAAGGGAAACGGCACGGTTACCAACGCTGTTACTTCTTTTCTACATAGTATTTACCTAAGGGTCACAATGGATACTTAGGTAAATACTATGTAGGAAAGAAGTAACAGCGTTGGACTCTCGTCATGAGGGGACGAGTAATCTCCATGAGCGCGGTCGATCGCTGGGACCGCGCCGACCGGCTGTCGCACAAGATCCCCTCTGACTCGCCATGTCTTCCACTTGGGAGGGTGAAAGTGGAAATAGAGGGGTCTTCATCCGGAAGAATCATCGTTGAGTATGTTGCTTGCTGATTGGTTTTGCTCGCACCCCAGTTCATAAAAAGCGGGTAGGGGGGTTAATTAATCTGATGGTGTAGGGTGAAGTTGGGAGCTTACTCTTATCGTTGATACAATGGGCATTGTGACTGTGCAACCTGCTGCTGCAACCTGCTGTCACGTTGATGATGGGCAACATGGATCATTTGTCACTTCCAATACCTGCCAACTGCCACCTGCTTCCAACGGTCCCAAAGATTACCTGCCCCCAGACGGCAAGACGATCATGAGTCTCTTTGTCACCGGCGTCGAAGACCACGGTTCCATATATTTGGAACCGTAGCGTTTCCCTTTGAACCATTCCGTCACTAGCCAACCGTGCTAGCATATATATCTGTACCAGCGTACCAGCGTACCAACGTACCAACGTACCAACATACCAACATACCAACATACCAGCGTGCTAGGAAACCACCAGGTATGCCACGCTCCCAGCTAAAAGAAAATACGGGCATGAAAGCTGGCTAAAAATATAAGATAAAGGATGAGAGAATTGGTATGGGTGGTGTTGCGACCTGGCCATCACGCATGAATGTCTACGAACATAAAACAATGGAAATGTGAATCAGAGACTGATTGCTGTGAACAACTATCACTCATGTGAGAAAGGAATAGATGACCACCAAGATGTATCATGGTTGTGATGCGTAATTGCACTGCCCATGGATGACAGCGACCCCAAAAGGGCGAGAGAGACCATCCAGATGTATACATCGCTAGTTTCCCATCCTACCATAGGTACACAGGGACAACTCAGAAAATCATACCATTGATCAACCACTGCTCTCCAGAACCATCATGATTGTTATGTGTTGATGCACCCAACTGGTGGTGTTACAAAATGCATCTGCCTATCCAGAGATGGAAAACAAAGCAGAAAATCAGTAATACTGTTATGTAAGCCAAGCCAAGAACCAAAGATAAACCAAGGAGAAGAGATCACAGAAGGTTGCCTTCTGTAATTTGCACTACACAAGAATAACCATAACCCGACAGTGCGAGATAGAACAATAAGGGGCAAGGCCTCCGCACAGGCCTCAACCAGGAGAAGAGATGACATTGATCAATGGGTAATAGAGAAACTCACTCTTAAGATAGAATATGAAGCATAAAAAGCTTTGTGGAAAGGGAACGGCAGGTATCAAATGGAAGAGGTGAAACATTAAGTAAGCAATCACCCACCTATCAGACCACTACCAGTGGTTTGCCTACCAACTGCAGTGCCTGTGACTCTATTTTTGTAGCTATAGCTACCCCTAAGCCCCTGGGTTTTTCTTTTGAATTTACAATAAAATGGCGATCGCCAACGCATGCTGGAGATGTTATACTCTAATCTTGTTCATCCTGACGATGAATCCATGGTAGTAGTCAATAACTAGGACATCGGGCCTTTGGTTCGTAGCTTCAACCACCACGCGAATGGATGGCGGTCTGTCATCTTGATTATGCTTGATTGGATAGCAGAAGCATTCGTCTCAATGTTTGTCCTTACCAAAAAAAGAAAAAAAGAAAAAAAAAAAGAAAAAAACCTGTTGCCATATCGCTCAGATGATTGTCTCACAGCCCGAACTCTTGTCATGCAGTTGGCCGGGGGTTCAACTCCCCGATCGAGAGCCAGACGCGGAGACGTCTCAACGCGCTGGTTCAGTGGAGGCAAGTCTGGATGCGGTGATTCCCGGGGTGGACCGCGAAGAAGCGCGTTGATCCTGGCGATCGCGGCCGTGTAATCACGACCCGACACGATGGAATTAACGCCATCCACGTTGGTAGATATGACACGGGTCTCGGTAGGGGTGGAATCCAGGTCGTGAGTGTTGTTATGGTGGTTTTCCCCTGGTGAGCAGCGACTGACTTTGCTCAGGAGTTGGCATTGTCTCCGTGTTTGGTACCCAGGTAGCGTCCATCTCCTCAGGGCGCTACTGAACAGACGTTTTCTAGGGGGCTCGGTCGTCTAGAAGAAGTTCAGAACAGGCCATCTAGCCATTTCAAATATCTCTGTTGCGTATACATACGACTTTTCCCCCTAGCCGAGCTTGGCCTGAAGCTCTTTAATTTCGGTAACGCAATACACTAGGGCCTCGATATTGCTTCTTGTTTGACCGTCGCCTGCATTGTTCGATGTGCAAGTTTAAGGGGTTCTGTCGGTGCTCCTGTTTGAGGCGTCAAGGGTCTCGAATGTTGCGGCCCCATTGTCTGTCGGTTCGGTCGGCAGCTCGTAGCAATTGTTTTGCTCGATGTATATCTTCTCGTGTTATTCCATATAATAAGTCTGTTATGGTCACTATGATCAGCTTGGTGGGCTCTCGGCGTCATGCTCGTATAATGTTGGCAGCAAGAAAAAGATTCGTGAGGTCCCAAGTCTCGTCCTTTCTCTCTATCCACCCAGGAGCTCTTGCGGTGGTCGCCATCTTAATCGGAGGGGTTGTTCGTCTTGAAGATTTCGTATTCTATTTAGTCCAACTTGATAGAGTTCTAGAATGGAGGTTGTTGCGCTAGGGAGTGGCATATCTTAGCGTGTTGGATTGCTGGTGCACCAGGTATATGGCTCCGAAGGTCGTCTTAGATGTGTCAGAAAACAACTTGGAACGGATAGAGTGATCAAGATTTTGAAGAGGAAGTAAATTGTGTAATATAATTGCACAAGACCGCCTTAAGAGGAAGTAAATAGAACTCTGGAGCAGCGTAATGAGGCGATATTTGCATCAAATGGTGGTTATGTGCCGATAGAAAGGGTAAAGTTAGAGACAGGAAGAAGAACAGGAAGAAGAGATAGCAAACGCAGACAGGAAACAAATGATACCAACATCAAAAGCAAAAAGATGCAGAAATAGGAGCAGAAAATAGAGGAGAAATTAGAATGAATGAAGACTTAAGATGAAAATGAATGAAGAATAAGAAAGGGAAAAGGATTGAAAAAAAAAATAAAAAATAAAAAAAAAATAAAGATGCGCGCCTCCTCTGGGAATCGATGTGCACCCGAACTCAAGATCTTAGGTAAGGGGATTCTTTACCTCGGGGTGGCCTGACTTCTGGTATTTCACTCGAGTGAAATTAAAGGTGGTTGAAGTCTTACCACTAGACCACGAGGGTTTTTGTGGTAGATGCGCTGGTTGAAGTGGTGTGCTGTTATTACCAATTATAACCTCCCCCTCCCAAGGTAGCTATCTACCGTTGTTGCTGCGCATCCAACCAATAGGACCCGCGCTGCGGCAGCATTGCACCATTATTCCCATAGATTAGCCGCGAGAGCCTTCGATGCTTCTCGACATCAGACCCTCGTTTGTGGTCTACCTAATGCGCATGTAATTTTCCTTACCGCTCCTTACATAGATATCAATCTTCTCACTTAAATTACTCCTTTTCTATCTCGCCCTATTGAGTGATTGTTATCCTTGTGTAATGCAAATTACAAAAGGCAACCATCTATGCAAATTACAGAAGGCAACCATTTATTAAGTGACTCCTTTCCAATGCCACTCAAGGCCGCATCGCGTCGGAATCCTTCTACAGCTTATTATCGAAAGTCCCTCGAGTGGTTTTTAAAACCCTGCGGGACCTCTACCTCAGTCAATAGTTATGTAACTCCCATTCCAATTTCTGCCATGGATATTTTGTCTTCTCAGTTGAATTGCCCCTTTCTAGCCCCAGTCAGGGCCACCTCGCGCCGCATGTTGCCATAAGTCCATTACGAAACTCCACGCCCTTCTAGGGAACCGATACTTTCTCTGACACTCTACTTTCCTAGCTCGTCTTCATTCTCGCGTCACAAAAAATAACCATACCCTCACAACACCCCTGAACCGTACTGTGTCTGTAGCAACCCAGGCACACTGTCTGCTGCAAAAGTGGCTAGAAGGACCCAATTCCCGGCTACCTCAGTAACAGTATCGCCCAAGCTGATTCTTTCAGGTGTTGAATACATAGAATATTTTTTTTTTTCAAATATGTTATTGCACGCCATCCTCCAAGGTGATTGGAGGATGGTTTTGGTCGTTGTTTCAAATCACGTGACCCTGAACCTATTCTCTCGGTCCGCCCCACGGAGGAATGCCGGTACGGCTTGGCGGACCGTGTCCGGGAAGATGAATGTTACTTCTCCGCATCTTTTCGCGGGGTAAGGGCATTTGAGTTTCAGACCCCCCGGAGTGATATGATGACATTGTTTGAGCATCAGCGTACGATGAAGAACTATGCAATGTCTGGCCGAATTCTTTACCCAGATATTTCTACTTATCTGCATGAGATGGGCAAAGACGAAAAGTAAGATACGTGGTTAAAAAGGTCGAAATGAGGTGACTGAAGACTTCTTACCGTTCTCTGCAGCCCTATCAGGTCGCTGCCGTCCATGCGCAATAACTGAGATTACGCGATTCCATCATCATGGTAAAGAGGGTATAGGGGTGATAGAAGGATTTCATCCCTAGAACAATCTGGTAACTGGAAGGACGGGCAATTAAAAGAAGCCAGATCATCCCGCACCAGATCTGACACGTTGGTCTGATGTAAACGTACCGACCATGACCTCGAGACTAGTGAAAGTGCGGACGTCTGCGAATGCGACGGTCTCTCGCATGCTTTCAAGAGCCTCAAATTGTCGCCCATGGGAGGCTCAATTGGCGACGGCCGCATGTGTCAGCCACAAGCGCCTTTCTGTAGGAGACGTCGCCCCTAAGTATTGTAGCACTCTATGAAGTCACTCGAATCCGCATTCAGGTTAAATACAATAATTACCAGGCGAGGATTGATACATCAATCGGCTGTATTCATTATGACAGTAGTCTGCAAATGATGTAGGGATGTATTCCACCTCATATGGTGATTGGCCTTGTTCGATACAGCGACGGCTTTGACCTGATACGACAATGGGTTTCATTGAAAAATCAAATCCCACTGTGCGGAACATGTAGCAACTGTCCGCTCTTGATGTCGTAGACATATCCCTTGACGTTCTTCTTCAACTCCTCTCGGATGAGCGGCGAGTCCGTAATAAACTTGAGGTCATGTTGAACCGCTTCCTTGTGTCTGTGAGTGTCGTACGTCAGTCAATGCATCTATCACAGGACTCATATATCCAGACAAGAATTCGAACTCACTTCTCGATGCTGCTCCCGTCGTAAGCCTCAAAGCTGATCTGATCGATTTGGTCTGCGAGATGGGGAACTTTAGACTTCAAAGCACCACGGACGTCTTCTTTGGAGAGGTGCGTCAAGCCGCAATCTGGTTGTTTACGCCACGATATCAGCAGCGGGCCGCGTTGTGGATGATTGGATGATTGACGTACCGTTGTGATGAATGATGGCAACGTCCTTGAGGGCTTGACCTTGAGTTATCTGCTCGATGAAGAGCAGGTTCGAGAGACTACTCATATCGGTCACTCGGCCTCCCAGGTTTCGGACAATGAATGCCTCTACCGAAGTTCAGATAGTTAGCCATGTTGATATGGAATTGAAGGAACTTGACTCGAAGCGGGGAATCTAACCGTCTCCTTTGAGATCGAGAAGCTGCTCGGCTGATGCTCGAAAGTCGAGGCAGGAAACTATGGCACAGTGTTTCAGCTAATTGTACTCTGAGACGGTTAAATAGTCTCCAATTTGCGTACAGATGAAGGTAGAGGGCGGTTCTCGGCCGAGTTTGGCGATTTCGTCTATATATGGTTCGGGTTGGTGTTTGCTCTGGGAGTACACGCTAGGGACTCGGTCAGTACTTGAAGGATAGGTGTATAGCGAATATTCCAACTAACCGATTGCGCTCAAGCATGTCAGTCCACGGAATGGCCATCGTGAGTTAGTGTAAAGGGTCAGACTTTGGTGTTGGTGTTAGAGGAATGTAGCGATAGAAGCGGCGGGGCTGGATGGAAGATGGATTGTGACAAGAGCAGATGGAGAATGGGCATCCTTATATACATACGCAAACCGTTACTGTGGCCACTATTTGGAAGTATCCAGAAGCCAGCGTTGAGTCGAGCGATGCGGACTAATCGACCGTGACAGATATGGATTTCATCATGTCCTGCTTACAAATAACCTCGGCTTGTGTAACCCCAGACATCAAAGAAAAGCCCTTGTCCCCTGATCGAGTAGCAGTTGCTTACACATCGCCAGGGCCTGATAGGGTGGTGATGCAAGTGCTCATGCAACATTGAGTTGTCCTTATTTGATATCGTGGTAGATTCTGAGCTGATAGGAAAAGCTTCCGGGCTGGAAGTAGAAGCCACCATCAATGAACATTAAACATATACCAGTTTGAAGGCCATCGCGAAACCTTTTCAGTGTCTGGAGCTTATTTGGTCAACTTGAAAATCAACTGTCCGAAATATAACCCTAGATTCCTCCTGTAGCGGCAAGCGTTACCTGATGCAAGACAACCATTAAGAAGCTTCATCTGATACTTACCAATTTGGTTGGAGCCGAATAAGCAGGTAAGTACTGATTGTGGGATAATCAATAGATAGCCGATTATTCGATTAGATATGCCCGGTTTATTCAACTATGTAGTGTTGTGTACTGGCGTGGTGCTAATATTCCGATTCCCTGAAATGTGAATGCGTGAAAGGGGATGCGAGGTCAAAAAGGGGTAAAAGACTGGGTCAAGCCACAGTATCAGCCACTATTATTAGGTAAGCTTCAATCCCGCGGTTTTCCCGGTCTCTGGTCCTCCAGGCTGGTACGTACCTTGTGTGGGGCTCCTTTTTTCTTGGCTTCTGAGCTTGTGTAAAATTTTGGACTTTTTTTCTGCGAGAGCTTCAATCAATTCATCCCACACCACGCACCACCACGCACCACTATCACCACTACCACCAACTGCGAAGCGCCAAACTCGTCACCAATTCACCATGGCGCACGTAGATTTCCTTTTACACGAGTCCTCGGTGGGCTATGCCCTCTTCAAGGTCCAGCAGCAACAATCCAGTGTCGGTCTGCAACTTCCCGAAGTCCAGAAAGCTACACAGGATCTAGCGAAATTCGGGAAAATGATTGCGCTGGTCAACTTTGCGCCCTGGAGGTCGGTTCGGTCCAAGTACCGCTATAGCCAATTGATGTCTGACATGTTGTTCTCGTAGAAACGCGACCGATGCCCTTGAAAACATCAACCTGATCTCGGAAGGCATCCTCCCCGACTACCTCAAATCCAACCTCGAACTGAACCTCCCCTCAGCCAGGAAGAGTAAGATCATCCTCGGCCTCTACGATAAGAATCTTGCTGGGTCGATCAAGTCCGCATTCCCAGGTGTCGATTGCGAGACCGGTGATACTTCCCAAGTTGTTGCCGACCTGCTCCGTGGTATTCGTCTACATGCTCCCAAGCTTCTCAAGGGACTAGAGGCAGGGGACATCGAACGTGCTCAGCTCGGTCTCGGTCACGCATACTCTCGGGGCAAAGTCAAGTTCAACATTCACAGGCAAGACAACAACATCATAAAGGCAATCTCGACGCTTGACAACCTCGACAAGGGTATCAACCTATTCAGCCAGAAGGTTAGGGAATGGTACGGATGGCATTTCCCCGAGCTGTACAGCATAGCTTCTGATAACAACACGTATGCTCGCTTGGCCCTCTTCATTGGCGATAAGGCCACTCTGTCGGATGAGAAGCTGCACGAGCTGGCAGCCGTGGTGGGCGACGACGAGGAGAAGGCGCAGGAGATCATCGCCAAGGCCAAGATATCCATGGGCCGAGAGATCTCGGACGTTGACATGGAAAACATATCTACCTTCGCCAAGAAAGTCGTCAGCCTGACCGAATACCGAAGAACCCTCTATGCCTATCTGGTCGAGAAGATGAGCACTGTGGCACCCAACTTGGCTGCTCTGATCGGAGAGGTCGTCGCCGCGCGTCTGATCCAGAAGGCCGGTTCGCTCACCAACCTTGCTAAATATCCTGCTTCTACGCTCCAGATCCTGGGCGCGGAAAAAGCTCTGTTCCGTGCGCTGAAGACGAAGGGTAACACCCCTAAGTTCGGTCTTATCTATCACTCAACGTACATCGGACGGGCCAACCAGAAGGACAAGGGTCGCATATCCCGTTATCTGGCGAACAAGTGCAGTATCGCCAGTCGAATCGACAACTTTGCTGAGCAGCCATCCAAGAAATTCGGAGAGGTCCTTAGACAACAAGTGGAGGACAGATTGGAGTTCTACGCCACGGGAAAGCAGCCCACAAAGAACTCCGTGGTAATGGTAAGCTCCTGATGTCCCGTATCCAGAATTTGGGCGCGCACTAATCTCTACCCTACAGGACAAGGCAATGGAAGACATTCTAGCGGAAGGCGGAAGCATGGCCATCGATGCCGAGATGATCGATGCTCCTATCGGCACCGCTACCGATGCCACGCCCAAGAAGGAGAAGAAGTCGAAGGACAAGAAGGACAAGAAATCCAAGGACAAGGAGGAGAAGAAGGACAAGAAGAAGCGCAGACATAGCGAGGCCAACGCCGAGGCAGATGCCGAAGTGGACGGTGAGAAGAAGAAGAAGAAGAAGAAGAGACATTCCGAGGCATGAGCGAGTGTGGGAGGGTTTCTGAGGGTGTACGGAACGAACAAGCAGTGGATGGGCGTTGGTGACAACGCATGGTCCTGGGTTTTAAAGGGATGCGGCGTTTACGGTGTTACTTACTACTCCTCGTCGATTTGACTCAATCCTCTATTCAGTATTCTTTTTCCCCCTCTGTTCTGCTGTTCTGCTTTTTCGCCAAAAAGAAAAAGGGTGTTCCAGTCGTGTCATGATATGCGCATGTTCAAAGTGTCCATACATAGATATATTCTAGGGGGAAAACACTACTCATACCCGGTTGGCCGAATTTCTTGATCCCATCCCATCCTGTTCTGTTCTGCCCTGTCCTACACCATGATTTCGTTCCTAGGGGAGATCCTCGGTTTCTTCAGCCAGGAAGCTAAGTAGTTGATTAATTGGGTTTAGCGTGACCGTGAAGGTGAAAACCAGATGGATACGAAAGTAGATCGATCGATGATGATGATGATGATGATACAAGTTGGTGATGAATTATGGGAGCGTCCTTGCTAGTTATTACATAACCTTGGAAGTATCTAGTACTCGCTTTTCCCCCCGAGACTCCTAGAAGAAAGAAAAGAAAAAAAGGGGGATCGGTCCGCATCTTGCCGTCTTGTCTCCTATACCTCATATACCATATCCCATGTCCCGTGCCCCCCACTGGATAGGTTGGTTGATCTAGTTTAAAAAAGCTGGGATGAATTGGGACGATGGAGTGAATATACAGCAGAGACGTTTGTCACTTTAAGGAGGAGACTATTCGGGACGGGAAATGCTATGTATGTATGTATGTATGTACACAGGTAGGCTAGGTACCTAGGTATGTACATACACGACACGTCCCAGGGGACCTAACTGCACAAGTGGTTTTAACCGTGTCAAAGCAAGGAATCTCTGGATCGGGTACCATAGGTAGGTAGGCAAGCGAACTTTTATCTTCTGATTATTTACTCCTCTTTCCTAGCCACTTGCCCTGCCAGGTAGACAGGTAGGTAGGTAATGAGCCCCGTTACTATGTATCTAACGACGCCTTGAACGCCTCGTTCCCTGGTGACATGCCTCATGCTTGTTTGCTTCTCGTTCCTTTGGCCTCTCCACACCTCGCCACCTTGGTGGATGCGGGAGGGGAGACACCATCATGTCCTATCAGCGAGTTCTCTCAGTCACTGTAAGTTCTCTCAGTTGCCTTCGCTACCAAATTCGTGCGTCCATTCCGTATTGCGCTTCAGATCAGAATCAGACACTGTCGGTCTCGACGACTTGATGGCCTTGACAAAGTCTTTGAAATCTACGAGGGGCTCGTAGAGCGTATCCCCCTCGACGTCGTCCCACGTCATTTCCTTTGCTCCGGGGTCGCCGGGCGAGCATGGCGTCACTTTTGTCTGGCCATCTACTTGTACCTGCAAGTCGGTCGGGTATCAGAATAAGTGAAAAGAGAAAAGGGTTGGAACATCGGGAGACATACCTCTTTGAAATGTGTGGCTTGCTGGATCTTTCGTACTGGCTGCATCAAGGCGTCTTGCACGGCGATGGTGATATCACTTCCGGAGTAGCCCTCGGCGAGTTTCGCGAGCTCCCGGTAATCTTCACTCTTCAACGTGGTTCTGGTGTCACCAACGGCAAGCTTGAACATGGTGGTCCTCGCGGCGATGTCTGGTAGACTAATGTGAACTCTCCGCTGGAAACGTCTCCGTATAGCTGCGTCTAGCTGCCACGGAATATTCGTAGCACCTAGTACCAACACGCCGGTTGAGTCCTTGCCGACACCATCCATCTGCACCAGCATCTCGGTCTTGATCCTTCGGGAGGCTTCCGATTCACCTTCACCTCGAGGACCACAGAGGGCGTCGACTTCGTCGATGAAAATAATGGAGGGCTTGTTTTCGCGTGCCATAGCAAACAGTTGCTTGACTAACCTATGGGCCAGGGCGCGTCAGTAGAGGGTTGGATCTTTGAGAGCTGTGACAATCGAGATAATTACCTCTCACTTTCACCCATCCACTTGCTGACCAAATCACTACTGCTGACGCTGAAAAATGTGCTCTTTGCTTCGGTCGCGACGGCCTTGGCGAGATAACTCTTACCCGTGCCGGGTGGTCCGTAGAGGAGAATGCCCTTCCACGGCTTGCGCTTCCCATGGAATAGATGTGGGAACCTGATGGGTAGTAAAACGGCTTCTTTCAGAGAATCCTTTGCACCTTCGAGACCGGCGACATCGTCCCACTTGACGTTCGGACGATCTTGGAGAATGGCGCCGGCCAAGGCATTCCGTAGCTTCTTGCTATCCTCATCGACCTCCCCATCCTCCTTGGAACCGCCCTTCCCGGTGCCGCCGGTACTGGAGCCGTTTGCCCCTACCATACCCGGTTTTTTCCTCTTCGCATCGGCATCGGCTAGGTGGGCCTTGAGCTTCTCGGCGCGGTCCATGTATTCACCGGTCTTCTGGCGGATCATCTCCTTGGACTTGGGGTTCTTCTCCCATTTTAAGGCCAGCATGAATAGTTCGAGGGACTGGTAGTATAGCTGATAGGCCTTCTCGTACTGATTGCCATTGTCGGCATCGATGGCTCGGCGGACGGTCTCGATGGCTCGACCAAGGAAATCGGTGTTGGACATGATGGGGCTCACTTAGGGGGGACTGGCTATCACGAAATGATGGAGGGGCAGGAGAGGATGGCTCGAATGGTGGCCGATGAGATGAGATGTTTACCGGGTGGCAGAGGGTAGGGTGTGGCCAAGAAGCGTAGAAAACATGGGGGAATCGGGAATCGGGAATCTTGGTTGGCGTTGTGACGGTAAGGTTGTGACGTTGCCCGGGGCATGGAATGTCGGGTCGCCCTCGTCTCCAGCTGCTCGTTGAGTCCAGTCGTTGTTCGCCTGGCACCTGGGTATTTGGGGCACTAAACCGAGTTGGGCCTTATCGTGGAGGGGCTACTTCGTACAGTCAGCTTATCTAATGGCTCAGAGCGCTTAGTACTCCCGAGTCTCGGTACCTGTAAGTACGGCAAGGTGGGGTTCGCGTGCATATTTCTGACTTTTATGCAGCAGCAGCCACACTACCTTTCCAGCACTAGCCACTTCTCTTCATTTCCATCCTGAACCAACTGAAGTCAGCCATTGGGCGCTTTTCAATGGCTGCCACACCCCAAGCGGTGGATCGCGTATGAGGCTCTCTGCAAGATACCTACTCGCCCACCAGATTTAGGCAACACACAACAACCAGGAAACCGTCGATTGTTCTCGTCTTCCCTCGATTATCCCCGGCACTGAATTCAATCTCAGGCCTATGATCCGAAGCGATGGCAGGGATTCAGGCACAGCTCCAACAGCTCTCGGAGGATTACCAGAAGCTGCAGCAAGAATTACAAACCGCTGTTGAGTCAAGGCAGAAGCTTGAGGCGCAGAGACAGGAGAATTCAGGTGTTAAAAAGGTTGGTTCATTATCATTACTGGCAGACCCCATGCCCTGGGGGACGATGCAGCCACAACTTGCTGAAAATCACTAGGAGTTTGACAACCTGAAGGATGGAGAGACCATCTACAAGTTGATAGGCCCGGTATTGCTGAAGCAGGAGAAGGTCGAGGCGCAGAGCACCGTCGATGGGCGCTTAGAATTCATCGGCAAAGAATTGTAAGGCCCAATTCAACACCCAGGGTTCTTTGGCCCGTCAAGTAAGTTAGTGGGACTGTGAGCTAACCATTGGCCTTTCTTATAGTGGGAGAACTGAGACTCAGATCAAAGAGATACAAGAAAGGCTGGAAAAGAAGAAAGGGGAGATAATGCAAGCACAAGCTGGATTACAAGCAGCAGCGGCCGCGGGGGGTGGTGCGCCAGGAAAGGCTGCAGCAAAGGGCTGATGAAGGCGTGAAAAACTTCGAAGAGGCGTTGAAGGATCACGGGTGTCGGTATCGATTTCCTGGCTCATTAGGGATCACCGTGGGAGCAAGCCAAACAGACCAAGCATCCATGTAATTCCATACACGATATACCCGTTATATACCACCGCAAGCATCACCTACTTGTAGGACTTGTGGTGTCAGGTGTTAGGGTGGGTTCCAAGGTTGGCATTTCATAAACAACGAAAAATGACGTATCACCGTTTGCAGCCTCTGGAATGCCCCGCGTTGTGGCTTGGAGGGGTACAGGAGGGAAGTACAGTACGTACAGTACCCCCCATCCACGCGGATAGTGGGCTGGAAACCTTCCAAGGTTACCTTGATGGAATCCAATGAGCTGGAAGGTTGACAGTCATCATCGTCGCATCTCGGCCTCTGCAACCCTCATCTAATAATCCACCCGACATCAACATTCACGAATGAATGCCTGTTTCTACCTAGGTACCTAGGTAGGCAGCTACAAGAGTAGCTCCAACCCCGTATTTGTATTCGTATCTGTCGCGACCTACCCAACCCCAAGAAAATCAGCATTCCTTGATGCCGTACTACCCTCCCCGAATGAAGCTTCATATCTCTACCCCCATTCATTCTGGGTGCTTGTCGTCGCGCTGTTAGCTGCCAGCTGCTTCGATATGGCATCGTCACTTGAGCTACCCAGTCGCCCGACAAGTATACAGGATATCACCGCCCAGGCCAAGAAGTTCAACTGGGATCCCTCCATATCCCTGAAGTTTTGGCTCCGTACAGCTCAGACACTGTACAATGAGGTAAGAGTGCACACCACCGCCGTCCCTCTCAACACTGTACCTCGAGCGAGTACGGTTTGCTCACTTGAACACTCATCCAGGGCCAAGCGTACCTTGATGACCGCAATCTAACCAAAGCGTACCTCCTGTACTATCGCTACTCGATCCTTGCGTTAGATCACCTATCAAATCACCCAGAAGCGAAGACCCCCGAAGGAAATAAATCCATCAAGTCTCTCCGCAACAAGACCGTCCTCGTCGTGCTTGATCGCCTCGAGAGGATCAAGCCTCTCCTAGAAGAAGAACTCGCGGCATTGAATGAGGCCGCGGCCAAGAAGCGCGAGCTACGAAGCCAACAGGACGCTGGCCGGGCCCGATCACACAGAACACCCGAATACGAGGAATTTGCGTCGAGAGATCCGGCACTCTCTCCTTCCGCCGACCTACTCGATGCCGGCGACCATCAAGAACTCGCTGTCGATCTAGCTCAAGAGGAGATCAAGAGGAGGAATGCCGATAGGAGGGCCAGCCGGATACCAGGCGGTTCGCGTCAGGAGGAACAGGCTCGACGGACTGCGGGTATCTGGAACAATTGGGACAAGAGATATACAGAGAGTCATGTCGAAGATAACGATGACATGTTTCGTAGAGACATGGAGTCGACTAGGAGGCAACTTCACGGCGATGACCACCAGCATATGGGCGATGTGGCTCACGGCACGCATCATTCTCGAAGACCGGACTATCCGGCCGTGAGACCCTCCACTTATAACTACCCACGAATCTCGAAGCCCGCCACAGTCAATTACGACTCGATACAACCCAGATCATCCAGCATAAAGCCACTTCAACCAGCACGACCCCCGAAAGAACACATACCTAATGAACTGAGACCGCCAGTGCTGCCGAGAAAGGAGCAGATATATCCCGAAAGAACCCTGCAGAGTCCCGAGGGGACAGAAGAGCTTCCCACGCGACCCCCCAAGATAGCGGATACCCCTGACCTGCCGGTGAAGAGGAAGCCAGCTCCTGTCGTCACTTTTCGCCCAAATACGTACCTGGAGAATGGAGACCCACTCCGAAGCGTATTCCTACCGCGCCAGCTACGCTCGGTTTTCTTGTCGGTTGCTTCGGAGAATACGAGGCGAGGGCTCGAGATGTGCGGTATTCTGTGCGGGAACCTGGTTAATAACGCCCTGTTCGTCAGTTGTCTGCTGATCCCCGAGCAAAAATGCACGTCGGATACGTGTGAGACGGAAAACGAAGATACCATGCTGGAATACTGCATGAACGAGGATCTGATCGTGCTCGGATGGATACATACTCATCCCACTCAGACGTGCTTCATGAGTTCGAGGGATCTGCACACCCAATCCGGATACCAAGCTATGATGCCCGAGAGTATCGCGATTGTGTGTGCGCCCAAATTTGAGCCATCGTCAGTTGCACCCCTTTTCGATTTTCGATTCTCGATCATCGTTCATGATGCACGTACTAATTTTGAGATCTAGTTATGGCATATTTCGCTTGACAAACCCGCCCGGACTACCTCACATTCTACAATGCCGGGAAAAAGCGACCTTCCATCAACATTCGGTTGATGATCTTTACACGTCGGCGGAAGAACCGCCAGGACACGTTTATGAAAATGACAAACTCGAATTCACGGTGCACGATCTTCGCCCCGGCGCGCGCAACAACGGCATTGTACACCAAAAACATTACTAGGACATGATTTTGAAATGGATGTGCTGTGGCGCAGACATGTGCGCTATGATCGCATGCCCCGTCCTGTGTATCGGGAGGGGATATTTAGCCTCGGCACCATGCCAGAAAACGATTGTCAAGGGCGGACAGAAGGGGAAACTCAAAAGAGATTGATGCATCTGGTGTTTTCTTCTTTTCTTTTCTTTTCTTTTTTTTTCTTTCGGGACCTGCGCGCCGCATTGCTTTGGGCGTAGTCTCATAACTGCATAGCACAGGCGCCGCTGGACTTTGCTGGTTTGGGGGGGTATAGAATCAACACACTGTTAACTGTTGAACCGGGATGCTTTGCAGCAAGCATGGGAATAAGCAAGAGAGTCTACTCTGGCGAGGCTTCAAAGGCTAAAGAGTAATAGAGATGCGCCCTAATAGGGGCGATTGAATGGGACTCTGGCAACTCGTTCGTGCCATGAGAACCCCTTAACGAAGCAATCCAATCAAGTCGCAGAAAGTGCCTTTACTCAGCCCATGAATTGCAACGTCATATTTACATATGTGGGGAAATCTTTCTTTCATGGGTTGTATTTGATCGACTCTAGTCCTGATGTTGCCGTCGAAACTTGAATGGTTTAGGTATATACCCAGGCTCCCAACTTTATAGCTCTGTATCGAGTCCGCGACTATCTACCTACTCTCGAACGAACGATGACTCGGAATTACAAATGGGTCAAATCATAAATTCATTCCTCTTAATTGTTCGCGGAATCATTTTTTGACTTGACAACGCCTGTAAGTACACCGTAATGGTTTCTTCCTCCTCCAACAAACCTTGACTCTTCATCGAGCGGTTTCCATTTATCATACAAGGCACCTAGGTAAATAGGTAGTAGAAGCCTCTCTTGCTCTCTTGCTCCTTAATGAGGCTCGGGCTGTCGTCTGTGACATCCGTGAATACGGTATGCTCTCGAGAGTCCCGACGGAGTAAGTATTTCGTACTCGTACTCCCTGGTATACCAAAAATAGAACATCCCCGTTCTTATTAGCGGCAACCTAGGTAGCCTCCTTGCAGGGCTGCAGGGATCATCTTGATTGAATAGATAAATACAATACCTTCCCCCCAATCGGATTTACAGACTTCATCAAGCGGCGCAAATATCTTCCTCCACTAGTCTACTCATTTCTCTTCTCAGCATCGCCCGATATCAGGGTTTTTGGTTTTTCTTTTTCTTTTTTTTTCCGCCGCCAAAAATGGCCGTGACCATCGAAAAGGCCACCCGGGATGACCTCCCCGCCCTAGCCGAGATCAACCGGCTGGCCTACGCGGGCGAGCTCGCGTTCCGGTTCGCGTACCGGGAGGGGGCCGAGGACAAGCACGTGACCGAGTTCTTCGCGGGCCGCCTGGCGCACCGGCTCGGGACCCCCGGCACCGAGATCTGGAAGGCGGTGGACCCGGCCACGGCGGGCGGAAGAAGAAGAATCTGCGGCTTCGTCTGCCTGACGCTCGAGATGGGCGACGAGCCCAACGGTACGCCCAGCACCGCCATGGTCCTCCAGAAGAAAGAGGAGCAGGATCAGCAGGAGACCATGCTGCCGTTCCTCAACGCCGAGTACGTCGTCGCGACCGGCGCTGCGATGGAGCAGCTAAGGGATTATATGAAGGGGGAGATGCACTATTGTATGTATTTAGGACTGGACTGGACTGGACTGACTGCCACTAATAAGTTACTTACTTGCCCATATGAACGTACGAGGTATCTACCTACCTACTAAAGTTGACTGAAGCCCAACAAGGGTTGAAGGGGGAAGAGGGGCTGTCGGTCATCTAACGGGCCAATTTTTTCTTTCTTCTTCTCCTTTTTATACGTACGATGGACGACTGACTGACGACCATTCGGAATACTAGATCTCTCCGCCTTCGCGGTCCTGCCGGAACACCAGGGCCTGGGCATCGGGGCCACGCTCCTGAACCACTGCGTCCGGATCGCCGAGGACCGGAGGCTCGCGCTGTGGCTGATCGCGCTGCCCGGGTCGCACGGCCTGTTCCTGCGGCTCGGCTTCCGCGACGTCGACTGCCGGGACGTCGACCTGAACGCCTGGGACCACGACCGGATGCGCGGGTACGGCCTGTATAGGGCGTATGCGATGGTGAGGAGACCTCTGTGAGAAGGAAAACTGGATAGAATAAAAGGAAAAGGACGGATAAAGGGGGGGCGGGGGGGCGGGGCGAATCACCAGATTAGATAGATTGATAGATGCTCCTAGGGCAGGTTAGGGCAGGGAGGGGGGAAAGGAGGGAGGGGAACATGTCCAGGATGCAGGATGGCCATGATGGACGGCTGGTGTACGTGCGCGCTGGGTGTTGGACGAACGAGGTCACGAGACGTGGCTACGGGCCGGCACGGGTACGGCTACCTATGTCACCGAGGCGAACAGGACGCGCACGACGGCGACGGTGGTGCTGCAGGAGGTCTTTTGGTGAGTTTGAGTGTTTCCTTTCTTTTTTGTAAAGCATTTTTGGCATTGAAGTGAATCTGAATCGGTTATCTAACTCAGAACAAGATACAGGAAAAGTGGCGGGAACCAAGCCTATCGAAATGACTACCAAGGTAGGTAGTCTGAATACTAAAATTCACTCCAGGGAGTTTGATATCTATACCAGTACTCTGCCACGTCTATATGTATGTATAGTATGCGAGTTTAGGTGCAAACGAAAGGCCAAAGAGATAGCTCTTGGTCACGGGAAGACAGTGGATGCCTTTCAGCGAGCCCGAGCTTCCGATCGATCAATGATGACAGATGGATGATGCTAGCACGTTGGCAAATGCGACGGAATGACGACTACCTATTTACTCAGTCCCTTTATCCAAACCTCCCTTTTTCCCAACTTGAATCCCCCTACCCAGCATTCCGCATTCTTACCCATTCCTCTCCTTCTTGTTTTTCTCATTCGACTCATCCCACCGCCTCCCCCTTTTCCCATTCTCCACCACTAATAAACCCCCAACCCCAACTCATCTCCCAGCCGTCGGCGCCATGAAGCAGGAACAGGCACTGCTGATCTTGCCCGCGTCGCGCTCGCAGTTGCTCACGGCCTCGAGCGTCGTGGCCAGGGCCTGGACCGCGCCGGTCGTGAACGTGGCGCAGAACTGGCTCGCCGTCTTGGTGAAGCGCTGGTCCATCAGGTTGCGCAGGCAGTTGTCCTCGTTGCATACCACTACCACAAAGAAAGGAGAGAGGGAAAGGTTAGAAGGAGTTGGAAGCTGAGAGTGGGAGGGGCGAGAGAGAGTGAAGATGGGAGTGAGGGTTTTGTTTGTCATTTAAGAGCTGGGGAAGTAGGGGGGCACTGTATACTCACGTGGTTTCTTGGGCGGGTTGTTATTACTACTCGTAGGACTCGGCGCCGTCTGCGGTGCGTCACTAGTTACCCCTGGGGGGTTACTACTGGACGAGCGGACAACGGTCTGAAATCCGGTACTAGGAACCGATACCGTCGCGGTTGGTGAGCTCGGCGGCAGTACCCGTGGCGTCGAAGACGAGGCTGGCTGCGTGACGCATGAAATTGGCAAGGTGGGCGAACTGGTAACACCGGGCCCAGTCTGCTGAGTAGACACCGACGACGCGGATGTGGACACCGACGAAGACCCCGGAGTCTGCACCCCGACCACCGCCCCCCCTCCTCCTCCTCCCGCAACATTCCCCAAGCCCCCGGGAGCCCCCTTAACCAACCGCGCGCCCTGCACCCCAGGCCTCGACGCCGCGGCGCCGGCCGGATCCTTCAGGTAACAAGCGCCTTCCCCATCGCCGCCGACGAAGTTCACCGCCGTACACCTGCCGTCGGGAAACGCGGCGCAGCGGTCGACGCAGGACTGGAAGGACGGGGCCGACTTGCCGTTGGAGAAGGATGAAGTGCTCGGCAGGTCGCCGTTGGCGTAGTCGGTGGAGCAGTCGATCTGGAAGGGGCCCCGGGGAGTGGCGTAGGTGGCTTGGTGTGAAGCGGGACAGGTTATTTTGATTGGGGAGGTGGATGGGGAGGGAGAGAGAGAGGGAGAGGGGGAGGAGGATTGTTGGGTGGTGATGCGTTGGGGTTGTTGGGGAGGGGATGCGGGAGGGGGAGGGAGGGGTGTTGAGGTTGCTTTGGGAGTGGTGGTGCTGGTGCTCGGTGTTGTGGTTGTTGTGGGGATGGTAGGACTCATGGCTGTAGTGGATGATAGGGGGTTCGTTGATGATGTTGCTGCTCTACTTGAAGACGAGGGTATACTTTGAGATACCGAGGATACCTTGACTGATTCTACCGGACCGATGTTTGAAATCGCGGAGGATGTTTGAATGGCTAACTGAGATGTTGACTGGGACGTTGGCTGGGCCGCCGACTGAGCTACTGGCACAATCGTCGACGAGGCTGGCGACTGAGCTATCGACGGGTTTGACTGGGTAACAGGGGACTTCACGGAACTCTGTATGGCCTGCTGACTCGATGACTGGACTGCGGCTTGTGTCGGCGCCGACGACGCAGCAGCGGGTATTCCAGACGACGCACTCGTCGCCTTATTAGGCGGCGCATCGATACACTTGACCGACCCGCTACTCCCGGACGTGTCCGCATACTGGTACATAGGACAGCCCTTATACGGCTTTATCTTAACGCTCTTCACGTACGCCGTATACGGAAACCCCTTGACGTCGGTCGACCCGCCGGCCCAGTTCACCGTCCACCAGGCGACGTTGGGGCCGCCGGCATCCCAGGCGCCCAGGTGGAAGCGCGCGGGCGTCTGGGGATACTGATGGGTATCGGCGTCGCCGTCCTTGGCGTAGAGGGTGCGGATGGCGGTGCCGTCGACGCTCCAGGTCAGCGAGTCGGGCAGCCAGTCGAGGGTGAAGGTGTGGAAGTTGGTGGTCAGGTTCTTCTCGACGTGCGGCTGGGTGCCGCGGTCCCACCAGCCGGTGATCCCCTTGCCGAACCAGTTGGTCTGCAGCGTCGGGGTCGACTGGCCGAAGTCGTTGCCCGAGAACTCCCAGTCGATCTCGTCGAGGTCGTCCGACATGAGCACGGCGCTGCTGATTACGCCGACGCCGGGCGCCGTCTGCATGACCACCTCGACGTGGCCGTAGTGCATGTAGGCCTTGGTCCAGATGTAGGGGGCGATGGTCGGGTCGGTGAGGGTGAACTCGACGCCCTTGGGCCCGAAGCTGATGGGCTCGTAGTCGGCTTGGATCCATTCCGGCGGGAGCGACTTGGTCGTCGTGAAGTCGACTGTGTATTCGGAGCTGAAGCCGGGGATGGGATCACATGGGCCTTGGGTCCCGTTAGTGCCTCGGTCTTGAATCGTGACATGACTTGTATCCATCAACTACGGAACGCACCTTGTGTAGGGTTGCATTGACCCTGAACTCTGACGAAGAGCGTTGTCACGCTAAACAACAGTGAAGTGAAACCTAGTTTGGAGATCATGAGTGCGACGAGGTTGGCTGTCATCAGGCCCGAAGAACAATCTAGTGTTTCAAGGATGGTTCCGAATGAAGGGCCAGTGATGCGTTATGCATACCGACATGTACGGTTCTTGACACTTCAGATCTATCCCGCGTGGCCTGATCCGCGACTCTATTGCTGTTGCATCCTTGTTGTCTTACTTACAACTTAAGTTCGTTGCCACCGTGGGATGGACGGGCCGGGCTTTGTCTCGTTACACGAAGGACTAACTGCGTCCGGGGATTCAACAAAGAATGCAATCATTGGCCATGGTCCAGACCAACTAATATTCGGAGGAATAGCGATTATATAACTTCTTTCTTTCTATTCCAATTCTAAGATCCATCGATCGATCGCGGGGCTAGGGTTGGTGTGAAAAGGGGCTGGCTGAAAATGATTGACGCCTGGTCTGGTACCTGGCCTAGACGACTGTAAAACAACGCAGCAATCAATCATAACACACTTTGAAATGTTGATATTTTCCCCGGCCTCTCTTTTCAACAATCTCTCTTAATTTCTAATCGTTCTCCTTGAGTGGTTTCTTCCTCGAGTGAAAGGGCAATTAAACCGCTGCGCATCGATGGAGCGACCATTTATATCGTGTCTCTATGCGAAGCAAGCCAGAGAACGCCACTCCTAATACTTCATCCGTACCTCAGCTTCAACTGACCACGAATCTTGGTCATCCGGATGAAAGATTTGATACCGGGCTACCTACCTAGGTAGATATGTAAGAAGCCTTACTCTCCTATTCATTTCTCTACCTTTGCTGCTCATCTCATCTAAGCCTTCTGTAGTCTACCCCTTTCTTTCGAATTTCTCGGTCGATCTATTCTCTGCCAGGTTGAAGAGTGAACCACAGCTCACAACAACATGAGAAATCCGCACGCCGCCACTATCTCACGAGAATGAGCTTACTTGGTATGTTATTGATTCACTACAATCTTGTTGCTGCTTACGTATTTCACCCCAGAATCCCGGGAAACCGGCGACAGGGAAATCATTCCTCAGCACCGGAAATTTAAACTGGTAGCCAATCATCATCCTCTGTCCGACCATAAGCGGTATATCTTTGACACGTAGTACAATGATTAGTAATTATTAGGGGTTGTTCTGCAACGGCTCAGGGCTGTTAGTCGGTTTACCGGAGGGTCCGTCATTGCGCCGTTTCATGGACCCACAGCGGCGATTCCAGCGGTCTAAGTACTAATTACTGTGCCGGTCTCATCTGCCGAAGCCTAACGGACACTGGCGAAAGCCTGAGACCACACACCGGAGATGTACCTCCAGTAAGTACCGAAAAGTTCAGTTCAGGTGCACAAAGTACAGAAGTTGAGTTCCAAGATACATGAGTAAGTATCCAGGTATGTGAAACCACTTATGAAGATACAATACTACCTAGGTACTTCCAGTTCGCCGCCGCAGCAGAGCGCAAAGCAATAAAATACTCCTGATCAGTGCTTACTTCCCTGATAATCAGGTACCTCGACAGCACGGAACCCTGACTCTCACAACCCAAAGAATTCAATCCACTCCATCAAGAAAAAGCTGACTGTCTTGGTGCCACACGAGATGAAATCAAATGAATCGCCACAGTACAGTCCGTTAGAGATGCTTATAAATCTACCTAGATACCTAGGAAGAAGGAGGTCTTCATGACGTAATTAGACCGACGTGATACTCCACTGTCCGAACCACCGAGATCGCAGCTTTCAACACATAAAACCACCAAACTCCCAGCTTCTTTTTTTGGTCCGATCTGCTCACTTAGATTCTGACTTCCCTGCCAATTCACCGCCGCGAAAGCTTAATTTCTAGATCTCGTCTATTTATAGAGATAGTCTAGATAGACCTGCGAGACGCGTTCGAAAACTACTGTCACTTGAAGAGGAAGTAAATCATCCAATCCCGTCACCATGGTTGCCAACGACAACAAGAAAGACGGCCACCCCCACCACGGCGTCCCTCTCTCCAAGGGGCAGGCACCCGAGGGGGACAATGGGCAAAAGAAGCACCAGGTCATCGTCAACGAGGCGGCCGAAGGCGTTCCCTTCTTCTCGCCTGCCCAGAAGCCCCCCGCGGGTACCGCTCTCGACCCTCAACCCAACGGCCAGCCCATTCCCAAGCTGTTCACCCCTCTCAAGATCCGCGGTATCACCATGCCAAATCGGATTATGGTCTCGCCGCTGTGTCAGTACTCGGCCAAGGACGGGTTTCTCAACTTGTGGCACGTTACCCACATAGGGGGCATCGTCCAAAGAGGGGTAAGTTGAATTTTCTAGCTACTTATTTGCAGGATTATTCTAGGTAATAAAGGGGGGAGGGGCCAAGGCTAACCGAATATCCTCAGCCCGGACTCACCATGATCGAAGCCACAGCCGTGCAGGCCAACGGCCGCATCACCCCTGAGGACTCGGGTCTCTGGAAAGACGAGCACAAGGAGGCCATGAAGCCGCTCGTCGAGTTCGCGCGCTCGCAGAACCAGAAGATCGCGATACAGCTGGCGCACGCCGGCCGCAAGGCCTCGACTGTCGCGCCCTGGCTGAGCTCGGGCGCCGTCGCCGTCGAGGAGGTCGGGGGCTGGCCCGATGACGTGGTGGCGCCGAGCGCGATCCCCTTCAACGAGGACCACGCCTCGCCGCGCGAGCTCAGCCTGCCGGAGATCGAGCAGCTGAAGGCGGACTTCGTGGCGGCGGCGAAGCGCGCCATCGACGTCGGCTTCGACGTCCTGGAGCTGCACAACGCGCACGGCTACCTGCTGCACGAGTTCCTGTCGCCGGCGACGAACCACCGCGCCGACCGGTACGGCGGCAGCTTCGAGAACCGCGTGCGGCTGTCGCTCGAGATCGTCGAGGCCATGCGCGCGGTCATGCCCGAGTCGATGCCGCTGTTCGTGCGCGTCAGCGCCACCGACTGGCTCGAGGAGGCCGACGGCTACGACGGCGAGAGCTGGACGGTGGCCGACACGGCGCGCTTCGCGTCGCTGCTGGCCGACCGCGGCGTCGACCTGCTCGACGTCTCGAGCGGCGGCAACCACCCGCTGCAGAAGATCAAGCCCGGTCCCGGCTACCAGGCGCCCTTCGCCAAAGAGGTCAAGAAGACGGTCGGCGACCGCTTGCTCGTCTCCGCCGTCGGCAGCATCACCACCGGCACCCAGGCCCAGCAGATCCTGGTCGGGGGTAAGGACGATTCCGACGTGCCCATCGACGTCGCCGTCGCCGGGCGGATGTTCCAGAAGAACCCCGGTCTCGTCTGGACTTGGGCCGAAGACTGTAAGTTGTGACCCGAATATGAACAGCCCCCCTTCTTTCTTTCCTCCTCCCTCCACGCTACGAATTGGATGAGTAACTGTTTACTAATAATCTCACCTCGAATCTAGTGGGAGTCTCCATCAACGTCGCCAACCAGATCGGCTGGGGCTTTGGCGGCAGGGGCCGAGTTGTCACCGTGAAGCAAACTGGTGCCGTCCCGAAGTAATTCCACATCGCCACCCAAAATACTATCGAGCGCTAATGGTTCCCAGGCAGGGGAAGTTGTAGATGGAATGGAACATAACTGGAGTTTGGGGCAGATAAAGAGCGAAAGAAGACGTAGAGATAGAGAGCGAGCGGAGTACATAGAGAGACAGAGAGAGAGAGAGAGACATCGCCTGTGTTGTACATAACATATCATCACGACCCACGGAATCATTGGATCAGACTTCAGTGATATCCGTACGACCTTAGAAGAATTAATAAAAACTTAATAAGACTTGATATACCTGCCTACCTAGTATGTGATATGGAGTCCTTGCTTACTGCGGTTGCAGGCCAAAGTTTTAAGACCTTAGCGTGTACCTCTGCAGGGGGGTAATTAGCGTGTCGGAGCGGAAGATTAGTTACGGAGGCTAGCAAATGTCGCTGTGGGCTAGCAATAGCCCCTGTCATGTATCTTTTTGGGTCCTTATCCAGCGCTATACTAGCTTTGTGATAGCGCGGTACTTGCCCCGGTCTTAAGACTTACCCCTAATACCATAGTACGGCCACGGACCCCCGTTGTCACACTACACTACCACCATGACAGCGGCCGTGATCCTCACCGCTTTTATCCACCATCTGCAAGGGGGAATTTCCATCTATCCTGGAGGACGACGACCCTACCTACTATCAACTTTGAAAGTTCATCGCTGCCCTACGCTTATTACCAAACAGTAATCGGATGTCGTATAGAAAAAAAATTGCCAAGTCAACGGAATGTTCATTCAATGACACCAGAAACGAGTCTAAGTAGGTATTGGTTCTAGATTAACTTTCTTTGAGGGTGTTATTGTTGTAGCTGTTGTTGTTGTATTCGGGTACGTACCTGATCTGGAGATTTGCGCCGGAGCGAATGGAACCTCGGATTCGGTAAGTAAGTATTTTTTTTACTACGGAGTCCTATCCATACCACACCACACCATACCACACATCACCAACCGATCTTTTGCTTACCGCGGCGACCGCTGTGGTGGTGGTGGTGGTGCAGTCGGCAACCCCTTGCATTGTCCTACCATCCATGCCGCCGCATGCTGCTGGTTAGTCATCAGGTTGCGTGGGGAAATGTGTAGACTAATAATCACCAGCAAGCAAGCAAAGCCCAGCCCTGAAACAATCCGACGACACCAATGCGCGTCATCTTTCGATAGGTACATACTTTTTCTTATTTTCCAGTACAAACCCCCCAGGTTCGGAGATCTGGCCGGGACAGGCAAGTCTGGAAAGTGACTATGTACTGCGTATGCATACACGCTGACACGAAGGGGGGGTGGGGGAAAGGGTAGGTAGGTATCAGACTTCAGACAATCGGCAGTCAGAAACACGTGGGCTGGTGGACTAATAACTTTGGGGGCGGCGACGGCGATATCAGATGATTTTCGACACATCTTGATACTTTTTTTTTTCTTTTTTTTTTTCTTTTTTTTTTCTTTTTTTACGTCGTGATGTTGCTTCTAACAAGTAACCGCGGACTGTGTGTCTGTCTAATGTATGATAGATGGCGCTGGTTCTATTAGGTTGCTATACATGGTATAATATGTTTGGCTGTATTCTCTCCGGCTCTGTCAACTTAATTCATAAGTGTGAGTTTCTCCCACATAATGGATGAAAACGTGGAAGCCAGAAAGTCCCTTAGGATGTGAACGGACAAGAAGACATCGCAGAACGGCAGAGGGACCCTCAGATAGATACATATATACTTCGTAGATGGGCCCATGCTAACCGAGGGCCAAGCCAAGAGTGCCAAACCTCTGCTTACTTATCTACCCGAAACAGCGCTTGCGTCCGAGCAGAGGTTCATCGCACCACGGAGCAAGGAAAGCAAGCATGCAAGCAAGTAAGCGAGGTATGTAACGTCGAACAGGGGATCCGAAAAAATTCTGGGTTCCGTTGAGGACGTCGGGGTAATGAGTAGGGCTGATGGCTTTAAGTACTTTAAACGATGGGTGGATTCGGTGGGCAGAACGTCGATACTTTCTTTCTCTTTTTTTTTTTTTTTTTTGGAGTCATATCAACCCCTGAATTGATGAGTACTGTGCACGTGGGATCGCATAGCTGACTAATAATAACTCGGTACATCAACGTCTTATTATGCGAGAACTCTCGCGGAGAGTGAGAGGGGATCTCCCTATGTACCGATTACTCGATCTGCACCCATTATTTCAAGGGTTTAGCCCGCATCATAACTAATCAATAGTGATGATTGATGCTATGAGGAGGGGGAAGTGGTGGTGAAGTAGTATCGGGGCCCCTCCCGTCACCGGCGCCCAGCCCCAGCCCCAGCCCCCCGCGCCCCAGGACGGGACCGACGACTGAGCCCTCCTACAGAGTAGTTCGGCTTGTACCGTCCGACTCTATTCGTTCTCATACACACATACGACCCGAAAAAAAAGGGACCCTCAAGATGGTCAGTCAGTCAATCAGTCAGTTGCATGGCAGATGGGGTCGACAGCGCTGTGACACTTCTTGTTCTGGGGTATGTATGTACGTACGTTGGTAGATCAACGTACCTATGCGCCCAGTTTTTCTTTCTTTCTCTCTTTCTTTCTCTTTGCGATGTACCACAGATATGTATCCAATGGCTCGCATCTCCCCCCTTTGATCCGATTCCCCTCCTCCCTTTGATCTGATTCGTTTTCCCCTCCCCCTTTGTTTGGGCTTTTCCGGGTACCGATTTGAGACAGTTTCCTTGAAGACTGTCACAAACAAGTCGCATTCCCTGATCGACGACGTTTCCGAGCTTCAGTCGATCAATATATATCACATACATCGTCATGAGGACGCGGAGGATAACATCCTGGGTGCTGGCGGTGTCCGTCGTGGCGCTGGCGGGGACCGGCGTTTCGGCTCAGTCGACCTCGGAGCTGATCGCCCAGACGCCGTCGTGTGCTGTATGTTGTTGGCCTACTTCCCATGTATGATAGTGACTCTGTTAGTTACTTACTGACCTGGGTCCCCCCTCCCAAAGTTACCGTGCGTCACGAGGGGTATCGTAGCCGCCGATTGCTCACTCAGCAGCATCAAGACCCTCTCGGACTGCCTGTGCACCAACATCACGACGCAAACCAGCCTGTCGGAATGCGTGCAGACGTCGTGCGTCTTCAGCGAGCAAGTCGATGCCGGTAATCTACTCATGGGCCTGTGCGCGGCGTACCCGCACGAGTCGCGGTCGGCCGCGGTGCGGGAGACGGCGGTGGCGGCGATCGCGCTGAGCGGCGGCGTGGTGCTGGCGCGCTGCGCGGCCCGGATCCAGACCACGGGCCGCCTCTGGAGCGACGATTACCTGGCGGCGGCGTCGGCGCTACTGCTCGTGGCGGGCGGCGGACTCGAGGTCGCCAGCGCGGACCTGGGCTTCGGCCGCCACTTCTGGGACGTCTACGTCGCCGACGCCGCGCGCCTGCTGCAGATGTTCTACGCCGTCGAGATCCTCTACACATGGATCAAGCTCGTGGCCAAGGCGTCCATCCTCGCCATGTACCTGCGCGTCTTCACCGGCCGCGGCGCCTTCCGCTGGGCCTGCATCGGCTGTCTCGTGTACTGCGGCGTCTCGCTGACGGTCTTCACCTTCGTCGTCGCGTTCCAGTGCCGGCCCGTCGAGGCTATCTGGAACCGGTTCATCACGGGCAAGTGTCTCGATGTCAACGCGATAGGTTATGCTGGGGCCATCTTGTCGGTGGTGGAGGATCTGGTCTTGATGGTCTTGCCCATCCCGGAGCTGCGGAAGCTGCAGATTAGTAAGGCAAAACGGACTGGTGTTGCGTTGATGTTTATACTCGCGTCATTGTAAGTCAGTTCCTGAATGACTTGGGTAGGGTCGTCGTCGTCGTCGTCGTGGTACATGGTTGCTAAACTCTCTTTTAGTGCCGCGGTTACGAGCATGATACGGCTGAAATTCTTGGTCCAGTTCAGTACGACATTCGACAGTACTTGTAAGTCCCTTCAGGCGTCAGTCATATTTTGCCTCTTCTTCTTCACTGACGGTAAACAGTCGACAACGTGGATGCGATTGTGTGGTCGATGATCGAACTGACATGCGTCATCGTATGCGGCTCTCTCCCGCCGTTGCGACCCTGGTTCAGCAAGGTCTTCCCGTCGCTCGAGACGATCAAATCATTCCGCTCGAGGGCCAAGAGTACCTCTAAGGGTCAAAGTAGTGCGAGCGTCGACAGGAAGGGTACAGAATTATCGAACATGTCGAACTCCTTGGCCGACAAGAGACTGGCAGAAAGAGATTCCTACGTCGATAAGAACATGATAAGGACACCAATCATCCGAAAACCCCCTTCGGACGACGAGTGGCCGTTGAGTCCTCAAGGGTCACAGTGGGGTCTGAAGGAAGAGTGTTGAACTTCTATAGGCGTGGCTGCTTTGTAGAGTGTGGGGGGAAATGTGCTTAGGAGTCACTAGGAGATAGGGGCGTCTTGGTTGAGCGTTCGGATGATACCATTGCATGCAGTGAATTCGCAAATGCGGATTTCGCGATCCACGATTGAACACCAATAAAGGCGTAAATGGTTGATTACTTCATTTTCATGGCTTGGAGATAGAGTCACGTTAGTAAAAGAGAACATCATGAGTAAAGCAAACACGAATGGCAAGGGTGACGATCGTGGAGGTTGGACGTGGGCAGTTGTTTAAACCTGCCCCCTATTTTCGCCTCTTAATCACTGTGCTCGGCAGAAATGAGGTCACCATCAACTTTTGACGGCATCCAATCAATAAGGCTTACCAGCCGCATCTGACCTTAGAGAGGACGCCTGCCGCCGCTTCATCCGCCTGGCCCTGGGGATTCACGTTTGCACTGAAGACGCCGGGACGCAGCATGTAAGCCACAGCATCTTCATGGCTTCTCCTGGAACAAGTCTTCTCCGACACCGACGGCGTCGACGTAGAGAAGGTCGAATCCATCAAGACCAGACCGAGAGAGCGCGGTGCTTCGGCAGAGCCATTCGTTGCCAGACTAAAGACGAGTCTCGGGATGTCCCAAGAGACCATGGCCACAGGGTGTTGCAAGAACCCTCATAGCTGCTTGCTGACCTTCAGAGCCGCGTGGAGCCTGTCGAGCACGATTCCTTCACTTCGCAAACGATAGAAGCGCCTGATGTCTTCATCATGCGCTGGAATCTGCACAACTGGTTTAATAAGTAGGCAATGCGCATATTGAGAGGTTTGGTAGCTTCCAGGGTCAAGGCCCAAAGCTGCTCATCCCCCAACACAGATTGGAAGGTAGGTCTGTATATAATCTTACAGGCCCAGTCAATCGCCATGATGGCGATTACTTTCAGTTCCCAACTGCTCTTGAGCACAAGGTCTTCTGAAGGTGACTACAGACCCGTGGTTCGTGGTCAAGGCGGTGCGCCGCCCCAGCGACAGCACTATGAGCATCGTGAAGGCAAGCTAGACGAGGTGAGACTTATGAGAAGTGATTGGGACATCGTCCTATTGCCGTAACTTTTGGACAGGAAATGGATTGTATTGTGGCTGCTGAGTCACCCTTTGAAGTCGGCATTAGGCAGTAGTTACACAGCCGGATCTTTTCGTTTTCAGATTCAGGAATTGATTTCAGAGTGATTTCAGAATCCAGTCCGGCGTTGTTGATCCTGGTACCTGGTGTGGCTGATGGCTTTGCTGCGCCACATTCAGCCACGTCAACCCCTGGAATGCTGCTGGGGCCCATATTTTACGTCATACTTCTGACCACTTGTACCTGACTCCCGAGTAGATCCATGGATGGATTCATTGACCAATTGATGGGAGGCCTTCGTATGTTTGTTTGAATCTCAGGCAGGAATTCCGGTTCTAGATATTTAGTCAATAAGTTCTACGGAGTAGTCGACAGTCTGTCTCACTGCACCAGAAGCCCCAGTGCATAAACCCGTCTGACCGGTAAACGCGGCAAGCGATAGCTGCATGACACGACCCTCAGCTGCATCGCCACTGTCCACACAAGCGTCCAGTCAGTCCTAAGCCACGCCACCTCTTCACCTAAAGCCTGTACACGAAACCACTGCCACCAGACAAAGAGCACGGGAGCACGCAGTACTCATAAAAGCCAATGACCAATATCAATATAAATCATTCTTGTCCTCCCAGTATATGCTCTCCCTAACCCGATCCTTCTTCATCTTCCCCCTCGTCTCCGTGACAGTACTCCTACTGGCCTTGTTACTCACCGACAATCACCACTACATCACCTCGGCTGCTCTCCGACTACGTATCAGGACCACCGATACTCTCCGCTTCTTCCAGCAACAACTCCCCACCGACACCCCTACGACGACGACAACACCCCCGCACACGGACGAGATGGGCGGCGGACCGGACCAGTACCGCACGGTGGCCTACTTCGTCAACTGGGCCATCTACGGGCGCAAGCACCGGCCGCAGGACCTGCCGGCCGAGAAGCTCACGCACGTGCTCTACTCGTTCGCCAACGTGCGCCCGGAGTCGGGCGAGGTGTACCTGACGGACGGCTGGGCCGACACCGACATCCACTGGGAGGGCGACAGCTGGAACGACAGCGGCACGAACCTGTACGGGTGCCTGAAGCAGCTCAACCTGCTCAAGCGCCGCAACCGCCAGCTCAAGGTCCTGCTCAGCGTCGGGGGCTGGACCTACAGCGCCAACTTCCGACAGCCGGCGTCGACGCCGTCCGGGCGCGCCGCCTTCGTCGCCTCCTGCGTCGAGCTGGTCAAGAACCTGGGCTTCGACGGCATCGACATCGACTGGGAGTACCCGCAGTCGGGCAGCGAGGCGGCCGACTTCGTGGCCCTCCTGCAGGCGGTGCGCGACGGCCTCGACGCCTACAGCCGGACGCTGCCGAGCCCCTACCACTTCGAGCTGACGGTGGCGTGCCCCGCGGGACCCCAGAACTACGAGAGGCTGGACCTGGCGCGCATGGACCGGCTGCTGGACTTCTGGAACCTGATGGCGTACGACTACGCCGGGTCGTGGGACGCGACGTCGGGCCACCAGGCGAACCTGTACCCGTCGCGGTCGAACCCAGCCTGCACGCCGTTCAGCACGGCGCCGGCCATCGAGCACTACGTGCGCAGCGGCGTCGCGCCGTCCAAACTAGTGCTCGGGATGCCGCTGTACGGGCGCGCCTTCCAGGGGACGCCCGGGCCGGGCCAGGCGTACAGCGGCGTTGGCGAGGGGACCTGGGAGAACGGGGTGCATGACTACAAGAAGCTGCCCCTCGCCGGCGCGCAGGAGCACGCGGACCCGGAGGCCGGCGCGAGCTGGTGCTACCAGCCGGAGACGCGGACCATGGTGTCGTACGACACGGTGCCGCTGGCGCGGACCAAGGCGCAGTTCGTGCGGGACCGGCAGCTGGGCGGCGCCATGTGGTGGGAGAGCAGCGCGGATAAGGAGGCAGGGTCCGGGGAGAGCCTGATCGCCAACGTGGTGGACGTGTTGGGCGGGACCGCGGGGTTGGATAAAAAGGAGAACCTGATCGATTTCCCGCATTCGAAATATGAGAACTTGAAGGCGGGGTTTCCTAATAATTAACTAGACTGACTATCTGCCAACAGGTAACTATCGGTAGAGCGGACAGACGAAAAAAGAGACATGGAACTGCTTTGACTTGCAGGATGACCCGAGAGACATTGGCATAGGCATAGGCATGGCAATGGCATGGCATGGTACGGCGCAATGATCTGATGAGAGAATGAATTGGTAGGGCTACTAGTCTTGCTGTAATTTAATTAACGGAAAAAAGACTCAATTGATTTCTGATACATCTTCAAAGGCTTAGTATGGTGATGGAACATAGTTGCCAGGGGCTCTCGAGTGCTCGCTTCAACTTGAGCCCATGCGAGATATTTCTTACGCTGCCCAGAGCAGCATCGAGCAGCTCCTTCATCTTAGGTACTGTATCAGGTTGGGTATAACGTGTACGAAGGATTGTTACCTAGCGTGTACAATGTAGAGGCACGAATGGTAGATTACGACTATGCTTCATTCACAGCAAAGAGCATGACCAACAAGTGGTTGCCTGTCAGATTGATTGTTCATGAATCCGTACTCATTGAGAAGTAGCAAGATGATCTATGTCACATTCCATTGATCCATCACTCATTTTCCGGAACCATTTCCCCTCATGTTTTCGCCCATTCTATATCGCGGGTGACGGCGTTTATTTGCCCTCGAAGACGTAGGTAAGGTGGCAACGACCGCAGTATTGACGGTCCTGCATGGCAGCCATGAAGACACCAGCTCCGCACTAGAAGAATTCGCAGTCAGTAACGTGGTCGTCAGATGTTCGTTGAGAGTGGATGGCAACTCACGGTCTCGGCTGGGCATTCGCGTCGGAGGCGCTCGATCTTGCCATCGCCGTCGACCTTGTAGTACTTGAGAACGGCCAACTTGGTCTTCTTGCGCTTGTGCTTGATCTTCTTGGGGGTAGTGTAGACCTTCTTCTTTCTCTTCTTGGCACCACCACGCAGGCGGAGGACGAGGTGGAGAGTGCTCTCCTTCTGGATGTTGTAGTCGGATAGGGTGCGGCCATCCTCGAGTTGCTTGCCGGCGAAGATCAGTCGCTGCTGGTCGGGGGGGATGCCTTCCTTGTCCTGGATCTTGGACTTGACATTGTCGATGGTGTCGCTCGACTCCACCTCAAGGGTGATAGTCTTGCCCGTGAGGGTCTTGACGAAAATCTGCATGATTGCCTACTTGTCTCACATGTTAGAAAAATCTGGGTGATATGGGCAGATGCGCTCGGCTGGCTGAGGGGAGGGGGTAATAGAGAAGAAATGGGAAATGTGGGCAGGAGATGCGACAACATGGTCGCACACCGCGCACACACAGCGAACGTCCTGACCGTTCAAGACTGGGTTGATTTATAGAATGAACAGGGAGCCAGGGAGCCGAGGAGAGTGATGAAGATGAAGCAATTCCGAGTAGCAGAATCAACGTACCTAGACAATATCGCTATTGCCGTCCTAAGCAGTCCTGAGATGTGTTGGTTGATGGAGAGGAGGAAATAGAATAGTCGCAGTTGGAGAGCCGCAAAAAGTTCAAATGGAGAAAGCAGGGGACGATTGTGTGTGGTGGGTCCGAGCCGGTCAGTGGCTGAGTAGTTTCGCTAGAGAAGCTCAGACCAAATGCTGGGGAGATCAGCCACTGCCAAGTACAAACTCGAAAGGGGGACAGAGGCTTGACAGTCGCTCTGGCAAGAACTGTCACGTGGTAGGGTTTCCTTCTATCCGTGCCCTCACTGCTTCTGGGAGAGGCAGAGACCCACTTTCGCTACCGCATCAATGCCCGACCACTGCAGTAGCCCTGCTTCTTTCTCATTGGTTGAAATCCAGTCGGTTTTGTGCTGTGGGTACTCTCAATTCTTAGAGCAGTTCTGGAGGCACCATCATCCACCACCAAAAATCCCCCCATTCCGCGAGTACACCAACCGAACTTCAACTTTTCCGACACAACCCCAACCACCAGGAAGTTCAGTACAACACCGCAATCATGGTCAAGAAGAGAAAGAACAAGTACGCGCGCCCCCTTTTGCATCTACTTCTTCTCAATAAGCAAGACTGTTTACTGACTTGCTTCGTCTCACAGCGGCCGAAACAAGAAGGGCCGCGGCCACGTCAAGCCCATCCGATGCAGCAACTGCTCGCGATGCACTCCCAAGGACAAGGCCATCAAGAGATTCACCATCCGCAACATGGTCGAGTCTGCTGCCATCCGTACGTTTCTGAACATCGATCGATCGAGCATTCCCCGATTCCTCTGTCCCTCTGTCCCTCTAGGCGAATAGGCCCATCATCCCAACGAGACAAGATTGTTGTAGTAGACTGACCAGACTTCCTCCACAGGTGATATCTCCGATGCCTCGGTCTTCGCCGAGTACACCGTCCCCAAGATGTACCTCAAGCTGCAGTACTGTGTCTCTTGCGCCATCCACGGCAAAATTGTCCGGTACGTCATCCCTCAACGGGAAAGACTACGCGCTTCATTTTCAGCTTGCGTATGCACATGAGATGAACCTTGGTCGACCCCTACGAATTACCCTCCAACGGGCCTTTCTCGATCCCGTCCCCGAACTGTTATATGCTGATAATTTTATCTAGTGTCCGATCCCGCGTTGGTCGACGCAACCGTGCTCCTCCCCCTCGCGTCCGATACAACAAGGATGGCAAGAAGGTTGTTCCTACTCAGGCCGCCAAGGCCCAGTAGAGTACTCGGTTGAAGGCGTCATAAAAAAAAGGAGCGGGTCATCCAATGCATGCATGGTCTGATCCTCGGGAAATGGGTTCTCTTACAATGACGACGGTTTTAGGCATGAAATTATACAGAGATAATGACCTCAGATGAATCGAGTCACATTTGCCATGAATCATATGAATTGTGTTAATTCGACTTCTGCATGGTACTTGACTTGTTGGCTTCATATGCCTCGCTCTTCGTGATTCCATCTTGCAGATCTTGTGTCTGACAAACCGGGGTATATAATACAGACAAAAAGGCCTACGTCTCGTCATTACGAAACACGGCCGTACTAAACATTTCAAGAAGATCGATGCGTATGTAGAGATGACCACGGCTGGATGGATACGCGTCGGCACTGCAACTCCTACCATGCATACCCCGTGCCGATAAAGGTTTCTGTAGACATTCTATCCAGACCAGCGTATATTCTCATGCAGCACGTCCATCATAACTTCCCAGGTGATGCCCAAATCACGGCACGAATGACTATGGCATGACGTCACACGACCATGTTTCTCCGCGCCCCCAGGACTGGAAGGTTCAATTAGACTGAACGCGATCGGGAACTTTATAAGGGGGGAGGGATCGACGATGTCTGGAAATTTGGGATTCGGTGTTAATAAGTACGTATCTACTAGTAGACCACGAGAGTTGTGCGCGGACAGCCTGGGGCGGCGATATATTTGGATTTGCTTGGCTTGTAAGTATCATGGTGGTGTTGCGCGCAATTGCATGGCACATGGACAACTGTGAACCATGCCCCCCTCCCCCCAAGAAAAAAAAGGGGGGCGAGAGGGCTCTTGGCTTGTATACATTTGCTGATGATTCCACGGGTGAGCGGGGTTCTTCGAATAGGCAAGCCACGGGAGTGTGTAAGTTGAGGAAGTCAACTGCAAAGGGGGCGGGGGGGTTGTTCGAGTGAGGGTGAAAATGGATGGAACTAACTGGATGATTAGGTTACCTCAGGTAGGGCTGATGAGCTGAGCTGACTGCTTTACAAGGTCATATATCCAACTTACAGACACTTGATGCTTGTATGCGACCTCGTGGATGTTTTCTACGTGGAGTTTTTTCGTGAGTTGGATGTTGGTTTTTGTACATCTCGGGGAGGGCAGCCGTGGGGGGGCATGTTGCTGTGTTCGGAGTTAAGGAATCAAACCTGTGATGGGAAACTGCGGTTTCTTAAAAACATCGAGGGATGTGATCACTGAGTGTGAAGTCCGTTTGGGTCGCTGGTGGTGTGACTGCAAGTACATCATGCATCATACTACACCACCGTCTTTCTTCCATCAGGGGGCACAGGGCCAAAAGGCTTCACTGTACTTAGTTAGGGGACAGTTTTGGACTATTGAAACTACGGGCGTTGTTCGAGAAGAGAGAAAAGAGCCCTGGAGTCCATAGGTGGGTAGTTTCCGGCCGTTACCCCTTTTCCCCCACAATGTCCCCTACTACCCCTGAGCCAGAGTTATTACTTTGGGAACATGACCGTACGCGCCCATCTCTAAACTCACCTACGTAGAGCCTTGGGTGAAACATGAGCCAATGTAATGAATGCGTTGCCATAAAATGAATGAATGTCTGTCTTCTAAAGAGATCAACTCAACGAAAACCCAACGCCGAACACCATCATCATCATCATCACCACCACCATCAAATCCCCCTTCTCGAAGAAGAATATCCCAGAGACATTGCCTTCTTTACTCCTCCATCCATATCACCCGTACCCATCACCTCCCCATAACTAGGGACCCGTCACACCCCCATCGCCAAGCAACAGCACACACCCATAAAACAATATCCGACGTACGGCCATTCATAAACGGCCTCGAGACCCCCTCTTTGACCATCTTACAGCACCGAGGTCCACATCGCATGACCAGCAGTAGGAGTAGAAGTAGTCAGCATGTCCCCCTGTCAGGCAGACCTGACTCGATGAAGGTCCGTGTACGGTCAAGCTCCTCTTCTCGCTCCCGGCTTCGTCGGCGAATTATTGTTTAGCCGCCTACTCCGATGTATCTGGGATCTCCGAAAGCTAGGTTTGGCCTTCTCGTTTCGAATGAAAATCTTTGGTTCTCTTGAGGGGAGGGCGCGGGGGTGAGGTCGGGATTGTACGCGTAGTGACGGGAATGGATGTACGCCGCAGGCCCGTGTCGCCTCGTTTCTCGCGGGCCGTAAAACTGTCAGGCTTGTACTCTTTTCCTGAAGATCCGAATATATATCAGCCGGTTGCATTTGGGAGTGGTAACAGAGAGATCTGATGTTGACCTACCTGCGGAGTTATTGTCTTGGGACTGCGCGTCACGACCGGATCCTGTATCAAGGGTGGTCTGGGACGGTTCGGTATCACTGTGACAAATGATAGTGGTTAGAATCGCACATTACATCCCGGGGCTCCTTCGGTGGGGGTGATCGGGAGGTGAGACTCACTTGATTCCAGTGGGTGCAGTATCATTAGTCTGTTTGGCTGGGTCTGCCATGTTGTTTAAGTGAATATTGGAAATATATGGTATGAGAAATGGTATCGAAACGAGTATGCTTCTCAGGAGACCGTCTCGCGTATTTATACCCAGCCATACCTAGGTAGTGACTAGGTCTTCTTTGACGACATCTCCCGGCTTCCATCTGGGTGACTAACGAACGGGTGTTTGTGGGCGGTTTTGTGTATCACAGAAGTAATGGGTAGACGTAGCTGTCAAGTTTTCTTTGTTGTTGGCCCTCCGGAGTATGCCAGATTTTCGAACGAACGCCGGAAGTTGGGTGATCTGTAATACGTATTGGTGAGAGAGTGAGGAACTCGAAAAGGGTCAAAGGAGTTGACAAAGGGTGGAAGTTGTACAGTTGGTCGTACAGACAGACAGTTGGGTCGGTGTCAAAGCCGAGTCGCATTCCTGTGTAACGTTGATCGTTGGACCGCCTGGTGTCAAGTGAGGTTCTGACAAGATATGTACTTAAGTATATACTTCGATAGACAACGACCACAGACCAGAACCTAGTCATCACTCAGAGGCAGCAGAACACGAGCGGGGGTACAAGAAATAAATTTCAAACAATTATCTCCGCCGGACAGAAAGTCTACCAGGATCTCTCAAGTACCTTCTTTCAGCAATCATACACGGTGACTGGTCCAACTGAACAAGACTCGATCCTGACCCCTATCCAGCCACCCATCCTATTCACAGTTGGTTATCCATAACATAAAAAGCAAGCTTACTCTCCGAAGCAGGCAGGCGGGCTGGCTATTCTAGCATCGTTATCATCATCATCATCATCTCATCATCGTACCTGATCCCGACCGCACGCAGACCTTCATCATCAACCCACCGTCGTCGTAAGCCCACCCGCGGGTCTAGCGACGGCGCTCCTCGTGATGAAGTCTCTGTTCTCGATCGTGACGCTCTTGGTCATGTGGTTGACCTTGTACACGCCCACGAGGCGAGCCGCAAGCTCGAACATGTTGTTGCGGAGGGAGATGACGACAAACTGGGCGTTCTTGGTCCGTTCCTTGATGTAGTTCGCCACGATGGAGACCTAGTGAGAAGCGCAAGTTAGAATTATTGGGACGATACGGTAAGGAGGAACACTAGGGGAAACGAAGGGTCACAACTTACATTCCTGAAATCCAGAGCGGCATCGATCTCGTCCATGACGTAGAGCGGAGTCGGCTTATAGTGATGGAGGGCAAACACGAGCGCCAGACTTGACAGCGTCTTCTCTCCACCAGACAGGTTACTGATGTTCTTCCAGCTCTTCTTGGGCGGCATGACGGAGAACAGGATACCCTCGCTGAAGGGGTCCAGACTGTCGACCAGCTCAAGTTCGGCGTTGCCGCCCATGGTGATCATCTGGTACATCTCCTTCAGACGCAAGGAGATGGTGCTGAACCCCTCCATGAAGCCCTCCAGACGGAGTCGTCGTAGGTTATCGCATCGTTTCTTGGCCGAGTCGCGTTGCTGCACCGCGCTAGCGAGATCAGAAGACCTGGCCGCGTGCTCTTCCACCCTGCGGCGGTATTCAGAAAGGACGCTGACGTCGACATTGACATTCTGCGTCTTCTCTTCAAGGGCAGCGATCTCCGCTTTCAGGGTCTCCATGTTCATGTCCTTGAGCTCATCATCCGTAAATCGAGGAAGTTCTTGGGGCTGCTCCTCTTCTGCGGACTGCCCTTCCTCCGCCTCTTTATCATCTTCACCATCGCCCTCACCCTCATCTTCGGCGCTCGTCGGTTTCTTAGCAGGATTCGCGCCGTTGAGATCGCTGACATTCTGAAGTACGAGCTTGTTTAGCTTTTCATTCCAGTACCGCAGCTTGTTCTGGTTCTCGACGAGAGTCTTCTGGTTTTCCTCGAGTTTGTTGCGCATCTCGATCTCAACTGCACGGGTCTCGTTGAGCTCCGAGGTCTTCTCATCCAATTCGCCCTTTAATTGGGCGAGCTCCGTCTTCTTGGCCGCGAGCGTTTCTTCTGCTTCCTCAACACTAGCGTTCAGAGACTCCGACTTGCTTCCCTGGTTTTCGACTTCTTCCTCGAGCTTCTCGAGATCACGAATAGCATTGTCCAGCTCCTTAGCAGCCTTGGCCTGATCTTTCTCAAGCTTGATCTTGGACTTCTCGGCCTTGGCTTTCCTCACCTCAGCATTGGACGTCTCCTCATTGTGAGAGGCAATCTCTTCCTTGATGGCGTCGACCTTGGACCGCTGGGCTCGAAGCTTCTCACCACCGACTTCCATGATTTTGTCTTGGAGTTCCTTGATTTCTGCCTCCACACCTTCGGTCTCGGTGTGGAGTTTGGAGACCTCCTTGTTGAGTTTGGCAATCTCTTTTTGCAGAGCAGCCAATCGGTTGTCGTCAGACTGCGAAGGCTGGTGTTCCTTTCCTAGCTCCTTGACGCGTCGTTGAGCATCGGCCAAGTTCCTCTCGGCGCTCTGGATCTCGAGGTTGATTTTCTGCATCTTGGTGTCCAATCGAGGGATCTGGTCCTGCAAGAACCTCAGACGGGTTTCTCGCTCGCGCTGCTGCTTCTGGAAGTCTTCAAACTTGGCCTCGATGGTGTCACGTTCGCCTTCAAGCTGGGCTACTTGCTCCTTAGACGTGTCAGCCACCAGCTTGCTCGACATGAGTCCCCTCTTGACCGTCTTGCCACCACCAGACATGGTACCACTCTTGTCGATCAGCTCTCCGTCGAGGGTGACGACCCTCCATCTCTTGGCACCGTAGGCAATCCGGTTGGCTTGAGCCAGGTCGTCGGCTACCAGGGTATCTTGCAGCGCGTGATAGAAAGCGGGACGGAATCTGTCATCTTTCGCCCTGATCAGATCAAACAGCCGGGGCGCATCCTCTGGAGTCTGTATGGGTTGAAGGTCGCGCGCACGTAACTTGTCCAGACAGATGAAGTTGCCTCGACCGAGGTTGGTCTTGCGCAAATACTCGATGCACTGCTGACCGGCCTCGACCGTGTCGGTCACGAAGTTATCCAGAGCAGCGCATGCCGTGGAAATAGCAACATCGTATATCTCGTCGATAGTACCGAGGTTTCCAAGACGACCGTGAAAGCCATCGATACGACCGGACTCTTTCATCCTCATCAGAGCTGTGAGCACGTTACCACGGTTCTGGTTCTGGGCCAGGCTTGACCTGGCCTCGTCTGCCTTTTGTCGCGCGTTAGACACCTTGGCACGAATTTTGGAGTCGGCAGCAGCAAACTTCTCGAGTTCAGCCTCGACGTTCTTTGCCTCCTTCTCCAGATTCGCCTTCTCCGTCTGGCACTCTTCCAGCTCGGCCAGCTTCGCTGTGCGTCCTTCTTCGATGCTGGTGATCTTTGCCTGCATTTCTTCTAACGCCACGGCGCCAGCATTTGCCTTCTCTTCCAGGATTGCCATCTCTGACTCGGCGACGGCGATTGCCGACTGTTTCTGGTTGATCTTCTCCTTCCATGGCTCGAGGGATTTCTGCTTGGCGGCAATCTGATCCGAGAAGACCTGAGTTTTGCCTTTCAAGCTGTCACGTATCTTGGCGAGCTCGACTTCCTCTTCAGACATGCTCTGTTCGAGTGCAGCGATCTCCTCAGCACGCGAAGCAATGTCTTCGGTACAGCTTTCGATGGTCTCGTCCGCCTCGACGCCAGATTTCTCGGCATTGGCAATCGTCTTCTCGAGCTTCTTCTGCTTATCAGCCAGGAATTTTCGTTTCTCATCAAACTTGACTCTCTCCTGCTCGAATTTGGAAGCTTCCTTCACCAGCGCCTGTACATTTTTCTCCTGCGCCTCGAACTCTTTGCTACCTTTTTGGTAGGTCTTCTGCAGCTGCTTGATAGTCTGCTCGCTGCCCTGATGCTTCTCCAACTCTTCATCGAGCTGGGCCTGCATTTGACTAACCGCTTCTTGAATCACAGCCACGTTGTTGTTACAACCACTAATGTGGAGCTGATAGAGAGCCGACTGCTTGAGAGCTAGATCGTTCTCGTCGCGAATGTAAGCCAAGGCCTTGTTCTTCTTGTCTTCGAGACTGTTCTTCTCCTTTTCCACATGCTGAACTCGACCACTCTTCTCCATGCAGATCTCATTGAGTGTCTCAACCTCAGTGGCAGATTCTTCGATGGGCGTCTTGTACTTGGACGTCCCGATGATATCTTCCAGGTATTCCAACAGCCCGTCGTCGTGTTCGTTGGCCGCCTTGGGTTTCATCTGCGCAATGGACTCGACCTCACCCTGGAGAATGAGGAAACGCTTGTGGTCTAGATCGATTCCCCGGTCGCGAAGGAGAGTGGTCACAACGGTGAAATTAGATTCCTTGCCATCGATGTAGTACTTGCTGGCGTTGTTCTTGAAGGCCTTTCGCGAGATGACGAGCTGGGAGTTGGGAATGACTTCCGAGCCGCCGCCGGGCTACTTCATCATTAGCATTCTGCACAATGTCCCGCGATACGGGGCATACTGACCAGGTCCATGACTTCCTGGAAGTGGACTGCGACCTCACAGTGATCCAGGTCTGGGTGCTGAGCAGAGTTATGGATAAGTGCCGAGATCTTGCCTTGACGCATCTTGCTGGCGCGAAAACCGAAGACGAAGAGAAGTGAGTCGATAACATTGGACTTGCCGGACCCGTTGGGACCGACTACGGAGGAGAATGAGGAATGGAAAGGGCCGACCTCTTGCCGTCCGGCGTAACTCTTGAAATTGTTCAAGATCAGGTAGGTGATGACAATTCGAGCCTTAGGTCCCGTCTCCTCGACGACGGGGGCGAGCATCTGACGCGACTTCAGGACGATATCCATGGGTTTTTCCAGAATAGTGTCCATAGCCTTGATGGGCTTGATCTGGGTGACTGTCTCGTCGGGTGATTTTCTGTTCTCATTGATGCTCTGACTGGTAATATCAGCCAGCGGCGTGCCATGTAGTTCAGATGGTTCTTCGGATTGCGCGGGAGTTGGTATGGAGGAAGGCTGGCTGTCGGGTGTAGGTTCCTTGCTGGCTTTCTTGGGGGCGACGCTCTTCCTCTTGCGTGGGGACGATTTCTTGGTCGGTTCTGGGCCGATGACGGTTGCCACGGACTGGTCTGGATCTAATATCTCGCTGGGCTCGAGAGATTCGGGAGCGACACTTTTCCTGGCTCGACTTGCGCGTGGTGTCGCGGGTGCGGCTGACTTCCTCCTACCGGCGGTAGATCGTCGGGGGCTTCGTGTGGGAGGTTCGGGGTCAAATTCGTCTTCGCTCTCTTCCTTGATTCTTCTGGTAGTCTCGGCGACCATATCGTCTTCATCCTCAGATTCGATAATGGCAGCGCGTCTGGTCGCAGCGGCGCGACGCGACGGTCGTCCCGACATGATGATTGTTGTTTATGTTTATATCACTTATAAGGCGAAACAGAGAACAGGGTGCTCGAATTCAAAGTAGGTTCCCAAGCTAGAATAGGGCTTTCTGTAGGGTATCTCGGTCGATGAGTATCAATTGTCGGTTAAGCCTCGTCTATCGTGGTCTATCGTGGTTTTCTGGTGTGATTGATGTTCTTCAAACAGAGCGGAGAAGAAGCGGCGTCGGTAGGAAGTAAACAAAAACAAAGCTGGAGGTTCCAGGTTGGCACCCCACTATAACGTCGGTCGCTTTACAAGGGGGAAAGCCACCCCCTCATCCCTGTAAAGCCACTGCACCACTGCCCAACAGCCACCCGTGGACCTGACTAGAGCGCTGCCCCAGGGCTGGGAAATCTTTTGGCGCGTCGCCAACTGGAGCTGCAACTTTCACGCGCCGCTCCTGCGCAACTGGACTTGATTTGAACCGAAGAATCACCGGCGCAAAGACCTCCAGAAACTAGAGCTCGGCTTGACTCTATCGGTAGAGCTCTCCCTCCCTACATATCTGTATTACTTAAGTAGACATACCTCCAGCCTGGGTACAGCTCGAAGACCAGCCCTGGACAGACAAACAGATCCTCTGCTGATGACCAAACAAGCAAGCCTCATACCAACCATAACAAGGTACCGAAGACAGTAAACTCGTCAACCATGTCCGACTTTTCCCACTTCGAACGTATCTTCGGCACCTTGAGCCCCTTCCCTTATAACCGTTCCTCCATCCAACAAGCCGAATCCGCCCGCCGCAGTCTCGATGGTGCTCTCTTCATCGACCGTGTTCTCAAGGCGTTGAACCTCTCTGAGGGTACGTAATGACTCTGGGCTTGTGCAGCTCCAAGCCATGCCAGTCCTCCTATCTTCACTCATACCTCGACGTACCAGCAAGTTAGATATCATGTAGATGCTGACCCGGCAATGTGAACTAACTAGCTGCAAGCAATTACCCTCCTAAGAACGAGGACGCCCTTAGACAACTACACCAGCATATATCTGAAAGCAGCAACATCACTGTCCATCACAAGCTGTCTATCTTCTACTACCTTCTGCTTGACATCGACAGTCGGACCGGCAGTCATGGCACCGGGAAGGCCGACAAGTTTGCTATGCGCGCCGGCGTACCCGACAAATACCAGATTTTCATGAAGGGCTTGTGGTATATGGACTCGCTCAACTTCGACGTGGCATTGGAGTATCTCACCCACCCGTCACTTACGCCCGACTTCACCGACGACATCATCACTATCCTCGTGCGCCATGCCCAGAAGACGCGTGATTTCACGCTTCCTCTGGCATACTACCACACTACCCAGCCCAACCTACGATCCTCTATCGCTCTCGAAGCCCTCTTCAAGGCCCTTGCCGCCTCCAGTGTCACCGATGCTTTCGAATTCTCCCGAGCACATGCCGATACTATGCGCAAAACCCTTTTTCAGCGACTCATCTTATATGTGCTGGAGAACCCCGGTGTTGATACGTCGGCCGACCGGGCTTACGAGCTGACGAGCCTGTCATTCGACGCAGATGAGGAGCGCTGGTTCCAGGAGTATCTCGAGAGTGGAGCTGGAAAGAGATCAAAGCTCGCCAAAGACACCCTCCTTATGCGCAGGATAGCTACCGGCGATGCCAAAATGCGTGGCGAGAAGGGTACTTGGGCCGTGATATTGGAAGCCTTCAAGGCGGGTAGCGGAGGCCGTGCAGTGGCCTAGGATCTTACCGGCTTCTGTGGACTTCTATGGCATAGCGTTGGCGTTGGGAATCTTGATTTGGAATGAATTGATACAATACCAGTACAGTAATGGTACGCTGTGGAGGGCGAGCAATACCAGTCAATCATCTGCCTGGGTTTGCTGTTGATGTAGGACTTCAGGCTAGAAAGACGAATACAACGAGCTGTTATGAAGCAGCCACCCACACCTGATCTCACCCATCATATCCCTAATGTCTCTTCAATTAACAAGCAATCAGACGATCAAGCAACTACTCACCGTACCCAGTCAAATAATGACGATGTACCAAGCCAAAGTTGGGATATGCTTGGTCGAAAGGGTATCGAAATCGCTACCATATTCCATGCCTCCACGTCCCAACTCCCGAGCATGATGGTAGACTGCATATCTCTAGACAGATTTCTAGGCACTCCAATTCATAGAATCCCCGCAGTTCGTCACCCCACGAAGTGCCGGCTTAACGACATGGGGAATTACATATATCCGGATATCCCCCCTACCTAGGTATTTTTAGGTCTTGCCTCAAGGTCCGTGGTATCTGATCACTGCGGGAGGGTGCTACGATTTTCCGTTCGGTGTGGTTGTCCCCGGGAGTTAGTCTCGACCAATCATCCAACTGCCGCACCGAGAAGGGATCAGAAGACGGTGTTGTCCTATCTATCTAGGTTATACGAATGAACCCCCTTCCCTCCCTCTCCCTACATTGACTGACTTGGGCCCCAGCCGCGCCGAGATGGCAACTTCCGGCCTCCCAATGGATGTCCATGGTCGAAATTCGATCTGAGTACCCGATCCATGAGAGCTTTGGGGCCTTGGTCAGGTCTCTTGTCATACAATGAAACGAAATCCCTTTCTACTTTTTATATTACGCTCCTCTGGATGAATGTGAAATACAGCGGGAATTCTGCCGACGGGCACGGCATAAGCGAATCGCCCCGGCATCGTCATGGCTGGGGCCTCATCCGCGTATATTCTGTCGTCGCCTATAAGTCCCCGGGACTGTCGGCGGCCGCCTGGTTTATAAGATAGCTCTCCACACCTCGGAGCCGCACTTCTTTGCCAGACATTGATACTAGCTAGCTATCAGGCAGGCAGGCAGCCAAGTCAACTCAAGTCAAGTCACGTCAAGTTCACTCACTCACTCTCTCCCTCCCTCTCTCCCTTGAGATGAAGTCCCTCGCTCTCGCCCTCGCCTTCGTGGCGCCTTCGCAGGCGTACCTCCGGTTCGGCTGCGCCACGCTCAGCGTGCAGCGCCTGGACCCGCTCGTCGAGCCCGGGGCGATCCCGTCGGCGCACCTGCACCAGATCGTGGGGGGCAACGCGTTCAACGCGACCATGGACCCGGCCGAGGACATCGGCGAGACGGCCACGTGCACGACCTGCAGCTTCTCCGAGGACTTCAGCAACTACTGGACCGCCGTCATGTACTTCAAGGCCCGCAACGGCACCTACAAGCGCGTGCCCCAGTACCCCAACGCCTTGCTCGGCAACCTCCAGGGCGGCATGACCGTCTACTATCTCCAGCAGGACTTCAACTCCAACGGCAACCAGAAGATCACCGCTTTCAAGCCTGTACGCATTCTCTCCCTCCCTTCCCCCTTTCCCCTCATTTTTTTGTCAGCGTCCGTAGACGGAGAGTTAAAGGGGGTGAACTAATCCAAAATGCCACTTCAGGGTTTCCGGATGACGGTTGGCACACCCACGAGCCCGGATGGGACTAACCCGGGTCTTCGCTACACTTGCCTCCAGACGGTAATGACTCGATTCCCCGAGACGGCCGAGTTCCCCAAGCAAGCCTGCCCGGCCGGTATCATGGCCATCCACCACTTCCCGGCGTAAGCAATCTCCTTTTCCCCTATTCCTCTTCATCTGTCTATTCCCGTCTTCTTCTCCCACTCCGTATCCACATCCACACACATACACCCAAAAACTAACGGCACACCACCCAATCACCAGCTGCTGGGACGGCAAGAACCTCGACAGCCCGAACCACCAGGACCACATGTACAACACGGGCAAGGGCGGGTTCGTAGCGGCGGGGGCGTGCCCCTCCTCGCACCCGGTGCGCGTGCCGCAGGTGGCGCTCGAGACCATGTGGGACACGACGGCGTTCAACGACCCGTCGCTGTGGCCCGAGGACGGGTCGCAGCCGTTCGTGTGGAGCTACGAGGACAGCGTCGGGTACGGGACGCACGCCGACTACGTGTTCGGCTGGAAGGGCGACGCGCTGCAGCGCACCATGGACTCCGCCCCGCTGCTGAGCAACGGCATCGCCCAGCAGACGGTGGCGCAGTCGAACCAGTGCAAGGTCGAGAGCACGGTGAGCGAGGACATCGACGGCTGGCTCGAGCACCTTCCGGGGAGGAGTATGGAGATGAAGTGAGGTGAGAGACTAAGGTTGTTACTTGTTAGTCAGTGGGTGGATGATGATGATGATGAAGGACTGACGGGGAGAGAGAGAGAGAGAGAGAGAGAGTCTCGTGAGGAACTGTATGGTGTACGCACGTAGATTGATTGATGGATTTCGAATGAGTGGCAGCTGTAATGCTAGCAGCTCGTCTGAGGATTATTACAGATACCTAACCTAGATAGGTTTTCATTCATCTGTTCCTTTTCTGTACCTACATCATATATCATGTGGCACTCGTCTTGGGTTCTTCGTGATAGTTGATGTTACGCACCTACCTCTCGTACGAAAGAGTTTCGATAAACATATATTAGGGACCCTTTTCTATCTTCATCGGCTTTCTTATGACTACCTTCGGCACAAGCGTTTCCAACCGGTGCCTTAGGTACCGACTTCAGAACTTGTGACAGCATCGCATGTTCCTCCACTCCAGTCCATGGTCATCGATCCCAATGTGATTCCATCTGCCTTCCATACTAACTAAACCTGAGCTGATCTCCAATTTGTGGCAGTGTGTTGTTGCTTGATAGAAAGAAAGAAAGACTATGTCAGTCTCTTTTAAAAGGTTCGATAATCGACAAAAATAATTATTGAAGCCTCATAACCCCGACAAGACCTTCCAGCATCAAACAAATTTGAAAACCAAAAACACGAAAAAAGAAATCTTGCGTCTCCGCTGCGGGGAATCGAACCCCGAGCTGGTCGGATCTTGTTTGAGAGCGACCGATGTTAGCCATTACACCACAGCGGATGATTTGATGACAAAATTCGTGTTCACAAGCTACTAGTACTTGGAATATTTGGCCCAGCGGCCCTCGGTGGAGCCAAGGTGCAATTCGCTCAGCTCCTTGTAATATGATTGGCTCCCAGCCGCTTACTTTGTCTCGGCCGAGTCAGGGGCAGGGCATTCAGCTGAAGATAGAGATGACTAAACCTTGCAACGCAATTTATGTGAAAGAGGCATCACGATGATTTGCACAGGTGTTTGCAGCGCTTCGTTCGGCGTTCAATGTTTTTATGTCTCGCTTCAATGGTGTGACCGATCATCCCACTCCTTTCGGTCTACTATTAGGGGTCATTCCTCCTGATTGGCTCACATCCGAGGATCGGGATGCCTCTCTCATAATAGGAACCTTGGGAGGATGGCCTTACCTATATCAGATTAGGTCGCCGGTCGGATCCATCCACGCTTTCAGGTGTATCCTCAGAGGCTCAGACACCGGAATTGCTCGACGTGATAAGAAGCGAATACATCTTAAACAGCTCCTAGGCGCGTTTACAATCTTTCACAGCAGGTTGATATCAATTGTTAAATGTCATCCTACTAAGGAGGTAGTATCGCAAACCAGGGGCCTATCAGTCGTCGGGGTGCCGAGGAGTCTAGGACTCTAGATATGCTTCTATCGGCTGCATAGGCCGACAGGCCCATACTTTCAGAGCCAGTGCTCATCAGCCATCCACAGACCTTGTCTAGATACTACCTACCTAGGTAACTAAACATGCCTCGGAGATTGAATCTCGTGATCCATCCTGCCATCGCCGAGTCCTCCGACCCACCGGGCTGAATTTGTCGCAAACTTACTTACGACAACATCGACAACATCGACAACATCGATGGCCAGGTACGTCCAAGATGGCTTCGAATTTGCGAGAAATGGCGACGTCGGTCTCTGAGGCGCCGGGTCTCAGCACTTTCCTACTGGTCTCTACCATATCCTTCTTATACTTGGTATATCAATGGGCTCTCCCGAAGCCCATACCGGGTATCCCATACGATGAGAGTAGCCGAAGAAGCCTTCTCGGCAGTCTCCCCGAGATCACGACGTACATGCGAAAGGGTGGACGCCTGCGGACTTGGATTCAAGGCCACTCGGTTCGGCACCACTCAGCCCTGACCCAGATATGGCTCGGGCCGCTGTCCAATCCGACCTTGATTCTTGCCGACTTCCGGGAGACCCAGGATATCCTGACGCGGCGGACCAAGGAGTTCGACAGAGGCAAGAAAACCTTGGACTTCTTCAGGGGTCCTGTTGGGAACCACCATATCGCCATGTCCACAACAGATCCGAGGTTCAAGGGAAACAAGGAACTCGTCAAGGACCTAATGACTCCGGCTTTTCTCCACCAAGTAAGTCATCCGTCCGGGGACGGCACGACACGACACGATAAGACACGGTTCTGTGCATAGCGTACTAAACTAGGTCCAAGGTCTCAGCTCCTCAGATTTACGCCAAAGCCATGAGTCTGGTCGCGTTGTGGTCAGTCAAGGCCGAAGCGGCAAAGGGGCGACCTTTCAACGCCAGGAGGGATATCAATGATGCCGCCTTGGATATTATCAACGCAGTCACTTTCGGCCTGGACGAGGATATGAGTCTGATCAAGCAGCAGCTGGACTCACTCGAGAGTACGAACAACCCGGAGATCCCCACCACCTCAGACGGCGCCGTCGAATTCGCCGAGATACCCGTGCCTCCGGCGGTGGCCGCGATGCAGAATATTGGCGACCACGTCGGCGAGCAGTTCAAAGCCATGTTCCCAGCCTTTCATCATCACTACAAGGTCTGGACGAGCCCGACCTTGCGCAAGAGCATCGCTCGGAAGGACAAGCTCATATATGACGAGATCGAGAAGGCCCTCCCTCGGTTACGTAGTGGTGAGGGTACGACATTGTCGGCGATGGACAACGTCCTACAGCGGGAGATGAACGCGGCCGCAAAAGCAGAAAGACCGCCGAATTTCCATTCGCCAAGGATACATGATGAGGTATGTTCCGTCTACGATCGTTCAATCATATGGGCAGTATGGCAGTGTGTGCTTATGTTTCTGCATAGTTATTCGGATACTTCATCGCCGGTCATGACACGAGTTCCACTGCACTATCTTGTAGGTGTTATCCCCTTTCACCCTTTGGCTGAGCGTGAGCAAGCTACTACTTTGCTTTTTACCAACCGCGCCGCGCGAGACCGCTTCTGACGAACCGATTCTGACCGATTCTTGCTCATATTAGGGATGGCCAAGAACTTAGCGGACTACCCGGCCACCCAGACTAAACTTCGCAACGCTCTCAAATCAGCATACGCCGGCGCCCTTACTGAAGGTCGTCAACCTTCCGCTACGGAGATATGGAAAACCCAAGTTCCCTACTTGGACGCGGTTCTCGAAGAAAGTCTCCGTATGGACCCTCCCATCCCCTTCACCCTCCGCGATGCCATGTATGACACTGTCTTACTCGGCCACCCAATTCCCAAGAACACCACCATCTTGATCGTGGTGGACGGGCCTGATTTCAAGGTACCTGGACTACCCATGCCAGGCCGGGATGAGAGCAGTGAGGCGTCTCATGGCAAGCGCTCTCACGGCCGCTGGGATCCCGAGGACATGCACCTGTTCAGGCCGGAGCGGTGGCTCAAGACGAACGAGCAGGGCGCTGAGGTCTATGACTCCCAGGCCGGGCCGAACTTGGCTTTTAGTGCCGGGCCCCGGGGGTGTTTTGGTAGGCGGCTGGCCTATCTGGAGACGAGGATAGTGCTCGCGTTGCTGGTTTGGAATTTCGAGTTTCACGCGCTCGAGGGGAAGCTAGGTTCTAGGGAGTCGTTTGATAAGATCACCGTCAATCCCGTGTCTTGTTATGTACGACTGTCGAAGGTGTTTTGAACCCGGTATCGACGATGCATAAAGTGAAGAGAATTGGATAGACAACCCTCGATGCGAGTTCCGTAAGGGGTATCACAGTACTAGACAGAAGCGTGAACGGATACTCGAAGCAGCATATATCTCACCTGGGCCATCATCGGTTGGGAAAAGTCAAATGATACAAAACCAAGCCGAATCATTATCCCAAATAAGAACGGTGTCTCGATTGAGACTATTCCGCCGCGCTTCCTGTTAAGCTCCTAATGCATGATCTGTTGTGTCTCTGGAGCGTTATGTAGGTACCGCGAGAATAAGAAAAGGGGGTTTCCCCTTTCCGCGCCCATTTACGATTGAAATTCGAGAAAAGAGCAGATCTCCCTCGTTCCATTTCACTTGAATGGCGTGAGCACATTTGCCGACTCTTTGTGTTAAGTTATACGCCCCCGTGCTAACCTACACAACGGCCACCGACTTGTGTAGTGCCACCACACAATACTAACGGAAGATAAGGGGGGGAAATAGATAAACGCCACAAACTATCACGTTTATCACCCCCTTTTTTTCCCGAGAGACTGTTGCTCCGCAACAGTATGTCACATTAGATCAGACCAGTTGGATTACACTTCTGTTCAAACAACTTCCAAAAAAAAAAACTCATCCCTTTTCGCTACACACCTCGACAGGACATCCATCCGCAACAGAATCAGCATCTCCATACCGTCACTCTACCACCAGACTTGGAGGCTTACCAAACTTTAGCCATCAAGACACCTTATTCATTACCAGGACTTTTTCCCGAACGAGAAGACTTCAGGCTACCCAAGCCCCCGTTCGTCTTCGGTTTTTTACCTTTCTTTCTTCGACAGAGGATAAACAACGCGACTTGAACCGCGAATCATCCCAACGCGACGAGCACTTCTCGTCAAAGTCATCTTTCCTCAAATCATCACCTACCATCCAAAACACTCAAGACTCCTTAATTCTCCCCGAGGCATCTTTTCTCGACATATCACATTGACACCCACTCACGCAAAACCAATAAATACACCTACAACACATCACACTCTTCCATCACGATCAAAAATGTCGAACATTTTCACCGGCCTCGTCATGGCGAACACCATTGCACTCATGATGGCCGAGACCTCAATCACCTGGACCGCCCAACAGGCGGCCAAGAATGGATCACCAACAACCGAGGTCGCCTACGAGCTTTCAGACCTCAGCAGCTCTCGTCGAAAATCATCATCATCGTCATCAACAACATCATCAACATCATCATCTTCTTCTTCCTCTACCGAGAACAAGCGCCGGGAAGGCCTCCCGGGACCACTGCCCATGCCCCAGGCTCGGCTGTCGACGAAACCCAAGGAATACCGCAAAGTCGATCTCGGCGGAGGCAAATCGGGCTGGGTCGAGGTACCCAGCCGAGCACGCTGAGGGGGGAATCCCGAATCCCGAATCTGCATACGAAAAAGCGACAGCGGTTCGATCTGTCTACCTGTCTATCTGTCTGTCTTGCCTTGCCTACGAACTCTAAGTACAGTACGAACGAATTGAACCTATCTGAAGAGAAACTACGACACTTTCACCTTTCCACGCATTTCAGCTTCCCTCGCTCCCTCCCGAGTAGTTCAGGTCAGTCAATCCCCCAAGCCCTTCCACTCCACGCGCTTTTGTTTGTTTACATTCACTCATCCATTCATTCACGTGTCCGTCTCGAGCAAGCAAGCCACCGGGGGCAACCTTAACTAACGCACGTGACAGACAGACAGACAGACAGATCGAGCTTTGTACTTAACACATACAATGAATGCTCTGGATCCTTGTTATGGAATTCTTTCCGGCATATTTTGGAGGGATATGGATGGGGCGCGTTTCCGGTCACGAACCTAACAGCGGGCCCTCTGTCTCTGTTCGGCGAAATAGGGGTTATTCTGTTTCAGGGTTATTCATCATCGCCGTCATTTTCCGCCTACTCGATCATTGTTGCATAATCATCCATGCACGAATTTTTTGTGTCTTTCGACTTTTGACTTTCGACAATACCCACCATGATATTTCGGAGGTACGGCGATACGCATACGGCGGTCCTATTGAACTCTCGTGGCTTTGAGGAGGAGGGGGGGGGGGGGGGGCGTTTTGGCGGACACACGCATTGGGTTACATACAGTACGGCGCGGAATTGGGTTTTTCGGTCTATTGGGGCTTCTCAGGGCGTCTTGACGGTTATATCTTGGGTCATCACATCAATACAGTCTTCCAATTCCCATCATCATCCAGCAAACCTATCTCATCGCGTGAAAATGAGCCTAACATCAAGACAATGAAAGTACTGGGAGTGAGTCCACCCAAGAGTCGATAAGAGTGTGCGTCTTCTTCTCCACAGGTGAAATCGTGCAATCAAGGTACACTGGTTTACTGATTACAAGAGCCGACTCTATCTGTGATGTCGAGGTCTTGAGGCTGTGGTCCAGCTCCCGCCACGATGCTTCAGCCATTACTCCCGATGTGACAGGACATAATTCAAACAACATACGGCAACCGCTAGAATCTACCGAGGTATGGACAGCCTCGTCCATGAACCTTATTATGAAATAGGGACTCTTCCTATTTCCACTGGTAAGCAGTAGTACTCGCTAGGCCGATCCCTAGATAACCTTGCAGTTAGCAATCCTCGCATCCCAGTACCATATCCTTTAGAAAACAGCCCCAGCACCTTGAGTCAACGACAGCTCCTATGAGAGACCGCCGACCACCTACGACAAACCAAGAATGGACCCCGTCTCATTGACGACAGCAGCCAGTGCGGCCGGAATAATAGCTCTCACCGTGGTGGTAGTGGTGATGGTCAGATCATTGCTTATCTTGATCTTCCAGCAGATAGCCGATACTTACACCATCAGGCGAGAAGACCGCAGCTTGAAACTTGGAACACCATTTCAACTCTAGAGGCTGAATGAAGGACAGGCGGTCCGGGGAGTCCCTTGTGGGCACGGGCATGGGCACGGGTACGTACGACACGATGTAGCTGTCGATTTCTGGGGAATCGTGATCATAAAGTCTTGCTCTCGAGCTAGTTACACTCATTACCGTCGTCCTATCCTCGTACCTCGACAGACCGCACAGCAAGCATTCGTTCGTCCATTCGTCCGTCTGTCGGTCCATAACCTCTCGACGCAGCCCATCTCCCCTATACTCATCACGGGCGGCGAGGACTGACTCCCTAGTCTATTCGCTATAGCCGGCGGCGATGAACAGGTTCACGGCCGAGGCCTGTCTGCCGGCGGTGGCGGTATCGAAGGGTCCCTGCCAGAGCATGCCGTAGTAGTCGGTCGAGCCGTTGCGGTCGTACGTGTAGGCCGAGTAGGCGTTGGCCTGGATGTAGGGGCCGTAGGGCGACGGGTGCAGGACGGCGTTGAGCTTGACGAGGGAGCGGATGAAGGTGCCCTTGAAGGTGGGCGCGTTGGGCTCGCAGTCGGCGGCCGAGGCGCAGGGCTCGGTGAGGATGCCGCCGGGCGACAGGGTCGGGCTGTTGACGACGGCGTCGGCGATCTCCGTCGCCGTCGCCAGCAGCGACGCGTCCCCCGTCGCCTTCCAGAGCTCCACCAAACCCGCCAGGATCACGCCCTGGTTGTAGGTCCAGGTCGTGGCGCCGTTGTTGGCGCACGAGTCCGTCAGCCCGTCGTTCACCAGGTGCGCGCTGTTGATCAGCCCGCTGGCCTTGAACCACTCCCACTCGATCAGGCTGTGCTTCAGGTACTCCTCGTCGCCGGGGATCAGGTTGTGCAGCGTGGCGGTCAGCTGCAGGTACAGCTCGTTGCTGATGGCGCTGCGGTAGCTCCGGTTCGGGATCTCCCAGATGACGCCACCGCCGCAGGCCGACGTGTTCCAGTAGTCGAAGATGTACTTCTCGTCTTCCTTCGCTATGTCGAGGTACTCGGAGTTTCCCGTCACCTCGTACATGGTCGTCATGGCTAGACCCCACCAAGCGGTATCGTCGGTGCTGTCGCCGCGGAAATCCCCGCCTCCCTGGGGCCACCACGGGACGGGCGCCCTCTGTATCTGTACGGTGTTCTCGGCCTCGGCGAGGTACTGCCGGGTTCCCGACTGGATCATGTAGTCCAGGACGGCCTGTAAGGCGACAGCACTATGCCACCATGGGCCGTCGCCGTCCCATCGACCGTCGGTGTAGTTGTAGAAGGTCATGAGTGCCTCGACTGCTGCCTGGGTCACCGTGGCATCAACGACGCCTGGAGGAGAAGAAGAGGAGTTCCCTGTCGACTGAACGAACGTGATGCGCGCCAACAGGAGACACCATGACAGCCACTGGGTACGACTCTGCATTGTTGGCAGACATGGAACCCGAATTACGGGATTGAGTGAATGAGTGTAAATGGGTGATGTAGTCTAAACGAGTGGAATGTACAGATACTTAGATAGCAGGTTGCCCGTGGGCAGCGAATTCCTGCAATTAGATACTGAGAATCTGGAAAGATCAGATCGAAGGCGCAAAGACTTGAAGGTAAACTGTAAAGCCGTCATCGCGACCTCCCCCTTTGTCGTCACAGGTCCGTGTACTTGTCCATGACGTTCTCTCTCGTGGTCTCGGCCGCCCACATGCCACCTCAGAAGGACAAGAAGAAGCAAGGACGTTCGATTGGTCGTGTTGGCGGTTCAATGTTGGCTCGTTCCTGCAGCTGGAACCTGATGGTTCGTGTCGTGACGTGTATCCAGGGGGTACAGCCAAGACCTCCTTACTTACCTATGCATGTATGTACCTAGGTATGTATGGGCACACATATATCCCATGACAACTACTTAAGTACCTAGGTATGTAAGCAAACTCGCATGATGGTTGACAGATATGCCAGAGATTTGACATTTCCAGCTTCCTTGTTCGACACGACTCGGCCTTATCGTTTCTTTTTGCATTGATGTTGATAAGTCCAAGTGTGTGTCTGTCTCACGCCAAGGTTCGTTGTCTTGGTTGAATCATTGGCTGGCAGATGACAGCAAGTCGGTAGCAATGCGGCATCCCCGTCCAGCCTCGGCTTAATTCTAATAATACGAACGGGAATAGCAGGTCATTGCTCTCTCCAATCCGGGGGAATACAGGAAGTGATCGATCGTATTGGACTCCATTATGTCCGAACCTTTGCTGCGTGCCGTGCCGCTACCCTTTTCTTCCGCCGTTCCACTCATCCCCCATCCTACATGCTTGTGCTTGTGCTTGTGTACAATAACAAGAAAGGGGTACGGAGTACAGAGGGTATCTTTCGAGATTCGTATTCGCGCCGTCTCAAAACCGTTGCTCTCATTCCCCAGGTTCGACGCCCGATAGACTTCTGAAAGAGCCTGCACTCAACGACCGAGGAGAACCTTAACCCCACACGAGCGACCTGCGAAGGCAGACCCGAACGATTCTTCTTCGGGCCTTTCTGTATCGTGGCTGGAGAAGACACGGTACCTCGTAGGTTCCTTGTATCCAGTGTAGTGCCATGTACGACAAGTGAGACGAAGAAAAGAAATACTACAACGAGTGGTAACTTGGTCAACTCTCCACGCATCTTTACAGTGGCCATATCCCTCCCTCGGAACCCTGATCACTCTCAGTCAGATCCAACATGACCATCTGACCAGCCCTTCGTTCCACCCGCTCTTTCATTCCTCCGCTCCTCACCGTGACAAGCCCTTTCACCACCACCATCTCCTGCCGAGTACTGATGATAGCCGCCAACTCTGCTACTACCACTATCGTCGTACTCCACCTTGCGGATCTCCAACGATTCCTGTGAGATAGCAGCAGCCGCGGGCGGCCCTTGCTCCGCCGTTGACTGGTCGAGCCGGGCCTTGATCAGGGCGACCACCTTGTTGAGGCGGCGGGTGACGAACCACACGGTGAGCCCGATGACGAGCAGGAACGCCACGGCGCCGCCGACGATGCCGCCGATCTCCTCGCCCGCCAGCGGCGTGTTGTCGATGATGCCGCCCATCGAGTGCAGCTGGTGCTGCACGGGGACCATGGCCAGGATCGTCGTCGTCACCCCCTCGGCCTCCTTGGTGACGGTCTCGTATTCCGGGGCCAGGCAGCTGTCGCCGCTCTCCTCGCATATGAGCCCGATGGGACAACACGAACCGTAATCTAAGGAAACGTGTCAGAGGCGTTTGGTTCATATGCCAGAAAGTGTGTGATGATGCATGAGAGTTTGAGTAAGTACCTGCTGCAGCAGGGCAGTCATAGTATCCCACCACTCCGCAAGCTATCGATGTGGTGCTGGCAGCAGCAGCCGCCGCCGCCGAGGCATATCCCTCCGGACAACATCCACCGCCTAAAGACGGCGGGCAAATCACTTTTGATGTCCCGCACTCGCCGCCATCACTGCGTTCAAGGACGATGTGTTCGGCGATGTGGACTTCATGGACACGGTGGACGGCAGGGAGGTCTGGTTGTAAGTACATCGACTAAAGGGTTCAGGGGTCCTGGGCATGGAATGAACCCAGGATATGTCAGAAGGCGAATTCGGAATACTGGCGATGACAACAGTGGAATAAGGGCATGCACAATGGCATGAAGCCGGTTTCCTTGACAGTGTGTTTCTGGCTCTTTTTCAATGTCGCCGCACTCCTTCTTCTTCCTCCCCTATGTGTTTCCGGATTCCGGGATCCTCTTTGGGAGAGAAGAGAAGAGATTAGACGGACGGCGAGTGAGCGAGGAGGACCGAAGACGAGAAGGTAAGGGAAGGGAAGGGGGGATATGTATGTCTCCAAGTAGCTGGTCTGACGGGAGGAATCCTGCACTTCTGGCAGCGGATAGAGACCAGAGACGAGTGTAACGCAATGCAGGCCTACAATACAGTACCGCGCCGAGCGGATTTCATTTACATTTGCATTTACATGCCCATTCCCATTCCTACGGATAGAACCGAAATCGCGGAGAAAGTACCATAACCCAACTCTCCTTCGTCTGTCAGTCATCCCCCACGCATCCCGGCTGCCACGAACGAGACACCTACTCCCGAACTCTTGTCTCGATGCAGTGGAACGTTGGCAGGCTACCTTTCTTTCTTTTTTCTTTTTTTTCTAATCCTTAAGGATGAATGAAAGTCGGCAGAGAGCGAGAGAACTGTCAGAGGTGCTGACCCAAACCCCCTTATTGGCTACTCGTTGGCATTTTACCGAACCGTACCCCAGTGCCGTCTTGTCGATCCCCCGGTCCCATCCAACTCGCCCAACCAGGTCCCGCGAGGCTCGCTGATCGCTTGCCCATCGTAGAAATTGCCCAGCTTGCCCAGACGCATATTTAATAAGGGATTAAAGAAAAAAAGTTGGAGCGGCAACTGGAGGAGGAGGAGACCTCATGATAGGTGAGAGTGACCTTTGTGTGTACATGGCTACCTCCATACCTAATTAGGTAGGTAGTTGGGTAGGTTAGGTAGATAGATGGACAAGACTCCTTCTCCATATGATTACTTATGTAGGTACTTGGGTAGACTGACTATACTTGACTTCTTGACTTCTAAGGAGGGAAGTAGTCTGCGATAGTAACGACTTGGCAGGTTGTGTTACCTCACCTTCTCGTAGTAAGCCCGATTGATAGATGTAGATAGATAGATAGATATGTGAACTGTGTTGTCACGAATACATCCATGACATAAAACTCCAGATACAAGCTGCGTGGAGTTGACGATTTCATCTAGTAGTCTACCTACCTAGGTACGCACGCATATAGTAATCTGGCATACGTATATACTCCGAAGTTGAAACACGGCCGACTCGACATGTAGATACCTAAGTACGCAGGCGATCGTGAGAAGAACCATCCAAAGTTGGGATCCAGTGGCCTGCTTAGTATGCTGTACAGTATGCATGTTGAACAACTTGAAAAAGGTTTCCATGTTATTATAATCATCCTCGCCTGAAAACAAACACCCTTTTGAGTACCTACCTAACCAAACACCTGCCAAGTACCACCGCCCCAACATCATTACCACATCACCCCCTTTCTCTTCTCTTCTTCCCCCCTTGTTACTCTGTACTCGATCGTGATTCTTTAATTATATCATCTCATCTCGTCTCATCTCATCTCATCACATACCAATTGCATACCAAACCATCATCATCCATTACCACTCATTCATCCCCGGCCGGCGCTCCCTCCTTATCCGCGCCAACCAGACCAAAGCTTCCAAGTACCGCCCCCCTTTCCATCCTTACCTACCCTTTACCATCGTCACCTTCACTCATGCCGATAATACCAAGGCTCATTAAACACATGATACCTATGCCCACGGACACCCTGACCCCTGAATAAAGCCGGGAATCTCCACCCTTCGGGCACATCCCGCTCTCCTACCCTGCGATTCCTCGCCTCGGGCACACCGTCGATCGCCGCAATGGCCGCCTTCTCCGCCTCGCCCCGGGGCACCACGAACTTGGCGACCTGCAGTTCCGTGTCGGTAATGGTGCTGCGTGAGACACGCGCGTACCCGACGCGCTGCAGGCGCTTGTACAGGATGTACTCGCACCAGCGGTCCCAATCGGCGGGCTCGACGTCGTGCATACCCGACAGCTCCGAGACGTAGGTGTTGTAGTTGCCCTTGAGCGGTTTTGTGACCAGGTACGAGAGCAAGATAGCCGGACGCGGGGTGGAGCCCATGAGCTTGGCTAGGTACTCGGACTGCAGGCGGCGGTCCTCCGGGTCCTCTTCCTGGCCCGAGTGGAACACAAAGACATCGACAGCCTCACCGTAGACGTCGAGGGTGGCATGAATGGCGGGGGCGAGCTCGCCGACGGGGGACGGCAGGAGATGGTGGGTCGAGTTCATGATAGGAAATTTGGACAGGAGCGCGGCGCCCCAGGTATGTTTGTTGGGGCCGGGACCGTAGTCCACGTACATACCTAGATCCTCAGCAAGGAATTGTGTGGTGTCCCGGTTGCCCATGATAATCCGTTGGAGGTCAGACTCCAATACGCCAATGACGTCGATCTCAAGTTCCTTGATGAGGTCACGCATGCGGTACTCCGACGACCACATGTCGTTGTCTAGAGAGAAATGGATCGTCCAGATACCGGCGGTCATGACTTTGGAGTCCTCGTGATAAGGCTTGTAGTCGTTCGTGGGGAACCTCCTGAACGCCGCAGCTAAAAAGAAGACATTGATGGCTCCAAGGGCTAAGGTGTGATATTTGCGATGTTGCGATCGGGATGATGGCTTGCGCGTATCGCGCCGGCGTGAGTTCAAGGAGGTAAGGTTGAACACGCCAGCGCCGATGAGCACCATGGTAGTAATCATGATCCAGTCCGTGTGCTCTCGGACATAAGGCCCACCGGGTACGAACGCATAGGCGACAACCCATACGTGAAAAAGAACCATGAAATTGTAGATGAGAAAGCCGAGCCCGAAAGTGGTCGCTGGCTTCTTCCTCGCAGCGGCGGCCAACATCGGGCTCGCGATCGCCATCAGGTAGAAAGCGATAGTCAAGGCACCGAGATATCCGAACCAATTGGGGTAAAGGGTAAGAACGGCTGCCCCTAAAGATCCTACACCAAAGACAGACCAGGTGCTCACCAGTTTCGGTTGGCGAACACCAGTCAGTAGCCCGGCCGTCATAGCAGCCAGTGTGAACCAGCCGTGGGGCGCTGAAAGGGGTCCTCGGACCGGGTAGCCTTCCCACACCCACAGGATCATTGTGCTGGTATCGGATAGAAGTGAATGCAGACCGAAGAACAAGCCACCGATGCCAAAAGCAGCGAGAAGGGACGAACCCCCCTGCTTGTCATCCGAAGCTGCTCCCGTGTTAAGGGGAGCTTTGCGGGTGAAGCGCAAGACGGCTAGCAGTGCCAATGCTAGCCCAACGCCGTTGTAACCGCCATTCTCTGCGTGCATGATAGGCCAGATCGGATTGTTGGTATACCACGCGAACTTGGCAGCTGAAGACATGACGAGACCAGCCATCCAGGCTAATATCTTGGACTCGAGACGGACTTCATGTACAGATTCGGAGAAGAGGGTGGCAGCCCACGAGAGACATGCCATCCAGACGCCAAAGCCGACAGTGAATAGTCGGTACACAGGGTTTTTGACCTGCCAGGCGACGAGTCCTGCCAGTGATAAGAAGTGGCATACCCTCTGGTTCTGGATGACAAATGAACGAAGGGGTTTGATGCCCAGAAGGAACGGCGAAATGGTCGACATGACCAATGCCTCGTAGCCTGAAATACCCATATGCCATAACGGGAAATACCAGATAACCACGCCTAAACTTGTCAACATGGACCAAAAGACGAATCCATGGTACACCTCGGCGGCGGTATCAAAGACCTGGGGCCATGAGAATTTGGCATCGAAGACTCCCGCTGTCGCCTTGTCCTTCTCCCTCTCGATGACGGCTGACGACTTCGAGGCCACATTGGTTCTGTTGACTCGGTCAGAATGCTTCTCCCTACAATTCTTGGTACTAATGCGCCATACTCGCTCGGGCCATTCCAGCTCAGCCTCGGACCATCGCGAAATATCCAGTAATACCAAGTTATCCCCACCGCACTGCCGCATCAATCAATGCAAGCACGGGACCGGATTCAGGAATAAGGAGCGGCCAGCCAAGAAGCTAGAGATAGATGGTACCTACTAAGTAGGTACATAATAAGCGTGGATGCGATTCCGGCACCAATATCATTCGCGACATTCAAAATGACAAAGCAGTAGGTGGTTGTTGTCCTTCAGACTCCAGAAGACACGAAATATCTACTCTGGGCGCCCGGACCCGAAATCAAATATTGCGATGCCGGCCATGCAGTGTCCCGTATCACGGCATAGATAGTATTTTCGGTACCACGGCAGAGCATGAGGAAAAGACCCGAGCGAGTACGCATAGCAAATTTCACTACTATTTAGGGAGCCACTGTACGTACCCCTGGCTGAGGCCCTTTACGTCCTTGACGACAATTTCGAATGTACTGAAGTCGAGAGCGGTTACGGCGTCGAAGCCAACATCGAAAAGAATCAAGGACCATTCGAAGAACGAGTAGGTTGTGTAAGCTGGTACAGTAGGTGAGCATGTTTTTCCAGGGGGAGGAGACATGACTACGGGACTGACCTCCAGCGACACGGTGAACCTTGTGCTGTATGAAGAAGTAGACCATGAATGGGATCAAGCCGAAGAAGGCGCCGGCGAGGTACTTGCGGTACTTGATAGCCTTGGGGTTTGGGGGGCTCAGGGCGATACAGCCGGCGGTCCAAGGAATGGTAGCAACGAGGTAGGATATCATGAAAATATCATGCCAGTCGTGATCGTCGGTCGATGTGATATATGTCCAGCCACCACATGTCAGAGTTCGGAAAACACCCATGGCCGCGACAAACTTGGGGAGAGCCTTGCCGGGTTTCGCAGTCAAGAGATACCACAAGGCAATGAGGGCGAAGCGTGGACCTGAAGGCGCCGCTGGTCAGCAAGACGTATATATCCACCGGGCGCACTTTTTTGAGGCTTCGTAGGACACTCAATATGAACACGTCAAATATGATATCCGACATGATCAAGCTCTCGCGACCAACTCTCGACCCGACGCTCGGTCCCTCCCTAAACTCAGGCGCTCTTGACGCGGGTCTCTCAACATACCGGAGGTTATCGCGATGAAGAACATGAAGAAGGATCGTTCGGGATATCGGTCGCCAATGGTGGCAGAGACGGATGGGAACCATTCATCGGGAAAGCCGTAGAACTGATTTTGGACGATCTTGTGGTAGTGTAGGTACAAGCCGAAGAAGAGGGCGCTCAAGAAGGCAGCTATAAGCCGATTGACGGTCAGCTCTATCTATACCTTCAAGAAGCTCACAAGAAATTGGAGGAGCTGTCTTTGAAAACTGACCATAGGCAAATACGGTATGCGCCCACGACACCCATCTCGCATTGAAGGAGGCGAGCGCGCCGCTCTCCTTGTCCTTATACTTGGACATTGCTGTCGGGTGGGTTGAAGCTAACAACCCATACACAGACGAGTCAACGAACCCCACGAGCAAGACTTTGAAGGAAATAGAGGCGGAAGAGAGGGTCAAACGTCAGTCAAGAAGGAGTTGTTGTTGGAAAAACAACCCAGAAGAATGAACGAAAAGATGAGACAAGATGAGTTGACAGATGACGGACTGAATCCCACCAACATCAGAGATCTGACTCTGACTGGATTGGATTGACCAAATTTGAATCTACGAACGGCGCGGCGGCGCGGACGGACTGACGGGACTGACACTTTGCCCGCGCTGGGTCGCGCAGCTTTTCGCGCGCCTGGGCTTCCAAGCTTATTGGCAATTTTTGTGGAGAGGAGAGGAGCAGATCCATGTGCCATACTCGTAGACAGAGAGCTCTAAGCCCCAAATGGTTAGAAGGGCTGAAGCGTCATACGCCAAGAAGTCAAGTAGCTTCGGATATCCACTTTCGCGACCCCACCTGTAACCGATGGCCCGATGCTGCCATCCGATAGCACCGGTCCCGCTGTTATTGGATTGTATTACTGGAGCACCTTGTATTAGAAGGCTGAGGGTGCTGGGTGCCTGGGCCCTGGAGCTAAAGCCACAGCATGCATGTACCCCACTATCACCACTAACCAACTCTCTTCAGCCTCGTTGAAACTTTTCCTACACACAAACCCACACCAGTGCGACTCGGAGCGACTCGTAACTATCAGCGACCTAGGTAGGTACCGATCGACAGAACACCTTCGTCTACCTTCACCTATTAGTATATTCATACAATACAAACAGGTGCTCTCTTCTCAACATGGCCGGTGTCGCTGAGAAGGCTCGATTTTACCTCGAGCGCCAAGTCCCCCAACTCCGCGAATTCGAAGCCAAGGCGATATTTACCCCTGAAGAAATCCGCTCCCTGGTACGAAAGCGAACAGACCATGAACATCGCGTGCTCTCTCCCGGTAACAAGCCCTCCGACTGGTTGGCCTATGCCGCCTGGGAGAAGTCTCTAGAGTCGCTGAGGGCCAAACGCTGTAGGAGGCTGCAGGTTCGCACGTCCACGAAATATACCGGGCAGGGAAGAGTCTTTGGTATCTTGGAGCGCGCCGTGAACAGGCACCCGGCCAGCCTCGAACTGTGGAAGGAGTACCTGGCATACGCGAGGGACACGAAGGCCACCAAGCGATATAGAAAGATCATGAGCAGAGCACTGAGGATGCATCCTGCGAAGCCTGAGCTGTGGATCATGGCCGGAAGGAGGTCCGCGAATAACGGAGACATGCAGACGGCAAGGGGATTTTTCATGCGCGGTGCCAGATTCTGCACGAGGGATGCCACCGTCTGGCTCGAGTACGCGAGGTGTGAGATGGAATGGCTCGAAAGGATGGAGGCGAGGAGAGGGAAGAAAGGGGGCACGGAGAGGGCAATACAGGAGCAGGCCGAGAAAAGCGACGATGAGATTCGCTTTGACGAACCCGCAAGCGAAGACGAGGTGGACGAGGACGGTCAACTTGTATTACCCAGCCTCGACAAGTCGGCCCAGAAGGTTTTCGACGACGACACCGCCGAGAAACTCGAGAAGAAGAACCCTGCACTAGACGGCGCGATCCCGTTGGCAATCTTTGACATCTCCAAGAAGCAGCCTTTCTACAGTCCCGCCGTGGCCGAACAATTCTTCGACCTCTTTGCTACCTTCAACAAGGCGTCTATGCAGGCCGATCTGCTTCAACATGTCCTGGACAGCATGCATCAGATCCACCCGAACGATCCCTCCACCTGCTTCTGCCACATCCGCCTGCCCTTGGTCGGTATCGAGCTCAATTCGCCTGATTATCCTAGGGCTCTGCGAGAGGCCTTGACCCGCCTAAAGGCGGCCCTCACGTCGACCACGAACAAGCTTCAACTGGCGGTCAAGACCAGAGTCTGGGTAGAATCTATCCTCGCATCGGGAGAGCTAGACTCGGGTATCCGCATCGTTTTGGAACATACATCGCGAACCTTGCCAGCGCCGTGATAAGAGTTTCCGCTTCTCGTGTGTCTGTGCGTCACAACCGAAACAGCTCATCTATCCTCGACCGTCTCGCCACCTCGCGCCTCCACCACACTCATCAAGTACTCCCACTCGGCCGGGCTGACACGACTAACGCTCAGGCGGCTCTGCTTCAACATCTGCATGTTCTCGAGCGGCTGGCCCGGCCCGCCCATCTCGCGAAGGGCCTTGAGGCCGATGGGCTGCGCGAACTTGCTACGGAACTTGACGTGCACGACGCTCCACTTGGGGTCGTCGGGTTTCGACTTTGCGTCGTAATACGGTGCTTTGGGGTCATGCGCGGATACTAGAAAGATAGACAAGACGAATCAGTCGGCTGGAACGTGACCGTGGACGGGTGCGGTTTTGAGTCATTGTCTCACAATCGGGCGAGTGCTCTTGCACGATCTCCATGGTACCCACAAGGCCCGGCTCCTTGCAGTTGGAGTGGTAGAAGAAGGCTAGTTCGCCCTGCCTCATAGCTCGGAGGTTGTTGCGAGCTGCGTAGGCGCGGATACCTGGGTTTTTTCAATGTCAGTCAGTAGGAGTGTCACCGATAGGTCCATAATCTAGAGAATGTAGATAGATACCCCCGACAACAACAACAGGTCAGAAAATTATGGAGTTCGCAATTCTTGGTTTGTGCATAAAAAAAAAAGAAAAACGAAGGGTTTCGAGTATAGTAGACTCACCGTCCCAGGGCTCCGGCTCCGTCCGCGACGCGAGGTCATCGATAGAGAACTTGACGTCGACGCCGTTCTCGAACCGCGACTCGGGCTCGGCTTTCATCAGCCAGTACGATTTCTCTTGTTCCTGTTCCTGTCCCTCTCCGTCGGGTTTCTTCGAGTCCCTAGAGACTTTGCCAGCCGCCTTTTTCAAAGAACCCTTTCGCTCTTTATCTTCCTCCTTCCCCTCCTTATTTTCCGCGGGGTTCTCCAGCTCCTTGGTACCCTTAGACGTCTTCTTCTTCTCCTTCTTCTTCTTGCTGCTCTGGGGTGGTGATGATGGTGATGGTGATAATGGTAACGATTCCTTTGTCTCCTTCTTCTTCTTCCTAATGCCTTCTTGGGTCACCTTACTCGAAGACGACGTCTCTGCTGCCGACGATACGGCAACAACAGCTTCTGATTGGTCTTGGGGAGCTTGACGACGTGATTGACGCGTTGACCTTCTCAGCGACAGCAGGCCGTCGTCCGGCCCCGCTGTATCTTGTGATGCTGCTTTTCGCTTGGGCATTTTTTTGGCGGAAGAGTTTTGTTCAAGTGAGTAGTTCCAGGGATTAATTGCTTTTCTCTGGATTTATAATTTTTTTGATTTACTTGAAATGAGATGAAGTTGCGACACGGGTTGTTGTTGAAGGTTCGAGGCGCGTCGATGCGTGCGGAATGCCCCTGGCAACGGCGTCTTGGCACGGACCTCCCCGGCTGATCCCATCGGATATGGATATTCCAAGGTTACTTGCCAGCACGCATGCTTCCCCTCCCTCCCCCCTATTTCATTTTGCCCTCTAGACTATACGCCTTTTAGTTTGAAACCCAGGCTATTCACAGTTCTCTTCAGCCGCTGAATCTTGTGATGTCTCGTGTTGTACTGCCAGATATCATTTACATAGGGACTTGGCGCCCTCCGCGATAACTCAGTCTTTTGACTATCTAAGTACACTTCTACGATAGGATTACATTCATCTTCCTTTATCCCATGCCGCAGAGGCAAAGCCAAGATCCGTGGGGTAAATAGCTTTTGTGTCCCTATGGTCATTATTAGGTCGACACTGCCGGCAGAGTGGCGCCGGCCGACGCATAGGTGTCGCCCGCTTCACACGCCCCGGGGGGGATCGTTTGAAGATGGCCCTTCCGCCCTTATGTCCTGATCCAGAGAAACTCCGGACTTTGTGGCTTGAAAATCATGGGCTCTCTCTTGGGATAAGCTCAGCTCGGTTGAGCATTCAATGGAAAAGCTCCGTCGTTACTTGTGAGAACAAGGCAATCGGTATCATTGACCTCGCCGTCATCTAAACGTGATGTGAGTCCCCCTCCTTCTTTCTCTAGCTGTGGCTAACTAGGGTGGCTACAGCGAGGTCTCGAGTGACCGGCTTATCCGAAGCCTTTCTCAGATAGTAGGAAATAGGTTGGGGTAAGACCTTGCCGACAGTCAAAGGTGCCAAGCAGCCAGCCTTGAACAAGTGATACTCGTAGATGATCTCCTTTGGTCTTGATGCGGGTGGTACAGCTAGTGTTGGGAGCCTGGTTGGGAGCTCAAGAGCGGAGGATTGAGCCGAGGAACGAAGCGAGGAAGCACGTCTTGAATCTATCCTTCACTTCAATGATAAGTGGAAAAGATTGCCAAAGGCGCAACATTGAAGGTTGACATCAGGACGGCCGGGTTGGTGTTGTTTATGCCAGCATTCATCTGCGCTCACTTGAGAACCACCAAGAGCATCATCTTCCGGTAATTGGCAAGCGATGCTCTCACAACGGTGGCTACCTAGGTACTCAGATGAGAAAAGAACTCGCATTTCCAGCTGAACATAGGAACGATCATCATGCAATTACTACTGTCCCGTCGAATTTCGACTCACACAGATTACATCATAATCATCAAACTTCTGAGGCGATGACTGGGAGGGCTCACAGAGTTGGTGACTATCGCACCTAGACTATCGCGTAGCCGAGCCCTATGAGCCGTTTTCCGTATGAAAGGTACCCAGGTGTACTATGATGGTCTGTCAATGTTGCTCGTTCGAACACATGTTTGGTGTACTCACCACCTGGCACCTGGGCGCCTCCGTTACCTTTGAGCCCCTTCTTCCATAGCGCGTACCTACACGAGCAGCAAGAGGTGAAGAGAAGATTGACGGTGGCAGCAGTCGGTATGATACTCACCCAGAAGCATTCCGACAAACCGCGTTCCTCTGAGTTCGCTTCTTGGGTGGTACGCCCTGACGATTCTTAGTGTCATATTCGGTTGGTGTCACAGGCGATGCAAGGACGTAACCCAGTACGACAATGCTACCGTGTCGGCTTACTCAGGACTCGGGCCAAGATTTGTGCAAATCTAGAGGAGACCTAGATGATCCCCCAGGCCGAGTTAGGATCCAGCGAGGACGCAAAGGCGCTCGAAGCTGCAGCATCTTTTGACAATGCCGAGGGTATGCTGGACACGAAACCAGTACTCAAGCAAATACTAATGAAATGAGGCGGGAATATACTTCAAACGAGAAAAGGCGGGAGCAAGCTTGGGCTGAGATAGCGTAGGAATGCTACCAATAGGTAGTAAATCTGGCGATTAATTCAACTCAGATCTAGACTAACTGATATCCATGGATCTTTCACACGGACACCAAGGACACGATACTTACCGCGCAGCCACCGAGCAAACTGGCAGAGTGGTGGATCGCGCGCACTGCGAATCAGACCCTCGACCAACTTTCGGTCTAATGCGAAGAGCTAAGTTTTATAAGTGATACATGTAAGCGACGATAAGCAGCGAAAGACAAGAAGATGACGAGACATTTGCTACATCTCTTGTGATGGTCTACCTACATCCTACATCAGATCTTGGCTACATTCCAAGGCCCATCAGATTCTACCTGTCCAAGAATATGTGGCGGTATTGTTGGAAGTATGGACGTAGGCGGACATGCCAGACGATTCACAACATGCAGGTATCGACAGACAAACTGTAACATCAAAAGTAAAAAATAAAAACGGAAATAGGTGCTAGAGTATGTCGTAGATCCCCCCTTGAACCCATGGACCCATGTCATTTTTCATCCCCTCCTCCCACTTTACTTCCTGCTGCAGTCCAGTCTGGCCTGTTCTGTCTTGTCTCTTCGGCATACCGGAGAACCACGGCTCTCTATTCATCTTCACATTCACATTCACATGAGGGACATGAAGGGATTCCAATCTCGATTTGGCGTAATTACCTAGGTAGGTACTTGTTCGTTTGTAGTGGCTGACCGACGATGATATGACCCAAAACAACCAAGGGGCGGGCCGGGAAGAAAACAAACTTTTTTCTCCTGCAGATTTAGATTTCGAGACGAGGGGAACACCTCGATATCGTGTCCAGGCATCGAGCTTGTCACAAGGCGTGCCTCTCGAAAGCTTAATTACCTCAACGTGAATGAAGGCGGCCTGAACTTTTCCCCTGTGCCTGTGCCTGTCCGTTGCCTGTGCCTGTACATACTTCTATAAACGGTGATTTTCCTAGATAGATACTTAGATAGACGGTGAAAGGAGAGAGAGCATATAACAATAGGAAGACAAGTAGGAAATGAAGGAGAGATGGCAGACAGCCCGACGAAACCCAATCTTGACCGCAAAATCCAAATTCTCTACGGTGTAGGTAGACGATGGGCAGCCCGCTGCCATCGTTCTAATTGCGGAGAAATTCGGTCTACTTACTTACCTCATATTGGGCACAGGTTGTTGTCGGTCGTAATGAATGGCGGACCTTGGACCTTGGACCTTGGGCAGAAGACACAGTCAGTCAAGATACTGTTCAGTGTTCAGTATTCTTTCTAGGAGGGTATGGATGCCCATTTTGTTTATTCTTGACTGATGGAATCTCTGCTGTTGCTTTGCTGATGATAATAACAACAACAATAACAAGAAATAATGATGGGGTACGGATGGGATGGGATGGATGTGTAAACTCGCATCACGGGTGTTTCGATGGAATTAATAACAATCTACTAAATTACCTTCGGAATCGAGCTGGCTTGTACCGAGACCGTGGCCATGACCACGACCACGACCACGACCACGACCACGACCACGACCACCACAATCATACTCACGGCCACTGGGCCGCAAACATTTGGCCATGACTTATGGCTCAGGTCCACGGTCGTCTGCTCTTCTTTTCCCTTCATCATCATCATCATCATTATCATTACTCTTCCTCTCCTTTCCTATCTTTTCTCGTTCTCTCATTCTAATTTATCTATCTGTATTTCTGTCGCTCTCCATCCCCCTTCCCCCATGTCCCGTCTGGCTTCCTCTGTTGCTATCCATGGACCATGGATGTAGGCTTTCGCCTCACCGTATTATACCTAAACGGGCCTTACCGTATTTACTCACTCGCATTGTATTTAGTATTTACCTCTCTACCACCCCCTTCCCACGTTCCTTGTGACCACACTCTCTCTTTCTCTTCCATTCCCTCTTCTTTTCCCTCTTCCCTTTCCCGTCGTTTCTTCCCCTTCTTTTTCATTTTTTACACCCTCTTAGCTCATCCTCTCGTTGTTGTCGTCGTTGTCGTCGCTATCTTCGAGTTTGGTTCACTTCCCACTTACATCTCTCAAAACGGAGACAATACCGTACCATACCTATGTCGAGGCAGTCCCTCCACACAAATACTTAAAGGTACAGATCGAAAACGAAAGACAAAAACAGCAGCAGCAACAGCAGCAGCATGGCATGTCCTATTCTTCTCATTTCGCAGAGGAAGTCTTCTTGAACCCTTCGCCAGTCATTTCCTCCATCTTGCAAACCCAGCATTCTCGCTCGGCAGAATCTGGCCGAAACACAAAATGACCACGCTGTGTGCACAAGAACGGCGGGCGGGCATGAGCCAACGACGGGTGCTGCTAAACTAGGATCTTCTGCTCGTTTCTCCACCACCACGCAAAGCTGCAAGGGTCAAACACAAGCCGCGACAGTCTCTCAGCGCTCGACGCTCGCAGGCTCGTTCATCATACCTCAAGGTACCTACCAATCTGCCATTATCTCATGATTGTTGTAGAACCAATCACCTCAGTCGCTTCACACGTCATTTTCATCATTTCGGTTTCCCCCACTGGCATTGGTACTGGCACTGCCACTGGCACTGGCACTGACACTGACACTGGCACTGGCACTGACACTGACACTGGCTTGAGCTTTTTGCTTGCTCATTCTCGCCCGAGTCTGTCCGTCTGTCTGTCTGTCTGACTCTGTCTGTCTCCCTTGGAACTCTTTGCAACGCACAAGCTCCCATTCTCACTCCAGACAGCCAAAATTACCGAAATCACTGGGACTTTTCTATGCCAAGATCTCGACGTCTGGAGAGAGAATAGGGCAGGGTCACGGATGGCCATGGCTCAAGTACGACGACTCACGACTTGTGTACCATAGCGTACTCGCCTTACACGCACACTCACTCACACGTACATACTTCCCATGCCCACTGCATTACATACGTACGGTATGTATGCAGACTGTCAGGAACCAAGTTGGGCACCTACATACTTCTCCTACCTGCCCGAAGTACATGTGGATGGGCACTTTTGCGTATTACTGACATTCTCGCGGCGGCGGCACATGGGATGTATCCCCATTTCTCGGTCTCGTAACACCAGTCACCCGAGACTTGGTCGCACCAAAACGACAGTTGGGAGACAGAAGGACGAATAGGTTGACCGGATCATCCAACAGGCACATAACCAGAAGAAACCAACCTATTTCCTCTGCTGCCTTCCCCCGATACCTATTATCCTTCTTCGACTCCTTTCCCTCATTCACTGCTTTTACCTCTTCTTGTCTACTTCAGCACATCCCTCTTCACTTGATTACGTTCTCGCTTACTCGGAAAACGGGCCATGACAGCAAATGGTCACTGGTTGGCTGTGTCGCCGGTCAAAGCCGCCGGACAATTCATCCCCCCCTGGCTAGAGACTCGTGGTGGTGGGGATCGACGTGGATGTGGCTTCCCATTGGCCGACAAGCTGCAGCGACATCCGTCCAGATGCCGGATCTTTCGCTGCAACGTGCATCAATGCAGTAAGGAATTTCAGCATACTCAGCCCTGTAGCCACACCCGACTGTGGTCAGCATCATACTCTCGCTCTCGGTGGCTTCAGATCCAGTCACAGCACAGTCACCGACCGAGTACTGCTTTGGCGAGCAAGTGTATCTACTACCAACTTTACACCCGTCCCCCCCCCCCCCCCCCCACCCCGCGACTAAAGACATGATCCCATCGCTCTTTGGACGCGAATAGTCCTGGAATCTAGGACAAACAGCCCGTGCTTCAGCAGCCCGTGGAGCTGACGGTGTTTATTTTTGGACACAACAGCTCAAACTAAGTGGTCACTGAGTTGAGGATGGGAACGTCCACACATTTGTCTGCACAGAACTTACGTCACGTCGCATTTATACGAAACCCCATTCTTGACAACGACTTGGTGCAAAGAGCTGTATTCCGTCTACAAATTCTTGCCTCACCTTCTTCCAGTCGGAGAAACAATTACCACATGCCTTTCCACCCATTCATACTCAGACGTGGCTTCGGCTGCCTGTCTGTCGGATGACCCATTTGCGCAACGGGACTTCACTAATATCAGGGATCTATCTGTATCTATCTCTGGAGAGATAGCTAGCCAGGCGTATGAGGAAAGGCCCCGATTGCCATGTTCGAGAAGGGACGATTCGCTAGTTATCACCATCTGAGTTACAGAAGACACAAGCTTCCAGGGACTGCGAGCAGTCGAATTGCAAAGTATGGGCGACGTCCCGAAGGTTCCGGCTGCCCAGTTTCCCAAAAGATGATGGTTCACCACATGGCTACGAGCTTTTTACGCGATCACGAGCGTCCGCTGGGTTGGTAGGGACTCGACAGACTGATGGATGCGGCCCCTCGATCCAGCTTATTCTCCAGGCCGAACGAAGGTTCGACATGAAGCTCACTCAGGCCCATGGTTGGTACTCACTTGACTGTCTTTCTGATCTCTCTGGGGACATACCCAATCCGGGCCACCGCCCGTCACTTTGCTGCATGACTGCACCTCAGGTGTATGTATGAGTTGTCTCAATAGTTTGAGATGTTGGTCACTTTGATGAGTTAGGTTGTCTTCTCTCTTATTTGATCCCCATCAGCACTTCTCCTGATCTTTCGCACCCACAAGCTTTTCTCCTCCATTTCCCCCCTTTCCCCTCCTTTTCTCCTTACAAGGAGGGATTTCCGCGCGCAAACAACATATCTCACCACTGGGATTGGGATCAGGGTCGGATTGGAAAAACGCGCAAGATTCGAGCGGCTCAAGATAAGTACAGTATATGATAAGTCCACCCAGGCGCGCAGGTACGTGAAGCATTTGTTCAGCAAATGTGCAGCCTCCAGCTTGGGCCCAAGGGAACAGCCAGTATCGGCTCGGGGTAAAAAGAGGCCGTGCTGACCTGATTGGGAAGAAGCGGGGGTAAGGGGGGGGGGAATGCTCGGGATACTCTTCCAGGTCACGATAAGTATCGTTTTCCTATGGTCGGTACTTCTGTCTTTAACAATACTTTCATCACCCTACCCACCATCTACACACACCCCCTAACAACCCCTCAAACACCCTTCTATCGCATTACTGGATCTGTCAGCTTCCAAGTTTAGTCTCGCCCATCTCTTTCAAGGAACGCCTGAGCAGCACACTATTGGCTCATTGATGGATGAGGGATGAGAAGAGCCAATCTCGCTTCTTATTACGACCCGAGAGACTCCACACCTTCCACGATCCGAGACTAAGCCTTTACCGGATTAGCCCCTTTTTTCTTCATGCTGCAGGACGGCCCAATCGCATCTAATCCCGGAGTGGACGAGTGAAACCCAAGGAGATACGCGAGTGGTGAGCGAGCAAATGCAAGAGGCGGGTGAAAATCCTGAATTGAATCAAATCAAATCAAATCCTGCTCAACCCCCCCCATCTGCCACACACCCGACACCACACACACCACACAAGGACAGACCCCGTGGACACACCAGTCAGTCAGTCCAGTGGCAGAGGCGACGAACACCACCACCATCACCTTGGAAGTCAATCCACCCCATTCGCACCCACTGATTGACAGACACTACACAGTACTCCGTTCATTATTTTTTTACTTCTTCTATCGCATTGCTTGCTTGCTACCAACCCACGGACCGGCCAGCCCAGCCTAGACCGGCTGCTGTAGCATTCATTTTGCCTTTGTTTGTTCAAATCAATCCGCCCACTACCCAGTCGTGGGCAATCGTTCTCTCCCGCCTGTTTCTCCCGCTGTTCGCCTGTCCGCCTGTCCGCTTGTTTGCCTAAAATCTCTCCATATCACCAATTCGCGCCCGGTTAGGTAAGTCAGATCTGCTTTGTTCTCAATCAGTCTTCTCACTCTATCTGGCTCTGTCGTTTCATCATCTGTGCTGGATACTCTTGATGCCCATCGCCTGCCTATCACAGATATACACATCTATCCTATCCGTATCTGTCCACGTACACCCTACTCTTCTTAGCCACCCCTGGCTCCGTTGGCGTTGGCCCCGTCCGTCCATCTCGCCAAATTTTTGCTCAGACGAGCTTCTGCTGTCTGTCTTGTGACACCTCCCTATCCCATCCCATCCCATCGCTGTATCGCAGTAATCGCAACACCCCATCTGCGGGTAGTGCTTCATTCAAGTGTATGTATGGCCCCTAGTACTCTGTACCTCTCTCTTTCTCCTCCGTCTCTGCCGGGCCTCGGGTCACCTTTCATCGACCCGTTTTCACATCCATTCACACCGTTGGCCGAATCTTATCGTACCCCCATTCGGTCTGTTGCTGCTGTGGTTACCTTACCGCTACACCTTGGTCAAATTATCTTTCCCTGCCCTACCAATGTACCTAAGTAGGCTGTGGTGGACAACGTGAAGAGGCCTAGTAAAGACCGACAGCGTGGTCATACCTGCACCGAATTCTGGGATCGTACCTCGCTCACCTATGGAGACCTTCTCATGATTGAACATCCTCTCACACGGTCCGACCATGCGAACCAGATTCAAGCCAAGTCTAGTGGACCATCCTATCCGAGACCTGCACTACCTTATTGTGATCTCTTTCCCTACCTTATTATTACTCAGTGCTAGGTATCGGTTAGGCCTGTCTGCGTTGTTTCCAGGTAACCTTGAATCCTGAAATGGTCTCGAGGTTCCTGTCTGCTCTAGGCCTAGGTACGCTATTCGTATTACCTAGCACCTGTTGGGCCCCATGCCCCATGCCCAGGTCGTATCCAGGTACACCTAAGCTGCGCGCTGCCTCCGCTACATTATAGCGGTCTCCCAGTGGAAAGTATCCACCCAATGCTCCCACAAATAGCACTGCTGGCGCCACTAGCAGACGCTGAACACCGAACACCACGGTAGCAGCTAGCTGTTTGCCCACTGTAGCTCAGTGCTCTGGTGCTTGCATGTGCAGCAATCGGGTACAGCTGGGGCACCTCTTCCCACCAAGTTGCTTTCTCCCCTTCTCGACTTTCCCTCACCCGATCGCATCCCGCCACCCTCTGTACCGTACAGTACCTATCCATTACCACCATCTCCGCCGCCGTCCAAAAACTGTTCCCGCCATATTATCATAACCCACACTCGCGACGCGACTTTCTCATCGCGACACCCTTCCCCCGTGACACTATCCATCCCGATCTGTGTCGGTTCTGTCTTAATAGACCAATCGCTATCTATTCTGATCGCTGACGTCGTATCATTGCAGTCAGATGGGTTCCCCTTCGTACCCTCACCCGTCATGAGCTCCTGGATGAATGAGGCCGCTGCCGTACAAAACCACAATGGCAACGGCTTCCCGCATATGAATGATCCGAACAATCTGGGGGGAGGTGGTCCCGGGCATGGAGGAGGTATGATGGACCCTTCGGCGTTCATGGCAGGTGCTGGTCAGTTTAATCCCGCGGCCGCTGGCCAATACGCGAATCCTCAACAGATGGTCGCCGCCATGCAACAGCAGCAGAATGGTCCGATGCGCAACACCTCCCCCTCCTTCTCGAATCCCGTATACCAGACCAACCCCGTCATACCCTCGAAACGACCTCGTCCGAGAGAAGACAGCATCGGCGCGTCTCCGCGACAGAATCCCGGCATGCTGCCCACGTCGCGCGCCGACACACCTCAACAGTCTCCCTTCCCGGGCTTCCAGCCGAATGCCATGTCACAACCAAATCCCGGCCAACCCCAGCATTATCCTCACCTACAACCCAATGGCTCCGCAAACGCGTCGCCATCGCCTGTCATGGCCGGCAATCAGCTGCGCCCGGGGAGCGTGCCGCAACGCGTTAATACCGCGTCACCGCATCCTTTCTCTCCCGCGCAGCAGCACTTCGGGCCCCAGGCATCCCCCGTACCCTCGGAACACAGCAGCACGCCCCAGCCGGGCATGTACATGAATCCCCAAGGTTTTCCTCAGGGATTTCCCAATCAAAACTATGCGCCCTCACCGACACCCAACCGACCCCCATCGGCACAGAACCACATGGGACAGCAGATGATGCAGCAACAGATGAGTCAGATGGGTCAGATGGGCCAGATGCCTCCGCAGATGCAGATGCATCCTAATCAAATGTTCACCCCTCAGCAGATGCAGCAGATGCAACAGATGCAGGCGCAGGGACGGGGCAGCATGGATCACCAGAAGCTGATGTATCAGATGCGCATGCAGCCACAGCTTCAGCAGGGAAACATGCCCATGGCGGCTCAGATGCAGGCCGCGCAACAGGCCATGGCCGGTCGCGGGATGATGAACAAGCCGGGGATGCCTATGCAGAACGGCCAGATGCCTCCTGGACCTGTGCAACCGCAGCAACCCTCCCAGATGCCCCGTCCCACGGTCAACGCCGAAGCCTTCTTTCGAAGTCTCCAGAACTATATGACCAGTCACAAGCTGCCGCTAGACATGAATCCCATGGTCGAAGGTCGACCCCTCAATCTGTACCACCTCTTCCAGATCGTCTCCAAGTTTGGTGGATACCGGAACGTCACAGGTCATAACATGTGGCCTCAGGTAACAGCGTCGCTCGGTTTCCAGCTACCGCAGATGCCTACGGCGCCTAATCAGGTGCGGGCCGTCTATGAGCGAAACCTGTTTAAGTTCGAGGAAGCCTGGAGCAAGCAGCATCCCCGGCATCAGATGAAGCAGCAAGGTCCGCCGGCAGGCATGCCTGGGATGCCTGGGGTGCCTGGGATGCCTGGTCAAGGGACACCCCAGAGGATGGGACAAGCGCCTCCGGGTCAACATATACCACCTCAGATGCAACCGCAGCAAGCGCAAACACCACTGAAGCAGATCACGCCAGGGATGCCGCAGGCGAACGTGAACGGCTTCTCCACCCCACAACATCCCCAGATGGCCCAGCCACCACCGCCCAACGGGGCACCTCAAGGACATATCAGAAATAGCATGTCCAGGAGTAACGACAATACTCCGGGCGCCAGTGAATTTCCCATGCAGTCGCCAGTCTCCGCAGGCAAACCCGGCAGTGTTTCGGCGCAACATCCACACCAAGGAGACAGTGCCCAGGTCAACGGCACCCCTACTCTTCCCTTTCCTGGTCCTTTCTCGACAGATCCAGACGAATACACGCCTTGTTCTCGGGAGCCCAAGGCGGACCACTACGGAGGCTTCGAGCTCGATTCTATAAAAAAGTTAGGGGCTGAGTTGGAAAGTTGGAGGCCGGATGTCCCACCACCCCAGGAGCTCGGGGATATCGACATACACGCGCTCACCAAGAGTCTCCAGTGCGGTATACACGGCGAGGTCCGGCTCGCTCTCGATACCTTGGGCTCTGTGACAGCGGCGGCGCAGAGCATACCGGATCTGACCATAGACCTGAGAGCCTGCGAGGATCTCGTCGAGTCCCTCATAGATTGTGCCGAAGAACAAGTCGATCTTCTCGCCGACAAGGCGGATCCGATCTCTGATGAAATCGATCTGGGCTCGTACGAAGACGTTATGAGGGCCTGCCGCTTCGAGCAGCTGACTCTGCGCAAGGTGACCGTTTTCGCGGATCCCGACTACGAGGTTGAGCACGCCGCAGATCGCCTGTTGGCTATTATGATGATCCTGCGGAATCTCTCGTTCCCGGAACCCAACCAGATCGTTCTCTCCGAGGAGGTAGTCGTCAAGTTTGTCTGCAGCGTGATTCGGGCTTTGGGTACACACGAAAACCTCCTCGGCTCTGCTGAGAATACGCTGGATTTTATGAAAGATGTGCTCATACTGTTATCTAATATAGCCGGCTTCGTCGACATCTCCGGGCGTGAGCAGGCCTTCTGCCTGCTACAGTTCTTACTCTCATTCGCCCCCTCGCCGGCCCCGGACCTGATGGCGGACAAGATCGTCTTCTCGGCATTTGAGCCCTCGATTCATCCCTACCTCCCATACGCCATCGATTCTCTGGCCAAGCTGCTCGCGCGAGATGACCCTAACAGGACACACTACAAGAGCATATTCGCCGCCGACGCATCTGCGTCGCCTCCCTATGAACTCCTGACACGCACCTTTGCCTTTGCCATCTCGCCCATACCAGATCAGAATAAGGAAAGTCGTCCAGCCAATGTGCCCTCCTTCGTCGAGGCGCGAAAACCTATGCTCATGCAAGGCCTGCTAGCGGCTGATATCATCGCTCAAATCGCCCCTGGATACGAGACTGGCCTCACCAAGCTTTGGCTCTCATCAGCAGAGGGTTTCGCTCAAAATCTCTTCCGCCTGGTCCGAACGTTGTGTACACAGGCCGAGCCGACACCGAGACCGAGTGGTAGGAGCCAGTCACGGGAGGACACGGATGTCATGTACATCATCACCGTCGGCGTTTCCTTACTGAGACGGCTAAGCGAGAAAGCCAGGGATCCAAGCGACCCTAGTAGTATACCTCCCGCTGCCCTGCCTTCGCGGGAGAGTCTCTTCGGCGCTCTGCAAAGTCTTAAAAGTCCTAAATGGGTTTCGTTACTAAACCAATTGACCGCGTATGCGGGATTGGAATGGTAAAGACCCGAGGCGCTCCGAGGCATTCGATATGTAGCAAAAAAACAAAAAGAAACGGGAGCGTGGCGTTGGGGTATAAGACATCATCCGACCGTTACGGCATGTACAAAGTAGTCTATCCATCTCATTATTCAGAGGCATTTTGGAGCGAAGAGCGGAACAGGCGCGTGCATACAAGCTTGTGTATTTACATATCTATATCACTTTTAATGCCAGAGCTTGAAGGTGACTGATTATAGATGGCTATCTGTTCAACATCGTGAGAGCAAGCGAGGACAATGCGTATGGGTTACATCCATGTAGTCTCGTATCTATATGATCTTCCATGGTGAAGTTCTACATACGCAAAGGATGGGAGTCGAAATGTTCTGCCATTTTGAGTATACGCCATATAGATGTACCGACGTACCGTTGGACTGACTCTCTGATCTAATCTGATCTGATCTGTCCTCTAACTTCTCCATGAGGACGCTCTTGTTTTTACCCCCCCAAAAAAGACGAGTTAACAGGAACGAATCACTCATTCGTGAACATGGTGGATTCTGTGACTCTTGTCTATCCCTTCCTTATGTATGTATTATATGTTGGGAGCCCATCTCGCCTTCTTCTTCCTCTACCTTTCAGCTCTTCCGGTGGTAGGTGGTAAATTCAGGTTAGTTACTTACCTAGGTAACCAACCTATTTCGACAAGGAGATTGATTGATGGAGAGAAAGACAGACAAGGTATATAGATAGCATGAGATATGTATGTATTGAGTGTGTTTTCTTCTCGCCTTATTCCTAATATGTACCGTAGGGGATGGATATGTTGGGGGGGGGGGGGGGGGCGAATGGGGATATTCCTCTCCAATACGTTGGGAGGGGGGGAATATCTATCAGTCTCCGCGAGCCTCCTCGCCGTTGAGGATCGAACATGTACTTGGGAGGGAAAAAAAGAAAGAAAGGGGGTGGGGGGAGTGCTATAGAGAGAGAGAGAGAGGGATTGTGTGTTAAATAGGATGATGGATATACTTTGTCGTTGGAGCTAGCTAGTTCGTCGGTCTACCTCCGTCTGAAATATCTAACTTGGACGGCTTGGGCGGTTGATGACACCTTGCGGTGTGTATACATATATGTAACTGACGATAGCCAGAATTGCGTCTCACATGTATGTACGTATGTGTGTATGTATATACATATGTATAGGTTCCCTAGTACCATATCGTGGGCACCCTACCTTATTTACCCCTTCACTTGTTCTATGTGAGAAGGGGGACGGCGCAGCCCATACGATCACCGTACCTCTTTATGCCTCAGTAGCTGCTTAGTTCCAGGACTTCTCGGTGAGGCTTAGGACCTGGCGTACACGTACGTAGCAGGTCTTCATCTTTCCTCGAATCCTCATATTTCTAGATCGGGCCCAGGCCTTACTTAGCCCTGAGATGAGTCAACTATATACGTATCTTAAAGTCTACAGCCGGTCTCGAGGAGTTCGATGCGCTCTGAGGTTCTCTCATCGTAAGCCTCATGATAGCTACCTAGCTTGTCGAAGCCGGGGAAGCTATGAGATGATCCCCCCTTCCCCCCTTTCTCCCCTTTTCTTTCTACATATCAAATCTCCAGGTACCGACACGCGAAGTACAGGCCATGTCTACCACACCTTAATCCATCTTCCAGAGACAGACACTCTCTGCATGGATTTTATAGATTTATGATTCCTCTTCCTTTCCCCCCGTGAATACTGCATACCATATATCAAGTAGTTAAACTTGGCCTCGGCTTGGCAGCAAAATGAGCATCCTTAGCCACCTACCTACCTGTCTTTATATGAATAAGGTGTCACACAACTGGAGACAGTATCATGGAAAACCCAGGAGAAACATCGACATGGACATGCTTGTATGTACGTAGGATACTGCCCAACATGATGGGTAGCTTCGCCGAAGCTCTTTCAGCAGCTTCCTCGATGATGGGCCTCGAGCACAAACTGTAATCACGTGATCATCACCAATGCCACAAAATCAGGGGCAGGTAAACTGGGAGGCAAAAAAAAATACGGAAAAATGAAAAGAGAAACCCCCACGAACCCAGGGGGGGATCCTGCACAAGCCCAAGCTACTTAACAAACGTGAAGGACTCATGAAACCACGATTAGGCCGGATAGCGTCAACACAAGAAAAAGAAGAAAAAAGTCGACTTCTGCTTGACGATTCAACACCGAAACTGGCAAAAGAGAAAGGAATCTGGACTCGCGGGGAATTGAACCCCGGACCTCTCCCATGCTAAGGGAGAATCATACCACTAGACCACAAGCCCGACTGATTGTTGAAAAGAAGTGCGCTATGACGGTCTATATTTCGTGACGCTTACTAGGGCCGGGGGGCATGTCAGCGGAGAATACGGTGTGGGGTCGCATTCGGGTCTGGATCGGGGTGATGGGATTGATATCCAGTATCTTAAGCAGAGCTCCCGACGAAATAAAACACCGGCAGGTTATTAGAGTTGGGTCGGATATGGAATTCGGTGACAGAAAAGAGGCAGACAAGAATACCTAGGTATTTGTAGGTTGCAGGAGTGCTCGAGGAGAGGACTGTTCACCGTATAAATGCGCGTGTAGGCGTTGGAATCAGGTGAAAGAAGAGACTCAGTAATGATGGCCCTCGGGGAGTCGAAGAACGGGCTGTATTTGTCCTCTGTTTCTACATACTAAGGTGCTTGCATTTCTACTGACTACTACCTAGGTATCATTACAGCAGGGATGCGCTTCAGAATAGTCCGTGATCTTTATATATAGACCGTGGAATGCGTTTAATTAATAAGATAGTGAGACAACATCGCACTTTGGCTAAGTACCTCGCGAAACTGACTGACTGAGCATCATGAGCGCAGTCCGAGTGTCCCAGGATAGACAGAAACCCGCCTCTTGCAGTACTTAGAGACGACAAGATGTTGACTCAGTCTCCCTTCCCGGTGCACCGAATCGAACTATTCATTCAGGACGGGATGTTGGCAATGTTGGCAATGATATCTCGTGCAATTGGCCTATTCACACACACACAACGCTATGCTAGCCTGCCGTGACTCCCTTACTCCGTTCCCGTTCCAGTGTGCAAATCATCTCCCGGACTCCTCCTCCTCAAATCAGACCTGACTGACCGGCTCGACCGGCTTCATGTTATCGTACGAGACCTCGTCCTCGACCCGAGCCTGGTACTTCTTCCGGTCCCGGTCCTGGCCGTCATCATTGCGGTTCTGGTTGTGGGCCCGCAGATCTCTGGCCAGCGCGTCCAACGAGTTCCTCTTGGCCGAATCCCTTGCTCCATCGCCCGCGTGGCTATTGTTCTGGTGATGGCGGGGTGCCATGTCCGGGATCGTCGTAGGTTGCTGCTGGTACGTCTTGCCGGGTCGGGTCACGGTGTTCGACGCCGGGGTGTCCATGCCGTAGTCCTCGAGCTCTTGTAGGTTCTTGCCGGACCATTCCTGCTCGTCGCGCTTCTTGCGTCGTAGGTGGAGGAAGATGAGGACGCTGAGGACGCCGATGACGATGGCGCCGCTGCAAAAAAAAAAAAAAAAGAAAAAAAAAGAGACGAATTAGTACTTTAGTTGTAAAGAAGGAAGGGGGGGAAACCAGGCTCGGTTGGTCATGACTTACGCTATGACGCCGATGGCGATACCGGTAGTCTTGTCAGAGATGCCGGGTTTTTCGCATAGGTTGATGTTAGGTTGAGGATGGCATTTGGCGTCATCGTCGCGAGACAGGATGTATCGGGCTATCCTGGAGAAGCGGATCGACGAGGTGGGTGTGGTTTGTTCCATGGTGGTGGTGGTGGTATCGTCCACGATGTCGCGGCTACTGTTTCCACGCGAATATAACCTGATCGATCGCCCTTCCTATCTCTTGAGGATTCGCCCTTTCGTTTACTCGACTTCAGATTCGAATGGGCGAGAATGCAGCCGTGTAGTAGAGTGTAGCAGTGGTAGTGATAGAAGTATCGGTGTGTCGAGCGAGGTTTGAGTCCTGAGACTGGTGATGGTTTGGCGGAGAATGAGTTGAAATGAGTGACTGCCACCTGTTGATCGATCGTTGAGGACTGAGGACTTGCAAGAAAGAAGGAAGGAATGGACAAGGAGCAAATAAAAAACTCCAAGAATGGGAAAGAGAGTAAATGGAACCTTGGAAGTTGAGGATGAAGGGATTCAGAAGGAGAGACAGGCACGAGACAGACACAAGCCAGGCAAACAAACCCCCCTTTGTGAGACAGCAGCGGGCACCCTCTGGACAGTGAGTTCCAATGTTCTCAGGGCTGTTTGATTATTACGGGCGGTGATAGCGGGGAGGACCTGGCTAGTTAGAGCGAATCGGAACAGTGCAGCAGCAGCGCAGCAGCAGCCAGCCCTGGAGCAGCAGCAGCAGCAGCAGCAGCAGCAGATAAAAAGGCAGATAACCTAACGTGCATAACCATACCCCTGACCACTCATCAAACCCCCGGTGATTGGTCCGTTTCTGTAACGAGTTGCTTGTTCGGGAGTTTCAAGCGCTGTCAGTGGTCCATGAAAATTAGGGGATTCAAGGTTCAAGGTTAGGTTGGAACTTGGGACTGACATGCAACCTCATTTCGGGTACAGATATATGTACCAGTTCCGCTCAATACAATCAATGAATGCAAGCTTCTGTTCTACTGCGTAAGTAGCGTGTTTCTGCTGGAATAGCGCAGGTGTATGCGAGCTGCAACTTGCAAGTGATACTACTAATGATGCCTTCATATGTACATAGGTATGTCTGGATCGACATTTGTGTAGATAGATCTGATCAAGTCGCATTGGATGCGCAAATAGGTAATGACACAACCAGGCTCCCAACGTCCAGCAATGGTGCGGTACTGGACATCGTCGCCAGACACGAGATGGGACAAACCCCTGGAACCAACACACGAAGCGCTGGAAACTGGCTCTCTTCTCATTGGATAAGCGGCGTCGGCCTTTAAATCCCGCTACTCCGCCATATCGTGCGTGCATTGGAATGGGAGAAGGACAGCCGGATCAGTCAAATCCACTCGATCCCTTCTACCTACATCCATTGGCAATATGTGAATATATGACGATGACGAGTAGCGCAAGTCTAAGATTCTCTCCTGCATCGGACGACTGCCTTTGACTGTGGATTCATCAACCCGACCTGGGGGGACCTTACAGGGTACGATGTGTTACCCCGGATTCACCTAACCTAACCTAGCTCGTGGAAGCTTCCGTACTTATATGGTAAACAGGCGGCCAACCAATATGATAGTGTCCGCGAACTTGGGAGACTATAGAGACGGCGGCATGTAACGGTTTAGAAGGGATAGGTATCATGAAAGTTTTCCCTCCCCCTTACCTGCTTATGAGCGGTCTCGTGATGGCGGTGCTTACATAGGTACTTAGGTATGTACATGATTAGTGAGTATCGCGGCCATTCCGTGGCTAACCGGCCATCTTTGTTCTCCGCCCGAATTAGGTAGGTCACCTGGGGCGTGTTTCTGGAGTTGGCTCTCAGTGCGCTTGGAAGCCTCACAACCACAATCTATTGTATTGCATCTTGAGTGTCTCCCTTGGGAAGGTTAAGTGAAAATGGCCCGTGGCAAGCCGAAGCTCGATTTAGACTATCGCCAGGGCCACCTATGGTTGCTGGACTTTTAACCAACTCGCCAAAAGCTTATCATCACTGCGATGGCTACATATGTACCCAGAGGATGAGGGCTGTGAACCAGAAACATACATGACTGTTCCTCATTGTACTCCCTATAACTTTGCAAAGTATCTTGGGGAGGTAGTATCATCATTATCATCACTTTGGACAACGAGAACGAGACACGATGATGTTGGTCTCTTTGCTGCTCCTGGGCGTACCGGCGCTAGCACTTTTCTATGTAAGACAATACACAAACACAAACACCACACCACGGGAGGGAAGGGAGGGACAAGGTTACACATCGTCGACTGACAACGCATTTTTCAGGTAATCGGGCTTGTCGTGTACCGCATTTGCTTCCACCCGCTTGCCAAATATCCAGGACCGTTCCTGGCTAAGATCACGGATGCCTACCTACTCTATCATGCTTGGAAAGGCGACCGGCATCTCGAATTCTGGCGCATGCACGAGCGATATGGTAAGTGAGAGGGTGTTGTGTCTCGCATAGAAGGGCGATGGCCACAAGACGTCTTGGCTGTGAAGGAAGGGCAACGGAGACAGGGACAGTTTGCTCACAAGAGCGATACACCAACAGGGAAGATCGTGCGGTTCGGCCCTAACAGCCTCTCGTTCAACTCCAATACGAGCCTGAAGGAGATCTACGGATTCAAGTCCAACGTGCGCAAAGCCGCCTTTTACGATGCTTTCGTGCACCCGGCGCCCAACACGCACAACACCCGGGACAAGGCCATGCACGCCCGCAAGCGCCGGGTCCTGTCCCAGGGCTTCTCCGACTCGGCTATGAAGGAGATGGAGCGCTACATCCTGACCAACGTGCGGTCCTTCTGCGAGCAGATTGGGGCCGGCGCCAGTGACGAGCGAAAGGGCTGGTCGACCACCAAGAATATGTCCGACTGGTGTAATTACCTCGCCATGGACATCCTCGGCGATCTTTGCTTCGGGAAGGCCTTCCACATGCTCGAACGACCCGACAATCGGTATGCGCTCGAACTGGTATCCCTCGCGACCACCAGGCACCTGATTGTGAGTCTGTCTTTCTTTCTCTGGCAGTGCAGAGCAACAAGAATGACAGCAGTCCCATCCCTTATCTAACCTCCCTGAGTTCAGTGCGGAACGATGCGCCTCGTGGAGAGACTCCAGCTCGACAAGATCCTCTTCCGCCGGATCGCGACCGGACGGGCCAAATACATGAACTACAGCAAGGCGCAGCTGACGGAGCGCACCAAGCTCGGCGACGAGACGGACCGCCGCGACTTCTTCTACCACCTGCTGAGGGCGAGAGACCCCGAGACGGGCCTGGGATTCGCGACTCCTGAGCTCTGGGGCGAGTCAAACTTACTGTGAGCTTTTGTTTCCCTCTCTTTCTTGACACAATATGATACGATGATGGGATTTTCGAGTCTGGGAGAGTCACACACACACACCCACACCCACACCCACACAAACACTTATATGACTGACCGAACCTTTGCCCCCACAGAATCATCGCCGGATCAGACACCACCTCCACAGCCATGACGGCCACGATATTCTACCTGGTACGGAACGCGCACGCGCTCGAGCGGGCGACGCGCGAGGTCCGGAGCGCGTTCGCCGACGTCGAGCAGATCCGGCAGGGCGCGCTCCTCAACTCGCTAACCTACCTGCGGGCCTGCATCGACGAGGCCATGCGCATGACGCCGCCCGTGGGCGGCATCGCGCCCCGCGAGGTCCTGGCGGGGGGCCTCACCGTCGACGGCGAGCTCGTCCCCGCCGGCACCGTGGTCGCGACGCCGCACTACACCATCCACCACAACGGCGCGTACTACCCTTCGCCGTTCGCGTACGTGCCGGAGCGGTGGCTCGTGGGCGAGACCAAGACCAAGACGAACGTCATCGGGACCGAGAGTGGGGAGGAGTATCATCACTATGACGAAGACGACGTGGCGCTGGCGCAGAGCGCGTTCTGCCCCTTCTCCATCGGCCCCCGCGGCTGCATCGGCAAGGGCCTGGCCTACGTCGAGATGACCACGACGCTGGCGCGCGTGCTGTACCTGTACGACCTGAGGCGGGCGGTGGGCGCAGGCGGCTTCGACCCGGCCGAGGGCAGGCCGGAGCTCGAGTGGGGGCGTCAGCGGCCGGACGAGTTTCAGACGGTCGATCAGTTCACCAGTCTGAAGGACGGGCCGATGGTGGAGTTCAGGAGGAGACGTGTGTGAGGAATTTGGAGATAAAAGGGGGGGTTGACAGGGAGTGGGTTATTGGGTGTGTATCGGGAGAAGATAGAGCAGTCGCGAAGAGAGGGAAGAGGAGTGAAGAGGGGATAGGAAGAGATGGACGGGCGCATTGGAAAGCACCCCGGAACTGGAGATGATCCATCACGGTCCGCTGCGGGCCGAGCTGAGTCTTGTTGCTTTGATGGGCGATCCCTGAGCCTTGATGAAGTGGAGGAACACCATAGTTACCAGAAACATTTCGCGTGCTTTTTTGTAGATTTATCTTTCAATCACCCTCATCTGAATGCCAACATCATATCCCTTAAAACTGACTGCGCTGCGACTCGAGATTGATTTCTGTACAGTACTCGACCTGCCGATCCCATGACCGGGCAGTGAGACGATCGTTTGCCAGAAATTTGTCTAGGTTACTTAGAAGAGTGAGCTGATAATCCGATATGCATTTCCCGCCACGTGAACCAGTTGCGTTGCACTCGAAAACTTGAATCTGTACCTAGGTATCTGCTCGTGGGGATCCTTTCATGTGATAGCTTCATCGGCATCATCATCTTTACAGTACCAAGACTTATATTCTATACACTCGTTCGTCTTCATCAGGTATGACTGACGGTAGTAATACACTACCCCATTGATGCCGATGAGTTATCTACATAGCTAGCGAGGTCAGAGAGCGAACATGACCACGAACGCTCTGCGGTATTGACTTCTCTAGGTGGCCTAGTAGAAAGTGTCGACACTCTCAAGTGCATTCACCCCTTCCACTCCGGCTTCTTGATTGTCGGTTATGCAGATGGATGTGGAGAATGCTACCTGACATACAGCCAGAGCCATACGAAGGATAAGCCGAGGCGGTTGAAAGGAGGGCGGGGACAACGACGAAATTCGTCTGTCGAGCGAATCATCACTCGTCTTTATCATATCGCAAGGTAGGTAATCATGCAGCATTCACCTTTCTCTTTCTCTTTCTTCCCCACACTCGTCTCAAGCTCCTGGCCTTTAAGATAGGACGTCATACCAGGCCTTGGGTCTTGGGAGTTTCGCCGCCGGATAGGGAGGTGGCATTCTGCAAGGCACCTCATCTTGATCTGACGCACCTGTACGCCATCTTACAGGTGATGAATCTCGGTCGCTCGGGTGAATGATGCTTCTTCGAGGTCTTATCAGGACCTAGACTAACTAAAAGCTGGGAAGGGCTCGAGGCAAAAGCCCTCCAAGCTCACCGTCGCCGGTGGGCGTTGGGCGGATCTATAAAAGATGGCAATATACACGAATGGTACCTTGGGGTCGAAATATCTGGTACCGGGCGGAGGCAATCTTCTGGCATAAGTAATAATACGCCTATGTCTGCTATGTCCATATTGGAATACATATAACCCGTCGCCCCCCCTCATTCATCTCAAACCCGAACTCGTGCCTTGCAGCTAGCTGGTCCCTGTTCCTTATTGACAGCCTGGATTCGGAATTCATTAAAGATAAACAAGCATGTTGGGCTCATCGCTGATTACCCTCTTCGCCCTGAGTGGCAGCGGGTTCGCATCCCTCACCTACGCCTCGCCTGCGAAGACGAACAATGAGCGACAAGAGGCCTGGCCTTATGGCCCCTTTGCTACTTCGGGTCGTGACATGAAGAACTCGAGGAATGACACGATCGTGTATGCGGGTACAAACTGGCCCGGCCACGGTGAAGTCATGATCCCGGACGGTCTGCAGTACCAGTCTATCGAGAGCGTCGTGACCAAGATCAAGAGCCTGGGCATGAACGCCATCCGACTGACCTACGCCATCGAGATGATCGACGACATCTATGCTAACGACGGTGCCGACACGACGGTACAGCAGTCCTTCATCGACGCGCTCGGCTCGTCGAACGGTACCCAGGTATATAGCCAGTTCATCGCGAAGAACCCGTCCTTCAACGCGAGCACCACGCGGCTGCAAGTATTCGACGCGGTGGCGGCCGAGTGCGCCAGACAGGAGATCTACGTCCACCTGGACAACCACATGTCCCGGGCGGCGTGGTGCTGCTCGACCGACGACGGCAACTCGTGGTTCGGCGACACGGACTACGACGTCGACAACTGGCTGCGGGGCCTCGGGTACATGGCGGACCACGGGCTGTCCTGGACGGCGCTCGCATCCATGTCGCTGCGCAACGAGCTCCGGGACCCTGTCAGCAACCCGACGCTCAGCGCGGCATCGTACAACTGGGAGGACTGGTACGCGTACGTGCAGCAAGGGGTGGCGGCCATCAACGCGGCCAACCCGGACATCAACGTCTTCCTCTCGGGCCTCGACTATGACACGTGGATGACGCCGGTGGTGCAGGGGACGGCGCTGACGCCCGGAACGGGCACGTACGACGCGGCCGACTTCCCGGCCAACAAGATGGTCATCGAGATCCACAACTACAACAACGACGCGACGAGCTGCTCGAGCCTCAAGAGCTCGCTCTACGACGACGGCTTCCAGGCGCTGCACCCGGAGGACCCGGAGACGGTCAACGTATTCCCCGTGCTGCTGACCGAGTTCGGCTTCCAGATGACGGCGACCGAGTGGCAGCGCGTTTACGCCAGCTGCATCGCCGAGTACCTGGCCGAGGAGCAGGCCGGCTGGTTCATCTGGGTCGTGTCGGGCAGCTACTACATCCGGTCCGGCACGCAGGACTACGAGGAGTCCTGGGGCCTGCTCACGCACGACTGGTCGGCCTGGAGGTCGCAGTCGTATATCGATGGGGGGTTGAAGCCGCTGGTTGCGAGTACGGCTCAGGGGTAAATGGATTGCATCAACGTGTCTTTGTATAGGCAGCTCGAGTCGTTGGATGGGATTCGGCGCGGGTTGCAAAGGGGCTCGATCCATGACTCTCCGGGAGAATGCATTCATCATTACTGCATCGAAAGAGTACCTAAGTACCTACATATGTAGGCAGGCGATAGAATTCATCCCATATATCCAACCAAAATCAGATGTAATCGGACAGAGGCTACCTATATAGATAGATCCTTACTGCAGCAGGATTCCTTCAAACACAGAGTACTGTAACTTAGCATAATACTCCGTCAGTCAAAGGCCATAGTTAAGGTCGACTCAGCAAGCCACAGGAAGCAACAAGATATCTTTAGGATATTAAACCAAACCCTATATAGGTGAATGGTTCGGATATCAGAAAGAGATTGACGATATACTATTAAGTAGTCAGTAGTAACTTGGAAGCTGATGAGGTATCATCCCTTTCATGAGGTTGCGTGGTGATATCTCGATCTTGATCTTCTGAGATCAGATTTCCACACTGTGCACAGTCCTGGAGATATCTGCCAGGATCCATGGATGCGGGCATCCTCCCTTGTAAGCTTTTAGCTCGGAGAAATTGGGGGGCTACTTACCTAGGTACTGAGGATACGCCAACATCAAGCTGTAAAATCTAATACAGTGCGAATGCTATAGAGCATCTCTAGGGGGATCACACCTAAAAGCTGACCCATAAATCACTAGAGCTTGACCTCACCCAAATTTTCGGTCTGCAAGGCTGAAAACGCTCGAGGCTCTGGCCCTTTCAACTTTCTTTCTAGGTTACACCTCTTTCTCCCTCATTCCCTCGACACAACATAACACGACATAACTCGTCGTCGATTGCCATTGATCACGTTCCCCATACCACCCGCGTAGATCATGGTTCTCTGCAAGTTCTGGCAGCAGGGAACCTGCCGTAATGGATGTAAGCTTCTATTCATCACGCTATCACTCCTACAAACACCTACCTACTAAGTAGCCATACACTCACTGACACCCCCTTCCCCCAGCAAATTGCCGATTCGAGCATCCATCCGCGAACGCGAACCCCTTCGGCGCTAATAACAACCGATTCAGCGCTTTCGGCAACGGTGGAACGAATAACGCGTCAGGCCGATCGAATGACGCGTCAAGCCAATACAAGATCACCAAAGACGGTCTCAAGACAGATCTAGCTGATGAGCGCCCAACATGGATCCTATCCTGCTATGGACCCGGGAGGGATGCCCCCAAGCAGCTTTTCGGTGGCTACCCCAGAGAGCAGAGTCTGGAGGAGATCATGGTGCTTATGAAAAGCTCCTCTAATCAGCAACAAACTGTAGGTGCCGCACACTCTTCGCCTCCGCCTCTGCCAAATCGTCAAGCTACTAACCCGTGCGCAACAGATGCAAGAGATCGAAGGTTTGTATACACAAGCTCAGCAACAGATTCAGACGACGCTTCAAGACCTCGACGGTGCTGTCCAGTTTATAATAGCTGGCGAAAACGAACATCCCAACCGCAACGACATATGCAAACAGCACACGAGAGAAGGCGGCACAAATGGAACCTTTGCCAGAGATGCTGTCCAGACCGGCTTTTCCGCCAACCCTCTCACCGCTGCCTCCACCACGAATCAGAATCCTTTCTCGTCGAACACCCAAGCGAATCCCTTTGGCGGCGGTGGTGGCAGTACCACACCCGCCTTCGGTCAACCGGCCACTCTAGGACAGAAGTCAAACCCCTTCGGCTCTGCGCAACCATCGGCCTTTGGTCAGCCATCCCAGATGGGCGCAGCTTCTCCCGCGTTTGGTCAGCCTTCGCAGATGGGCTCGGCAGCACCAGCTTTCGGGCAGTCCTCACAGCTAGGCGCGAAAGCTCCAGCATTCGGACAAGCCTCACAGATGGGTGGAGCGGCTCCGGCATTTGGACAAGCCTCGACTCTGGGCCAGAAACCCAATCCGTTCGGGTCGGGGGCTACATCATCGTCGCCATCTCCGTTCGCACAAGCGGGTGGGAGCGCGTTTGGCCAGCCGTCGGCCATAGGTCAGCGGCAAAGTTCATTTGGTACTGCCGGTGCTTCGTCTCCAAGTCCGTTTGGTCAAGCGGCTGGCGGTAATACATCGTCTGCTAGTCCCTTTGGCCAGGCAGCGGGAACGAACCCACTGTCATCCAATCCGTTCGGTCAAGCTGCCGGTGCGAACACATCAAATGTTAGTCCGTTTGGTCAAGCAGCTGGCTCAACATCCAGCCCATTCGGTCAAGCCGCATCTGCAGGCAGTAATCCTTTCGGGCAGGCACCCAGTGCATCAAATGACCAAGCGATGGACGCGGCGCCCACAGAACCAGCGACGACCAATCCGTTTGGACAACCATCGAATTCTGGTTTCGGCACCGCTGCGAATAATGTGTTCGGGCAGAAACCTTCGGGCTTTGGGGCGGCTACGAGCAATCCTTTCGGACAAGCGCAGCAGCCACAGGCCCAGATGCAACCACAAGCCCAGAACCAAGCTGCTGGCTCAGATAAGGCCAGCCCATACCCGCCGGGCAGTGCCAAACAACATCCCCCAGTTGAGGCGTACGTGAAGAAAGAGATGAATGGTCGCATCACGGCATTCAACAATCAACCAGTCGTGTATAAGTGGAAGGTAGACGCCAGATACCAGGATCAGCAACCACCTCCACCGCCTCCCCACCCCAATGGGAATGTCAGGGGACAACCCACACGACCGGACCCTCCGGTACCCGGAGTTCGCAATCCGGATGGAACGTGGAGAAAGATATTCTGCCCAGACGGACCACCTCGCTACAATAAGGACACGGAGCCGGAACCATCGGAGTACACAGATGCGGTGAAGGCAGTCTACGTCAAAATGGCTGCCACGGGCATTTTCGAAGGCGATATGCCAGAAGTACCGCCTATGAGAGAGGAGTGCGCATGGGTTCTGTAGTCGATTTTTCTCATGGGCTGCGCAGTTTTTCGCCTCTGAAACTTTTGGATGGAAGCACTATTTGCATATACCGGCATGGCGTTTACGGGTAAGGAAATATTATACAGGAACTTGATACCCCGAAGTCACAACAGGCATAGGCATGGTATGGCATGGCATGGCATCAAAGATGCAGCGAATCGGATTGTGCGCAGGTCCTGAGACCTGGAGTATACCTCTTTAGTAGATAAATTACAAAGTTACGATGAAGCCATAAATCTGTGTCCCTGAATTGTGATGTGATGGCTCGCTCCTTTGAACACCTCGGACAAAAGTATGTTGAGAATAGATGATCTACATATATGTACGTACTTAGTACATGTAGCTTTTTATCAACTCTGTGACTCGTGCTGTGATGTTAGGTCCAGACCAGCCCCTTTTGTGAACGAGTAGTGAGTATGAATGGAAAATAGGAGAGAGGTACAACATACTTAGTAGACAGGCAGTGTGGCCCGTGCACCCACAAAGATTCCACCGAGTGCCAATCAACATCCGCCATTTGACCATCATCATCATCAATCATCAATCATCCTTGCTCACTTTTAGGGTAGTCGGGAGTCATCCGGCAAACAGCCAGCAGCAAGAACCTTGAGGTCGACCTCGTGAGATGAGATACTAAAAAGGATGCTGTCACTCTTTTACATATAGCAGTTCCCTCAAGCTCATCATCCCTTACCCGATCTCAAATATCTGTGTGTCCTATTTCACCATGACGTCTTTGCCCTCGTTTGCACCCTTTCCTGAGGCACCTTGGCGTCATCACATCGTACCAGAGGAATGGGAAGCCTGTCTCGAGTCCTGGGTAGCTTTGACTGAAGCCTACTTGTCTCTTACCGAAGAGCAGTTCATACGCGCCTCATCCAAAGACGAAACTGTTGCGTCTTTTGAGCTTTCGTTTGTGCATGCCGTCGCAGAGTCCGGTGCAGCTATTCTGGGGACGTCACAGACGGCAACCCAGCTTCTGCGGAAGTCATTCTATCTCGACGCCCGACTTTTGCGCATACCGTCACCTCCTGCTCCTCTGCTCCAGTGGGAGTTTCTGTCCGATTTCAGTCGACTGTATGGCAAGAAGAGGACAGCAACCCTGATCAACAATGCTTTCCAGAAGCCAGGCATCGAGACGTCACTTGCGGCTCTTAAGAAATCACTCATCATATCACTAGATGCAGGCATGAAGGGGGACCTAAAGAGTCTGGAATTCCGACTGAAGAGATTAAACAGTTTGATTCATGCATCACATGAGACTGCCGCATTCTTCCTAGCCGGCAGTGATTTCCTCGATGGACTTATCAGCTGCTACAAGATCATGAACCCGCCCTTGAGGAAGGTCATCATCACGACCTCCTATTTATGTTTGGTTGGTCTCATCGAAGGAGAATCACCAAAATTCTCCATGCTGAGTGATCAGCTCTACTCACTGAAGGCGGCTGCCGATTCGCATAAGAACGGCCCACTCAACGCCAATGATTCCATGGTAGCTGAGCTGATTACAGTGACGCCACTTCTCAAGCAGTTACACACACGCCTTGAGAATTCAGGTACAAGCAATTCCCGTATAAAGTCTGTCATCACCTCGCTGCAAGGGTTTCGCAAGCCCGGTGGCAATGTCAAACCGAAGAGACTGGTCAAGCGGAAGATTGATAAAGGCAAGGGGGTCATGACCGAAGATGACGATGAAGTGGGTGCGCAGATGCGTGTTCATCGTATGAGTCAGATATCCCAAATTCAAGATTTGTTCCCAGACCTGGGATCCGGATTCGTCTCGAGGCTTCTGGACGAATACGATGATAATACCGAGCAAGTGATTGCGCATCTGCTAGAGGAGTCGTTACCACCTCACCTAGCCACTGCAGATCGCAGCAAGGAACTGTCAGTCTGCCTTGATTTTTTTTCATGGTTCGTGCTCTAATCAGATAAACAGATCCCCAGAACGAACCCGGAGAAAAAGTCATGATATTGCACCCCGCTCAACACCACCCCAGATGCCCGTACGCCATAACGTGTTTGACGATGATGAATTTGACAAGTTGGCCGTCGATGTGTCAAATCTCCACTTTGGAAAACGAAACCCTGGCAAGACAGCCGACGATATCCTCAGGGACAGGTCGACAGCTCCGAACAAGGCCGCCATTCTCTCCGCTTTATCAGCCTTTGACGCAGACGACGATGAGAGAGACGATACTTATGACGCCGCAGATGCTGGCATGGTGGCTAATGATGGTCATCCCGATGATGCCGTGGACCAGAAACAAAAGGATGCAAGTGAGGAGGCATTATTCAGAGCCTACCAGGCAGACCCCAGATTGTTTGATCGAGATGGAGCCACGAGAAGGAACGATGCGCGAACGAAACTAAAGCAGGCCTCCGGAATGACTGACGAGGCGATCGAGGGGTGGTCAATCATGCTCACTCGATCACCACACCAGATGAAGCAACTCGAGATGAAGTATAGCGGTTTCGGGGGAGAGCAACCCACCTTGCCATCGACTGCTTGGCGTGCCAGTCCTGCCGGCTCGGGAGCAGAAGATTCGGGAACCGACGGTGGAAACTCTCGAGGGGGTGGATTCCGCGGTCGAGGACGAGGTAGAGGTGGTGGTGGTAGAGGTAGGGGCGGAGCAGGGCGTGGAGGGAACGCCGCAGGGCCCACAGGTGAGAAGACTACAGAGAATGCCCGGCGTCACAAGGAGGCGAATAAGGGTTCGAGAGCAAATCATAACAGACGGGACCAGCGGGCGAAGAAAATGGCACGGGGCGGACTCCCTGGCTGATAGGACGAGAACCCCCTTCCTAGGAGGGCTAGTGAGCTAACCGTATGTAGAGGTGAATACTACTGCTACTACTAATTCGCACGTTAGAACCCTAATTGTTCATCACAGCTAGCTAGACTACACGGTCCCGTCTCCGCTTAGCGGACGGTTTGCTGACTGGCACTGAGCGGCATGTGCATGGGCATAGGCGTGGGCATGGGCAGGGAAACGGGCACGTAAAGTGATACAAAAGAAGCCCGTTAGATACCACCGCTACTCTTTCCCAGTGCCACCGTCACCGCTACCGCGTCGGCGCCCGGTAACTTGGGGTTCGTATAGATTCTCTCTCGCTCAGGGCGCTAGGCTTACTATATTGTCCCGTAATGTACGGACTCCCCTCCCCTCACCTCACACCTCGGCTATCTATCTACGACCGGAGACCAGAGACCAGAGACGATGCCGCGGTGTGGTGTGTTGAAGTGGAGGATGAGGAGGAGGAGGAGTCACTGTCGTCGTCGTCACCATGGTCTGTCTCTGTCTTGCTCGGGCCGCCGCCCGACGGACGTGACGAATCAGGTACGACTGAACTAGGTTGCGGTCCTTGGTTCTTGGTCCTTGGTCCTTGGGGGCGTGTGTCTAGCTCCGAGACGGACGTTAAGGGGGTGATCGTGATCGTCACCGTCAATGGTCGTCGTCGCTACGGTACTTATGCCGACGATGATGATCATGGATGGACGCCAGCGAGTCGCACGAGGCCCGCCGGCCGTCTCCGTCTCACCCCGATACTGTCTCCCATACACGGGGCTCTCGCGTAGCCCGGGATCGCACCCCACTTTGGGAATGAACTTGATGAGGAACGGGAGCACCCAGTACTTACTTACTCCCACGCCATGGGAAAGCTGGCCGTTCCTAGGAGCCTCGGCGTGCGGCTGGCTTCTAGTTTTTTGTCTGTCTCGGGATCTTTCGCCGGGTCTTAGGGCGAGTGGCAGCTGGAATCGACATCATTTTGGCCCCTTTACGTTTGGCTGAGCCTTTTCGGATGGGTTCATTGTTTTTTTTTTGTATCGTGAACTTCGCTGGTTGCTTGATGCTTCCTGACAGGTTCTCCCCCGTGTCCGTCAATGCTCATTCGTTCAGAAAAACCCCAGCTATTGGGAGAAATGACTCCAAAAAAAGGATGAATGGGTGGGTATAAAGAAATCCTTTCCATCCCAATAGATAAAGTGTACACCATGGTATGGTCTTAGACGACATGACCAACCAAACCAACCATACCCATACGCCTCCTCCATCCATCCCGAATGCTGAACCTGTTCAGCCCGCCTCCGTCCTGCTCTCTCTGACCCCCCAGATATTGAATGGATGCCGGATAGATATCACATCCTCACCCAGTCAGACTAGCAAACGCAAAAAAGGAAAGGAAAGGAAAGGAGAAAAAGCTCGAACTCCAGTTAAAACTACCATATCCACGGACTCATCTATATCCTTCCTCCTTCCTCTCTTCCTCCCCCCTCCCTCATTCTCAGAAAGTAGCAGCATGGAAGATGATCTTCCAAGAATGCGCCGGACCGCATCCCGGCACGTCCGTCGGTATGGTGAGTCTCGAGTACTTGAGGAGGCTCGACGATTTCCCCGTGGCACGTGGTGGCGCTGGTGCTGGTGCTGGTGCTGGTGGCGATGGTGCTGATGATGCTGACAAGACTGGTGCTGCCGCGGCCGTAGATCGTCTTGGGGTCCGGGGTGAGGGGGGTTCGGCGTATAGGCTGTTCGGCGTCGATGCGTCCTGGTCGCCGTCGTGGTCGTCGCCTTTATCGTCACCGTTGCCGTCCTCGTCGATACTGGCTAGTGGCAGTCCGTAAGCAGTGTTTGAGTCCACATGAGTCTCCGATGCCGTGGTGCGTATCGGTATCGGCATGGTGGATGTGGTGGCGGTAGTAGCAGGACTACTGCTGCGTCGTGTCTGACTAGCTGCGATAGACTCCTCCGTCGGCAGGGTCGGGCGTGCCCAGCCCGTGCGTTCCTCGATATCGTCCAGGATATCCGACATGGCCGTGAAGAAGGTCAGACGGGGCTCCGTCGGATGGCCCGCGTACCGATTGCGTCCCCATATCTGGCCCAGGAGCTTGTTCGTGTTGAGGTCGATGACCGGAGCACCCGAGTCCCCCGGGACGCCCATGCCCCCGCGGATCCAATCGCTCTCGAGCTCCCGCGGCTCGCTCTCGATGGCCCATTCTCGGGTCTTCGTTTTGTTCTCGAACTTGAACGTCCCTAAGGTCTCGCATATCTGCCCTACATTGTAGCCGCTCGTCCGACCGGTCGAGTATACGGCCTGGAGGATGCCGTTCGTGTGCTCAATCGGATCGTTTGTGGTGCTCTCACTTAGATTGCCTCCTCTCGGATCTGACATGGCCGTTACCTCTTTCTCGGAAGAAAAGCTCTGATCGGGGTGCATCCGACGGACCCTGTTGACCCGTGGTTCAGTGAGATCCTCCACCAGCACCCAGTCTGTCACTACAGGTACTCGTCCCAGATAAGGAGCGGCGCGATGAATAGAATTTGAGGAACGACACGTCTTGTGCATGAGGCCCGAATAGGCTACTGTCTCCCCCAGCATGACGTGGTTATCGGGCCAGTCCTCCTTGGATGGGTGATACGCTCTCAGCTTCGGGGGACTCGGGTCCTCGCACTTGTAAGCCTTGCCTCTGTCATAGAAAGTATGCCAGTTCAGCAGCCGGTAGAAGTGGGAATCGAGCCGGTCGTCTTGGATCTGCAGCGTGGGACCAATGGTTGCACTACCGCCATATTGTCCGCGCCATTCAGGTCCGACCGAATCTCCCATGACCGGGTTGCTGTAGCGGCGGTTGTTCCTGGGCGATACATACGAGTCTTCACTACTCTGAGACAAGGTCGGGCTCCTGGGCGACCCGCACTCTGCATGCGTCGAAGAGCTATCGCCGTCGTCGGACAAGAACTGGATCATGCCCAGCCTGGTCTCGATACTCGTCTTGTCGTGGAGATTTGCCGGCTTCAGGAGAGCCGTCTTTTTCTCCTCAATCAATCCCTTTACCTTCTCGGGGACCTCGGTCGCAGTCATGATGTCGATGATACGATGACCAGGTTCTTTGCTCCTCCGTACATTGACGCTGTACTGGCCTTGGACATGGTCATCGAGGATGTCTTCGAGCCACGGCAGAAGCTCGATCTCCCATATCTTTACGAATTGACCCGAGTTGTATGCTGCGTTGGGCCCGGCTTGCTTTTGCTGCAACTGCGAGACCTGCATCTGAATCCTCATCATCTCCGGAGAGAACCTCTTGTTCAGGTCCCGGAGCTGAGTCTGATCATTATGCTTGAAGTCATCCGGCACGGGTTGGAGTGGCGCGGCCGGAGTATCTTCTGTCGCCGGGATCCGCCTCTGGTGCTCTTCCATAGAGATCTTGTTGACAGCTTGGTCGAGCGATTCAGGCTCCTCCGTCCAAGCTGAGTGGTCATTCACCATGGCATTGAGGCTCTGCAAGGATGTCGGGGGTCCTCGTCTCCTGAGATTCCGAGTCTCGATTTTCTCTTTATCTTTCGTCAGGGGGAAAGTGTTGTGCTTTCTGTTCAGCTGACTCTGGGTTGGGGGAGCAGGAGCACGAGGTTGTAGAATCGGGACTTGGATATCGTCCTTATCAAACACAGATGGTACTGGATATGGTGATCGGTCTGACGCGTCGCTTGCAAGACCGATCGAGTTCGAAGACGAGTACGAGATTTCGCTGGTAGGTCGATCTTGACCCCTCGAGGCAACTAAGCCACTGGCATGTACGTGGCGGGATTCGTGTTGGGCCAGTTTGTCGTTGTTGCTCTTGTTGGTCTTAACGTCCTCATCTGTCCCCGCCTCGTTCTTCAATTCGTCCTTGGGCTTACAGCTTTTGGCTTCGCAAGAAGGAATCGGGCCACGTTGGCTTTTCTTGCTCTTCAGGCCGTGTAGGCGATGACCAACCCTGTCCAATAGGAAAATATATCAGCTTACTACTGTCTTTGCCCAATACACTCGTATCTGTGATCAGGCGGGCGGGAATGAGAGTCCCACAGGAATGCAATGGTAATACGAAACAATATAAACAGAACAACAAACGCACAGACGAGCCTTCCGGGCAATCCTCTTCCCAAGACGATATCTTGACCCATTGTTCCCATTGTCCTTCCATTTACGAAGAAGGGCCGCGGTATGTTTCATACTGTGGGGGAATTCCGCCTTGTATTCGTAATTGGTAGGACGAGGAGTGTAAGAAGTGAACAATGTCGAGCAAACTGAGTGTTGAGGACGAATCGATGACCAACGATCAGATCAACCCGGCAATTCGGCCGGCGGAAAGAAAACAACGAAGGGGTGTATAGCCTCGTAAGAGGGAGGACCATGATAGCCTATCCTACGACCTTATATGTAGGGCGTAGACGGATAGTCTACATGTCTGGATAGGTATGTCTACATGCCTACCTAGGTAGGCAGGCATGGGAATCATGGATTGATCTCTCTCCCTCACCCGGGTCTCGAGACTGACGCCCCGTAGGACGGACGACCCCTCGCCGCCAATCTGGATCAATTGGTATGCATTGAATGTGTGATCCAACACACAGCAGCGGGAAGTAGAAAAAGCCCATGGCTGGCGGGAGAGCTTTGGTTGGCTGGCTGGAAAGGGGGTGCAGCTAAGGCAGATTTCTGATAGCTCGAGGCAGACTTTGCGCCGTAGATATAAAGATGGCCGCAGCCCGCCAGCCATCAGCCCTCAGCCATCAGCCATCAGCCATCAGCCATCAGCCATCGAGTCATCGAGTCATAAAGGGGACACAGTGTTGCACTTTTGGCAGACTCGGGGCAGTCTGACCGAGAAGTTTGGGGGCCGGATTTCAGTCCTTGGGATATGAGTTGCTGCAGTTGGTGCATCTTGGACTACCAACGCAAGACATCGTGATTGTGCACTGCCACCGCCTCTAATTCACGATGCGCATGACTTGCAGAGAGGTGTCGTGCTTGACGTCGCACTGGGGGTGGGTGCCTCACACGCCTCGAACTCAATGCATAAGTATCCCGGACAATAGTTTGCGAGGAGGGAAAAAGGAACAAGGGTTCAGGGTTTACCGCCAGCCTCGCTATGTTGGTTTCACCTGGGAGGAAATAAGAAACCAACATTCGAGTGTCGTCGAGGGCTTATTGGCAAGCTGAATGACCCAGGCACCAGGGGAAGGGAGGCCTGTCCTGTCCAACCTTGTCCGAGCACGTGTGTACCTATGGACCATAGATCAGTGATAGATACCTAGGTAGGTATTCAGCCCCAGCCCTAGCACCCAACTGCCAATCCAGCGCATTTTCATTTCATTTTGCCCGAGCCCTACGGCGACGGCCATTCCCATCATCACTTGTCCAGTTCGTAGGTGTCAGATGCCCAAGGAAGGAAAGAACATGGTCTGCCTGTAAGTTCGTGTAAGTTACTCACCAATTGAATCATCCCGTCGGTGTCGAACCCCTTTTGAACCAGACAAGTAAGTACCCCTTATCTATACCATGTCTCGAAATTTCGACACAAGTTGGAAGAAGACGAGCAATCGACTCCAGTCAATACCAGACGTCCCTTAAGTACGTTCTTCGTTAACGTCAATCCCGCAACAAACTCATTGGATACCTACTCCCTTCTCCCTTGCTTTTGACTTTGCAGCCAACCAACCAACCAACCAACCTGTCACCAGACCCAACCCCAAACCCGTAAAAGGCTGAAGGGAATACCTAGAAAAATAACAAGAAACACAATCATATTTGCGCTCTCCCCCCCCAAAAACAACAACAATAACAACATCTGTACCACAAATGTATAACTAGTAGTATGCACGCATGACAAGTACCGACCTTCCTTCCTTTCTTCCTTTCCTTCCTGGACGCCGGGATGCCACGTTAATACATACATAGGTATACACAACAACCACGCAAAAAAACTAAAATGTACACAAGTAGGTCGTATTGTTTTTTTTCGTCCCTTTCGTCCGTTTCCTTCGTAGCCGGTCGTGCCTTTTCTCCCCCTCTAGAACCTCGTGAGAAGTGGTAGACAGGCTGCTGCCGACCTCAAAACCGCGATTGCTTCCATTTTTCCCTCCCCCTATCTTCATCGTTCGAACCACGTCCGTAGCCCTCCAGCACCCGTCATGCCTGGCGAAAGATCCTAGCCACGGTCATTTTTTCTGCTGGCGCGTAGGAGCTCGGCCGAAAGCTCCTCGTTCTGCTTCTCCCCGTTCAATATGCGTTGCCTCGCCGCCGCCCGATCTAGTTTCCGGCCCTCTCTCTCGTTGGCCAGTTTCTGCTCTAGGTCCCTAAGCCGTAGTTCCCATAGCTTATCGCCCTTCTGCCTCTCGCCGCTCGACGTGCTTAGACGCTCTAGCTCGCCCGTTCCCGTGTTAGAGGCGCTACGGGTGATGCTGTCGGTCCGGCTCTTACTTCTCGAAGCGACAGTCGTCTCTAGATGCGTCGTCTTACTTCGGGGTAACCTAGAATCTCGGCGGATGGGTCCAGTAGGTACGGCGGGGGACGGGCTTCCTCCGTCTCCCAGATCCTCTCGGGAGCCATGGCTGCTGGATTTGGTGACCGCTCGATCAAAGTAGCCCGCGCCACGCGTACGAGCGTCATTGGCACGCTGAAGAGTGGCGTTTTCCACCTTGAGAGCCCGGCAAGTAGTCTCTAGCTGGGCTATCTTGGAATGTGCATCGAAGTTGCCCGAAGCGATGCCCGTTCGCACGATCGTCTCCAGGCGCTCCAGTTTCTTAGATCTCGTGTCGAGATTGGTTTCGAGCGTCTGGTAATCTTTCCAAAGATCCCGCTCGACCGACTTGATCCGGTTCTGGAAACCTCCGACCATGGATTCAATAGTCTTCACTGCTGCCAGAAGGTTCTTGCTGAATCCCGGAAGCATGGTGGAAACTGACTCGAGAGACGGAAGAGCGCGGCCGTTGATAAGACTATTATCGTGGGCCCAATCAGTCCCGCAGACGGCAGAGAGACGCGTCCACAGAACGAGCAACAGGTTGTTCCGCTCGACGAGCTGTTCCTTAAACGTAGTCTCGAGTTGGATGATCTTCTTCCTGTCCGTCGCTCGCGTCGTCTCGAGGTCGAGAATCCGAGACTCCTGGCTTGTGACCGTGCGGGAAACATGCGAGTTGGTACGCTCAAAGGTCTCGAATTGATTCTTGGTATTCCGATGAGCCTGACGTTCCTTGTCAAGCAGTTCGGCAAGTCGTCGTGATTCGAGCGCGTGGGATTCGAGGAGACCATCTCGCTGCTTGATGATGCGATCCTTCTCCAGCAGCGAGCTCTTGGAGGTGTCGAGCTCGCGAACGGTGTTCTCGAGCTCCCGTTGAAGTTTGGCAATCGACTAAAAGCATGATTAGCTGTAGGTCCCCGGCCGGATGCCACAGGAATCTCACCTTGAGCAGACTCGATCTCGTCCCGTTCAAGTCACCCAGCGCTTCCCTGAGGTTGCTCTCAAGCTCCATGAGCCTTTCCTTCCACTCGGTCGCCTCGACCTCTCTACTGCTGAGATTCTTACGTAGTCTCCTCGCCTCGTCTTTCGCAGTAGATGCCTCTCGGTTGAGCTCATTGACGAATTGCTGCACCTCTTCCTTCTCGCGATTCGCAACGATCTCGCGCTGCTTTCTCTCACTAGCGAGTCGCTGATCCAGCTCCCTAGTCCTTTCGCGTTCATCTCGTAAGCTCTGCTCCGCATTGGCGATTGCCGCCTCCAAGTCACCGATGCGAATCTTGTCCGCTTCTTGCTCTTCCCGCAAGAAAGCAATCTCGCCTTGGCTAGACTCCTGTTGGACGCTGAGCCGCTGGACCTTCTCGTTGGACTCGAGCAGTTTCGCTTCGAGGTCTTCCATTTCCTTGTTGGATTCGGTTAGCTCCAGTTCGAGCTGCTCAATTCTTCGCAACTTGTTCTCCTGTTCGTCTTCCAATCGTATGAGTGCTTCGCTCATGCTACGCATCTCATCTTGTAGTGCCTCGAAGTTCTCCGTTCGGTCTTGCAGCTCGTATTGAAGCCTCTGGATCTCGTCGGACTTTTGGTCCCCTTCCGCTTCGAGTGCGTCGATCTCCTCCTGAGCTTCTCTCTGCAAGACATTGAACTCATTTTCCAGATGCGAGTGATCCTGGAGTACCTCGTCACGCTCGGCCTGGATGGCGATCAGATCGTTGGTAACGTTCTCGACCTCCTCCTGCAGGGCGAGGGCTTGTTCTTCGGCAAGCCGCTTGCCTTCCATCGCTTGTTCACATTCCGCGGCGCAACTCTCCAGTTCTCGTTGCAGTTCCTGTTTCTGGAATTTGAGCTCGTTCACCTTGTCACGGTGCTCGGCCAACTTGTTCTCCAGTTCCTCTCGCTCCGGGTCCTCCACGGTCATAGTCAACCTCGTTCGGGCACTACCCCTTGAGGTTGAGCGCTCGTGACCGCCCGTCCGGGATGCTGAGCGATCCAGGAGGCTATCCATGGTCGATGGGGCTCGACCACCTCGGCGCTGGGCCAGTTTCAGGTCTTCGATCTCCTGGTACAGTCTCTCTTTCTCACGATTCCGTGAAGTCAGCATCGAAGTCTGCGCGCCTACCTCCCTTCGCAGCTCGGCATTCTCATGACGTAACTGTTCGCTCTCTCGTCGAAGATCCTCCACCAAGGTGCTCGACTGACTCAGTGTAGCACTAGGATCCATCTCTCCGGACAGGCCAGAGACCGGACGTGACCGAGATGGCGACATCGGTCGGGCTTTCCTGGTTATGTTGTATATATTAGTCGTGTGATGCATCCCGCCTGGTCCGGGCCCGGCACCGGTGCCGCTGATCTCCTGTCTGAGGCGGAAGATCTCTTCGCGAAGCTTTCGGTTGTCATCGTCGGCCTGTTCGCGATGGGCTGTCTCTTGCTCGAGGAGAGCTTTGTACACGTCCACCTCTTCCTGCCTCTCGAGATTCTCCCCGACGCGCTCCCCTGCGCGGCTTCCCATCGTCTTGACCGTCTCGGCCAGCTTCCTCTTCTCGGCCTGACTGAACATGTTCTCATCTCGTAGTCTGTTGATCTCAGTCTCGTATTCTTCGACGCGCTCTCGTAAGTAGATCACCTCCTCTTCGCGATCCTGGGCGGCCTGATCAAACTCCGAGGCCATGGGCGTGTCGGAAGAGTAACCACTTCGTGCGGTGCTCGGGCGATCTTCCTCGTCCCGCAGTCTCTTCTCTAGCTCCTTGACCCGGCGCCTCAGCATCTTGTTATCACGTTGTATGACAGCTAGCGAGGTCTTCAGCTCGACGTTCTCCGAGATCATCTCCTTAATACCTTCTTCGGAGAGTTTGTCTAGTCGGTCGGACAGGAACATGACCTTGAGCTTCAAGTCGAAATTTTCCTTGGACAGCCGCTCGATGACCGTCGATTGTTCCCTCAGAGTCATGTTCCGCTGCCCCCGTCCGGCGGTGCTCGGGGCCGGCGTGTAGTCGGATATCTTGCGCTGAGGCTGGACCGGCGTCATAAGACCGCTCTTCGTCTTGTATTCTTTGGCCAGCGAGTCGGGAACCTCAACGTTCCGTACGTGTCTGGCAAGCACCGTGTCAGTAGGGGCTAGTAGGGGCTCTCTCTTCGCCTTCGGGGTCGCGAGCAAGCCGATACGGGCCTTAGCCACAGGACTGTCCACCTCTTCGAGCGGCTCCAGGGGTTCGGGTCGGACGAGTTCGGGGAGTTCGTCGAGCCCGGATGCCATGCTGCCCATACTTATAGAGCGAGATAGACCGTTGCTGATACTCCGGGACAAGCCGTAGGCCGGGATGGCACCGCCTGAGTGAAAGGCATAGTCGGTACCCAGTCCGACGGTCACGTCGCTTTCGTTGCCGTCGTTAGTGAGAAAAGACGAAGTAGACGACCTCTGACTGGCGTTCCTACTGCGCAAATACTTGGGTCGTTTTCCCACCTTAAGCGAATGACCCGGGGTACTACCAGCATCGCCAGCCGGCTTGCGCGAATGCGAGTCCGAACTCCTGTGGTGAAGGGTCGAACCAGCTGCAGAAAAGGAAGTCTCGTCCTGGCTTTGTGTATGTGAGCTTTCGTGCCCGGATGGATCCAGGCCCTCGCTGTCGGCCGTGGTATCGTGGGCGACCTGGTGGCTAGCCATAGAAATAGCCCTCGACGCGGTGCGAGCAGCGGCAGCAGCTGTGGGCGAGGATGAGAAATTCTCGAGAGAGGCGGTGGTATCGCCAGTATCGGTCGGTTGGGTATAGTCGTCGGCCTGAGAATCGGGCAGCTCGGGCTCGGGCTCGGTTTGTTGGGGGGCATCTTGTACTGCAGCATGGGGTGGGCTGGGCCGCGGAGTAGTGGAAGTCGGAGCCAGTTTGGTCTCGTCAGTGGTCGAGGTCTCGGCTGGATGCTGCAGGTGCTGTTGCGGATGCACGTCTGATTGATCAGGGTCTGCAGTCGGCGGGGGGTGTTGTTCTTGTTGCTGCTGTTTGTTTTGATTCGCAGGAGCATCGAATAGGTAAGTATCGTCAATACCAGCTTCCGGGCCGCCCACCTGAATGGGAGATATAGGGGGTATGAAGCTTGATTCGACATCTTGTAGGTGAGCCCTAACGTCGTCCTCGGTCAAGGAATCGAGGTGCTTTTCGTCGTGATCGAGGCGGGTAGATTGGGCGAAGCTGTTATCGTCTGAAGGTGGAAGTTGAGGGGAGGGAGGATGATTCTCTTTCTCGGTCGCGAGGGTCGACTCGTCGGCAGGGAGGTCCTGGACGGTCACGGCAGGTGTAGCAGCCATTTTGGCGGCGTTCGCATGTGTATATGTAGGGATCTGAGCTGGTGGTGTCGTTGTCGTTGTCGCTGCCGTTTTGGAGTGGGCGTTCTCGTCTTCTTCCATCACGACGCGCCCACTGTGACCTGACGCATATGGTGCCGCAGACAACCAGGTACCTACTTATTTACCTAGGTAGGTAGGTAGGTGATGGAGTATGGTAACAACAGAGATGGAATGGACACGAGCACTTGATCACAGATTGGCGGGGTTATTGCATGTATGTAAGGTATCTGTTTACAGCACAGTGATGAATCAAGTTGACGTTCAGTTCAACTCAGGCGAGCACTATGAATACAGCGATATGTGGTCGAGTCGAAGTTGGTTCGTTCCCCAGACATTCATAGTGTGGGTTTGGTTTTCTTCTGGTTTGGTGATGATGAGATGATATACGCAATACCTAGGTAGTGATAATCGCACCGGTAGAAGTAGCATAAGCAGAGCCGGTGTTGCGTGAGAAGGAGAAGAGGAAGAATAGAAAGAAGAAGCAAACACACAAAAAAAGGTTTGCTGGTTGGTCGAGAAAGTTGTTCTTGGACGATTACCTAGGTAGTAGAATCAATGGTTGGGATGACTTCTGATTTCTGACATGGAAGTCGAAGGCGCGCTCAGTCCTCTCTCTGTTTCTTTCCCCAACACCCAAGCTCCCGCTGCCCGCTTCTCCCGCTGATAGTGGGCTACCCATTGGATGATAATGACACTTACAGCACCTGAATACACCTAAAAGCCCCTGCAAAGGCGCTATGATAGCGCACGAGTGTTTCTTGGTTTGGGACTGTTTAGGGTACCCACTCCGCTGGGAATAGCATCCATGGATCCCTGTCGCACCCACCGTCGTTGCTAGGACAGCCAGCAACAGTCAGGCAGCTCCGCCAATGGCCAGTGGCCAGAGCGCTCCCTCGCCAAGTAAAAAGGGGCGCGGGGGATACCTGGCATGGATCGCGTCAACCGTATTTTCACTTGGAAATTCCCCGAGTTTAGTTCCATCAAGATGGATTCACATCATCATCATCAGCATCATCATCGTCGTCGTCGTCATCGTCAATTTCGCCCATCTTTTTTCAAAGAAAACCTCCTAGGTATCCTACATAGGTGCATAAGTATATACGCGCAACAGGAATTTGCTGCGCGGGCATCATCACCTCAGGCCCACCGATCCTATCTATCATTGCCCACCATGGAGTCCTTTCCTTTGCGGCAAACTTGCACATACGATTGAGCACCCTCGAGAGCCGAGAACAAGCACCGTAATCAGGTCTCCAAAACCCCTGGGCCAACTTGCATCTCGCAAGCATCGCTTCCTACTCGCTTGCGACTGGCACGGCCGTCCATCGTTGCCAGATTCTATGTCCATGCGCCGAGAGCGCTCTCAGGGGTATCGGTTCTGCCGTGGTGCAAGCAGATGGTACAGTAGATGGGTGTCCAGGTGGTCTACGGCGTACTGAAGGAACGATGATGCCATGATGAGATCACGTTCCACCCCGTACCCGTCGAGACCTGGACGGCCTTCAAGGTTCTGTTGTCGCTGCGAGACGGAGGTCCGTCCGTCGACCCCATTGAGATACGATAGTACAACTCGCAAAGTGGCCCGTGACAGAGATCTATCATTTCCGAAGCCGGCCGTCTCTTCTTGAAAGTAAGGCGGAACCCCAACCATGCAAGAAGAACGCCCTCACAGATCGTGAGTGGGCTAGCTGAGCTGCAGCCCCAGGCTATCAGTATCGCCCGTTATGCCCTTCGATTGGGTCGCAAACAAGCCCCGGTGGAATGCGCCGCGAAGACAAGGGGTTTGTCAGGAGGACTGTTTTCCTTCCGGAAGTCAGCTAGTCCTCGAGAGAGATTCTCCGCATGAGCAGAAATACCATCTTGGACCGTGAGTACTTCGTCATTAGCCAGAGCCACATGGCATCACCAGGTCTGCGCCTCGGGACTCGACTGCGGTAGGTAGTCCAGGGATCAGAACGCATCAGCTTGCTGCCCGCGGTGCCTTTATCATGGTTCATATCATGTGCCTGGGAGAGCCCCCTAGGGGTTTTTTTTTTTTTTTTTTTGAGAGAGAGAGGATGTTGATCGCTTCAGTAATCGCTGCAGTAGGCCCCGGACGGATCTCGTACGGTCCAGCGAGTGGCTCCTTGGACGGGCGGTGGTTATAGCCGGGTCGAGCATTGCCAGCTTCGAATGGGGTGGCCTCCTAGGCCGTGAGTCAGTACGATGCTGATGCTGGAATCCGTGTCAGACATGGAGGAATGCGTAGACGGCTCAGAGGAACTTGGATTCGTCTTCTTGATGATGTTGATGCAGTGCCCTGTTAGTCAAGGTACTCTGATTCGTCCAAGCATCTCCTCGAACAAGGTCGAGAGGAAAAGGATGTTCCAACGGCATCCGGCTTTTTTTTTTTTTTTTTTTTTTTTTTTTTTTTTTTTTTCTTCAAAAGACTCATGCAAGCTACTTGGTTTTGATATGTTGTTGATGTTGATTCGATTTAGCGGAGGGGACTCAGGACGAGAACCGCCCCTTTCCCCAATGAAACCGGGATGTTAGTACTTACCTAGGTATGTAACAGGGACCTCATTCGGATTACCTCCCCCTCCAGGGCTGCCTGTGATACTCCCTATGAACACAAGCCATCCGTTAAGGAAAGCCATGAGATGGTTATCAAGAGATGACTACCTAATCATATGTACCTAGGTAGGTAAGCGATCATCGTTGATGTTGTAAAAAAAAAAACTGAAGCTTGTACGGAGTATGAAATGTAGGTACTTGATGCTTGCGTGGGGCTATTGTGGCGATATATTACTGCAAGTACATAAATACTTACCCTGTAAGTGACTCAATGCGCGGGATCTCAAACACTAACATATTCCTTGTTCACCTACCTCCTAGACTACATACTACAAATCATCAACCTTCGTCTTGCTGCGCTTCGTCTCGTTGCCATACTTGACGCAGTATTGCACTCTCGCGATCAACGTAGTATCTGCATCAGAGATGTTTCCTCTGTATAGCCAGCCCTTCACGTCAGGCCTCTGTCGCCACCATGCTGCCCCAAATTCTTCTCCGATCTTTCATACTCATGGAGGCAAGTACTCTGCAACAACGAACATCGTGCAACTCCTCATCTACTAACTTCAAGTCTAGGACTACTTTGTTCAGATGGTAACAGCACACTGATGCTCTAGTCCGCCTTAATTCGGTACCTGACCAGACCCGTCCTACAGATCCTCCGTTCTCCCGGCTTCCATCGTGGCGTGCAACGAATCCACGACACCATTCACGATCGCAGGTACGGGCGCAATCCCCACGAGCCACTCCGACAGGGCGAAGCCACGAGTATGTGCTACAATATACCTTTCCAATACTTACCACACTGTGGTCTGACAAATGCGCCTATGCCTATGCACAGGAGAACCCAGCCAAGCCGGCAACTTCTTCGCCCACTTCATCGATGAGCTGAGAAACCAGTTCCGCGGCACACCCACGAACTTCACGAACTCGCCCCCGAAAGACCGACAGGCTAAGATGCGAAGGGAAGACTAAGCATAAGCCACTCTTGAATCAAGGTAGAGATGCCCATACTCGGAACTTATGTTATCGCGCGCAAAGGGGAACAGGGAACCTCGGCAGTCTCGACAGCCAACTTTCTTCACAAACACTGCTGGATGAAGCGTGTACGGTCCGCACCAGGTTGTGCTATATACTCGCTCTGTACTAGGCCTTTGAGCGCTTATCTATAGGTCGTTGTCCATATTGCCAAGTACGGCGATACCCGAGAGAAAGGGTGATAATGGAGCAAGAGAGTTGGACCCTTTTGAGAAGCCGACACTCATACGAACTCTGGCGACAAATGTCTCTCGACCTCCAGAGTTCGATCCGCGTCAGCAAAGGTATATGCGACCATACTCTTCTGGGGTGGCCACGCATGAATACCTCTCAAATCGAGCTGAGCGTCGTCTTGGGTACGGTACGACCCACCAACGGGGGGGACTCCTCATACATAACGCAATGCCAACGGGCTTATCTGGGCTTCACGGGATGTGTGTTTGGTGAGAGAAAGATTAATTCATGATTACGATATTGTGCTAGTCAGGGGCCCCGAAACACCCCTTCGTCCGCTCTTTTTGCGAAATCCTCCGAGGATGAGGCAAGGGTCTCATCAGCGAGAAGACTATGCTCTTTTAACCCCCCTTTCCACCCACGCTAAACCACGATTTACAATGAGGAAGAACCGTCGACAGCACCATACATCACCCCTCTAGAGAGCGAGCACAAGCCGTTCACCAGACCAAAGAAGGAATTTTCGTGGGACACGGGTCCAGACGTTCCGGCCCCGTCCAGGAGGGATCGGTGGTCGTGTGGCAGCTTGGTTCAACTTGGTCAGCAAATGTAGAAAGCTGGGAGACGGAGTTTTACATACCTGATGTACGTCTGCGTGAGGTAGGGCGTCGGCGTTCCGCAGGTCTGGTAGAACGACTCGCAGATGTTTCCCGGGCCCGGGGTGATGGTAGGGGGCCAGTCGGAATCGCCCGTCGGCATGCCGGTCACGGTTACCTCCGTATAGCTCAGACTCGTCGGCGAGAAGATCTCTTGTGTTGTCACGGTCACAATTATCGTCGTGTAACTCAGAGTCTGCGTTGGCGAGTAGATGAGTGTCGGTTCGAAGGGTACGATCTGCGACACTCCTTCCTCCTCCGGCATGGGGCGGGCGGCGGCCATCGCAGCCAGAGCCAGTACTGGAAGGTTGGACAACATGGTGCTTGTAAAGAGAGTGGTGCTTGTAGAGAGAGTGATGGCTGTCGTTCCGTGCCTGCTTTCTAGGCCTAGGTAGTTATCGGAGGCGGACCATGGAGCGAGTCCTTCTGCTTTATACACTCGCGCGACTGCTCGGCTCCAACAGACCTACACACATGCATATGAAGTATAGACATTGCTGACATGATATACGAAGTTTGCATCAATAAAAGTACATCGACAAGCCTCAGGAGCTGTACATGCGATCTACCCCTGGTTGTACGAGGCAGTCCAGTCGTGATGCCTTCTCAGTTCTCAGCTGGCATACCTAGTGAATGATTAGTAGCTAATGCTGCCGCCTGAGTTTGCAGTGTTCAGTGAGCATCTAATTTCGCACACTTAACTTAAGTCCTACCGAGTAGTAATAGGTGTGAGCAGGCTGCAGCATTCATTCCCTTTTCGATTCGTCGCTGAGTTCAAACCCCTGACTCCTCGTCGAGACCTCGACAGGATTACACGGGAGTGGGTCCCAATTTAAAGCCTTCAACAAGAGCAATAGGTATTTTACGGGCAGCAGACTATAGCCAGACAGCCAAGACCCAGGAGGGTTCGAACATGGTTCCAGCTTTAGACTGGTATATTGTTGCCTATACGACTTTTCGAATAGAAGAGAAGATGTAGAATCGATGGTCAATGCTCTCCATGCATCTGGAAGCTGGGACAAAGAACCCCCCTTGAGACGAGGACGTCGACACGAGATATGAGGTGTTATTAGCCTCTGAGGCGAGAACATTCTGGAGGATTTCCCACAGAGCCGGACTCTCTCGTATGAGGCAGAAAACATTGGATGAACGAAGGTATGACGAGCGAAGACTCATACGCGACACGGACGAGCGACATCCCTTCTCAACTGTTTCTGCAAAGGCACCACACACCACGACACCTGCGAAAGGCCTGAGATCCCGTATACGAGCAAAGTATAAGCAACCGCACCAAAACATGTCCCCGATACTGTCATGTCAACCTCCACGAGCTAGCTACTTCGCGCCCTACCCTCTGCCTGCCCGTGTCGTGTTCTCCATGGGAATCTCGTCACAGAGGCGGTTTGCTCAGCTACCTCTGCAGCAGTTAGGATCTGGTATCTTCTGTCGCTACTGAAGAACCCGCCTGATATGGAGCTTGGGAAACGGAAACGGAAACGGAAACGCCCAGTGTCTTCATGTATCCCTATCCCGCGTCATACGAGAAAACCAAAGGCTCAGTAGCAAAGCAAGCGGTTGGAACTGCTGGCCCTTCCCGCTGTCCCCCTGCCCGATCCCCGCATCCTACCTCGACCTTGTTGGCCAACAACGTCTGGCCGCCATGCCATGCCTCCACCGTGACCGGCTCTGTGTACCCATGCAGTTGACGCAAGCACCGACTATAACCGGAGGAGATGTGGGCTCATCATTCCCCATGGTTGCCTACCCCAGCCCGGTCCCGGCTCTAACTGCCCCCCGGTGCCCCGGGACATCCGACCCGGACCGGCCCTGCATCCACCTCCCCGGTGGCCGGCACGTTCGTATATGACGGCCACAGCGGATTTAACACTGTGGCACTCGTACGTACTTTGGTACACGAAGACGACAGCCCTGAAGCCTGAGACATCGCAAGATAATAATACAGCCGAGCTTTTTCGGCACCAATTGTACTTTGATTTTGTATCGCACAAGGATTTTACCGTTGTACTAACCGTATGATAGAGATGTGCGGTGAATTATCTCCCAATACTTCGTATGTTGTTCCCCATCATATAGAAATCTAATGACTCTTCCTAGCTTTGATTATTTTCAATTAGAGAACTTGATGATAGTGCGAACACGATGTCTAGAGCGAAGGTAAGGTGGGCAAAGCTTGCCTCCCGGACTGTCCGGAATTCCGAGTAAGCACTGCCTGAAGGGTGACTCCGTTGCATAAAATGCAACCACTGGCTGCATGTGGAGTTTTCTTTCGTCTTCGGCAACATCAATTTCAGCCAGCTGGACCTGGACCTGGACCATGAGCTTCGACATTGCCGCAGAGCTCGGGGCCCGGCTCTCCCCGGGTGCCGCCGTACTTGTACCCGGAAACGATGCGTTCGCCTCTCTGGTTAGCCGATGGCGCGAGTGGCACGCTCCCACGGTTGCTGCACTAGTACAAGTCGCGACCGAGGCCGATGTCCAGGAGACCGTGAGTTAAGTACATCCACGGATGTCTCTTGAGTTCATAGACCTCTCCCATCACAACAAGAACAAGTGAGACACACAATGTACGTACTGTACTTACTAACACCGCTCCGCTAGATTCGCTTCTCCAATGAGCACAGCTTGGCCTTCTTTGGACGGTCCGGGGGCCACGGTGGCACCGAGGCAATGGCCCTGGCTACGGATTCCGTCCAGATTGATTTTCGCAAGATGAACCATGTTGACCTGGCCGAAGACGGCAAGACAGCGAGAATTGGCGGAGGTATTAACGTCAAGCAAGTCGTCGAGGCGCTCGGCGACGCGGGAAAGCGTACTGGTGAGTGGTTTTGCCATCAGTCCAAGGCGTATAGTTATCGGCAAGCCATGGATATCAGGAAAATGTTGTCTGACCAGCCAATTTTCAGTGACCGGCATCTGTGAGTCTGTGGGAATCTCCGCCGTCGCGCTCGGGGGCGGTCATGGATGGCTGCAAGGCCAATACGGTCTGCCTGCCGATCAGATCGTCTCCGCTCGGCTCGTTCTTCCCGACGGGGACGTCGTCATTGTATCTGAAGACTCGAACTCGGACTTGTTCTATGCTATCAAGGGCGCTGGTCACAATTTCGGCTTCGTCACCGAATGGACGTATCGAGTCTACGATATCAACGCCCGGGCGCCGAAATGGTCTTATGAGATATTCGTCTTCTCTGGAGATAAGCTTGAGGCTGTCTTCGACCTTGCAAACGAGATGATGAAGAGCCAACCACCGCAAGCCATCCACTGGAGTTATATCATCAGAGTCGCGCAAATTGACCCAGAGCACGTGAGTCTCTTACTATACGCGGTATCAAGCTGGACGAGCGCAGTCATAAGCTAACTTCATACCTAGCCTATCATCTGGTATGGTATTATCTACGATGGCCCCGAACACGATGCCCGGGAATACGCCAAGCCGCTCCACGACATCGGAGCCATGACGATCCAGGCCGGCCAGGCGACGACCCACGAGCTCGCCGCCTTGACTTTCCAGGACTCGGAGGGGCCGGGGTGCGCCAAAGGTCTGACCTCCCTCCGGTACCCGATCGGGCTGAAGACGTTCAACGTACCCGCCATGCGGAAGGTGTACGATCACATCGACGCCAGCTTCCGCGCGGTCCCCGAGATCGCGGGATCCTTCTTCCTGCTCGAGGGTTACTCGACGCAGGCGGTGAAGGCGGTCGACGAGGCGAGCGCGGCGTTCCCGCACCGCAGCGACGAGGTCCTGGTCACCTCGTACGTGCAGTACCGCCCGGACCCCAAGATCGACCCGATCGCCAAGGTGTACGGCATCGCGCTGCGCGACATCCTGCTCGAGGCCAGCGACGACCCGGGCCGCCTGCGCGCCTATGTCAACTACGCGCACGGCACCGAAGATCTGCGCGCCGTATACGGCTGGGAGGACTGGAGGCTAGCTAAGCTCAGGCAGCTTAAGGCGAAATGGGATCCGGAGAACCGGATGAGATTCTACCTGCCGATCAAATAGAACATATATATGCGTCTGTTCTGTGGTCATTGGGGTAATAAAGAGTTAAAGGGGGAGAGGAGGGAATGCTACTCATAGTTACAAGATTACGATTAGAACTGGCATGAGATGTTTGGTGCCTGCATGCATACCATCAAATGTCCAGCTCGACATATAGATCACATGTGTCTTCAAAGTATCCCATAAAGCCCAAATCAGAGTGATAAAGAGAGTGTTCATCGACGATGCGACTACTTGGAAGATGATGGGAAACTCTCCTTCTTCGGCACCCTAAAGTCCAGGTTCTCCTATGAACCACCCTCTCCAGTGATGGATCTTGCGATGAGGACGATTATGCCCACCTATATACCTAACCTATGTATGTAGGAGTGCGCGGTGAGACCATCAGGAGGGACCTGCGTTCCGCTGCTGTGAGAGTGAATATATCACCCTCCACGGGCTGCTTTACGCCCTGTCTCATTATACCTGCCCGTATCGTGTTCTCCCTGGGTATCTCGTCACAGTGGCGGTTTGCACGACAGGCTATTCGCAATGTCGTTATCGAACGCCTCGCGTAAGCTCACAATACTGCTGTAGCAGCCCAGAGCACACGTCGCCAATGACCCGAGGAAATAGATGATGTTCCACGTGTTGAACAGCGGTTTCTTCATGAACCCCCGCCGCCACCTCTTCCACCCGTGGTCGACGTAGTTGTACGTGTTGGTGGCCGGGTCGAAGCTCTCCTCGCCCTCGACCATGGCGTCCTTCTTGATCCAGAACCCGATCGCCAGCCAGGCCGGGAAGGTGTACGTGAACGAGAGGATGAAGAAGGCGCCGACCAGCCCGGTGACGTACGAGAACTGCGGCACGGCCGCGCCTATGACGAAAGCGACGGCCCAGTAGACGGGGATGAGGACCGCCCACCATACCTTGCCCGTCCTCGTGGTGAGCGGCGGGAAGCGCAGGAGCTCGTGGAACACCTCGACGTAGACTACCTTGAGGCCGATGTTGCTGTAGAGCACGGCCGCGATGAGCCCGGTGATGATGCTCAGGATGTTGGCGGCCGTCTGGAGGCCGTACTGCGCGACTCCCTGCACGGCCGGGTTGTAGGAGTACTGGCCCTGATACGAGTACATGAATATACCGAAGAAGATGTAGCAGGCGTATATGAATATCTCGGCGATGATCAAGCTCTTCCAGAAGTCCAGCGGGTGTCTGTGTAAGATAAGTTGAAAAAAGGTGCTATCAGCATGCGGTTCTATTGGGTCCAGACCCGGCCCTGACGTGTTCCATTGACTCACCTCATCTCAGCCAGGAGGGCAGCGAAGAGCATCGCACCCCCGTAGGCATAGACAGCGATGTTGAGACCGTTGAGGGAGGCGACGAACCCGACGCCCCCCGTCGCCTGTCCCGCCGGCGGTGTTCCAGCGAAAGTCTGGATCGGCTCACCTGAAGGGTAACCAAAAGTGGCCTCAACAGCTGCATAGTTGGGTCCATATCCGACAGAAGCCATGCTTTTCGAGTTCTGTCAGCGTTATTCTTCTCTCGTTGGTCCGCGGGGGGGACTCTATCGACCGATAGGGGGATCAACCAGCCCAGAAAACTCACACGATCAATATCGTGGCTATGTTCAACCAGACGGCCACATTCGCGAACAGACCCAGCCGTCGAAGCGTTCGAATCTGCCCCGTCACCATCCCGGCCGCCATGAAGATCAGCAGACACGCGACGAAGCATAAGCCCATACTGCTCCCCGCCGACCCGCGGCTGATCTGCGAGATGCTCTGCCCGTTGCTGATGATGAGGAGCGAGACGGTGAACAGCAGCTGCACCGACTGCGCGACGTTGATGAAATGCCGCGCCCACGGGCCGAACATGCGGAAGAAGAAGTCGCCGTAGCCCCTGAGCGGGAAATGGTCCGAGTCGAGAGCTAGGAAGACCTTCCAGAGGATCCACCCGGAGCTACGATGGGACAATGACACCGGTGAGCACAAGTCGAGTGGGCGATCAGGTCGGGACAATGGTGTGATAGTATGGTCATCGATGGACTTACTAGTACGAGAGGATACCGAAGGAGGTGTATAGGGCTATCCCGGGCCCGTAGCCCATCTGCTGGTGATTAGCTATCGCCATCTCGACGAGGAACACGCCGAAGCGGTGACAGTCGGTGACTTACCTGAGCGAAGGCCCATCTAAGTAAGGTAAACGGCGAGACTTGATCAGCTTGTGCCTCCTAATCTACCTAGATATCTTACAACGACGGCAGGTATAGCGAACTTACGGGGCGCCCAGGGGACCCAAGATGTCCGTCGTGATGAGAAAGAAGATACTGCCCCAGCCAGCGGTCCTGATCGCCCGACTGGCCATCTTGCGCTCCGCCGGCGTAACGCCGTACCGAGAGGCACCACCACCACCGTCCATAGACACCAGCACCTTCTCGTTCTGGGTCTTCGGCTCTCCGGGGTCGACCCCGTCGGAGGGCGATTCGGTGATTGCTTCATCTCGAATCCCTTGTTGCTTAGCGCTCCGAGTCAGTTTGGCTTTGATCACGTCTTTGATAGACCCGCGAGGCCCCTGAATCTCCGTGAGCCGCGCCCTCGCTTCGCGTTCCTCGGCCCGCGTGATCGCGGCGTAGTATATGTACTCCTCGAAGCATATCTTGCGCCCCTTGGCGTGTTCGAGGCGGGCGGCATCGTCGACGATGCTTTCGGCCTGGAAGGACGGCTTGCGTGGATCACCACCGTCGAGAATGAGGGATGCTGGCTGTATACCGGCCATCTTGGTTATGCGATCATGAAGTATGGGTTGGTTTGAAAGGCCTTCGAGGTCACGATGGGTTGAAGTAAAGGGGGGTGGAACCCGTAGATCAGCGAGGTCGTCTTGTTTTATCTATCCGAGCACTCCTTTGCGACCGACCCATTGTCACACCCCATGGATGTTACATCGAGGTAGAACATCCTGGGATCGACGGATTGCACTGCCTCGAGCTCACGTCGTGTAACCATAAAAGGTCGCGCGTAACTATCATACTTTTCTAGTCACACGCGCTGATCCTGGACTTTGACTGGACGTTATAGATAGTGGCGGCCATGTTTACGAGTCTTCTCATAGGTCGGGTCTCTTGATCACAAATCAGTGTCACCTCGCAATCTGAGTGTTTAAACCCGCAAGACGATGAACTTCGCCTTTGCCTGGCAGCCTGGTATATGATAAACCCCGGAAACTAATTATTCAAGGCCGCGCTGCCTTGCGGTGTTGGTTGTCCAAGGTTTCTACCCATTCCCGTATGTACGTGTAGGGGTCGAGGGCATTTTCTTCCTCGGGTAAGGCGACGATGACACCTTCTACTTCAAGCTTTTCTGAAACGGAAGACTTGGGAGTGATTCGGGGTCATTGATAACACGTGAAGAAAGAGGCACGTCATGAGCAACGGTCTAGACCTTGAACGCGGCATCCGACCGGCCGAGAGAGATAAGAAGGCTTATTTCCTGTTCAAGCCCGTCTTACTAGGATGCTCGCCGACCACAATACCCTGAATGATGATCCGTACATATGTACATGGCCCTCCAATCATCGTCGAGCACGCGCGACGGGAATTTGGAAGACACGGAAATAGGGGCAGTCAGGGATTGGTGCAACGGACGCATTGAGTTACACACAAACTTGCAGAAACGGCGAGGATGCGAATCCTAATAGATCACATACCTAGGTAGTTATACCGTTACGAAAAATATGTACTAAGAATCTGTAGTTGACACAAGAACCTCCCCATGATTGATGCAGGTGAACATCCTGCGTCTCATCACCATCAGACGTTCAAGGTGTAGTTCAGCGAGTTCCCGGCAACTCTAGGGAAGAAGTCAAAGGTAAAGACGGTAGAGACACCGGCGGCGATAACAGCGTCTACTGTAGCACTCGTGAGGATCACATCCGAACCATCCCAATTCCACTGTCCAGAGTAAGTCTGTTGTTTGATGATCGTTAGCGACCGATGCCGAACAATTTGACCAACTTTCTAGGCGACGGATCCAGGCCTGTGGCTACCTAGGTGAGAAAATTTAAGGATACTTACGCCATACGAGGCCTGCAGGGTACCTAGCCACTGAGTCCAGTCATCAAACAGGAAGACGCCGTCCGTTCGCAGCATCTTCACCGCGGCGACCTGGTTGATGCCTCCCCAGGTAATCGGGATCCGCAGGTCGGCGCCCGAGACGGCCGTCGAAGACGTCGAGCCGAGCGTCGGAAGCTGCCACTGTACCACCTCCACGCCGGCGGTGGCTCCCGCGCTGAAGCTCAGGGTCAGGTTGACCTTGCTGCCGGGCTCGGCGTCGGCCGAGAGGTACTGGGACAGGAAGGAAGACGCGAAGGTGATCTCCTCCCCGGAGACCGAATAGTCGCTCGACGCGCTGAGAGCGTCACCGGATTCGGTGGCGATCGAGTCGAGGGTGTTTCCGTTCAGCGAGATGGTGATGGTCTGGTCCGCGACTTCGTCCCCAACTTTGTGGAAGATGTATGCAGACGAGGTCTGCTCCGTAGCGTATGCGTCGGTCGTGGCATCCGAGAGGGAGTTGCTCACGCCGGCGGCGGCATTCATGAGGATCTCGATGGCCTGGGGATCCTTCCAGGTGTGCGTGTTGCGGTCGAGGTGGTCTAGTCCGTTGTCCCAGAGCATGACCGCCGTGTCGAGTTCCTTGGCCGTCCGTACGACCAGGTCCATGTACTTGCGCCGGGCGGCGGGTTCGCAGTTGATCGGGCTTGCGTCGAACTCGCCTATGATCAGAGGCACGCCGGTGAAATTGCCTCGGATGTTGCTTAGGTCAGCCTCGATGGTGGCGATGTCCGTGTCGGCCAGGATTGTCTTGCCCCTGAGTTTCAAAAGTCAGCAGCATTCGTGAGGAATCCATGATGGTCTCCTACCAGGCGCCGAATATGAAGTCATCTGTGGTTTAGTGTCAGCTGATGAACTAGATGTCTCGAGAATAAGGTAAGAACCTTGGAAGCCTTACATGGACTGTAGTAGTGGTATTGCAGAGCCCAGGGGTTCTCGTATCCGGTAGGAGCCTCAAACCACTATTCCGCAAGTGAGTATCTGTCCCAGTCATGTTCAATGTCTTCGAATAATACTAACCTGTGAAGTCTTGATGGAGTCCATCGCACCTCCGACCAGAGTCACTACCCGCTGGGTATTAAAACCTCCCGAGGCCTCGAGGGCCTGAAGGAAGATCTCGTTGATCTTGTTCAGTTCTGCCCCGTCCGCCTCGTCATTCGCAGGCGGCTCGTTGATGGGCTCGAAAGCGACGCTGCTCGACTTGCACCCCAGAGTAGTACCGATTTGTAGCCAGGTCTGATACATCTTTTCCTCGATCATCGTCAGGTTCGCACCATCGATGGAAACATCGGCCCATTCCCATGAGTCTGAAAATCAAGGTTAAAAAGCCATGTCGCACCGGCATGTTGCACAGCCTCACGTACCATGATGAACATTGGTAAGGACATACAGCCCAGCGTCGAGAGCCATGTCTACCACATCAGAGACTCGTTGCAGCCACTCGGGGTCGATCGTCCAGTCCGGTGAACTTCCCGTGAAATGATCTGAGTAGGTGACTGTGATTCACGCGTTCCCCGTCAGAGTTCTAGTTCGGCTCGGAATCTTTCTTGTCAGAGAGATTCTTACCTGGGATTCGAACACTCTTGAATCCTGCGGCGGCTACGTCGTCGAACGTCGATTGCACAACGGCTGGGTTGTTCCACTGTCTCGAGCTCAGTAACTAACCTACCCCTTTCAACAAACAGCATGGACCAAAGCGCATGCGCCGGGAACTTTCTATCCAATGCGAGGGTTTGGAGACATCGCCCTTCCCTCCTGGTAGGTACATCAACACAGGGAATTCACATACAGAGCCTTCGTCTGGGACGGCATCCAACGTATTACCCAGGTTCCACCCGGGGTTTATAGCAGCCACATACTCTTCGGCCGAGATAGCTTCGAAGGTTCCATCACACACGGCTGTTGCGGTTGACGTGGGTGCCGCGGTGGTCACACTAGAGCTGGTTAGCTGAGACGTGACTGAAGTGGCCGTCGTCGCCATCGTCGCCGTCGCTGTCGTCGTCGCTTGACTTTCACCCGGTATGCATTGAGAGTAGTCTATAAGATCAGATTCTCAGTCTGAGACAACTTCGGATCCCTCCAGCGTTGCTTACAGTCATTTTGATACACACAGGTGTATCCGGAGATACAGGTAATATCACCTGTCCATCCGGTCCCACCGCCTTGAATATGTTAGGATGCAGGCCCTGTCTCGCGGTGCTGTGAACGTAGGCAGATACTCACATTGGCCCCATGCGCCTTGCTGTGCAGCCGTGGTTTCTATAAGGGCTACCGCGACTGCGAGAGCGGCTTCTGGTCTCCTTGCGAAGGTATGCATGGTGGAGGAAATACTGGCGGTTGACTTCTCCTTGGCGAGCAAGCTGAGCCATGCGAGACGGTACTGACCTGGACGACGGCATCACAGGAACTTTAAGGGCCTCGGCGTGGGAGCAAACACAGCTTCGTCACTTGACAATATGGGGTAAAGGAGTCGAAGGGTCTAGACCTGGTGATAACCAGGTTAGTGGACTTACGGGAACAGGGCAGCAGCAGCAACAGCGGCGGCGCCAACGACGAGGACGCTTCGGAGCCGCGAGCCGTATGGTGGAAAATTCAGTCTTGCCATGGCGGAGGACGATTGTCAAATGCGAGATGAAACGAGGAAAACCAGACAAACAGCAGAGAAAGCAGAGCGTGCTCAACTGGAACTATCTCGAGAGCAAGAGATTTGGTCCAACCGTCCTACTTTTATACCTTTTATACTTGGCCTAGGCAGAGATGTCTGTTCATACGCACGACATGAAGTTGGATCATCGATATAAGGGGAGCTGATCGGCGCTCATCTTGGACGAACATCCTCTCTTGGTCGATTGACGCATCGAATATATTGAAACTGGCGAGAGAACCAGGTAACCTAACCTAGACCACCAAGTTGGTGGCACCTGAAAGCAACCGAAAACAACCAAAAGCCGTCCGCCTCCGTTGCCTCCGTGATGCTCAATGGAGCTAGCGACCGCGACAATGACAGATCCTGGGTCTGGTGGATCAGCGCCGACACGATGGTATGGGATAATGGTGAAATTGGACGGTATGATTGGTCAGGATCGAACAGCTGTTCCGTCTGATGTAGGTGCCAGACGGAAGAATTGATTGCGTTCCCTTCTTGTCAATAATAAAGATGAACCGGATTGAGATCCTGCGGGGGGGTTCTAGGGAATCTGGCTGCGACGCTGCGGCATGCGTGCACAACAGTCCCGCCGACCCCTGAAATTTCAACCCATTGAGTGCCCCGTCCGTAAGTACCCGTCCTACCCTGTACTTAGCATCCATCACCTCAGCTTCTTGTCCGAATCTACTTCAACGGTTGAAAATTTGGACAGTCAGCTGTATAAGGATATGGTGCGGTGAACCAGTCAGTCCCTTAGGGCTCGATCCGTGACATCGAATACCTAGGTAGTCGACTTTTCTTTTCCGTCTCAGGGTGTTCAATGCTACGACCTCAGTGTCCCCATGACATATTATCAAAACCAACATATCAAGCAAATCTGCACTGGATTCTGACATGAACCCCGAAAACAACAGAGAGTTCGAACATGTCTGCATGAAAACTGACTGTACGGGTATTACGCGACACTACATTTGGAGAACATACTTATACCTCGCTTTCCCCTGGACCTGATTGCGGATGGCCTGATTCGCCTGAGTCATCGACACTGCCTCGATCAGGGGCCTGACCCCCTTTCTGACAGCAAAGTCTAACATCTCCCTGATCTCATCATACGTGCCCTAAAAGCTACCCTCGATCTCAACCATCCGGGCACAGAGTAACATGGTGTTGACATTCTGAAGCGGTTTAACCGAGGCACCCACTGTCACGAAAGTACCCGCCAGCTTCAGCAATCCGAGCAACTCTGCCATGGGCAGGTTCCCTGAGTCACTGGTCGAGACAATGAGGTCCAGAGATCCAGCGTGATCTGATGCCCAGTTCTCGTCTTCGGCCGTCGCAATAAACTCGTCCGCTCCAAGTTGTGTCAGGCAATCGGCCTTCTTGGAGCTGCTCCTACTGATGCAGACAACTTGGTCACAACCCAGAGCCTTGGCCCATAGCACTGCAAAGTGTCCAATGCCGCCGATCCCAAGAATACCGACGCGCTTGCCCGGCCCTGCTCCATGTCTGCGCAGGGGAGAATACGCCGTAATCCCCGCGCACAGCATCGGAGCGGCATCTGTAAGTCAGATGAGCATTCCGAAAGATACTCGATCACATCGGGATTACCAACGTGCAGAGGATATCCCATCAGGGATTTTGATCACCACGTTCATGTTTGCTCTGTGTGTCTTGGCGAGCCCGCCATGGTGAAGGGCCTCCCCGTTTACCCACTGACCGTTGTGTGTGGGCACGAACTTCGGGCAGCGCATCTCGAACCCATTCCCACACGCCTCGCAGTCATCCAGGAGGCATGCAAACCCTTGAGGGCCGACACCAACCTACATCCTCTTAATACACAGTGAGCCATATAGGTGTTACTTCTCATGGATAAACGTTACCCTGTCGCCACGCTGAAAAGCTGTGACCTTAGACCCGATGTTGGCAACCGTTCCTACGATCCCATGACCAGGGCAGCAAGGATACTTCGTCACCCCCTTAACTCGATCGTCAGTTATGGTGCGTCGTGCAATCAGAAGGAGGGATGCATACCCAGGTGTCGGAAATGGTGTGTATGTCGGTACCGCAGATGCCGCAGGAGAGCACAGAGATATCGACATCCGTGTCCTCCATCGGCCGAAGTTGAATCTTTTCCCACCGCAGCGCTCGACTTATGGCGTCTTTGTCGATCGCTACCCAGCCTTCCGTGGTTGATGATGAGGCTGACATGCTGTAAGAAGCCGATGGGTAGAGTTCACAGAAATGCAACCGATCCCACAGAGACAGAGGATTCTTGGAGGATTTTCGATCTTGACTTGTAGCAACACTCTTCGGTATCAAACAAGATCTAAGGTAACTAGCGGATGACACTGAGACATATCAGGAGATGAAGAAGCGGGTTCTATACTCGTCTTAATAGATCTCTCTTTTTCTTTTTCTGCTGCCCACCAGATCAAGGCCCGGCCTGCGGTCCTCATATGAGAATGTCACCTCAGATACGCAATGAGCGAAGCCCATCAATCAAGTCCGTAAGAAGAAAAAGTCCAGTCAGCAAAGAACATGCATGGTATCGAAACACCGCTGTTATTAATCACACTTGATCCGCTATCTTCGGACCTTGCCCTGGATGTCTCACGCAAGTGCTGCTTTGCGCTGACCCTGGATATTGAAACCCACCGTGGGAACTCCTCTGATTCGACCACAAAGTGCCACACAATTGCATACACGAGAGACTTGGCACCTTCGCATTTAGGGGGTGTGCATAGCAGCCGTGAAGCCGCATGCTCCTCGGCTGCACTATCTCCGGCTGGTATGTTTTGTTCCAAGATTCGATGCCATGAGATAGGGGTTTACCGTGTCATGACTCAAGTACATATCGGCATACCATCCAGACTCCCACCATCGTGCCAAAGTCAAGGTCAAAGGTCAATATGGGTGACCTGATATAGCTTGTCACCAGATGCACAACTGGCCTCGGCCAAGTAATGGTACGCGGATAGCTGCTGCAGGCGATAAAGTGATCGCCTCAGGTCGTGATGGAGAGAAGCGCTTGCGACACCTCGAATCCGACAACGTTGCCCTATGGTCAATGGGCCCTTTGGGAAGCATTTATCAATTCAGCCCCCTTTCGAGACTTCCAGGGATTCCTGATTCTGTTACGGGGTCAAGTTGGTTACCTGTATGCCACATCTTTGCTGAGGTGACATAAACGATGCGTAGATAGAACTTGGTTTCTGCTAAAACTTCTTGCAACACTTGAAAAGTTACGTGGTCTTGCTTGAACCCGGTGCACGGTTTCCTGCAGTAGCATATCCACAGCATGAACGCCCATTGTGTCTTTCAGGGATAGAGACCGCATCCTACGAGACTCAGAATTCACTCCAACCCGTCAGCAGAACTCATTCTATCTCAAAGATGAGGAAGGCCCAGAGCAATACTGACAATCGTGCCCAATCCCGGCAACTAGAAACCCAGTATCTCATTGGCTTTTGTGGCAATGCTCCTACCACCAGGTGTGTCCCTCTCTGAAGCAACAAGTTTCTCGAATCCAAATGCTCGTAGACCATCAGCATCCGCGTACGACCTTAAGAACGACTCCGTAGGCCTGTTGATGTGTTTCGACTCGCCCTGACCTCCGGGAAAGTCGGGACCAGGGGTCCCGGCGAGGAACGCGTTCTTCTGACGTAGTAGATACCTGGCGTTCGATTCGGTGACCGGACATATGGGGATATAAAGCACGCTCGAGTCGCTTTGCCCCCTATGAAGTTTGTCGACAGCGTGGATAGCTAGGCCGTTCATGTCAGCACTGCTTTCACGAAAAAGCTTCCAGAAATTATATGACTTACTATCACAGTGCCACAACACGACATCGCCTGGCTTGATATCCGGCATATGAACCATGGACCTGTCGAGCTCAAGGTGTGGGTGAAGGATCTCATTCAATTCCTGCCCATGGCCAGGCGTGGCACCTTGAAGCTCGCTCGTCATCTCGGAACCTGCGAACACCCAGTTGTCCGAAGCCAGATAGTCTTTTCTGGAGACTTCGCTGACATCTTTGAGCGGCTTGAAAAAAGGGCGAAGAAGCAGATACGCGGTCGATAGCTGCAGCATGGGGTTCACCATCAACGTTCCCTCATAGGGCTTGGTGTAGCTCATGCTAAGCCACCCCTGGAACATCCGGAACATCGAGCAAGCGCCAAGACCGTTATAATTGTCAATAACGGCCGACACTCGTGTGGTCGCATTCCAAGGGTCGTATTCTTCCCAAGCACCCTGGAAGATCTTGTCATAGACCTCGCCACGGCCATATCCGTGCGTTTCCCACCTCTCGACGCTGCCGCCATCCATGTGAGGACCGAGGGCGAAGTTGGCATCGCCGGGCTGTCTGATACGCAATCGATCGGCATACGACAAGGGTTGCTTCAGAGAGATAGCGCTGGCTGGATTCGACGAATGCCAGAGCCTCATGAAGGCCCTCTGCACCTTCAAAAAGCTGGGATGAGCTCGCGCTTTCAGCTGCGGTGCTGACCAGTACAACTCGTACACCTGGGGATCATTTTGTGGGAAAGCTGTGCTTGTCAATGATGGTGACATCTAGTAAAATGTTTTTGATGTATGTAGGTAGGACTTACCTCTCGTCGAAGGATTCTGCCTCACGTATTCTTCGATCTCCCCCTTAAACGAGCGGGCTTCTTCTTCAGGAATGACATTCCTGATGACGGCGACTCCCCGTTTCTTAATCTCACGTTCCAATTCCTCGAGACCCGCGTCTAGGTTCTCATATTTCAATTCCGGAACAATGTGCGGACCCCGAGATGCCACGGCACCAACGTCCAGACTGAGTTGCTCGAGCAGACGCTTCCAGCTGCTAATCACGGATTCTTCCCGGCCGCTGACTAGAGTCTTTTTCAAGTCGAGGAACCGCTCCGGCAAGGGTGCTTGATTGCCCCCTGATAGAGAGGCGAACGAGTCGGAGATATCCCCTTCTCTCTTGCCCTGGTGCATGGCATTCATGTCGAATTCGGGTCGAAAGTCCGAGCTAGAACCCCCACGGCGAGAATGTCACGAGACCCTACGGATGTGTGAATCGTATGACGGTTTCATATAACGGTTACCGTCTTGCGTCACGAGTGCTGCGTATGCAGGCCTGGTTCCGATGATAATGATGAGTCGGGTAGGGATGGATCACGGTTGCAGTACCGGAGTTGATCTTCCCCCAATATTCGAGCATCAGAATCACGACTACAAAGAACCGACTTTGGAAGGTCCTGATGGTAATTTATAAAAGCGTCATCTCCCCATCTCCATGATTGATGCGGGGAGTCCCTCTACGCAAGAAGTTGAAGGGAAGCTTGTGACACATACCATCCACGAGATGGTTTGTCGGAACCGCCTCGAATGGAGTAGCTCCGCCCGCTCGTGTGATCGTCAGCGGAACTCCCCCATTCAGCTACTCCGCTCTTCCGCTTCTGACCGCGGTGTATCCCCAGTCACACCAGTCTGCCAGTCTATCTGACAACCAAGTACACGATGACCAAACTCCTTTTCAACAATATCCACCGGGGAAATCAGCTTCTGTTCTCTAGATAAGCCCACGACTATCCGACATCACAGTGTGTGCCTGTGTGCGTGTGTATGCGCGATCAGCGTTGAAGCTATGTACATGTAGTCTCCATCCTCATTCATGGTCAACGTTCCTTCTTCCCGTCATGGTGAAATTCATAGAGTCGGACGCCATGGGTCTCCCCCTGAAGCGGAAACAGGCGACTGAAGCTTGTACCAAATGTCGTAAGAGGAAGAAGCGATGTATGCACACCATGGAAGCCCAATCTGAAAGGTTACCGTCGCCCGATATCTCACCTGCACACGATTCGGGACGAGCTTCAGTGAAGAACAGACCCCAGCCTACGTCGGCAAGCGGTACCATGCCGCCTGAAGCTCCTGACTTGAGAATGTCCGGCAAGCATGGAACATCGGAGGGACATAATTCGAGATTCGTTGGTGATTCGAATCCCGAAGCCATTTTCATCCAGTACGTACGCTAGGGGCGTCAACCTATGGTGTCGTGTAACCCTCTCAGGAGCGGAAATCTTCCCTCGACGTCAACTCGAGATCTTGAAGACCACTGACGATACTTATAGAGCTACCAATCTCTGCCATGGCCGTCGGGATGCCTCCGTACGCGGTGGGCTCGGCGTGTGGCAGAGTCCTAGCCGGTCTGCGGAACTGCCTCTTTCGACACCACCCCTTCGCCAGGCGATCCAGGATATCCTCAAGTCATATGCACGAGGCAATTGTCTCGTATGTCGACCACCAGAGAGTGACTCTGCCGTACTACGCCGTATCTATCTCGAGAAGCTCCACCCCATATTCCCCATCCTACCCGTTGAAAACACATCCCTTTACGACGATGTGACCAGAATCGTGTTGGAACAGCTGGTGAGCCTTGCCGCAGCTGCCGACCCCGAAGCTGTCCGGTATCTTCGTTTAAACGAAGGCCAAGTTCTACCCCGGAGTGCCTTTTGCGCCTCCCTTTCGCACGCGATTCAAACAACCCTGGATGCCGGACTGATTACGGACAGGACTCTACTATGTCGCATCTACGGTGAGTGAACCCGGCAATACCTATGACTGGTGCATGGCATAGCATTCTGAGACTGGATTCAGGCGCACTCTCGCTTTATAAACAGCCGACATGTCCTGAGGAGGCAGACGTTCCTGCCCTGCTCAACAGCCGCGCAGTACACCAGATGCAGACGTTGGCGCTTCATCTGGTAGCAGACGAAGATCACACCAGCAGCCGGGCGGTGCAGACTCTGTTCTGCTGTCTGTGGGCACTCGATCGTCTCAACGCTGCCTTTTACGGCCGGTCCTGTCTCATCCACGAAAGAGACGTCGGGTGGAACCTGGAAGACTGTATCAGAAGACAGTCGCCGCCATTCCGGCTATTCCTCATGATTGTCAGCTCGCTAGATAAGGTCATCGGCCTATACCGTCCCAGCAACAAGGGTGATAGAGAGACCTTCATCGAGCTTCCGATCTTCGAACAGATGATACTCGATGCACATGCCGCTCGGATACCAAACTCTTGCTTAGGTAGGTTGGGCAAAGCGAGTGATGCGCGGCCGGGACCCCTGGCTATCTAGATTCAGCTTGCTAACATGCCAACGTGGCAGCGTCTCTGGAGATCTTCTACCATTCAGTGGCGATTCTATCAAGTCAGTCACCAGCTGATGGGGCCTCAAGTGCCCTTCCGACCCCGGCGACGAACAGCCGCCGGTCACTTGCAGCTGACCGGATCACGTCGATCGTGGGTAACGAGTTCGCCGGGCAATTGGCTTACCTGCCCATCATCCCTTTCGGGGTGTCGCTCTCATTGAGTGTGTCTTATCGTAAGATGCGACATAGCAATATTGCCATGTTCCGCAACCGTGGCAAACAAGCCTTCTGTATCAACACGGAGCTCCTGAAGTCGCTGGATGACACGTTCTGGACAGCAAAGACCATGGTAGCCATGGCCGAGCAGGTGCTTCAGGAGATGGATAAAGCCGTAGCGTCTTTGGCCCACGAGACGGGCATCGACTGCTCCAAGACACCTGCTTTGGGTAGTATCAGGGGCGACAAGCGCACGACGACCAACGGAGAGGTAGCCTCTGCTGCGACAGACCAAGACCACTTGAATGGGCCGATCAATGACTGGTCGCTCCTAGAAACAGTACCTGATCTGGACGTATTCGGATATTTTGATCCGACATTCGATCTCGGCGCAGTGGATGCTGCCCTCGACGGAAATCTTGACTTTGGCGCATCGTCAAACTGGTTTGACTGGCAACAGCATTGGGGTTGATTTGCTTGACTCGAGAATGTCGTCACCAGGCACGGGACCGCCCTGAAGGTCATCTTCGAGAACGACTTTATCCGAGACGAACAAATCATCCGCCTGTGCGAGATATGTGGCTGGATATCCGTGGCTTTTGTCAGAACGTCGACCGGTTTTGGATTCGTGAAACAGCCAAACGGGTTCTATGCGGCCCGGGGCGCGACGACAGGCCGCCTGAAGTTGATGAAAGAACATGTTGGACCGCATGTCCAGGTCAAGGCAGCCGGAGGGGTCTCCACTCTGGACGAAGTCCTGCATGCCATGTCATTGGGGGCTACCCGGGTTGGAACTTCGAGCACGCTGGCCATCCTAGATGAGGCGGTCAAAAGGGGGGTCAAGGACACAACTACTGAATTGCAATTACTGATTATCGATGGGGCTCCAACCATCTGCCAATGACTATCCGACTTATCCACGGATCGTGGGCCGAATTGAACCTGTACCTTTACTTCAGAGCTCAGAGGTGACTCGGAAGGCTTAGAAAGTATCCATCTATGAGCCCCTGACTCATTTGTATGAACCCCTTCTCATATTACGATAACACACACACGAGACACACACACACACACAGAGAGAGAGAGAGAGAGAGAGAGAGAGAGAGAGAGAGAGAGGCGTATATTGACGAACCTCACCTCACGTCCGAGCAAACGGCGCCGCTGGGTGGGAGAGGCAAGGCAAATGAGTTGCGTCAGTGAGTCAGTCCATCATCGTCCATTTGCGCTGCACTGGGCCACTCATTCCGCTTTGACTGGAGGCCCTTGTACGTATCTGTCTGTATGTCAATGGATTGTCATCAAGGGTGGACCTGTTGGTTCGGTGGGTAGGTAGTTTTGACAAGTGACTGCGGAAGAGCAAAAGTCTAAGCGAGGAGATAAATATGTTTGCCGCGGCCGCGTCTTGAAACCTGAGGGCCAACAGAAATCACGAAGAATAAACTTTATTCGGTATGACTACCGGTTTTTCTTCTCCATCTTGATACTCGCTTGCTTTGACGTCGTCAGATACCCACCACCCATATCACAGTGCTATGTCGCGACGGCGCGACAGAGCCAAAGGTTTGCTTGCTTGGTGGGTGGGTACCCGTTCTTCAAGTCACGCCGATGAGTCCGAAGAAATTCATTTCACAATATACACCTGTCAACTGGTTCCGAAAAAAAAAAAAGAGCACGAGGCCGATCGCCGAAGACAATGCACATGTCTATTTACCACGCGAGACCGCGAGGTCATAATGTCAGGTAAATAGGATCTGATCTAAGGGGAAATCTAAGGATACAAGGGAAAAATGCAACGCAAAGGTACTTTTGTCAATGCAGTGTACAGGGTGAATAAACATGCCGAGCCCAGCCGAACCCTCAGGGTGGTAGGCGAAATCATCGCAAGCGAGGGAATAGCTCTATCGTGGAAACACCTCAACATCATCACCCCTCCTAATCGCCCAGGCTCTACCTGGCCCAGGACCTCGCAGATGTGCTCATAGGGTGGGTAGGTGTAGATAAGACAAGCCTGATTAATCCTTCGTGATCCAGACCCAGATCGCGGGCTTCTCCCCAGCACGACCTGTGCGCGAGCTATCCCAGCCGACTTCCTTCAGAGACATCTTCAGCTTATCTTTCTCGTCGCCAGAGATGGTCATGCCCTTGTACAGCTTGCCGTCGCCCCCGTCCACGACCTCCGTAATCTTGTTCAACTTTCGCTTGGGGTTCACGGCACCAAAGCCTGACAGGATCTCGGCGAAGGTGACGTTGGTGGGGACGTGATAGGCACCGAAGTGCATCGACATTCCGCGCTCTGCCTGCCAGGGGGCGGTGTCCGACTTGATGACATGGAGCTTGGTATGGGAGGGACCGAAGAAGTAATTGTAGCCAGGTTCGCAACCATGACCGCCGGTTGAGTTGATCAGATTGAGGCAAGGGGCATCCATGTTGACTAAGGGGTGTGCAGTCGGATATCGTGGCTGGGTTCCAGGAAAGACGGGTACCGGATTCTGATATCCATTGGATGGCGTAACATAGGCGGGGCCTTGCCCATTGTTGGGGGGACCAGGCACCGGATACGAAGACTGGCCCGAGTTCATGTAATAGCCGCCGTTCATACCTCCATATGTCGCAGCAGGATAGGGAGGGGCAGCATAGGCACCACCAGAAGGCATGGCATCTCCGGCAGACGGTGGCTGGTCAGCGTCGAATCCGAATCGGGGGTTCCAGCCACCAGACGCCATGGTAGCAGTGGTAAAAGGGAGCGTTGAAGTGTCAGTGGGGGATATGCCCAATGCAAATTCGGGATTGTACCTGGGAGGTCTGAAGGTGAACTCTGGCTCGTGGACCTCTTGCTCGGGGGTACTGGTGTGGTAGTTGCTGATTTCAGATTCGTCACCAGAGTGTTCTTCCTGGGTGTTATCGTCGGGGGGATGGTCTGTGCTAGATCGTGATCGGGTGGCTCGAGAGGAAATCAGTTACAAAGGACTTCTGAAGGCAAAAGGGAAGACAAAAGAGAGCAGTCCGGGTTTTTATATTTATATAGACCCAGGCGATGTTGAGCGGATCAGGAGTGAATGGAATTTGAGGCAATGAATGATTCTACTCACAAGCTGACGTGTCTGCAGCCAAAGTTGCCTCCGCAGACTCAGAGGCAGTCTCGTTGAGACAGCCAAGGAAGATCTCAGTCCTCCAGACTTCACGATCGTCACAGTCGTAGAAAACCCCAATGATCAACCATGCCCAGGCCTGGCGACGAGGATGGACCCAGAGGTATTGACCTATGAGGAGTTTGGTGGCAGGGCAAGGTAACTCGGATGTCGAAGCAGCCTGAGTACTTTGGGAATCCACCTTGGGTCAGTATGACTAGCAACTAGGCGGCAGCTCTAGTTACTAGATGGTAGTACAATGAATGGGGGCTGCCGATTGTTACCAGGAGACAACACCACCCTCGGGAGAACAAAGGAAGGGCAAGAGGTAGGGCCGTGCGTGTATCCTGAGACACGTGATGGCGATGAGTGTGGTGGGAGAACGAGGCTGAAGAGTCAGGGGGGACTGGGAGTCAGACAAGGGGAATGGCCATGAGAATGATGCAAGCAGACAGACAAGATGCCACTCGACAAGAGACCTTGGTGTTTCAGTATGGGATTCAACCTATGAAGGTGGGAGAGATTTCGAGGAAAGCTGGACATTGTGGGAAATATTTATATAAGGCCATCTCGGTAATTTGTAGTATCTCCGATGGTCATCCGAGACTCGAGGTACTCGACCCAGCAAGGTACATCCAGTTAATGAGGTTGTTGTTGAAGTTCAGATGGAATCCCCAGTTGCCTCGAGGATCTTGATTGGCGTTGCAAACCTCACAGTAGCCTGCAACTTCCACTCGAGACCATTCAAATATGAAGCGGTGAGTTGCTTGTGTCATTCTTCCCATTCCCGTTTCGTCGATAGTGTCCACGACATCACCAACAGAATGGAAAGGGGTCGGAGTCCCATTCGTCTGATCTGTGGAGGCCGATAAGAGTCACGCACAATACAAGTCACCACCCCAACAGGGGCATTGACCATCTCCTATGTACCGTGTACTGCTCCAATCTCGTTTGCTTCATTGGACCCGGGAGCGGTTTACCCACGTGCTAGCGGTGGCGAATTGCCTCCGCAGGCTATTGGTACCCAACAGGCAGACGTGAGCGTGATGGCCACAGACCTGGAGCAAGACCGACATGTAGTCAGTGCTCAGGAAAACCCGGACGCGATGCCTCATGGTTTGTGCGTGCAAGCTGTTATCGCAGCCGGTAGTCGGCACTGTACTGGAGTACTCTCAGATGTTTGTACAACTCCCAATCATTGAAGTTGCTACACCCATCGGCAGAGATCAATTGCTCCGAGCAGTGTTTCGATGTTTGTGCCATGTGGCCGGGTGCATTCACTGTCATGGTGAAGCCATCGATACAAAGGGATGCCACGAAACAACGACAGCGACATCGGCTCTCAGGCAGCCTACCGCAAGAATGACAGTCAAAGATACCTACCTACCTAGGTATCGTAGGTAGGTATCGTGTCGATGTACCTAGGTACTCAAGTAGGTTCCCACCTAGGTTTCATTCACTGAACCAGCACGGCGCAAATTTCGCTTTGCCAGCCGATGGTCTTCCAACTTCTTCCGATGGTAGTGTAAGTGAATGGGAATGTTGGCCATGGCGTACTCGTGATCACGTCATCCTTCTCCGTTACAGGATCTCTTCACTCCTCACTCCGGACTGATGGATTCTGGCTCGACGAGACGCACAGCGCCCCCTTTGCGACCTTCCTCGGCTTCTGTCTTGATACGTCTTCGCTTCTCAACCTCGGCGACCAGACCTTTCAGATAGACTTCCGCCTGAACGGTGGCGCTGTACGCAACGGCGGTCCAACTCCACACGTTTCGCGTCTCGGCATCGGCACCCGCAGCCAGCAGGGTACGAAGGACAAGGAGATTCCCATTGCTGCTCGCGAAGTGGAGGGCCGTATTGCCATCTATGTCGGCGTTCCGGACGGCCCCGGTCGCCCCTCCAGGCACGTACGTAAGCAATATCTGCAGCACAGTGTCGTGGCCGCCCAGACTAGCTTCCATGATGGCATCTCGACCTCGGATGTCGCGTCGCAGGATGGAAGGAGGGTCATTCTCGGCGAGGAAGTGGACAACCTCGGTATGACCGGCGGCGGCAGCAAGCATCAGGGCGGTCTGGTGATTGTCGTTGAGCGCAGGAGTGGGCGACTCGTGGCCGAGGGCAACGAGGACTTTGCAGACATCAAGATGGCCAAGACTGGCGGCGAGATGGAGGCTCGAGTTGGAGAGGCCGGTAGAAGAATGATCGGGGTTGTGGACGAGGTCGGGGTGGGCTTTGACAATGCGCCGAACGAGCAAGGCGTCGTCGCTATGGACTGCCCTCCGCAGTCTTTGCGACGGCTGGATCCTGGTGTTTGTGGACGTTGGGATTAGCTGATGATCCGGGTAGTCGTGGTCGCGATGAACACGGTGGCTAGTATATGGGCAGGATTGGATTGTCTTCTTCTTACATAACAATGATGGATTCTGGTTTATATTCAAGAGGCTACCTGATACCTAGGCGGTTCCCTCGAATCTCTCCTTCCTAGGCGGTTCCCTCGAATCTCTCCTTCCCAGGTGGATTCCTCTTTGTGTCTTCTTGTGTAGGTTAGGCCCTTCGTTTGTACCATAGGTATAGGCGCAGCGAGCTGTCAAGAGGTGGCCTCTCCACGCGCGCAAGCGAGGACAACAATACAAAGCAGATGTATCGAGTTGGGCCCAGGAATTTTTGGATTCTACCAAGAAGGACAAAGGGGTGTTTCTCTGTTCAAAGCTCGCTCGTTGCTTGACAGGTGCAGGTGCAGGTGCAGGTGTGTTCTTTATGATGAGCATGTGCATGGTATGGAATAGGAAAGATGGCTGTCATTGAGGATGGGTATCGGACCTCGGGATGTTATGCATACCTCCAGCTAGATCCATAGATGGATGGCTGGAAGTGTCGACGTCAGTCAGCCTCCACAGCATGCCCAGGCACTGTATTTTTAGGTCTGAAAGCGTCGCGGGGTTCCCCACTTGAGCTGAGCTAAGTACAAGCCCCTGAGGCTCTTCAGCCCCTCACCCCTTCTCCCCCCTATTTTTGTCATTGACCACTTCAATCTCATGGATGTAAGAAAGTCACACGCATGGAAATTGGAAACATCCTTGATTGTTTGACGAAACAAGTGTGACAATGCAGATATCGAGAAGTATCTTCATTGTATCAATCGGCGGCAGGATGTTCACAGAGGCTGCGGCAATGGTATGGTGTTTCGCCGGGGCCAAAGGAAAAGGAGAACCAGCCTGGCTGAACTCTATGAGAGCTTGTTTCCCCGTGCGCCCGATATGGCGGCCAAATGATATGTTAGTGTTCTATCCCTACTACCTACATCTAAGTCGTCACTGACGAATCTCATGGATTAGACGATCTCATAGGTCTCCCTGCTTGTGTCCCTCCCTTCTGTAAGATAAATCCCAGTCCAACAAGAGACTGGAGATATTTTGAGATTCATCCCATGCCGGATCAAGACGTATTGATAAGTAAGTATCTACCCAGACACCTCTTGCCATGGCGCGTCCTTAACGGATAGGTATGTACATAGCCACTCGGATAGCCCTCGCTGGCATTCTGTGATCAGTCTTAGCCTCACTTAAGGGTCAGGATTTGAGTAGATGAAGAAGTTGGTCAAGTAGATCCGTCTCGCCCATCCTATTCCTCCATGGTTGTTGTATGTAGAATGGCGGCAGTGGGACAGACCTCTGGTATTGAGACACTCAGCTCTGATGAATCAAGAAGTCCAGAACCTGCTCGCATTTATTTCCGGTACTTTGTTTTAAACACATCTCAGGTTTCTGAGAATTCAGCTCGCTATAGCTAGATCCTCTTCGGTTCCATCTACTGCCTACCTAGTATACCAGCATGGATGCATTAAACACGGCAAAAGAAGTAACGATCATCTACACAAGAGGCTCAGGGGCTCAAGTATCCCTGAAGCAGCATTCATCAACGCAACTGCCGCCACAAGCAGCATCGGGATCGTCCTCTTCCACTCCATAATGTCACTCGGTCTCGTTCTCCGTTCAAGATACGCGCTCGGTCGTTCCAGCGCCATATTTGATATCTCAATGCCGTAGTGTAAGGAATGATATAGCCTCATATAGCGGCAAAGAGACTGCAGTCCTACCAAGCGTAGAATGTTAGGCCACAATGATTGCAATTGAACTTGTTTCAGTGTCCTGGTAGACTGGCATTAAGAAACCATCCACGGCCGTCATCATTAATCCTACTAACTTTGACTTCAAACACCATGTAAATTCAAATTCGCTGCAGAAATAACACCGTACTTCCTGCTCGCTGAGTTGATATCGAAACATGCCCGTAGTGCTGCCAACGCCTTTACGAGGTAGACACATCAAAGGGACATGCAGTGTGCTAGCCAGGCTATATATAGTCGAGACTAACAAAGTCCAAATATATGTCGTATCCAGAAATCCAGTGTCATCGCAGCTCAACGTCTCACAGGTTTAGAGCACCGAGAAGAGCTGTCAACGTGAGGGAGTAGGTAAGAGGGTAGGTATAGTCTACTCGACTGGCGGAACCGGTGGTGGTATTGCTACTACTGCTACCCCCCTTTTTCTTGGGGACCCGGCTCTCTAGCTCGAATGCATCCCTGGCGAGTTTCACGCCTCTGAAGCGATATGTTGATTAGTCTATGAGCTTTGTATCATACGGCGTGGCGGTTAGCAATGGGGTGACCGCTCCCACTCACTCCTCTTCGTTCCCTGAGACAAGGCGAGCCTCTAGGGCGGAGTCTGCCAGCACAGCGGCATCGCGCTTCTGAGAGTCGAGGAAGGGGGATGCAGCTTGGTCGTCTCGAACGACTTGTGGGTTTTGCGCGAAAGACCCGTCGATGGTTCCGGCCTGGACAGCCAGGGGCAGGATAAGGCCGAATGAGAGAAGCTGGAAGAAGGAGATGTTGGGAATCATGATTGCGAATATTTTTTGAGTTGCAGGAGGATGGAAGCGAGGGATAGGATCAAGAGGGGAACCAGGTCTATTCCTGGGGGTTCAGGGTACTTTTGTACATGTTATTGGGGAAGAGCTGAAGGATGCCAACAGCGGCTTAGACACAGTATAGCATATAAGCCAGCCAATCATATGATGTATGTACTCCATCTACATCATCTCGCAGCAAGCAGCCGGATTGGGTTGAAAAACAACCGTGAATACTGATGTCTGCAAGCTTGGCGATTTACCATTATACCTGAATCGGGCTCTACAGTACGGATCACCTTGATGTAACGCAGGTTGAAATTTATAAAGAGAAAAAGATACCTAATCGGGTGGTATTCCACGATGGTCCATCTGTACCTTCATAAGAGGTAGGATCCTGTGAGTCTATATGGTCTGGAGGTATTGCTGCTTGAAGTTGTAGTTTGTCTCTGCACCGAAATTCAGTAAGAACCTTTAGATACCTACCTACCTAGGTAGGGAGTTTCTAGTTTCCGGGTTCTATGTGATTTTGGCCATATCATGGAGTCCTATTAGATTGTTGATTGTCGCATGGAAGCCTGAGTCTCCCGGCCCCAGCTGCCCCAGGTCATGCATTTCACTACGTCATTCCTTCAGGGGTCCGCAGGTCCTAGAGTAAAAGGTACCTAGGTACCCGTGGACGCCCGGGCGCTTAGGTAAACAGGTACGAAGTAGCCCGACTATACTAAGCTGGGTTAGGTGAGTACGGAGTACCTAGATACTCACCTAAGGTAAAGTCCCCAGCGGCCACGACGGGCAGAAAAGCGTCTGCTCGAAAATATCTGGAATACCCGTCACTTGTCTCCCGCCTCATGATAGCTGTCGAAGTAGTCGATCGCTTAAACCACCTACTTAACGTAATTGTAGATACCCCTTCTCTTCGCTTCTATTCCCTGTACATGATTGTTTCCTTGACAGGCCAGATCTACTACTCCCTGTTTCCTTATTAGCCTTTCCAGTCTCACCCTTGTTGCTTGTTTTCATCATTTCATTGTTTCATATGTTCGTCGTCTGCAGATATGCGCGGAAGCCTTATACTCCCCTCCTCCAGCGGCATGGCTATTCCCAACTGCGCCGCGCCATCAATCGCACCGTAAGCAAAGATGAGCTCCGTCCGTCAGGTCCTGTCGCCGAACGTCTCGCAGACACTGATGTCTGGATCCCCCGCGCCTCCTACCTGACCAAGGCAGATAAAGAAGCCCAAGAGGTCCAAACCCGACGAAGATCTAAGAAGCCTGAAGGCAAGGGAAGCAAGGCCACAGGAGACAAGACCCGAGTCAATATCACCAGCGAAAAGCTATGCGGTAAGCACTCACACCTCCCTGACTTAACCATCCGCATTCCCGAGGCCGTCTGCTCAACCGATCACCTCAGACGACATCATCTCCTATATCGGCCGTTCCCTCAACCGCCATAAAGGGTGCGACCTTATCGACATCTCTCCCGGCTGCGGCCTATGGAGTCAGAAACTTCACGATCACCTCAAACCTCGATCCCATATCCTCCTCGAGCCAGACGCCGAGCTATATAGGCCCTTCCTCCAACCCCTTCTCGACCGTCCCGGCACCACTCTCGTGCCAAAGTCCGGCATCATCTGGCGCGATCTGAAGACCGTCCTCCAACCCGAATACCTCCCCCACCAGTCCCGCCTCTCATCGACAGACCCCCGTATCACCCAGCGAAACGACACCCTCCTCGTCACCGCCAACTTGGCCTTCCATCCCAAGAGACGCTACGGCCAGTTCGACTCCGTCTCCGTCCTGCTATTGCATCAATTCATCCGCTCTATCCAGACCAGCACCCTCTTCCAAGGCTACGGGCTCGTGCGGCTGCTGATATGGGCCCGCCACGACGACCACCGCGCCTTGATCCCCAAGGCGCTACAATGCCGAAAGCGCTTGTCCGTTGATGTGGATCTCTCATGCGACTGGGTAAACCAGGTCTGCGGAGCAGAGGGCTTGGAACAACCCTGGTTCATGCGCGAACAAACCATCGTCGAGGCCAGCGACATGGCTACCTACAAGAGAATGCGCGACGCGGGCATCAAGATGCCCCGGGGGAGGGAGCCAGAAAATTACCTGGCCGCCAAGAGATGGTCTCGGGCAAGCCGGAAGATGCCCGTTCCTGGTCAGGTGCCGCCGACCTTCAAGCGGCCCTACAAAGTGGCGTTGGACGCGTTCCAAGCTGCGCATGACGAGGAAATGGCAGACCAATCCTCAGATACGTTGAAGCTCATGAAGCGCTATGAGTGGAGGGCGACCTCGGAGTACAAGAAGAGCCTCACGTATCTCGAGCAGCTGCAGAGCTTGGACCACATCAAGAACCTACGCAAGTCAGGGGATGCACCCGTGGAGGAGGTGCGGCGCCTCGAGTCGGAATGGAACGACAAGCTGCTGGAAAGCCCCAAGGGGATGGCGAGCGAGTTTGGCACGTACCGAGACAACATATTCGTCTATCGACAGGACCCGCCCGGACTCGCTTGGGATCGGCGGCCGTACGAACCTTTGGTCGTGAAGGAGGACGAGTTCTTTCCCAACCTGGAGTGCAGCCTGTTGGATATCCAACCTAAAGCAATGCATCCCCTGTTGCGCCAGGTGGGACCGGGAACGAGCCGCGCCGGGGATATGTTGGAGCAGATCATGTCGTCGATGATGGCCCAGGGCATACAACCGCTTGGTCCCACCCTGGACGCAATATGGCCCGGCTCGGGCGACTACATCGGCCCCCGATGGGAGAGCATCCGGGACGAGGCTCCCGATGGAATCTATGCCCATTCGCGCTATTCTGGTATCACCGCCAGACTGTTGAATGCGCGGCAGTGGGAGGAGCTACTCGAGCTCTGGATGGAATGGCCGCTGCATCCCGAGTATCACGAGCTCATCTCCCGAACTATGAATGAACAGTCGGATGCGTATGATGACGACTACAGCGCCGCAGGCATGGCGGACTAGACGAGCACGAGACAAAGGTCCGACCAGACCATCCCACGATGACTCCGTACCTGGCTTTACCTGATCTGACCATGATATCTACCCCCATAAAGATGGTGGGGAACATAAGTATATCGAATTGCCGGGGACATGTTACACGACAGTCACCCTTTACTTGGAGAGAAGAAGAATGAAGAGAAATACCTAAGTAGGTAAACATCAATGAGAAAGAATATGGAATAAGATATTGGTGACATGTTCCTTCCAGCCAGAGGCCGACACGGTTTGGCTGTCCGTGCAAACGCCGGACACCTGCGAACACTCACGACGTTTGGCATCTGAGGCATTCCGTCGATAGCTCGTTATTTCGATAGGTCTTCATCCGAGTCGATTGCTCCCGGCGGCTAAGTGACTTGGATACTGTAGATATCCACTCCCCTCCGCATTTGATAATAATGTCTGGTTGTTTCGTTTACTTAAAATTCCGAGCTCGCGTATCTCATTTTCTACTCTCATCTCTTCACATTTGACACAGTACACAGGTTTGTACAAAGTCCTAATGTCCTATCAACCGCAGCCAGGCAATTGTAGCATCGCACACATACACTTGGCACCCTTTTGTGCCCAGGCCGGAGATGGGCTTGTCAGGGGTGAGGGGATTTCACTTGGCGATCCTTCGAATCATGGTGCATAGATGCAACTCGAACCCGAACCCGTGGATCTTATTGTTCATCCCAGACTGAGGATTCTGGCGTCAACAGCTGCAGATTATTGAACAGGCTGACAAGGAAAATAAGCACATGTGTGATGGTGTCACAAAATTTACCGGTGGCACATGACCATACCCTGCATATTGTACTTTGGTGACATACCTAATAATCTGATAGGAATGATGCGTAGTAGAATAAGGAAGATAATACCATGGATACCTACCTAGGTAGGTATGTATGGAAATGGTTCCCCTCTCAGGTTAGAAGGCGGATCTACCTAGGTACGCAATCATAGGCCCATGGGCTATAAGCAGGTACGAGATACGCCGAATGAGTATTTATGTATGAGGGATGATGACAGGGCACAGCGGCACCATACTTCTAGGTACCTATGGGGCTGGCTTCTACTCCCTCCTCCGTACTGGTTTGGTTAGCATTGTGCAATATGCAACTCGGCCGTAATAGTATCAGCACAATGGCGACGTCGGACGTCAGTTCAGTACCTAGGTAATACTCTGTAGATCACAGATGCTTTTGATTGGTGATACGAAGAATGAGATGAGATGCTGCATAAGTACCTACCTAGGTAGGTATCTACTTAGTGCAGACGGGCGTTCTTCAGAAGGGAACGGCCGATCTACTTTACCCCCCCTCTTGAGCCACAATCAGTCCGATGTTGCCGAGTCTCCATCCGTACATCCATGGATAGATAGATTCACCTCTGGATGATATAATGCTCTGCCTTCTTAACCATATCGGCGGAACATTGAAGATTGTATAACACGTGTCGAGATTGAATAATTAACAACAGACATAGGTGTCTTTCTCCAGTACTGAAATAGCACACTTACCTACCTAGGTACCTCTTATTTGCTTCGTACCCCCACCTACAAGTAGGAACGCACATAGGTAGTACGCAGTAATCCACGGAGTAATACAGGATTCGGCTTCAACTGCCTGATACATACAGGGCTGGCATGGATATCCCATCTCATGGGGTATCTTCGTAGACGTTACCAATACCGAGGATTGGGAACAAACTAGCATCCGAATACCAATCAACATGAACCTTAGGTACGATGTTAGATATACCTTATGACTCTGGTGGCGTGTATGTCAAAAGACTACCTAGGTACTTCTTAGGGTAGGGTATGTGCTCCCTAGAGTGAGATATGCCCCCTTTCATCAGCTTCCGAATTAAAGCGCCCAAACGTTCATTGTTGTATGAATGCCCAGGTGAGGTGTACGAAGTACGGAGAAAACCATCAACCATGGATGGAATTTTGATCACCTACAGCCTGCAGCCTGCCGCCCTGAAGGTCCCAGTCACTATTAGCACCGCCAGCTGATACCCGTACCTGGCAGCCCTGCCCCCCGAGCCAGTTCAGTGTTCAGGGCTTTTACTTTATTCCCTCCGCTATCTCCAGCGCTATTCACGTAGTAGTACAATGAGCTGGCGTGGGGAAAGTCTTTTGACCGGTGGTGTGGTTACCCACCTAGCTACTTCGTACCAGTCAATCTTGGCTATTAGCTCACTGCTAGTGCTGTGGCTCAGGGGTTTAGAGTATAATTGGAAGCACCTGTGACAGCCCTGGAGGTTTAGTCCTTTCCTGGGATGGAAAAGTCCCAAGCGGCCGTCCTGCATCCGTGATCCGCCAAACAACAAGTTGACACCTTTCTTTACTCGATACCTGGGTGGGTGCTCGACAAGTCAACCCGTCACCTCCTCCGCACATAATATCAACCTAATAAGATGAAGTTATAACGGCCTCATGTCGTGCTGAGAGAATGAGAGAGAGGCACTGCCTATCTTTTTTTTTTTTTTTTTTTTTTTTTTGGGTGGTATCCACATTATTGGATGCTTTCAAGCTTCGGTTATCAGTTTCCATCGGGTTACAAAGTACCATCCAATCTGTCATCCTTCAGGGCTGTTCCCCGAACCCCTACTTAAAAGCTAAAAGCTTATTTAACTCTTGGGACCACCGCATCGCAACGCGTCGCATTACCCAGCGGCTTTGCCACTGCAATAAAGACATTGCCTTTCACAATCCCTTCTTTTCTTCTTCGTCTTTCATATCAAGTGGTGCCATTGCCTAGGTAGTATACTTCGTATCCATCTTGACTATTGCTTGCTACTTCTTGTTATCCTGATTCTTCGGAGTGGGTGAGCCCTCCTCCGTACTGTCCCCTGAAGAAAAAAAAGTAAAACCACCGTCAGCTCCAAAACGAACAACCGTTCAGCCCGTTTTCAACCATATTTACTGGTACTCCAACTGTCTTCCAACGTCTCCTGCCTCCTCCTCCCTGCCTCCTTTCTCCCTCGCCGCTTCGCCCCCCTCGCCCCCCGTCTTTCCGTCGCTTGGCTCTCGGCAATCCTGCATTCCTACGGCACATACAATTCAATTGTCGAATCACCAAGTTGTTCCAGATGATTGCTCTTAGGGTCCTGTTGTCCCGTCGTCCATAGCGTCGTCACCCTCATTCCGACAACTCGAACTCGATCGTCTAGTCACGGTCGAGATTCTGCGCGCCCGGCTTGCTTGAGCGCGCATTTCCTCAAGAAAACAAAATCTGTACAACACATTGTCTTCGATGATGCGATCGCCGGCCTTTCCTCCCAGGCGGCCGTCTCATCTTGTGCGCTACATTGTTCCCGCCCTTCTCCTAATATGTCTCTTTTACTACCTGTCTAGCGACCCGGCAGACGTCGCGATACCCAGTACACACATACCCAACGACCACGCCATCTCTTCTTCGAATTCCGACACCATAAAACAACAACCTGTCAAGGGACCCTCGGTAGTCGACAGGCCTGGCTCATTAACACACCAGGACAATGAGTATGGTCATAAGGAGGGTAGCGCGCCGGCCGTTCAGGACTCCAAAACCGGATCCAAGCCGAATTCGAAACCTGGCTCGAAGCAGGACTCCAATTCTAAATCGAACTCGAAGCCAGGCTCCAACTCCAAGCCAGACTCGAAGCCGAATGCGAAACCCGATCCCGTGGGCTCCCATCCCATTGATCACCTGATACACACCGCCAACAAAGACTTCGAGGGTCTGCTCGCCAAAAAGGCCACATCCCTAGTTGAAGCTGCCGAGGCCTACCGTAAGCGACGTGGCCGACACCCCCCGCCCGGTTTTGAGCAATGGTTCAATTTCGCCAAAGAAAACAAGGCCGTCATCGTGGAGGACTTCTTCGACCAGATTTACCACGACCTAAATCCGTTCTGGGGCCTGGAGCCCAAGATGCTTCGTCGGGAGGCGGCCCAATTCGAGATGACCATCAATGTCCGCAATGGCAACGCTAGTGCAGAGAGCGACTGGTTCTGGACGCAGATCTGGCTAACGATGATCAAGACCATCGAACACATGCTGCCCGATATGGACATTGCCCTCAACGCCATGGACGAGCCGCGTATCGTCGCCCCCTGGGAGGACATTGACTTCTTCATGGAGAAGGAGAGACAGAGTCGCAAGATCACCCCCCTTCGAGACCTGGCGACCACGTTCCAGGAGCTCCCCGCGCCGAAAAAGTTGGAAAAGACTCCCGCCACAACGGACAAGAAATGGGAGGATACAAGTAAGTGGGCTCTCTCTCTCACACCGCTCCCCGAGATGCAGACTGCTTGTGTATGAACTCGGTACCTGGTACTGACACCCTTGCCTGTGCAGGTCCGTATTGGGTTGTCGCCCGCCGAGGCTGTCCTCCCGATAGCCCAGCTCGAAAGTCCCCCCTATTAGAGACCTACGACACCACCCCCAGCTTCTCACCGTCGTGGGCGACTCCCCACCAATACCAGGGTTACGTGTCTAACTCGTCACTCTCGTCCGAGTTCTGCCATCAGCCTGACCTTCAGGGGTTGGAAGGTATCTTCATCCAGCCGCTGACCACATCCGCGACGAAGACTCTCTTCCCCCTCTTTGGGGGTAGCAAGTTGGCGACCAACAACGAGATTCTCCTCCCCGCTCCTATGTATTGGAACGAAGAAGAGCGGTTCACGGGCGGAGAAGACCACGGTCCGGCTTGGGAAAACAAGATCGGCGACCTGATCTGGCGCGGTGTGGCCACCGGGGGGCGGAACAACGAATCCAACTGGAAGGGATTTCAACGGCACCGGTTCGTGGCGATGAACAATGCTACGACGCTTGCGCTGGCTCAAGACGAGGTGAAGGCGCCGGTCAACTTCGAGCTGCCTGCCAGTACGTACAACGTGGCAGCGCAGAAGGAGAAGCGGCTCGGACCGTGGGTTTCTCAGTGGTCCGATGTCGGATTCACCGATCTGTTTTGCGATCCCGACTACGAGCCGCAAGAGGAGGAAGGCATGTGTGCCTACACGGATGAGCATTACGAAGTCCTCTTGGGACAGAAGATGGCGGTCCAGTTCAATTGGAAGTACCTGCCAGACATCGATGGCAATTCGTTCTCGGGTCGGTATCTGGGATTCCTCAGGAGCACAAGCTTGCCCATCAAGAGCACGCTCTGGCGCGAATGGCACGACAGTCGTCTGGTAGCTTGGAAACACTTCGTGCCCATGGACAACCGGTTCGGTGACTATTACGGCATCATGGAGTACTTCATGGGATACGAAAACGCCGTCCCGGGTCACGACGAGGCGGCACGAAGGATTGCGATGGATGGCAAGGAATGGGCCGAAAAGGTTCTCCGCAAGGAAGACATGCAAATCTACATATTCAGGCTGCTGCTCGAGTACGCCCGCCTCTGCGATGATCGGAGGGAAAAGATGGGATGGGCGGACGACCTGCTTACCTGATTGATTACCGGAAGAGGTTTTGACATTGCCAAATTTTTTTTTGACCATCTAGGCCTTCAACACTCCCAACGAGAGGGTCGCGAGGGGGCCTTCAGTGCAGAACAGATGACCACTGATATATATGCTTCCGCTTGGTTACAAGCTGGTTTGTGGTTGGGTTCTTAGGCTGAAGCTTCTGAAAAGGAGGCGGACATGAAAGCGGCCATCCTGCAGGTCTTGCGGGCGCCTAGCGAGAACAGCGGCGTTTAGTCTCATATAGAGCTGAAGAGGAACGGGAACCGGCGTTGGCGGAGTTGTCTACCTAGGTAGACATAGCATTACATACCCAGGTACAAATCGTACAGGCCCCCCCCTTCCCCTCGTCGCCAACGGAGGACAGGAAGAGGGAATGATACAAGGCGGTCAAGGCCTGGCGGAGTCTTGGTCAGCTACCATTGGGCGGGCATTGATTTTAGATCACAAGGCATTAGATATCCCAAGTAACAATAACATGATTTATATCATTCATCGACGTATTGTCCGAATGTGTGGCTTGTTGTTACTGGCAAGGTCCCTGTAACAACAGATTGCCTGTGAGTTTGGGCTCATGGTGAAGATGGATACAGTACATACTTAAGTACATACGCAGGCATGACGGAGTCAGTCAGACGTCGTGCGAAGGTAACCATGTGTCTACAGACGTATGAAGCAACCTTGAATGGATCGTATCAGGATAGAACTCGTCGGTATGAATGCGGAATACCTTACTTCCTGCTTGATATCAGCCAATCTTTGTACAGGACCTAGGGTTATCGACTTTGAAGATAGCTGCCGGTCAATGGCCCCTCCCGCCCCTTCTCCGATTAGTTGTGAATAGCCCAGCAGCAGCCTTGTCTTGAGAATAGGTACAAAATATGGATTGGTAGATAGTGGATACACAGAGTCCATCGCTCGTTGCAGTGCATTTCCTGTTCCTGATTTTTGCCCATATGTGAGTTGCATAAGAGTGTACATACACGTATGGATACATTAGTCCTAGGTAGGCTGTACCAAGGTACCTACATAGCTATCCAGTCTGCAAGGGATAACTTGGTTCCAACGTGTCAATGTGTGTACCGGTATGACGTAGTGAGTCGAGAACAACATCATTCCATCCATTGAAACTCCCGCTACCTACGAAGTAGCTCCGCCGACTACCCGGAGTTCAGATCTCTGAGATCCATCCCTGGTCCCGCCCCTCCCTGCCCCTGAACGGTGACGTTGATCTGTTTGGTGAACCTGGCAACTTGATGCAACCTTCAACCTTTCAGCTTGAAAAATCAAGGCTAGATGCTTGTGCCTTCTCGACCTGAACTCCTGGAGCCTTCAAGCTTCGGCTGATGGAGGGGGGACTTGAGGTCTCAGTGTGAGACCACATTCAGGTTGTGTGTAAGTGGTGTAAGTGGCAGCATGCAGGCATGAACCAACCGGCCAACCCAGCCAACTTGAATCATGCCAGAGCATTGCGTAGCCCACCTACCTAGCCGTAGGAAAGGACGTCATGTCTCTTACAAATGCGGTCATCTTTGTACTGGTTGACTGGGAGGATGCACTTATAAAGAGCATCTGAGTCCGCCTTCCAGCTTTGCTTCTTTTGCTTTTCTTCTAGTTCATCATCATCGCTAGACTACCTGTGCCTGTACCTGTACCTAAACAGTTCCACCTTCATACCAAGTCCAATTATCACCAACTCTCTTCAACACCAAACATCCAACACTAAACATCCAACGTCATGGACGCCGCAAAGAACTTCTTGGGAGGCTCTTCCTCCTCCAACACCACCGCCAACACCCAGCAAGGTGGCCAGAAGGACGACTTTGTCGACAAGCGTATGTCTTCTTCTGTTTATCTACTTCTCTCCTTTCTGCTCGACCACTACAGGTTCTTTGTTTCCCGTTTACTGACATCAACGCATCATAGTCGCCGCCAAGGGTAACACTCAATACGCTGGCGGCAAGTTCAGCCATGACCAGCTTGAGAAGATCACCGACAAGGCTCGCGAGACTTTCGAATCATCCACTGGGTAAGCCACCTTCTCGGCCTCAAATACCTCTCTCATGTCAACAACCGATCTGACACATACCTTTCCACATCAATAGCAAGAACGTCCCCGACAAGGTCTCCAACTAGATACCCATTATTCACGGCGTTAAAGGCATAGGCGATGGACTGGAAGCCGGGTGTTCGGACAACCCTACGTAGTTCACGATAATAAAGAAGAATAAATCATTTCATGCAATATTTTTCCAAGTGCTTGACGATTTGACATGTTTGATGGGGGACAGAAAGATCTGTGACATCAGGTGTAGATGCTGAATTTACCATGAGTATTGCTAACCATAGCTGCTCATCTAACTGAGTACCTAGGTATGTAGTATCATCCCGAAACGCCGTACATACAAACGCATATGATATCCTGATCCCCTTGAATTAACGCATCCGACGTGGCTCATCATGTCTCTTTATTCAATATCGTATCTGCTCGTCTTCTTCCCATTTCCGCGACGGTCCTGAACGACAGTCACTAACCGTCATAATACACCTGTATCGCAATGATCAAGATCCAAAGCAGGAAGAGGCATCCGATCAAGGCAAACGCGAAGACGGCCTGCCACGATTGACCTGGAACAAACAGAAGGAATGCGGTTAGTGATTAGCTCACTACTAGACGTTCGTTCCCATTGTACGAATTGGTTGCTGAAGAAGGAAGAAAACTGCTGAAGAAAGAATAAGAAGAAAAAGGAATTGAAGGAAACTCACATATCGCCTTCTGCTCCAGCCACGCCAGGGTCGCCTGGTTATTCCCCACGGGGCCATCGCTCCAGACGAGGAGGTTACAGTTGGTGCTGACCGAGCCCGAGGGACCCCACAGCTCCAGGCTGACGACGATCAGGCCGACCATCCACAGCACGAAGAACATGAAGGCCCCGATGATGACGATTGAGGGTAGTAGCCGGCGCTGGGCGATCAGCCACAGCAGCAGCCCGATGAAGACGATCATCAGCGCTCCGACCGTGATGAAGTAGGGGAAGTACCTAGAAGATAGCGAGGGGGCCGGTTGGCCCGTATGTGTTAGCCTTGCTTGAGTTATGGGCGCTGTCGTTGTTGTGGATGTTCTTCCTGGACAGCCTCAGGTTGAATTGTTTTCTTCTGCTTCCTCTTTCTTCCTTGTGAGAGGCGGGGAGACATGTGCGCATCCGCCTCTCTCTTTCTCTCTCTCTCTTTCTCTCTCTCTCTCTCTCTCTCTCTCTCTCATGATGGTAGAAAAACAGAGGGAGGCAGGCAGTAGTAAACTCACCATGGGACGTATAACTGCAGTTGTTGCTGAATTCCGATGAAAGTCGCAAACACGCCAATGATGCAGCACGAGGCGGCCAGCATGACCAACATCCACACGTTGAGCTGTATGGCCGGCCAGTGATACCGGTGGATCCGGGCGACCCGGCGTTCGTAGATGACTGAGTCGGACATGGTCGTCGCGGTGGCGGCCATGGTGTAGGTGTAGGACGAAACGTTCTCTCTTTCGAGTTCGTTCGGAAAAGCGCGCAGACGAAGGGAAGTTGAGTGAGGTGAGGTGATGTGATGCGTTGCCGTAGGACCCCCCCGAGAGCGGGAGCAGGAGTAGGAGCGGGAGCGCCGGGGTTGGACTTATAACCCGTTCGATGCCTCAACTCAGGTGGTGGTCTCTCTTGATCCAGTCCCGTGTCATTCAGTGTCGATCCGGTGAGAGAAGAAAAGGAATTGCAGGCCCTTCCGTCTTGTGTGATTCCCGTCTGCTTCTATATCACGCGGATCGGATTTCTGCCCCGTCTCTCCCCCACAGCTTTGCGCGCAATGGGGGGCGTTGAGGGTTTTTATGACGAACCAACTTGTCTCTACCCAAATCGCTCGTATGCGCGTGTCGAAGCCCGAACGCGAAAGGGGGAATGGAAGGATGAAGAAAGCCACCAGTAGATGGAGTGATTGTAGCTAGCAATGGATAGCAACCGGCCTGATGGAAGCTAAGCCAAGCCCGATTGACAACTCAGATGTCAATCAATCAAGTCAGTCAGTCGGTCGATTGATCACTGGTCGGGCTGCAATGCGCGCGCATGCAGGGCAAGTCGGCCGGACGCGCAGTCGAGGACGGACGATCGTAGATTCGTATGCAATGAACGAACGAATGAATGACACCCGACACCGCTCGCGATCCGATCCACCTTCGGGTCTTCCTTGGGTTTGCTGAGCTGTCCGATGGGGCGACGTTGCAGAGCAATTGGGTACGAATATTCCTTCTGTCTTCGTCTTCTTATTCTTCTTTGATCGCCTCGTCGCCGTAGTCGTACGAGATGGGTAAACTTGACAGGACTCGGGACAGGGCCAGACGGGGTTTGTTTGTTGGTTCCAGGAAACAACAGAGAAGAAAAGGCCGACGACGCGACCGTTGGCTCTACTTCACAGAAGCCTCAGGGACCAAGCTCAGGTACCTTTAAGTCCTTCGGTAGGTACTTAAGTAGGTACCCGACGGCAGATAGCGAAGTGGATTGGCCCCGGGATGATGCGCGCGGGCTGAACTCTGATCACCTCCAGGGCTGCCTGCACTATCACAATAGCCCCTGAACCCCTGTCCGAGTCCCTCTCCCAGGCGCCAGAGCTGCTAATAATGGTTACCCGTCAGCCCTGTCATCCATCAGTGGCTATCTAAAAAGATGATCTCCAGGGCTGGCTTTCTCTCTCATCTGTCAAGTTCAGGCATCACCGCAACAAGACCAATGTCATCGACACCTTGACTTCGTCTTTCTCCTCATCTCAACGAGTCAAACCAGTCTACTATCAACTCTAGCAACTTCTCTCAGATGTATTCGCCAGCCGCTTGATTTTTTTCCAAGAGGTAGCAGCAATATGCATTGTCGTCTATAAAAGGATGCAGGATGTAATAAGAGTGCTGCAGGTGGGATGGATCACCGAGTGGCTGGTAGGTAAGTAGTCTAGCTATCAACGTAGTATTCCCAGCCTCGCTAGCCCATATACACAGTACTCCCCCGGCTTGTCTACTTCATAATCTCTTACACCATCCCCATTCCATTTCAAATGCCTCGTTTCGTCGTTCAACAAATCAACGCCGAATATCTACCTCGGTAGGTACCTAGGAACCGTACGAAGTAGGTTGTGGGAAACCAACAAGACGCGTCGCTGAGTGCGTACTCCCGTGCTGCACCGGAGTTGCCTTGCCATCACCACTCGAAGAAACCCCCTCCCCTCTCTCTCTCGCTCTCTCTCTCCCCTCTCTCTCTCGCTCTCTCTCTCCCCTCTCTCTCTCGCTCTCTCTCTCCCCTCTCAAGCCTTCACAGCAGAGACTCCCCTAACGCGCATCGCACCAACGAGCACCCGGCCCTAACGGTCTCGTGTGCACCCAGCTCAGTCTCCGCCGCCAGGCTTGGGTTTACCTCGACCAGATCGACCGCCACCAGGCTCCCCGTCTCGTGTACGCTCTCGCAGATGTAGTCACCCTCGCGCAACGTCAGCCCTCCTCTAACCGGCGTGCCCGTACTTGGCGCCCACATGGGGTCCAGCGCGTCGACATCGAACGATAGGTGAATTGGCGTATCCGTGCCGATGTGTGCCAGTGCCATCTCGACGACTCGACCGATTCCGTGACTGCGATCCGGGTATGAAAAACATCAGAACATGTTCACAGATACACATCCATACACACACACAAGTACATATACAGTCACACGTCGTGTATGGCGGACGATGGGAAATGGGAGAAGGGAAGGCGGGCAGCCGATGGGCCTGGCTGGCTGACTGACTTACCGATCAATGTCAAACATGCTAAACGCCTTGATGCCGTTCTCCCGCAGGATCTTCTTCTCGCCCGGGTCCACGTCCCGCAGCCCGATGTACACCAGCTTCTTGACGCTGATCAGGTTGTCCTCCTTCAGCCACCCGAAGTACTCCGTCTTGTCCTCCCGGGCGAGGCCGGTCAGGAAGCTCACCGGCATGCCGTGGACGTTGCCCGAGTCGCTCGTCTCGGGCGTGTTGATGTCGGCGTGCGCGTCCACCCAGATCACCGCCATCTCCCGACCCAGCCGCTCGCGCACCGCCTTGGCCGTGCCGGCGATGGTCCCGATCGCGATCGAGTGGTCCCCGCCCAGCGTCAGAACCAGCCGGCCCTCCTTGGCGTGCGAGTAGACCTGATCGGCTAGCTTCTGCGTCACGGCGCTGACGGCCTTGGGGTTCTTCATGTTCCGGTAGGGCGGGTCATCTTTGGGCACGAGGTCGGTGTACGCGTGGACCGTGTCGTCGCCGTGGAGCTTGTAGTTCAGCTCGTCCCGTAGTTGTTTGAGCAGGCCGGACTCGATCAGCGCCGATGGGGCCGCGTCGACTCCGGGCTTACACTATGGTCGCAAAAAAAATGCCATCGTAAGCTCCCGTACTTAATTCTTCCAGTAGACCGCACGGGATCGCCGCAAAACAGCCAAGAAGGTCAAGGTTGTTTGTAGCTCTCGGGCTTCTTAGAATGCATCTTACCTGTCCACCGGAAAAGCCGACAGCCACGACACCGATGTCCTCCGGGTGAGAGAGAAACTTGGATTTCACCATGGACGTGTTCATCTTGCTTGGTCGTTAGCAACAACGAAGCTAATCCCTTGCAGTAGATGAGCGTGAGCGTAAGTATAAGGCGATATCTGCTCTTCCTAATCGCTATATCATGCAAGGTAAAAGACTATGGGTAAAGCTCGAGAGGTCTCAAGAGAAGAGGTGGAACTGAAACAAAACGAAGAGTACTTCGTAGAGACTAATACTTTCAGTGTAAGTGAATGAGAAGCAAATAAGAAGAAGAAGAAGAAGAAGCAAACATTCAAGGTTTTCCTCAGTTGAAAGAAGTTCTGACTACGAAGTACCTCATCCATGTACCTAACAAGTAGACCCCCAAGGTCCAGGGCTTACCTAGATCTAGGACGGGCAGTAGTAGTAACCTGTGGTGACCGACCTATCCACTCATTAGGGTCTGTCCTGCTGGAATGGGAAGCTGTTTATGGATTCTTGTTAGCTCAGCGCAATGGTTGCCCGATTGCGGTCTTATTCCCATTATTTATTCTATTTACTTGCGACTACATACTATCTTGGGAAGACCAGACGGAGTAAAGTGCCTACGTTAAAGCAACCCTTCTTTTTATACTGGACAGTATTCCCATGTACGTGCCTAGGTAGGTGGTAGGTTCAGAGGGGCGTATGACAGCAGAATGCCAGCCAAAAGGTTGGGTTGGAGAGGCAGCCCATACGAAGTACTACACACCAACTTCTCTACCACCTTCTCCTAGAAATAGATCACAAATCACGAGCGAGAGCTGCCTTTATCCTACTTGACTGACCTCCGTGCGATGGTAGGGTGTGTGACGAGTGACGATGTATGCAGTTGGGTGTTGATTCTTCCTGTTGGCCGCTATTACATTACTTTACCTAGGATACTGTAGGTACTCCCTTTCGACGAACTTGATGTTATCTCCCATCCACATTGTACCTCACCCGAATGGCAATGCCGAAGCTTCACACCCTCTTCATTGTAGATACCTGGATAGCTAATTGCCTATTGTGTGGAATCCTGCTTCTCTTCAAAGATAGGATGAAATCGTAACGAGAAAGGGTGAGGCCGGCATCAGTGATCTCGACTCTATTCACCCACGTGGCCCCCTAAAGACCGGGATTTCGGTGAGACTTCAGCACACTGTCAGCTTCCCGTGCCGCAATGACAGTGGCAGCATGGAGCTGTTGGTAGGTAAGTAACTACCTAGGTAGTTAGTCTATCCCTGCGCGCAACCGAGAGCCGCTTCAAACCGTCCTGTCGCCGGTCTCATTCTCTTACCCCGTCCCCGCAATTCAGGAACAAACCCATTCATTACGTACAACATCGTTTTTTTTTTCGGTCCACGCAAGATGTACTTGTAGGACGGGCCAAGGTCGTTTCCCATCGCGTCACACCGCCCATGTCTTGTTTGACCCGACTGCCTAGGTTGCTAGGTAAAGAATCGGACCTGAGATAGGAGAGACTAAGCCCCTAAGTGCAAGTCGAAGCGTTTCAACCACTGAAGAGGGTTCGACGAAGCCACTGCCTTCCAATGTGTTAAGACGGCAGTCTATTATTGGATGGTCACATGCGCGAGGACGGCGGCCGTAAGAGACCGAAGTAAAGTGGTGGATAAGAATGGCGTCCCGGTGAGCAAAATTGCTGACATGGATAAGCTACTGGGAGAGAGGAGAGTTATAGGCCGATGTTAGGGTAATTCCGTGGTAGGTAAGTATTTGAACTTGGAGGCCCCGACAATCTGCATCTCACGGTCCTGAAGTACCGCATCGGGCCCTTCGGCACCCGGAATTGGGAGCCCAGGGCTGTCTGTCCACGGGTGTTGCTTGATGCGAATTCGTTGCCACCCGTCATCTTTGACATGTCCTTCAGTCCTCTTCTGGCCGGATCAATAGACTACTCTATTTCTACTGGGTATTTACTTGCTCCTGACCGCTTGCTTCTCCGGGTCGCTTGACACTCTGTCGGTAGTTCAAGGCATACCTCACTTTCAGCACCGTTCTGAATCATAATCAGTCTCCGAGTATTCGGCTCATCCGGCTCATCAGGCTCATCAAGACGCGGTCGAGTAATGCCTCCGAGAATCAGAGGACACAGGCTAGGACTGTATCGTCATTGTCACTCCCCACCTAGTCGATGGCCTCTCACAACGTTTGACAAATATTCATCAGTCGCTCTTTCATCAGTCGCTGCTGAGACAACCTCTTAACGTGTCCGGCCACCATATCATGAGTATTTGACGTTGTTCCATCTCGTCATGACCAGGTGGAATAGGGGTACAAACCGCCATTGCCTATCAACAATGTCAGCCGGAGCGATTCTGTGCGTTGGACGAGGGAGGGTCTCGCAGACATCCGATCGTCTCTGTATTCAATGATTTGGAACAGGACGACAGAGTCCTACCCAGTGCTCAAGATCAACATACACTGGAACGTTCATTCGTTAAGCCAAACTCACACGGAGAGATATCTGTGTTCTTCCATCGTCAGACCCTTGAGAGAGTTTTTAATCTTCTCATCTTGGGTATAATAAGCGAGTCGCTGTGCTCACTTAGGAACAAGATCTCAGAGTCAGTCAAGTCGTCCAGCCGGTAGTTTTGGATGTACTTCGAAGATCAAACGTGCTATATAAATTGATACAGTTCCTCATGCTTCGTGGGAATCTTCCATTGCCAGACGAAGACAGTCGCTACTCAATCATATCGGAGAATCGAAGATCTCACGATGATGCCCCCAAATCTTCTTCTGAAACCCTTGTTGGTGTTGGTCCTCAGAGTGTAATGAACCCCGGATCTCCATCACACTTGATGCTTTTCTCACTAATTCGAGCCGAGGACTAGCGTAGGCACTGCAGCAGCTCACGAACATAACCAGGCTGTTTCTGTCCGCACTACAGCTATCGGAACGCCTATTATACCATCTCTGTATTCATCAGTCACTCGCTGTCCGACAGTCACATCAACAAAGAGTATCTGCTCAACTTGCGCTGTTCCGGGCTGTCTGGGGATCTCCACTATCCTCAACCCATGCGAGGGCTGCCCCAAGATCGTCCCAACCGTAGACTTGGAGGTGCCTTGCGATGGCAAGTGTCCGGCTCTGGGATGTTTCACGCGTTACGTATCGGCGACCTCGAGCCTCCACTGTAACGTAACGAGCCCTACTCCAAGCTGCGTCACCACCCTCACAGCATCTCCACGGTCAACTTCTGGATGTGCCTTCACATGCGAACCACACTGTTTCGAAGATGGTAAGTGTGCTACATGGCTTGGTCATCCAACCTTTTACGCTGAACCAACATAGGCCTCGTTACCATCCCCTGTGGATGTAGTTCGGTAGCTGTCAGCACTGCCACGGTCTTCAGAGAATGCGCGACGACAAGCCCTTGTTTCGAGTGCCAGACTGCGTTCACTTTTTCGACGACTGAATCACCGTGTCCCAAGGTGACACCCATCTTAACGCTTGGCCGTTGAACTTGCTTGTTTCATCTCTGATACCTATCGCCTCTTACCAGCTGATGTTCAGTGACCAAGGTTTTGGGCCGTGTTGTGTCACATCGGCATGGAACAGGAGTCAGGTCAGGTTGACCCGAACAGATTGGCCCGAACGGAGGGTTCTATCTCTCTTTGGCTATACCATTCGTTGGAGCACGGATAAGATCAAGTTAATGGGGTTATCTGCGATCTTTGGCTGCACAGCACAGTCATAGTAAATGAATATCTCGCTTCGACCAGCCCCTAGACTTCCCCATGAAGTGTCAGTAGTTAGGCTGCGGTTGGAGTTCTTCACCAAACTGCTAGTGGGTGGCTGTCGTTCGTTTGACTGGACGGTAGTTACTAGTAACCACACTGCCCAACGTACATATGCGTCAGGATCAAGCTCGCCAGGATTAAACTTGCCACGTGGTAACATAAACCCGGTTGTTCGTGGACGCGATTTGATCTTGTCGCATCCACGAAGGAAAACCCGTTCAATTCCGAGGCTACCTCATCCCTGGCAATGAGTCTTGACACTGTCTATGACCACGTTGCTTCTACACCTATGCCCGTGGCAGTCTCCTTGACGATTGGGATTCATGCGTACCGTCCGAGTTAAGTTAGCATCTAGCCACCATCATTAGCCGTAGCATACAGCCCAATTGAAGTATCGACAGATGAGCCACTTATATCACTTACGAGCAGAACGCTGACCCTGAACAGAATGGAATTTTGCCGTCAAGAGGCGAAAGACAGAAGACCGCTTGTGGTATTGAAGCCCTCGAAGGAAGCTATACCTGCTGTCGATGGGTTTAACCGAAGACTATCCTGATACTCTGCGGATGACACAGTATGCCTAGGGAGCCGAGTTCTCTGGCACACTCCATTGGGCGAAACTCTTGGGAGTCGCCGAGCGCGGAATGAAATTTGCGATATTCGGGTTGTCAACGAAGGGACCGTCACTCGGCGTGTTCTTCCTGCGACTCGGTACTTTCAATCCGCCCTTCTTTCCTCCGAAAGCAAGAACCGTAGGGAAATGGATGATTGTTTGGGGGTAAACATCGAAGTCTGGGATTGTCAGGATTCCATCTCTGCATCGTAGTATGGCTGCCCTGATCCCTTGCTATTGTATTGCTGTCTACGTTTCCATCTCTGGCCTGTCATCACGCCCATGATCACAATCATCATCTCGAACGATTGCCCCAGATCTGAGCAGCAGATATCGACATAGACGGGAAAGAAGAGCCACCCAGCACGCTCTATCTTGATGACAACAGGCGACTACACATCTTGAAATGGCGGCAGCCATGAAAGCACCAACGGTACGCAGCAGTGTCTTCGCTGCGGTTTTAGACTAAGCACTCGGTCGTGGAAGTTTCTGCCAATTCCGACAGGCGGAGAATCCCCCAAAAGTTACCAGCGCCCGAGAATGGCATGCTGGTTGCCGTACCTACATATGTACATATGTAGGTAAATGAGTGATACCCCCCTGGTCAAGGGTTCGTGCATTACGGGCGATTGACCAAACCCAATAATTCAGAAGATCCGTGTTGCGAGGATAAAGTAAAAGGATGGTCTTTTGATTGAGTATTCAATTGTGATCTCCATGTGCGAGCTTCGAGTACACATGGTTTTGGTGGTGTGTCGAGGCCCTTCAAGCATCAAATTCAAATCATGGATGGGGTAAGGAGGGAGATCTCGTTCATCCAACATGAACCCCTCACCACCGGAGTCCAAAAGGCATGCCGTGACTGGTGCGGGTATGGGAATGGAGATAGTCGTCCAAATGATTCAATTCTCGAGAGCCTGCATCAATCCTCCGGTTCGGGTAGTCCAAAACCAGGGGGCTTACTAACGTTACTTATAGGAACTTGGAGCGTTTGTAAATACGACCGCCCGCCGGGCAGCTTGGCCGTGTGACGGGCCATGATTAGACCGAGATCTTTCGCAAGTCCGAAGAAACCTACCAACTTGGAAGTATTCAAACACTGATGCGGATGCGGTAACGGGATCGGAACATCCGCTTTGGACGACAAACCTGCCGGATGTCAGGAGGGGAAGCAAATCCTTGTCTGGTGATCACAACTCTGCACGTCGCCATCCCTGAATGTCGAAGCGGATGATCTCTCGCCTACTACCGTGGCCCCTATCCTATAAAGATACAGCCGTCAGCAAGTCGCATGACCAAGCTGGCTCTTCGGAACTGGTAGCATGGTCTTGCGTGGACATTCGCAGTACGGCAGACACATGAGGACGTCCATGTGCACCCATCAATCCCAACAATCTATGTTAATTGCACCGTCTGATGTCTACACGACAGTATGCATTGCGAAATTGCAGTGGTTGCCATTCTAGGCTTATCGAGTCTCGTTCAGGCGCAATGGGACGCTTCCCGGTATGCTTGGTACAGTGAGGATGCCGGTTCGGATTTCGCTTCGGCCGTGCCTATCGGCAACGGCCGCCTTGGGGCAGTGGTCTATGGAACTGCAGTCGAGATGCTCGGTCTGAACGAAAATTCCATCTGGAGTGGTCCATGGCAAGATCGAGCAAATAGGAACTCGTCCGACGCCTTGAACAGCATTCGCACACAGCTTGTCGATGGCAATATTACAGGGGCAGGCCAGAGTGTGTTAGCCAACATGTCCGGCAACCCGACATCACCAAGGCAATATAACCCATTAGGGAACATGACGATAGACTTTGGACACTCAGCTGACCGATCCAACTATCTTCGTTATCTCGACACGTATCAGGGAACGGCGTTCGTCACCTATGCTTACAACGGGGTGAACTACACGTATTGTTACACCTGTCTATCTCGATACTTCAAAGCAGGCTGACCTAGAAGACCAGGAGGGAGTATGTGGCGAGTCATCCATATGGTGTCCTGGCGATTCGATTGGCCGCAAATCAGACCGGGGCAGTCGACGCAGAAATATCATTATCTCGAAGCCAATACGTCACTTCGCAAACGGCTTCCTCGAGCGATGATATACATTCTGTTCTGCTGAAAGGTTCTAGTGGTCAGACATCAGACGCTATTCTATTTTCCTCAGAAGCCCGAGTTGTGAATTCAGGGGGTAAGCGAACCATAGGGTTAACGTATGGGACCTTGCTAATCTAGCAATACATGACAGGTGATGTCAAAGTATCAGGAACCTCAATATCCGTGACTGGAGCCGACTTCGTGGATATCTACTTTGACGCCGAGAGTTCATACCGGTATTTCGATCAGGTCAGCTGGGAGTCGGAGCTGACGCGAAAACTTGACGCTGCCGTATCAGCAGGCTACGAGGTAGTCCGACGCGCGGCCATCGAGGACAATATGGAATTAATTGGCCGTGTCAGCTTAGACTTGGGTTCATCATCATCCGCAGGTAACCAGGACACGCCAACTCGGTTGGAGAACTACAAGATAGACCCGGACTCCGATCCCGAATTGGCCACACTGATGTTTAACTTCGGACGACATTCGCTCGTGGCCTCATCGAGAGACACCGGACCTCTCTCTATACCCGCCAACCTACAGGCGATCTGGAATAAAGACTTCAACCCTGCCTGGGGCAGGTGAGTAAAAAACTTGAAATAGCCCTTGGCAGCGCCTATGAGTAGCCTGACTGACACGAAGATGAATCTGACAGTAAATACACCGTAAGAAGATCGAGCTGCGCTACGATAATAGGGCGGGACTGACTGTAATTATGCAGATCAATATAAATATCGAGATGAACTATTGGCCAGCCGAAGTCACCAATCTGCAAGAAACACATAAGCCCCTTTTCGACTTGATCGAGATCGGCATCCCTCGGGGTCAAGAGATGGCACAGATCATGTACGGGTGCGACAACGGCGGATTTGTCTTCCATCACAACCTCGACGTCTGGGGTGACGCGGCGCCTACCGACTACGGAACACCATATATGATGTGGCCAATGGGAGGTGCGTGGCTGGCCCTCCATTCGATGGAACACTACCGGTTTACTCTGAATCAAACGTTCCTGGAGGAACGAGCGTGGCCCATGCTACAGAAAGCCGCCGATTTCTATTATTGTTATCTCTTCGACTGGAATGACTACTGGACTACGGGGCCTTCGCTGTCGCCGGAGAACTCCTTTATCGTTCCTGATGACATGGAAACGACCGGCAGCAGCGAGGGGATAGACATCAGTCCCCAAATGGATAACTCACTGTTGACGGAACTATTCCAGGCCGTCATCCAGGCTGGCCAAATACTTGGGATCTCGGGAACCCAACTGGATAATGCCCAGGCTTACTTGGAGAAGATCAGGCCTCCTGTGATAGGATCATATGGCCAAATTCTTGAATGGCGTCAGGAATATGGAGAGACCGAACCCGCCCACCGGCACATGTCTCCTATATGGGCTCTGTTCCCGGGATCTGCATTCGCGCCGTTAAACTCGACATCCTATGCGGCAGCTGCGAAAGAATTACTCGACAATCGAATGAGCAACGGCTCTGGTAGCACGGGCTGGAGCCGAACCTGGGCCATGTGTCTCTACGCACGTCTATTCGCCGGGGATACCCTCTGGGATCATGCGGTAGAGTTCCTCCAGACGTTCCCATCTCCGAACTTATGGAACACGGACAGCGGACCGGGGAGTGCTTTTCAGATTGACGGCAATTTCGGATTCACAGCAGCGATCAGCGAGATGCTTCTCCAAAGTCATAACGTCGTTCACCTCCTGCCTGCTCTCCCATCTGCAATCCCTTCTGGATCCGTCACGGGACTGGTGGCGCGAGGCGGTTTCGTGATCGATATGGCTTGGTCCGATGGCCTGTTGATCAATGCCACTATCATGTCGAGAAATGGCGGGTTACTGGCGCTCCGTGTGCAAGATGGTGTGGGTTTCTCAGTAGACGGCGTGGCCTATACCGATCCATTCTCGACAGAATATGGTGGAAGATACATCGTGGCTCTCGACGAGAATAGTGGGTAGGGGTATAAGGGGGTTTCGAGGCAGCCATGATCTCAAAGCTCACAGCAAAGAAACTCAATAAAAACTACCTAGGTAACAATCTCTAACAATTAAAGGTACACGTGGGAAACGCGCTTTAATTTTCGCCCCCAATGGCATCCCAATCTGACGATCCAGTCTCCTACTCATAATCTCCACCCTGTCTAGGCCACCCTATCTAGACCACCCTGTCTAGATCGACGAGGTTCCACCTAGTCCCTCTTGAAGTGGTGTGCATAGTCAAGCGGATCCGTGTCCTCCCCAAACAGTCGTTCGTGATCAGGGTCCTCGGAGCCATCGTCAGATCCATGATATTCACCCCGTTCAGCACGCGAATGCAAATCTTCGTCATCTTCGTCGCCGGAAGCACTGAACGAATCGTTGTTTGATGGCATCACCAGCCATTCATTGATCATGTCCCGACGTCGATACAGCCTGTCAAGAAAGCTGAGATCCTGAGTGATCTGGCCTAGGAAGGATCGTAGATCGTCAACACTTTGAGGAAGTTGCTCCACGCAAAACAGCTCAGCAAACGTATTCGAATCCGCGGTGAATATAGAGCTGGCGTGGTCGAGGTCCTCAAGGTCCAGTTGGCATGCAGCCTGCACGAACGTCAAGGTAAACGTGATCCAATCCACTGCATCCTGTGCCTCCAAGCACGGCGGCGGCTGACGATACTTACTGTATACTGTCAGCAACTACGTCTCAGGATCACCGAGCGAGGGGATATGGGAATTTACCCACATCGTCTTGTGCTGCAGCCCCTTGAGGTTCCATTTCCAGTATCTGGTGCCATAATTGGTGCCATAATCGGGGCATACCGTCTGGTAAAGATGCTGGATGGTGGTTTGTTGAGCGATTCTCTCCCAGATCCGACCCATATCTGTTTCCGCCACTTTCCCATTGCGGTCGAGCACAACCCAGTTACTCCTCGCAAACTTTAGGTATTCTTTCCAGCCACCGGGCCGGTATGTATCGTTAGCCGGAGCAGGCATCATATCATCGATGGCAGCCATGAAGTACATGCCAGCAAAGACAATCCGCTTGGCCTCAAGTACGGGGAAAAGATCTTCGGCGCTGTCGTCACTCGAGTACTCATACTCTCCAGTCTGTGTTGAGCCAAGCTGGCTCTCTCCAGTCTGTGTTGAGTCTAGCTGGCTCCATTCAACGCTTTCATCCCCAGCTCTGTTATGGAAATCGGCATCGTCGTCCTTGACAATCGAGAAGTGGATGTGGGTGCTGCACATCCTCCAAAAATCGGGGCTGTCTTTGGCGAGCTTAGGCTCAAGAACATCCCAAACTGTTTTCAGATCGCTCTTCCAGGACTCATCCGTGAACGACATAATAGGTGACTGGATTTCAAAGTCGTAGATATGGTCAGGAGGATAGAGTTAGTACGACCTATCGAAGCACGGCAGTAAGGGATTTTCATACCAGCTCGAAACAAAGAGGCATCGCGGTCAATTTGCCAAACTGTCCTATCGACAACGATTTCCCCTTCCAGGAACCTAGGATGCACCTTACTGAGGATTCCTTTTGCCTCAAAGGCATATCGAAGGTCTTCCGCAAGCTGAAACCAGGATTGTGCATCCCCTCTCAGGAGCGGCAACTCCAGCTCGATGCCGAACCGGAGTTTTGGGACCCTGGCCATGGGAACAGGAGGAACTAAGACACGAACTGGAGTGTGATAAGACAATCTCACGATTGGACCTCAGAAAGAATAATCGTATTAGAAAACCGAGGCAGCAGGCTCTCATGAACTTGGCAAATGATGGCTCAGGTCCTCGAATTTAAGAGAGAGACAACGGGAGAGAAGGCGATATTTATATCTGGATCTCAGCACGCTCTACCTAGTTTTGGACAACTGTGACTAGCCGAGCCAACATATTGGGGTACCAGTCAATAGATGTACGACCCAGTTCCGTGTCACGAGGCAGACCAACAAAAACAAAGAACCTGCGGTCCGATTTCGCCAAGCAGAAAGACTTCGACTCCTGAACGGTCACACCTTTACCATAATATGATTGTGACTACGAGAAATCACGAGACCGCCACGAAGTTCGGCTGAATTTGTTTCACAAAACTTTCAGGGGCAAAATAGAGGTCAGACTCCGGCCCCGCATCTGTGTTCAAGTGGCGCATGATAGGGAGAACGAAAAGGGGATCGTCAGACTTGTTCGTCAGCTGGCAAGCGAGGCATTCGGGAGAACAACCATTTTGAAGCCAAGGAACTAGGAAGTATGGCATATTCTCCTATGAGTATGCAGAACATAAGCATAGTGTGGGATGAGATGCTTCCTCACACAGCTGAACTGGCCAAGATCACGACCATGAAGAAAGCGGGATGTTAAATTTGCCCGACAATCTGTTGCAAACTGTCGCTGTATCCAGACTTATGACTAGATCCTGGATATCACTTAGCGACTCAGCAGAGTCGGGATACCCATATACGCACGGCAAAAAAGGAACTCGCAGAGCCGGAGACTGGAGATGCGGATGGGTATCTAACTACGACTAACCCCCCTATTTACGTTATCCCGTCTCTGACAACGTCTATTTATGAACCAAGGACCGACGACAACACGGGACAGGGGAAATCCAAGTCGTCAGCGGTACGGCGTATTTGTCCTGTGTGTAGAGATCTAGCAAACGTTCGTACCGTCATCATATGGGCTGGATCTTGGAATGACTAGATACGCTACTCGTAATTTCTAAGTCGGTCTGGATGAACGGGACAGCAGACGATACGAATCTTACCTTGAATTTGGCTCACTTCTCGCGAACCTGGTACTGTATGTAAGGGCGACTGTCACTGCTTACAGTAGTGTGTGAGTACATATCAGTCCTCGAGGGATAATGGCCCCGAGACCACGCCTTCTGCCTTACCGTGCATGTGTGAGAAACCTGACAACTACAGGTGCAGCGGAATAATATCCTTAAAGGTGACAGCGACACTGCGAGGATACTCACATTATCCTAAAGTTAAGGTTCCGTATGATTTCTTATGCAGACGTCATCAAAGCCCGTCTTACTGCAGCAGGACAGACAGCGTCGTAGAGCATCTTGAGGGTGCCGATACATTCAAGGGGAATCCTCTGCCAGATCTCGCCCACATTGAGCCCACTACATGAAGCAAAGCTTGGATATCATGCTGCTTTTCGTATAGCCGTTGTAAACTCTGCAACCTTTGACGCATGCGGCTCATCTCTGAATCGATAGAGAAGTGATTTGGCATTTCTCACTCGAGAAACAAGAAATGATATCCTTGGTCACAAGTCCCAGACTCATCTAATGACAACCTCGGAAGCAAACACCAGGAGTAATTCCTTTAGAAGGTCTATTGATCTGCTATCTAAACTCGTCTTGCAGCTCCAGGTTCGCGAACTCGAACACGGGCATAATGGCGGTCGATCTGTTTCTTGCCTTGAATTCGTATTGCGCCTGGCTTGCCGCGTCGGTCCATGACAGTTGGTGATACCCTCTCCAAATGGCCAACACACAGACAATCAAGCTGCGTCGAGAGCGAGCAAACACATACATTGGATAATTTGAAACCGACTCACACGCAAAGGAATCCAGCCCCATATGTGATGCTGTCTAGCTGTGTAACTACCACTACCATAATCATGAACTGCTTGAACGGTCATCATAGCTGAAACCCACGGTGGCACAAGACTGACGTCGGATTGATGTGTTATTTGAGTGCTTACGTGGAGTCAACCGTTCCTCAGCACCCTTGGTAGCCGGTGAGTCAAATACGGGATGATGCATCCGCACTATGTACACTCCCGGGAACTAGGAGGGACCTCACATGCCGATATCCGGCTCTTCATGCCCAAGAATCCGAAAGCCGGCCTGGCCTCGATTACGTAAATATCGGATTCTAGATCTTCCCTTCCGAGTACCCTTTCCTCTCACCGGGCCCGACGCCTGTTCCACTTCCAAGGTTGTGACCTATAACCACTGGGATAAGTTCACGACGCCAGCCCTTGGAAGTAAGACTTGCCCTTTGTGTAGGCGCAAGTACAAGAAAAAAGCCTCTACCTCGTGAGTAGCAAGGATGACAGCTGTCTTGGATCTACCGACCGAGTTGCTGTTTGCCGTCTTGTCGGTGCTCGGCGCGATCGACTTGCAGTCTTTGATTGTTGCCCAAGGCACCTGTCGCTCTCTGCGTGATATCGCCCAGGATATTCTCAGAAGTGATACCGTTCAACGGAATCAATGGGCCAACGTTCCTGACTGCCCTCCCCGGATTCACCCTTTACTGGAGACAAATTTCAGCTGTCTTTTCAACACGGCACGCTGCTTCACCCCTGCCGAGAAACAGAAACTTATCTATCTCACCCTGGCGGGAGACTACCTGCGACCCTTTCGGAGGCTACCCTGGGCGCGGAACGATGTGTCGCGCGACACCTACCTTCGTCCCGAAGCTTCCTGGCGCACGCTCAGTATCACCGCTGGGCAGCTCCCGATCACTCATCTTGATGTCGTCAAGAACTTCTCTGCCGGAAGTGACGATTTCGTTGAGTATTATCAAACCGAGCTACCTGCGACCGGCCTAAATATGGGTCACCTGTACGATGTGTTGTTGAGTAGAGACGCGACGTTTGGGCGGTATACTGGGAGCTGGGAACTTCTCCTCGGCCGTCGCTTGCGGAGTTTTGACGTCTTACATGAGTATGAGTGTTTCATTACGAGTGACGAAGACTTGGTAATATCGAACTCGGAATCCCGACAGGCCGCGATCCTCTTTGTGAGGGGGAGCGCTGAATGCGACGACTTGCAAGCTGGTGAACTTGGTAAGGAGGATTGGCGCCCAACGCCTCTGGGAAAATGCTGCCCACGTCTACTACCATGGCAAGGACCGAAACTCGAGCGCTAGGCAAGCAGTTGAGGGTCTAGTCATACTGGCGACTGAGTAATTGCACCCCACAACGAAAGCAGTTGAGGTTAGCACGCGCAATCAATCAGGAACTAGAAGACGGTTGACCTCTCATCGCCTGCACAACCACTGGGTTCTCCGAGGGATGGCAGCGGAGCTCACTCTGAACGATCGCCACGATACCCGGGAGGGTGACAATGATTTTCATCAGAGACTGGGAATAGCCAAAGCAGACAGCGAACAGTAACTATGGGTCAGCCGTGAAGTGTACGAAGCAAGAAATTGGCAATGGTCCACTACAGATCGTGGTAGTGCTTACGTCAGGAACCGTCTACTATGTATGCAGTAGGCGGTAGGCTGCCTGGCTGCTTGTACGTGGGAATGAGGCTCAGCTGCAGGATCTGGATCTTCCTTCGTGATTCGTACCCCCACTGAGTGTTCACGCCATGACGTCGCCAGTGCCTTGTCTCTGCGCTTAAAAATATCTCCAAGCCTAATGTACGCAGAGTTCTCCCACAGTTCTCTAGCTACATAAACAGGATGGCGAGTACTGTAACCTTAGGTAGATTCTAGATATCGCGCAACAGCCCGAGGACGGCTCACAAGTCAACATTCGGCATGATTGACCTAGGATACCTGAACTTTCCCAACGTAGTCGGACTCGCCAAATCATCCTCAACGTCTTTCGAATCAATCCGCCATGTGGCACGTAGTTATGCTGCCATACACCGCACTTCTCGTACTTCCTTTCTTCTTCTCCTTGTCGCACCAATGGGAAGGTACGTCGCCACCTAGTTATCATCAATTCGAGATATGGTCAGCCCCGAGTGACTAACCAGCGGACAGGTACCGTCCAACGCTTCAGCGACAGCAAGTGCAAGAATAAAGTCGGCGATGCCTACCAGGTCAATGACAATGATAAAAAAAGTACCGACTGCTTCGAAATTGGAGATGCCGGCTACTACAAGGTCACGGGCGAAGCCAACGATGGCATCATCCTCAAGGGAGTTACGCAAGACGCCAAGAAGTGCGACAGCCGGGCGAACAGCTGCAATATGTCTTTCTTGAACCAGTGCGGTTGGGTATACGGTAATTATGGCAAATATGGTCGGATTCAAGTCGTACCCACTGGCACAGACTGCGGAAGCTCTTAGTCCTCACCTTGCTAGTCATCGTCAGAGTTACCCTTCATTCACCAAGCCATTCTCACCTGCAATGCCCACCGAGTCGAGATAATCACTAGCATAACCAGGTCAACTGTCTTTCTTTCTCATACACCGAGGACGAGCTGTTTGCTCATCCCATCGTGGCGCCCGTGTCAGCTGGAGAGTTCATTGATGCTTTTCAACTATTGTCAGTATCAAGTAGTTCCGATCAAAATATCATGTCCGTCCTCCCCTATTTTGCGAGACAATGCTTTTGGAGTGGAAAGAACACATGGGATAGGAATAGGTCTGATGCACAGGTGTCTCGCTCTGGACCTAGAAAAAGTCAATGGGCAGAGAAAAGGCGGAGTTACCGAGCTGGTGTCACCGTTCAGGCGACAGCTGGGGTTCCAGGAAGACTTGTATTGTTGCACAAGGAGAGAAGATGGCTAGGACTATGTAAAGTGGGCGATAAGGCCCCTATAGTCATATGAACATAGCGCAAGCGCCACTTGGTGCCGTGACATTGGGGATATCTATTTACACAAAACCGGCAACACAACCCTTTCGCGTGTCGTGTCGAGATAGAGTTTCTGATAACCCCTTCGACTTAGGAGCCCAGAAACGGAAACGGTCAACTTGGGAATCATGGCGGTGGTGCGCGATTGCATTGCCTATGGACAACAGTGATCCAAAAAGGGCGAGAGGTCAACTTGGGCATGCTCCCAGTAAACACCACTGGGTTGTAATAGCAGAATAGCCACTGCTTGTCCGTAGCTGAATGCGATGCGGGCTGTCACTGCTCAATTTTCATGGACACCTACCTACATGGGTGAGCATCTATTATCATGTGCCTAGGTAGTAGGCACCCATATGCCTCGGCAACTTTCTCAACTATCTACCTAGGTATGCATTTCAGGCCTCAAATATCTACGCATTTCAGGCGTTGGGATATCTCCGGCTCTGTTCTATCTACAAGCTCTAATCTGCTTATGCTGGATTACCTATATCCCTGGATAGTTAGGGTATCCTCGTGGACAATCTCAGGGTCTTGTCGAATACCAGGCTAGGGATCATTCAAAGGAGGGAGACAAATTGTGAATGGGGATGAATAAAGATCCTAAGAGCAAAGCTGCTTTGAAGATACATACGAAGCCACTGTGAATGATGCGCAGCCGTGAGATCGATCCTCTTAATAAGCATCGTCAATATTCCTTCTGTGAAATATACTCGACTATCAACGACTCCTACGACACATGAACAGATGACTAAGAGCCACTACCAATATACCTAGCTCGTTAAAAGATAAGGAAGATAGATCAGATCTAGTTCCCGCTCACTGCGTTATCACGTCATTTGCCTGAAGAGGAAGACAAGTCAGCCTGGGGCACCTGGCCACCTACGTGGGATTACCTTAGTATGGTACGAAGGAGCAGAAAGGATTTTTGACCCACCATTTTGCTGGCGGTGTTTCTCCTTTGAGTGATAGCCTTATCAAATACCAAGAAGCGCAAGGTGCCAGCGCAGCCTGCGGCACGGCCAGATAGCAATACTTATAGATACTCCGACAGTCACGGAACTCCGACAATCACGGAACTCCGAGTTTGAGAATATAAACTCTTCACCCGATCCTTTGACCGAATCCTAATCCTGGGTCGGACCCGCCTGTCGTATTATTTCACCGTCGGAAGGAAGATAATAGGGGCGCCGGCTTGATGGAATCGATGGGAGGGATGGCGTCACTGCTACTTCCCTCCAGGGCTTGGTAGCTCCATTAAGTGGACCGAAACTGGCCGAAACTGGGGTTACTATAAGCTTAAAGGTTAAAGTTGTTCTCCGCCTTTATTAACTATCCCTGCTTCAACTTGCCAGCTCGGAGTTGCCAGCTCCGGAGGCTATAGTTATCAGTTCCGAAGCCCCATCTTCTTCTCAGCTGAAGGAAGACCAGCTGAAGGAAGAGTACCCCCACGCCTCACTCTTTGTGTGTGTTCGCGATGTTCTACTGAGGCTTGTCAGTCCCCCTAGAACGGCCAGCAGACTTTCGAACTGTCACAGTTGTGAAGGGCGTCACATATCAGAACAACTACGAGGATAAAGAGCAATCTTCCGCCTTATGATACATCGTGTCGTCTCAGACAGACGCATTCGAAATACAGAATTTCAATCATTCGACGAAGCAGGCTTTTGTCTTGTATTGGGTGACATTGCGGCAAAGCTTTTTCGGTCGCTGAGACGATCCCACCCGTTTGAATATACACGCTAACCATGCACTCTGCTACGGGGCATACCCCTAAAACAGTATGACCCTCACAGCTTTATACGGCTAGCGGTAGGTCCCTTGTACGCCCAGAGGATCCTATTTTCTATGTTTAGTTCACCTCCAAGACCGACCCCAACAGAGCCTTTGCCGAAGGCCAGGAGAAAAACGACTTGGCATACATCGCCCCCATCTCAATGACATGAACTATGTCGTAAGGTAAGGGCAGTACGTCTCAGCCTTCCACCCCGAGGTATAAGTATCGGGCAACATAGACGCCTGGGAAAGCAGCCATGCAATGATCCAATCTTTTCAAGCTTCTTGTTTTACAACCAGGCTACTATAAGTAGCAAGAAGTTCCAGAACCAAGGCAACAACTCAGGCATCCTGTTGCCGTCTTACTGCCCTCTATTCTTTATCACCGTCGCCGTCATGAGATTCCTCACCCATACCGGCATGGCCGTCCTGGCCGTGGCTGACATCATCTCTTGTTTAACCATGAACACGCCCCCCATCACTCTCGATCCCGTGGTCGAGCATGCCATGCTCGATCGACAGCAGAAACTCAGAAAGAGGGGCATAAGCGAGAGGGACATCTACGGCGAGATGAAAGCCTTCAAATTGACCGACCCCGAGCAGATGTGCACCGCGCCTTTCAGTAACTCCGACGAGGCGTTGGAAACATGGTGGAGAACGGGTGCTGGTAAGTCGTGCCCCAGCCTACTCGCAGATCCCCCCTGGATGTTCAGGTCTCCCATGCAATGGTTGGTCCCAAGTCGTTCGTCCGCGTCAGCTTTGGCCTTCTGACAGCCCTGTCCGATAGGCGACTCGCTCGATTCCTGGATCAAGATGCGAACAGAAGGGGGTGCCGATGGTAAGGGCACAAATTGGTGGAACTACATGATGTCTTATCTCTGGAATGGGACGCAGGCACCGCTTGACTGCACCACCTTCACCGGCGGTGGTTGCGAAGTCCCCCCCGATCTATGTCGGGAGCTTGTGGCTCAGGGTAAGGGCCCGTTTTACTGGATCGTCAAGGTGAGTCTTGTGTTTCCGCGAGCCCCGAGCCGGAGGATGCTGGCGACATGAGGAGGTCAGAAGGGTGCTGACCGGTCCCAAAGCAAGTGGCTACTATGAACCTAGGCTACACCAACCTGCACGAGCAATACCTCCAGAACGGTGCCATCGAGAATGGACTGGATATACCACAGTTCATCAAGGACTTTACCCCCGATCCAGTCTCGAAAGATGATACACCTACGGTCTGGGGTTATATCGCCAGTATTCTCCTTCTGGCCGGTAGTACCGTCACCCTCGGGAACGGAGGCAAATGGGGCACACTCGTGGGTATGTTCGGCTCCTTATTCGGTCTCGTGGACAAATGGAAACCCGAAGAGGAAGAGACTGAGTTCTCCCGTAAGAGTCCCCTCCTAGATACCGCATTTAAGCTTACTGACGCTTCAAACTCCAAGTCGAGAACGTGGTCAGCGAGTATTTCAAAAATGCCGAGGCGAACTCGCTGACGGCTATGCACAACATGATCGGCAAAGGCAACCAGCAGGACATCGCCGCGACTGTATTCTCCATGGATTATTATTACCAGAGCCCCACCGCCAAAGCTTTCGCCGATGGCAAGTTTCTCATCTCGGACGTCGGGGTCTACATGGACCCCATGATCAAGGAGGCCAAGAGACTCATGAACTTACGCCTGGCCCTCTACACACTCCAGCAGCAAGGCATGTGGCTCCAGATCCAGGCAACCAGCGATTTTGGCGAGAAAGGCTGCACTGCCGTCGACAAAGATAATTCCTGGATAGATGGCCAGTGCATGCATTTCCAGATGCCGGGCCACGACACCCAAGGGACTCCAAATGGCGGCAAGAGACCCATCCCCAAGGAGATGGACTCCAAGTTTAAGGATAAGCTTGTGAACGACTATAAGATCAATTGGAAAGATGTCCACCAGAACGCCTACGACTGCGCCAAGTCATCAGGCGACAAGAAGATGGACACCAACAAACTTCCCGTAGACGGGTCACTACCCGCGTGTTACTTCGCCATTGACATGAAGAAGGGCACCTGGGATGGTAGCGGAGGTGAAGATGACGGGAAATGGGACCAGGATAAGGAATGGAAGGTTGACGGAAAATCTAAAGATTAGGTCCCACCATCGCCTGCCACCATGAAGGAGCGGGACCTCGTAGGCGCATGAGCTTATAGGATAGAAGGCTATGAGTCAATGAGTCAACTTCAGAAGCGAGTAGGTTGACCATCTTTAAATATATCCATAGTCTTTCGATCCAGTGCTTCGAACCCCATCTAGCTTCGAAAAGCTAGTAGTTATCCGAGGAATTATGGTACATTTTGCCTTAATCCGAAATTCACGGGCGGCTGCTACGACTCAGGGCCATTTGCTACATTTGAAGACCATCTGCTACGGTTCAAGACGCAAGATACTCGGGCAGGAGTTGGGTCACGCATCTCATCAGGACTACGAAGTAGAGCAGGGCAGGACAAGGCACGAAAGACATTACAGCATGTGGGTAGACGAGACGATCTTATTCGTTCCTCGGCACTGTCTGAGTCTATGATGACTTCATATCGAACCACCAGCCAAGCTCGGGGCCGCTGAGGATCTCCACGACGATGTTGTCATGTCCTTCCGGCGCCTTAAACATCCCGTGGGAATCGTCCGCGAAGCACGCCCTTCGTTGGTCGACCATGCGTACGACGCAATCGTCAAATCGGATGACGAGGACAATGTCCTGGAAACTCACGAGCCCTAGATCCCCGTGTAAGATCCCCTTGTCCTCGACGAACTTCCTGACGGAGGGGCCATGTCGCTTGCACATGAGCTGGCACAACTCGCCGTACGTTGGACATTGCGTGCAAGCCGTGTACATCTCGTCGACTTCGGAGATGGTCATGTCCCATCGATCTTGGACGAGTAAGGCGAGCTGCAGGAACCCGAGACAGAGCAGCTCGGTATCGGACGAGGCCGACGGCGGCATCTTCTCGAGGACCTTGGCGAACAGTAGGCGGATGGCCTGGTCAAAGATTCCCTGGTCTGGGAGTCGGGACTCGCGGGTTAGTAGCTCGAGCAGGCGGAAGGTCGCGCCGTCGACGATGCCGAGGGTCACGCGCCCGTACAGCTGAGCGAGGAGATGCATCATGCCGACCCCATTTCCGGCCCCGTATTCCTGATGCTCGGAGTCGACGAGCCACGGTTGGGCCATGATCCAAGACCCCGGCATGTTCTTGGCCGGGGTTTCACGAGTCGCGAGGGGCGCCTTGCGTTCGGACTGCCCGATCGAGGTGACGAGCGCGTCCCATACGTCTCGAGAGGATTCGGGCATCGGCGGCCAGGTCTCGGACGCCAAGTAGTATGCCAGGTTGAGATGGAACTTGTGCAGATGTTCCTCCTGACCGGCGATCTTCTGCTCCAGCTCGCTGATGGTTGTGGCTCGGGCGGCTAGCGTGGACTTGCCGTCGGCGACGGATCGCTCGGCGGTCTGCTTCGCCAGCGTCATCGAGTCTAGCTCCTTGACGAGGTCATCGATACGGATCTTGTCCGCCTTGGCGACCGCCGATGCGGCCTCGACTTGGGTCTGCAGCTCGGACATGTCATGACGCACTTGCGCGATCTCACGTGATTTGTCACCCTGAATGCTCTGAGCGACGATGACTTCGCCTTCGAGATCGAGAATCCTCTGCTGTTGCTCTGCGTCTTGCTCGCGGTGTCTGCCTTCACACAGCATCAGCTCATCGTTGAGGGAACTTACCTCTTGTCTGTACTCGTCTGCCATTGCCTGTACGCCGTTCATGGCGGACTCGGTATTCGCGGCCGTCTCCTTTGCCTTCTCGCGCAGCGATAGGATCTCGGAACGGAGTTTCTCGGCCTCTTGGGCGTGTTCTCTCGAGAGCTGTTCCATCTGCTCGCCCTTCTCCTGCAGATCGGCCTCGAGACGCGTTTTCTCGTTCTCGGCGTCGCGACGTGCGACATCCGAGCTTTCCTCGTGGTCTTGTTTGAGTTGGGCGACGATGGCCTCATGTTCGGCCTTCGCATCGGCCTGTTCTCGGATCAGGGTGTCGCGGTCTACCTTTGCCGCGTTCGCCGCGGTGGTCTTCTCTTGCTCCACGGCTTCCTTCTCCCTCTGTAGTCCCTTGAGGGTTTCGCGGTCGGTCTTGGCAGAGTTCTCGGCCTCGGCCTTCTGTCTCTTGAGCTCGGCGACTTCCTGCTGGGCGGACGCGCGCTCGGATCTCACGCGCGTCAAGGTTGCACGGTCTATCTTTGCCTGGTTCTCCAAGGTGCTCTTCTCCTGTTCGAGCGCTGCCTTTTCTCCCTCGCTCTTATCCAGCTCCTTATCGACAGCGGCGAGATCGACTTTGAGCTCCGCGCGTTCGGCGCGTATACGTTTGAGCGTTTCACTATGCAGATTTGCCGTGTTCTCGGCGGCCTTTGCTTTGCTCTCAGCGGTGAGCTTCTCTCCTGAGATAGCGGAGATCTTCCGCTGAAGCTCTGCGGCTTGTTGCCGGGCAGCCCCCCGTTCTAAACCTACCCGGGTCAGCGATTGGCTGAGCGTCTTTGCCATAATCTCGGCAGCCGCCTTCTCTTTTTCGCGATCCCTACAGGCCTTGTTGGATTGCGCGAGATTTGTGGTCAAGCTATCGACCTGGGCTCTCAGTGAGGTGCAGGTGCTTTCACCCTGTAACGACTTCTCATCGAGCTCGGATACCTGTTTCGTCAGTTCGTCGATCTGGTCTTTCATCTCGACAACCTCTTGTTGAAGCTTCTCATTCGAAGTCTGGAGCTCGGCGACGATCTCGTCGGCTTCGTCGCGTACGTGGCCGAGCTGCGACGAGTGCTGGTTGGCCAAGGCGTCCAGCCTCTGTGTCAGGACCTGGTTTGCGGCATCCCGATTGCTCGACTCGACTTTGAGGGCATCTACCTCACGTTGCAGGCTATCCCGGCGGGCGACGAGCTGACGGTTAGAAACCTCGTGCATTTTGCGGCTGGCTTCGGCCGCCTTGGCGGCGTCTTTCGCCGCGCTCGAGGCGTTCTGCTCGGCCTTCAGGGCCATCTTGGCATCGCGCGCTTTTTCCTCACCTTGCTTGACAACTTTGTCCAGCTCGTTCTTTAGCTCCTGGTTCTTTCCCAGTGCTTCGTTGAGAGCTGCCTGTACCTCGTCGTGTACGGCCTTGTCTATGTGTGCGCTAGCATCCGTGTCCACTGCGTGCTCCTTGAGCGTAGCGACCTCGGCTTCGAGCTTGGCTATTCGGTGCTGGGCAAGTTCGTTCTCGCAGCTAAAAAGTTCCACCTTGTGTTCGTGGCTTAAGCCCCGTAGGAACTTGAAATCGTTGAAGAGGCGCAGGTAGAACTTCAGGAGGTCCTTAGCGGACGGACTCATCTCGAGCGCTCTGTCCTTGTCATAATCGGCATTGTCATGTTGGGTCGTGGCAAGCCGTTCCGCCTGAGACTTCAGGGTTTCGTCCAGCCGTTGGCTCTCCTTGTCCAGGGTCGCGATAGTAGAGTCTTCGGCCCTGATGTTGGCTGCCAGCTGATCTACGTCATCTTCAGCAGACTTGTCCTCTACTCCCAGACGACTGGCCATATCTTCTTGGCCTTGTTGGCACGTGTTCAATATGTCCTTGAGCGTTGTGAGCGTCCCGCTTGAGGCATTACGCCAGGCTGGGAGAGTGCCCGGCTTCGGCAGGTTCTTCTGGAACATGAACGGGTTCGGAGGCATCTTGAATAATCGTTTCGTTACACGCTGGCGTCGGTGCCTTGTCTGTCACGGTCTCGGGCACGGTCACGGTCACGGTCACGGTCAAGGTCACGGTTACGGTTCTTGGACTGCGATGGAGACGGGAAGTCGAGAGAAATCGTCGCGTGGGGATGGGACTGGTGCCTAGCTGGCTGGCTGGAGTCCCCATTATTGTGAAACACCGGCACATCTGCTCCGATCTTCCGTCAGGGGCTGGAGGAGAAGAATGACGTCACACCAGAGCCCACTCACCACCTGCACCACCCCGGAGTGCGTTCGATGCTCCTCTGATGAGAAAAGCCCCTTAAGGGGATAATGCCTTCTGTACGCAGTAACTGACTGAGACGCCCCCCCTTGAAGTTGCGGAGGACGAAGCGCTCTGCGCCGTCTGCGCCTCTGGACGCAGCACTTGACCTCCTCCTGCGGCTCATCAACTAACCAAAAAAAAAAAAAAAAAGAAGCTGGACTGCGAGGCCATCAAACTTATGGACATGTACCTACAGAATGTAGATCCATCTCACCCTTATCAGTTACACTGGTATCACAGGTATACTGGTATCACAGGCACACTGGTATCACAGGCACACGGGTATCACAGGCACACATACACATTCATTCGTATGAGAAGTCTATCAGAATCAGGGTCAGGGTTAAGAAGTTTCTCATAGTTCAATTGCCATCATCTAGTCTACGCTGCGTGCGTGCGTGCGTGTGCGTTCATGGGAGGGGCTCTTCACCAAGTATCGCTGACATGATCTGGTTGAGCGCTCTCTGCCTGTCATTCCTCTCGTAGGCCGCCTTTCTGGCCTTGACCAGCTTCTCTAGTAGTTCGGTGGCTTTGGCAAACTGTCGGTCGCGCTCGAGCATTGCGGACTCTAGAACCACCAAATCCGCCTGGATTTTGCGTATCGAGTCTCCCATGGTCTCGGGGGCGCGGGCGATGTAGAGGACGTTGTTAATGTATTTCTGGCGCCTACGGAGCTCCCTAATCGTAGTGTCAGCGTTCTCACCAAAGTACGGCATGCTGTGCAGGACGTATTTCATGCAATCCTCGAGCTGATTGGCCTGCTTGTCACCATTTTGGGTTCCGGCGCCGATGACGTTGAAACCGTCCTGGAACACATACGAGGCGGCGAGCGCGGTCACGAGGATTTCGGAGACTCCGAGATGGCCGTTCTCCCAGGTACGGATAACTGGGCGGGTGACGACGACGGGGTCGAGACGGAGTGTGTGCTTGATGAGGCACAGGGTCAAGGCCCAGGTGTACGTGGTCAACCTCAGCTTGCTGCTGTCGCCGGGATCGTGCTGCGGCATTCGCTGGTCCATCTGATTGGAGCAACCTACCATGAGAGGTCCCTGGCAGCGGAAGGTAGTCAGCGAATGGCCCTGCTGCTGAGCAGCCTGAGCAGATGCGCTGCGGCGTTCGAATGATCGGACTAGCCATCTCACTCGGCTCAAGGCGTCACTGTTCTGTATGAAGCGGAGCGTGTCCGGCTTCGATCCGGGCCTGGTGCCGAAGGTGCTGTCGACTTCACGAGCGAACAGGTCCAAGGCCACGTCGGCCGCGGTGGTAGGTGGTCCTCTTCGGATCTCTTGCCTCGTGTAGGCTTCGCAGTACCTCTTGAGGCCGTAGATGAGCTGCTGGTCCTCTAGGACATTGGTGAAGCGGCCGCTGCGACCTCGAATGGCCATGGCAGCCACGTAGGTTCCGGGGCCATCGGCGGCATATGTCTGGGTCGACTTACCGGGCTTCTTGGGGCCTAGGAAGAACTCTGCGACGTTCCCTAGGATGATGGCCTCGAGGAGATCTCTTGGTATCACGTGAAGCAGATGGAACAGCCGGCGGCCGTATTGGCGATCGTGCTCGATCGTGCGCTTCGCACGGGCCGTCTTCTCGCCGGCGTGCGGAGTCAACTCCATGGCTCTCTTGGTGATGACCAAGGACAAGCTGTAGTAGTTATCATTATCTACCAGTGCACTGTACAGATCTGCTCGCCTCTTGTCTTGAAGGGGCATCTCGGCCAGCGTGTATGGGATCGGCGACGCCATCATGGCGGCACGGAGACGTTGCGTGCGTCGGAACGGTTTGGCTGCTGGAAGGGCAACGGTGAGCTTACAGTCAGTATGAGTGTGAGTGTGAGTGTGAGAGTGAGAGTGAGAACGAGAGTAAGAGGACTCAGCAACTCGAGCGGGCAAAAAGGTACCGTCCTGCCATTCGTACTTCGCCTGGGCAGTGGGTGTGTCCACTCAGTACGTCATCTCATGTGGCCTCAGGGGTTGTGGTTTCCCTTGGGTTGGCGCGCTTTCCCGTCCGGACATGGCAGCCTGGCCAGTACGGAATCTCGCTTGCCGGGCTCTGGATTACCTCTCTGCCCTTCTCACAGAAGCAAGTCAGACAAGGCTCCAGACAAATCAGTGGCAATTGATCACAATGGCAGACCAACCAACCTACCAAGCTCTACGAGAGACCGTGGTGACCAGACTCCAATGGCTGACGCAGCAGCTGAATGATACCCAAGATGTCCAACGCTCCACGAGAGTGTTGCAGTGGATGGAGACCTCCTTCTCCCGAATGAGTGAGCTGGAGAATAGCCTCCAGCGCGAGCGCGACGCCGCCGTCCAGGCCAACGATGAGGCCAAAGCCCAGATCCATCACTGGCGAGACGAGGCCGAGAAGAACCTGGTCAAGATACGCGATGATTCCATCGCGAAATATCACCAGAGCAGAGAGCGGGCCAAAGACAAGGCCCATGAGGAGATTCGGCTTTGGCGAGAGGCAGCCGAGCAGAGCATCCAAAAGGAACGCGACGACGCTGCCGCGGCTAAGAACGACGCCGTTGAACAATTGCGTCGCGTCAAAGAAGAACAACAGACGATCCGGCAAGAACTCGACAAGGCACGAGAGGACTTTCGGCGATCGTGCCAGGAGACCGAAGAGAGCCTCCAGGACAAGGACGATGAGCTCGCAGAGAAGACTTTCCAGTGGCAAGAACAGGCGGCCGAAGAGAAGCAGCAGCAAGAATTCGATAGGCAAGTACTCGACGCAGATCGTCGAGATCTGGATCATAGGATAGAAACCGTCCAACGTGAGTCCGAAAAGTTGGAAGCCATGCGTGCTGAAATAAAGCAGACAGGTCAGATCGACGATGTGCTGTCCGGCATGGAGAAGCTCACCGTCGACCTCGAAGCGCGCGGCAACGTGGCCACCGAGAACCACCGTGAGCTTTACGAGCGCCTCGAACGGCAGGCCGCCAAGATCGGGAGACTAGAACAGGTGGGTACCGCGAACGCGCAAGAGCTCCTGAAGGCGCGTGATCTTGAGTCGCAACAGACGACCAGCCTTGCGGAACTGGGGCAGAAATGTAGCTCCCAAGAACAGGAGCTCGAGAAAGCCCGTCAACTGACCTCGCAACAGACGATTAGACTCGCGCAGATTGAGCAGAAATGCAGCACTCAACTAACGCAGCTACAAGAAGCCCGTGGACTGGCGTTGCAACGCACGGCCCAACTTACAGTGATGCAGGCGAACCGTGACTCCCTCCAGCTCGAACTCTGCGACGCCCACGACCTGGCATCGCAACAGGCTCAAGAGATCGTAGATCTGTCCCGCGACCACAAGGAAGCCCACGACCTGGCATCGAGACAAGCCCAAGAGATCGCAGATCTGTCCCGCGATCACGAGGCAGCCGTGCGCTTGGCCCGTATCAACGGGACTCGAGTCGGACACCTCGAACGCGAGCTCGTCAGACAGGTCGACCAGGTAGAGCCCCTACGAGAGAGCCTCGATCAGTCGGAACGAGCGCGGTCCAAGGCCGCCGCGGAGCTCAAGTCGGCCCAAAAGACCATCTCGAGCCTGACCACGAGCGTGAACACGTACAAGCGAGAAAGCGAACGCGAGTCCCCGCTCCGCCAGCAGATGAGAATTGCACTCGAGACCCCCGGCTTCCCTCGAGAGCTCGTACCGCTCGCACCCGTCCCGCTCGAGGCGCCGTTCTACTGGCCCGAAATACACGGGAACCTCGCCGTCCGTCTCCGGAAGTTCCGTCCCAAGGTCGAGAATGCCAGCACCTTGACCGCCAGCCAAATCGCAACCAGGTTCATCGAGGCATGTGCCGTCGAGACCACCTGGCAAAGGCTGAACTGGTTCCTGACCGAAGGTGACACCGGCATATGGTACTGTTTCGATACAGTCTGCCAGCTCGGACCCCAGTCGATCGATTCCCCCGCCAGGGACACGTGCAAATACCACCATGGGTGCCTTCAGATCAAGAGACCCTTGGGAACCATCGCAGGGAACATCTTCTGCCGCGGAAGTTGAACATAGATACATGAACGTGACCAATACTATACTACGCCTAAGGGCCTTGTGACATCTCACTGTGAAGTTCTACCTGTGAATGTGTCTGTATCCAGTGACCCTCGCCTGCTAGCTATGTGACGTGTGTTTCCAAGTGAGTTTGTCCTAGGTCTCTTCCTCCTAATGACTGCCTAGCTCGTCCTCTTCGTAATCTGAGTGAACCTACTCGTCTCCACCCCCCAAAAGAGAGACATGGTCAACCGGATTTTCCCACTCAATCTGTAGCTCGAAATGAGAGGGTAGTAGCCCATCCTACATTGCATGGTTCCCATATTGGAGCTGGCGCATTGAATGTGGACATCACTACCGATATCTTGATCTTGGCCTTGAGGTGAATGGAGAGGTTGCCGGTGGATTGTGATGATGACTACTGCGTAGTGCGCGTCGGGTCCGGACGGGGATCTTCCCGCGGTACGGCGGCTCGGGTCGACCCCGATGGACCCGTTACTAGCCAAATTTTACTCCCCTCCCCCCCGGTCCCTGGAGTGTTGGCGTGTCAAACCTTGCAGCAGATCCATGCCTCCCGTGACCTCATGTTGACCGATGCCAGCACATGCGAGAGAAATCTGTCCATCATCAACCAGATACTGTAGCTGGTAGTAAGGCGTCGTTGATATGACGAGCGGTGATCTGGTCCTTAACTTGGCAATCCGCACGCTGGCCTAACCCCTCACAGACACAGCGTGCCCAAGGTAAGACTTGGGGCAGGATAGTCCAGACGTGAGCAACGGAGCCGTGAGTCGAATGGAAAGCCAGTACGGACCGGCGACTGCCTGCAATCGAATAACTACCTCAAACCTCCTGTCCCAGTGTCGCCCGTAGCCTATCGCCCGTGAGCCCTTGTACTGTAGTCATCCGTACCAGGGCCGCTGCTCGGTCATCATGTACTTAGCTGATCAGGTGCCGAGATGGGCCAGAGATACCCCGAATGCGACATTTGACAGGGGTTTCACGAGGAGCGAGACAACCGCGTTGCGCCAGGGAGACAGGGGATAGCGGACGTTTTTGGCTGCATTCCTAGGTATCTAGGTATGGAGGTGCAGAGACGAGTGAAATGCATGCGGCTGAACTACTAGGTAGGAAGTTTCTGGGCCCTATTTTGGTGTACCAACCCCAATTTCTGGGTGGCACCCAGAAATCCCGGTTTCCCCGCTAAACCAGACCCAGAAATTTTCTGCGCCCCGTTTTGGTGGGCCAAGTCCAATTTCTGGGTGGCACCCAGAAATGGCATTTTCTACTGCAAAACCGGACCCAGGAACCTTATGTATGGTATAGATCGTCATTTCAACAGGTTCTGATGCGTGGTTAGGGTTAGGGTTAGGGTTAGGGTTAGGGTTAGGGTTAGGGTTAGGGTTAGGGTTAGGGTTAGGGTTAGGGTTAGGGTTAGGGTTAGGGTTTAGGGTTAGGGTTAGGGTTAGGGTTAGGGTTAGGGTTAGGGTTAGGGTTAGGGTTAGGGTTAGGGTTAGGGTTAGGGTTAGGGTTAGGGTTAGGGTTAGGGTTAGGGTTAGGGTTAGGGTTAGGGTTAGGGTTAGGGTTAGGGTTAGGGTTAGGGTTAGGGTTAGGGTTAGGGTTAGGG